>VBSM01002616.1:16146338-16282665 GCA_008086735.1 Cheirogaleus medius | reverse complement strand
AGCCATCACCTGTGGTACAAAGAACAAAGGACATTGTTTTGCCCCTCTGATTATGGGCCTCAGGCTGGGGTGCAGGTTTTAATTCCCAAAAATTGTGGGGATGGTTTTTAAAGAGACAGTGTGTAAAACATGTTACTCTTTTTCAGGCCATTCCCTCTGTTACATATTCTGCACTATGAATTTTACCCTTCCATATCTATTGGGAGGAGGGGGATTTAGTCATTGAGCTACCTCCTGCTGAATTTGGGCAATGCTTTAGATGGAAGTTTTATACTTATTCATGCCATTGTAAAATTTTGGAAGTAGACTTACAAAAATAAATAATATATCCGATTACCAGGTGGAAAAAGGGGCTTAAACACAAGTACAACTGTGAGGATTGACAAGGCAAAAAGAGGGAGGATACTCGATAAGAGAGATTTTACCTGGCTTGGTATCTAAGACACTGGCAGGACTGTGGGTCTTTACTGTCACCTTGTACATAATGTCTCACTCATACAGGGCTAGTCAAGAAAGAAACATGGAACCTCTGAGCACAGGGCTATTAGTGGCACCGTGTCAGTGAGCCGAGAGAGACTCTCCTCTGTAAATTCAGAAATCATATACTGGAATACGTGCACCAAACAAGGTCTAGGATGGCAAACTCAACAGTGAGACAGCTCAGCATAAAAGGTGATAACCCAGGAAATACTCACTAAGGAGTTGTCCTCCATCCTATAGACAAGACAAATAACCAAAGAAAGGTTATCAAAGATATCAGCATTTTCATTTTTCCTTCTTCTTAAACAGATACTTTAGATAGCCTAAATGCTAGCCCATCCACTGGGGGATTTGGTTCGCTTCCTCCATGGGACACCTCTTTACTCTTGTATGATGGACTCAAGGTTTCCTCCTGGGAATTTCAATGAGGTGTGTGTTGTTAGTGGCACTTCATAAGTTCTCTTCCCCTTCTCTGCTTCTACCTGGAGTGGGACCCGAAAGAGGCAAACTCATGCATATTGGTTAGCATCTGATATATTGCTTCCTTCACTTATGGTTATATTACCATAGTTACCTCTGGGTGCTAGGAAGAGTCTCTCATAGACTGTGTCTTAGGGGCTTAACTTCAGCCTGCTTCTAGGGGCTACCATTATCTGGAGGAGGACAAGCAGCAACACCTTAGCCAACTTTAGATGGGCTTACTAAATTGATTCCAGGTGCATGCAATTTCCATTCTAAGTGTGTGGCTTTACTTACTTGCTGGGTTATATCCAATACAAAGGAGGGTCCATTGCCACTCTGTGTGGAGGAAGGTAGCCCATGAGCATCTTGATGATCTGTAGGATCGAGTCCACCATGTGGAGCTCCTTGTAGAAGTTGTACACCAGGTTCCCACTGGGGGTCTTCACAAAGAAGCTCATGGGTGACTGAAGGACATCATGTAGCAGAGCCAGGTGCAGATCATGGGAAGCAAAGACCCCCCGACTCCTGAAGGATACCACCATGGAGTAGCTAAACATGGTGATACATTGCAAAATTCCCAGAGTACTGTAGATGCTCAGATGAACTCTAGTGTGTTCCTGGGTACTATTAACAATAGTGTCATTGGTCCAGAGACTCAGCCAGTAGTTAGAAGCCAGGGAAGCAACATGGTTACACAAGAAGTAGAAGATGCTCAGGAAGGAGATGAGCAGTCTGATGGCCTTCACATAGTCCCAGGACACAGACAGCTTGACTTTCCCTGTCTGAGACTTGTCTTTCTCTGTCAGCTTCCAGGTCTCTTCCTTCTTGGCCCTAGTTTTCTGAAGTTTGGCCAGGCTGTTGTGTTGTCTGCTAACATCTCTACTGTAGGAAGAGGAGCTGCTGAGTTGACTCTGCAGCTGCCTGTCCACAGCATCCATCACCAGTATGCCATTCTCCATCTGCTTAGCCTCTTTCCCTGCACTGCTGATACCCATCATCCCATCATCCTCTGAGTCCTTTTCCTGCTCTGTACTGGCATATGCACACAGGAACTTGGCAAAGGCCCTGTGTGTTTCTAAGAATTTGTCCATTTCCTCCATATTTTCAAGTTTATGTGCATAGAGGATTTTATAGTATTCATAGATAATATTTTGTATTTCTGTGGTATCAGTTGTAATTTCTTGTTTTTCATTCCTGTTGGAACTTGTTAGAGTCCTTTCTTTTCTGCTTCCTGTTTTTTTTTAGACAGAGTCTCACTCTGTTGCCTGGGCTAGAGTGCCGTGGCGTCAGCCTAGCTCACAGCAACCTCCAACTCCTGGGCTCAAGCGATCCTTCTGCCTCTGCCTCCTGAGTAGCTGGGACTACAGGCATGCACCACCATGCCCGGCTAATTTTATATATATATATATATTTTTTTTTTTTTTTAGTTGTCCAGCTAATTTATTTCTACTTTTTTAGTAGAGACGGAGTCTCGCTCTTGCTCAGGCTGCTCTGGAACTCCTGAGCTCAAACTATCCACCTGCCCCGGCCTCCCATAGTGTTAGGATTACAGGTGTGAGCCACCATGCCCAGCCTCTGCTTCTTGTTAATCTAGCAAGAGGCGTTTTAATTTTGTTTATTTTTTCAGAGTACCACCTTTTTGTTTTATTAATCTTCTGTATAGTTTTTTTGTTATTGATTGCATTTAGCTGTGCTCTGATCTTTGTTATTTCTTTTCTTTTCTTTTCTAAGGGAACTGAGGGATGGGACTATGATCTTCATTTTTTGTTCTAAATTTCCCAGAAGGGCCATCATACCCATCTTAACATTCATTTTAGCAATCCCAGAATCTCTGAATTCACCTGTGCACTCCCTTTCCCCATCCAACTTCAGGATATCCTGCCTTTTTGGGCCAGGCCAATGTGTAACCTCCATGTATTGATTTGCAGTTTTGCCTGCCTGAAATGTACCCCTGCCTTTAAAAAGCCTGACTTGTAAGCCACTGGGGAGTTTGGGTCTTAAGCATGAGCTGCCCGCAATCCTTGCTTATTGTCCTGCAATAAATAAAGTCTTTTCCTCCTGATGCAACTCTCAGCTTCAGTGTTTCGCTTTGCTGCCCTGGGTCAGCAGTCCCCAGTTTGGTTTAGTAACACCTTCTTGTCTGGTTTTATGTTATTGAGATGTTGACTTGTGACTCAGTGAAAGCACTCTCTCTTGATCTCCACTATCTGGAGGGGCATGATTTTTAGGTCACATTAATAAATGTATATGCCTTTTCTCCAATTACTTTGCCCTTTGTCTGCTAATTTGTCAGCAAACCTTCAGAGGGCAAAGAGATAGTTTTCTCTTAGCCTCTACAATATGCTCTGGGAAATGAAAACTTTGTATGACTTGCTTTATTGAGATATTTGCTTTATTGTGAGTGGTCTGGAACTAGACCTGCAATATCTCTGAGATATGCCTGTACTCCTAAACTAAGTTGCAGTTTTGTAGGAAGGAACTCAATGTACAGAGATAGCCTCAGACTAATGGTCTCCTGCTTATCTAATTTAACAGCTTATATCTTCTCCAAGCCAGTTTAATATCTCTGATCCTCGCTCCCCATTCCAGCAGTCCCCAGTGCCCTCTTCCACCCAGCAGCCTCCAGAGGCCTTTCTGCAGCTGAAGAAAGCCATCTCCTAAAGCCTTCTCCACCCACGTTACTTTTCTTGGAACCAGCTTCCTTTGATGACCCTGGCTTTCCCTAGCCTTTCCTCAGAATTCACTTAGGAACTCCAATTTGTATATGTACACTTGTCCCTTTGTTTTTTGGGCAGCACATATGAGCTCCAGCCTGTTTCTTGTGAGCATCTTATCTCCCAGATTGGCTTCCCTTCCTTATGCAGGGCTTTCAGGTAAGGCAGGACAGCAGTCTGGGCTAGGAGAAGCCATGGCAGAGATAAATCCGCATGGAGAGGGGACAGTGGGGAACTGGGGAAAGCTTGGGCAACACAGAAAATGGATGTAATAGAAAGGAGCACCCAGCTCATGGCCAGGGACCCAAGCTCTATCTGGTCTTGTTCATATTCCTTTCTTTTCTCTCACTGAGCCTTTCATTCATTACAATCAGACAACTGAGCTAGCTATTTTGAGTTGTGATAATTCTGTGATTTCAGGCCTTAATTTTCCTGTTGTGAATGGAAATAGTAGACCCTGTTCTGCTAAGCTCACAGGGGTGTGGCAATTTGCTTTACAGCCTCAGTTTACCGCTTTGTAAACAAGCACACAATCCAGAGCATTACTGAGACTCCGGTGCTGTGCTCCACTGAAGGAGCCACTGAATTCTCAAGCATCTAATCCATTTTTCCTAAACAGTGCAGCAGCTTTGCCATCCACCAGCTCCTCTCTCACACATTCAAGAGAAGAGGGAACTGGAGATTAGGCTGGGAACAATTAGCAGTTGTTCTGCTGTGACCAACAGGTGCCCTTGGAGCCCTGACATTCCTACCCCCATGTGGGAGTAATTTGTGGCTGAGAAGGCTGTCAGAGGAGCCTGGTCCTCCTTGGTAGCCAAAGGGAGGAGGTGGAGCTCAGGCAGATTCTGGAGAGAGCTAGGCAACAGAGAAGCAGGGAAGCCTTTGTTCTCCAGGCTAATAATAGAACCTGCAAAAGATTCTGACTCACATCTCAATTCTTCAGAATCTGCCTCATGGGGGTTGAGGGGCAGGGGAAGGTAAGGCAGAATGCATTGTTTCTCTCCCCTTCCTGGTATTGCCTATGCAGGTCCATCAGCCATTCCTCAGGGACTATGTGGTCTAAGAGATTGAATACTGAGGACGCCTCTCTACCTCCCGACAGACATGCTCCCCAGATGCCTTCCAGTTATCCATGCCTGTATTTAGAAATAGCTTTGGTGAAGCTGGATGTGGAGATTGCCTCCTTCTGCAGCCCCAGCCCAATTCCTCTTGGAGATCAGATCAAATATGCTGTTAGTCTCTTAGGTTTGTTAGAAGAAATCGTCTCAGATCTTCCCATTCTCTCTCGTGACCAAGAAAGATGGTCACGAGTTCCCCTCAGCTGGACCAAACCCTTTGGCATCCCTTAGTGCATCTACTTTGGAAAATTGTTTCTAAGTCCTTTCTCTGTTTCTTGACATGCAAATCTTCTCCTAGTCTCTTTCCAGTTTTACAGCCTGACGGTGTCTTTCTCTAGGACCTGAGATCTAGCTCTTTGAAATGTAAACATCAAGGAAGACAGTGCCCCTAACTCCCAGTTTCTGTGGAAGGGAAGAGTAGGAACCTTGGGGTGGGGGTGGGGGACTCTCTCCAATTTGTAGAACTATCTTTTATCATGAAGGTAGGGGAAAGTTTATTTTTCCTTTGGGTCAAAGGCCAATTGGTAAACACAAACTCTCCAGCCCTTTGTCTCTGCCTAGCTAGGTAACCAGACTGAGTTAGTGCCTCCTCCTCTAATGCTGGCAATAGTAGCAGAATAAAATCAACTTCTATCTGCTCATCATGTCTGGTATCATTTTTTTCTTTAACGTTCATGGTTATGATTTCCCTCAAATTCTCTCAAACCTGTATCTTCTGGTCTTTGTTGTCTTATGATTTATTAGGCAATGGAGCAATAAATTTCTGAAAATGTGTATCTCTTACCTCTCCCATTCTACTAACATTTTGAAGAATATATCCAAGGTGCTCTGTACCCACACACTACCTAACAGAGCACTGTATGTGCTCAAGCCCCGCTTGCTGACAAAACATTTTCCCTCCAAAGCAGACTACCATTGTTAATTACCTTTCAGAACATGACTTGATTTAAAAAAATATTTTTATTTGTATGTATTGTTTTCTGCCAGCAGAAATATTGTATATTTTTTGCAATGGCCAAGAGCAGGGGCCCTGAATCCACTCATTTCTTTCTCTATGAAGGTATAAAATTTTGGGTTGAGAGAGAAGCTGAATTTAAGGGTTCCCGGTAGATCTCCTCACATGAGGCCTCAAGAGGAAAAATAGGACTCTGGTGTCGTGGATGATTTTCTGGAATTCAATTAGGAGCACACAGGGATGAAGGGAGTTTTTGAGGGAATCTCGCTGCAGGTTGCATCATAGTTTTAGAGATCGATGGTGAGATTTCTTCCTGTCTTAGCTTGTGTGTGCCCTTTGAGAGCATTCCAGTGGCCAACCTTGTTCCCTAAACTTGATCATTCTTAGATCCTCCTCTCAGCAATGTCAAAGCTTGGGAGAAAATTAAGTCTTTGTTCCATTTACTATTGTCCATTTCATATACTCTAATGCTCACATTGCAGAGAAAAAAGAATGTGCAAGAAATGTAGTGAAGTGCCTAAGGCCTTTCTCCATGCATGCAGCTTGTAACAGCTTCAAGATGTGGACTCCAGGTTTCTCAGCCTGGTCTTCTTTCCCATGCACTATGCTGCCTTTCTCCTACTGAGTTCAGGGGTTTGGAGGGCCAAGGAGCTGGGGCTGGATGTTGAGGGCAGTGCAACTTCCTGCAAGAACAGGTGGGAATTAGGCTCTTCCATGAAGCTATTGCCTGTCAGAGCGTGTGCTGTTGTGGTGGCTGAGAAAGCCTGCAATGGGCATGGAAGAGAAACACATCATACACTTTTGAAACAACTTTGGGTACTGAGGTTGGTAGGAATTTACGTACTCCACCTGTGGAAATGCTTCTCACTGCTCTAAGTAACATTTAAAGCTATTAGCAGCAGCAGCAGCAGCAGCAGCAGAGTTGACATTCCTGGAAGGGTTCATCTCTTATTCTTTAATACCTATAAAAGAATACTTTTATACCTAAAAGTATATCCTTTTACACTTATAAAAGTACACATCTATACTTTTGTTTTTATTCTTTTATGTTCTTTTGCATGAATTGCTGAGCACTGTTGGAAAATATCGCCAAATCCCCACTAATTCATGTTCTGCACCTTGGGCTGAGCCTCACATTATTCACCTATTCAGATATCATGTTTCTATTAATAAATGTTTCTCTTGTCCTTTCTCCGCAATGGGATTCTCAAATCTTTCCTATGCTCCCCTGCCTCACACTTTTTAGTGATGACTCCCACAGGAAAAAGAGAGAATCCAATAGGCAGAAATTACCGACTTCCTCTCCAGATGACCAATATAACTGTATTCACGCCTATCATTTTTCCTTTCTTCTAATCTCAAAGATCCGTAACACTACTTTATGGCTGCAACCTCAAAAAGTACTTTGTATCTCAATTCATCCTAGTTCTCCAGTGACCCCACACCCTTCCCTCTGGAGCCATGGCCTCTCCCATTCTAATGATTCTTTCCCTTCAGGAAATATTGACTGTATACTTAACCTTTCCCCATCCTGAGGGAGGGGAGGCAGAAAATCACTCCCTGTAGTGTCTTGATCGCTTTATCTACCTTCTTTCCATCATTTCCTATTCACTTTTCATACTAATATTTTAAAATCCCATCACACAAATAAAAATACTCCTATCAAGGTTAGTAACCATTATCTAGCTGCAAATACAATCATACCTTTGCATTCTCCAACTGGATATTTTATGGCATGTGTCACTGAAGGCTACACTCTCTTTCTTGAGACAACCTTCACTTGGCTTTTATTTGCAACTTTCTTTTTCCAATCAAAATAGCTACTCCTTTATGGATATCTTTTTCTTGATCAATCCTTAAATATTAATGTTTCTAAGGGTTTCTTGTTGACTCGTTTCTGATTCTGCATATCTTCTCTGGGTGAACTACCTTTTCTCATGCTTTCACCTATTATAAGTAAGCCTTGAACTCCAGAAACCTCTCTTCTCATTATATATCCAGCTGACTTACGGAGTGCTATGATTTTAGCATCCCTTCTAAAGCTCCCGTTAAAATTTAATTGCCATTGTGATAGTATTAAAAGGTGGAGGCTTAGGGAGGTAATTAGGACTAGATAAGGTCATTAGGGCAGGCCTCATGATGGGACTGGTAGCTTTATAAAAAAGGAGAATAGAGATCTGAGATGGCATGTTCTTGCTCTCTTGCCCTGTGATGTCCTCTGCCATGTTATGATTCAGTTAGAAAACCCTCACCATATGTGGTTTCTCAACCTTGGACTTCCCAGCCTTTAGAACTGTAAGGAATAAATTTATTTGTTAAATAAATTACCCAGCCTATGGTATTCTGTTATAGCAATAGAATACAGACTAAGACACAAAGTTCTTTATTTTAATATTTCATAAGTACCTCAAACTTAACCTTGTCCAAATCTGAATTCATCAAGTTGTTCTAAACTTGAAAATAGGCCAACAAGATAAGCAGGTATTCTTTCAGTACAGTGTCAGTCTTGACTTTCTATTTACAGGGCAATTTTACAACTCTGCAGGGGCAAAGTGTACCTTCAGGTTTATGTTGGGTAATGATGCAAATAATTTCTGTCCAGTGGAACCAATAATCCCAGAAATACAGTTTATGGTGTCATTGAATATTAACCAGTTTTGTATGTAACTTGGCAATCTATTAAGTTGTCTATGTATATAAACTAGCTTCTCAAATACTCTTTGGACCAATTTAAACATATTGCTGGTATCTTTATTAATTAATGAGTTAAATAAAATCTTTGAACATATTTATCTTACGTTTGCATGAGAGTCATTATCTTGCCTTTTTGAAAATTATACTTTAAATATTTGCTTTCCAAATTGTTACTCCTACTGTACTTCATTCTTAATAAAAGGACATTAATATCCACTTAGCTGCCCAAGAAAAAACCTGGAAGTTGCCCTATGTTTCTTTTCCTCATCCCTTTTTTCTCTCTCAAACACAAGTCTAACTGGTTGTGGGCTTAAACATTTTATCTCCTAAATATCTCAAAATCCTGCTTTTCCTCTCCTCCATTCCCAGTGCTCTCATCTTATTTTTGACCATCACATTTCTCCATTTCTCCTTGGATTTCTGTGGTAGATTCCTATTTTCCTTACTTCACTGGCCCCTTACTCAACCTATCTGCCATACCTCTGCCCGAATGATCTTTCTGAAAGACAATTCTAATCATATCACTTTCTTCGTAAATTTTTCAATGGCTTCCTATCTTTTTAGACTAAATCAAAAAACTTGACATAACATAAAAGATTTTACTTCATAATCTGATTTCTATCTATCTTTCTTATTCTCACTTTTGATCTTTCTCCCACATATCCACTTTCTCCTGCTAGGAACAAGTGTAGTTTCTGAATATATTATGATATTTCATTTCTCTCTGCCTAGATTATGAATATCCTGCTTCTTCTTTTGCTACTCCCCAACCACCCTTCCTTGTTCAACTTTTACTCATCTTTCCAGACTCTTCTTCTCCATATCCTTGCCAACATATATCTTTTTTACAAAAAAAAATAATGTCATCATCTGGGAAATTAATTTCTCATGTCTCCATGGCATTTAATAAAAAGTAATAGTTGATTTTCCTGTAATGTCTTACACTAAACTAGGAGTCTCCTGTGAATATTCCTGCTTAATCCATTTAACACTCCTCTTGCTGGTGAGTTTATAAGAAGACAAGCAAAATCCAGTGGTGACAAAGGTAGTGGGGCATTGCTATTTAGCTCAAAGGGCTAGGGCACCCAGTTAATGAGGGTCAGATTAAAGTATAGGTAGTGAGGCTTGCTCCAATCCACAGTAATAGCCTGAACTCCTGCTCAACTGGGACTGTGGGCTCTGATGGAAAGAGAATTGACGTGGAAATCAGGAGACTTGGATTCTAATTCTTGCTCTGATACTCACTAACTAGTTGCATGATCCTGATAAGTCATTTTCCTTCTCTGAGTCTTTTTGAGTATAAAATGGTTTTATCCCTCTATATGATTATAAGACATATGAGATAATATTTCTGAAAGTGCTATAAGGTATAATGGTTAGAAGCTCTTTGTACCAGGAGGGCTGTGTAAGGTTGTATGGATGGAGCCAGGGTGTCTGCTCTGTACAGCTTCAGAAGCAATACTTACATTTCTATGTGAGTGTTGATACCTGAAGTTGTAGCGCTTGACAGCCTTGGAAATAGTCTTTGTGATTCTTTGAACTATTGGTCAGAAAATGGGATGCAATGCAGATAGCTTGTCTTTTTGCCTCCCACGGCCAAAAGAATAAGACAGTACAGAAAAAGGGGAGGCCGAGGAAGAGAAAAGAAGACACAGTAGTGCTCCCTTATCTGTGGTTTTGCTTGTCAAGGTTTCAGTTACCCGTGATCAAACATAGTCTGAAAATATTAAATGAAAAATTCCAGAAATAATGGCCTTTATCACAAAGTTCCAAAACAATAAATGCTGGCGTGGACGTGGAGCAATAGAAACACTCATACACTGCTGGTGGGACTGCAAACTAGTACAACCTCTGTGGAAAGGAATATGGAGATACCTTAAAGAGATACAAGTAGAACTACCATTTGATCCAGCAATCCCATAACTGGGCATCTACCCAAAGGAACAAAAGACAATCTATAGAAAGGACATCTGCACTAGAATGTTTATAGCAGAACAATTCACAATTGCAAAGAGGTGGAAACAACCCAAGTATCCATCAGTACATGAGTGGATTAATAAAACGTGGTATAAATATACCATGGAGTTCTACTCAGCCACAAAAAAACAATGGTGATACAGCACCTCTCGCATAATCCTGGACAGAGCTGGAGCCCTTTCTAATAAGTGAAGTGTCCCAAGAATGGAAAAACAAGCACCACATGTACTCACCACCAAATTGGTATTAACTGACCAACACTTATGTGCACATAGAGTAGTAATATTCATCGGATGTCAGGCAGATGGGAGGGGAAGGAGGGGATGGGTATATTCACACCTAATGGGCGCGGTGCGCACCGTCTGGGGGATGGACACACTTGAAGCTCTGATTTGGGTGGGGCAAAGGCAATATATGTAACCTAAAATTTGTACCTTCATAATATGCTGAAATAAAAAAATAATAAAAAGAATTTTAAAAAAAGAATTTCCCCTTTCCATATTCATCACACAGGCTTTAATGTTGGCAGTACTGAGCTGTTTTCATAGCTATCTCCCCTTCCTGTGATCTCTTAAAGGATGATAGAGGAGTGGGTTGAGACAAGTGGGTTGACAGAGGGGTCTGTTTATAACTTTGTGAAAAGATGATTAAACAAATGCATAGACCTTTGTAAAGAGTTAATCACTGTGACCCCTTGCCTTAGCTAAAGACTATGTCAGTGAAGAAGAGATCTATTCTTCAAGGTAATCATAGAAAGAAAATCTACAAAATATTTTCTTGATTTTCCTGAGAGACTGTGTGCATTTAATTTCTAAAGTTATGGTATTTTATTGAATTTTGTAATATTTGTAGATCCTGCACATAGCCTGCACGGCTGGACATCTTGACATTTTCTTGTGCAAGGCTGACATCTGTTGGACAAACAAAACTTAAGCAGAACTTTGCATTTTAGAGTAAATTCAATTCGGCAAGGAGACCTAGCTGTGAAGCCTATACCTCACCTTTTCTATTTGAATTTGATGAGTATAGAAGTGAATTTCCTTTTCAAATTTTGAATTCCATGGCTGAGTTTGAATGAGCTTTAGAATGAGAGCTTACTTGCACTGAATCTTTAAAAAATGTGCAGAATAAAGCCCTTTAGTTAAACTGGTTGTTCTTAACCTTCACGGTGGAATCAGAGTCATTATCTGTGAGAGACTGTCTGCAAAGATGGCCACAGTAGCCCTCTCACCCCACATGACTTTTTACAATGTAACTTTTTGCCATCTCATAAAAAAGAGGAGTCAGTTTTCCTTCCCTTTGAACCTAGGCTGGCTCTTGACTTGCTTTGACCAATACTATGTAGCAGAGGTGAAGTTGTGTAACTTCCAGTATATCCTTAAAAAGAGGCATTGAAACTTTGGTTTTTGCTAAATTTCTATGTAAGAAAGACTAGATATAAAGGAATGAAGTGTCCCGGGGAGAGAGAACCCAGCTGACTTTCAGTTCCAAAATCCCAGATATGTTGGGTGAGCCTACTTGTGACCTTCCAAACCAGCCAGCAGCCAAATGCAGCAGCGTATATGAACACAGGTGAGTCAAGCAACAGATCCTACCAGTCAACCCAGAGAACAATGAGAAACAATAAATAATTCCTTTGAGCTAGTATATTTTGGGTGGTCATTATGCTGCAATAGGTAACTAACACATAAGGAAAGCTTTAAAAGAAGAACAAACACCAATGCCAGCTCTTGACCTCTGAGATTTGTATTTAATTCTATTGGGTGGATTTCAGGAAATAGTTATTTTTAAAAAGATCACAGGATTGCTTTTTCAAAACTAACCTCATATTTTATGCCCATGATTACCTTCACTAAGATTCAGTAGCACCAGTAACATCATTATTGTTGTTTTAATATGTTACATTACCTTCACATATTCCCTATAAGGTGTTGAAACTTTACGTAAATATATAGTCTATATACATATATATGCAAATATATGAGGTCTGTCTGGGAAGTATCCAGCTATGTAATATGAAAAATAGAGACATTTGTTGAAGAAGATACGAGAAACATTATACATAGGACAAAGATGCCTCAGTCCCCTTCAAAGTAGGTACCTTGGGATTTTACACAGTTCTCCTATAGTATCTTAACCTAACCCATACCCATTCAACATTCTCAGGTTTTCTGCTTGTTGCACACCTTCCAGAACGTGGATCACTTTCAATAGATTCTCGACCACCTTTGAAGCATTTGTGCCACACTTTTATTTGTGCTGCGCTCATTGCATCATCCCCAAAGCCTTCTGAATCATCCGAATAGTTTCTGCAGAGGAATGTTCAAGCTTAAAGCAAAATTTGATGCAGATTCGTTGCTCAACTCGCTCAGTCATTTTGAATGTGATGGCCACACAGTGTACGTGTTTTTGGCACTTTTCCCTCAGAGTTACACCTGAGCTATGTTTTTCTTCAAACTAAAACTTTTTCTTCTTTCTGAGACAATCTGGTGACCAGTGTCTCTAGTCAGTCATCTTGCCTCCCTCCTCTGAGACTCTGCATTTCTAACAAAATCCAGGTGACGCTAACGCTGCTGGTCTAGACTACACTTTGAATACTAAAGATTCTGCAGAATTTCTCCTATAACAGCAGTTCTCAGACTGTGATCACCAGACCGGCAGCGTCAACATCACCTGTTAGAAATGTGAATTAGAATTGTTAGAATTGTTAGAATTAGTTAGAATTGTTAGAAATGTGAATTTTTGGGCCCTATCCAGATCTACTCAGTCAGAAACTCTGGGAGTCATTTTATTTTAACAAGCCCTCTAAGTGATTGTGATGCTTATCTGAGTACCACTGGTCTAGAGAAGTGTTTCCCAGCCATAACAGAATCACCTGGGGAGCTTAAAAAATCAGTCGTTGGTTATCATGCCATACCAAATAAATCAGAATCACAGGATGTGGGACCCTTTATCATGGGTATTTTTAAAAAATTCTCCCCAGGTAATTATAATGTATACCTGGGTTTGAGAACCGCCGTCTGAGAGACAGGCCCACTTACTTCACGAATCTTGGCCAGTAAATGTCTGGTAGCAGCGGGGGTGGCTGGGTCTGCTGGGCCAGAGGCTCTCCTCCTCTTCACTGTTGCTCTGCACCTGTAAACAAGATCCCTCGGAACTCAGTCAGAGCCAGCAGGGCAGGGAGCAAGGAAAGGTGCGTGGTGGCAGGCAGCTGTAGGGGAAGGAGGCTGAGTGTACTTGGGAGACTCGGCCTCTTCTGTTGTGTCAGGGACCCAATAATGAAAAATGCAGAAGCTGATGTGTAGCTCCACATTCCATGACAGGTGACACACATGCCAATGAGATTGCAAATAATCACATCTCCTTGTGGTAAGGATTTGGAAGCTTTTTTGAGAGATCCCAACACTTGAAGGCAGTACCTTCCATAGACCCAGGCAAGAGGAGTCCTGAGTTTTAGAGGGTCCACACAGTAAAGAGTTGGCGGACTCAGAGGATGTGCCCACATGGGCCCTGCAATGTCTCTTCTAGAATATGCTGTATTACCCAGAGTTGCAAAATCTGCTGGACAAATGGCCCCAAGCCTGTTGTAGGGACTTGCGTTGGTTTTGCCTGATGTCTTTTCTGTTGAGGGCTGAGCTCTCCACTAGCGTATGTAGCCCTGGGCCTGAACGGTGACCAATGGATGGCTGTCTGTGTGCGTAGGAGCTTGTGGCATTTGGATATGCAGGCTGGGGTGCCCACATATGGGTGTACAAGATCCCTTAAGGCACAGTACAGATATGGGCATGGGAAGAGAAGGGGACAGAGAAAAGCTATAGATTCTTGCCCAGAGCTGGGGAGTAGCTGTGCCCGCACTGCCGTGTTCTAGTACAGAAGTCCTAAGCATCTGAGAATTCTAGATGGACCCTGCACTTCCAGGTCTTTATGATTACATATTTGTCAAGGGTTGGAGAAACATTTTATTTAATGGCATTTAGCTTTGTGTAAAACTGACCTCCATTTGTACTCTTTTGAGGACCCCTGCAAATAGTAGGGGCTGATGTGCTTAATGAGAACCTTCGATGGAGATCAGATCAGGTATTACAAAAGCAGCTCTGAAAACCTGACTGCTTTTAAGGAAGTAGGGCCATTTCTCTTTCTGCTTCTGTTATTAATCCCCTACCAAAAGTTTCTAAATTTATTTCAAAAAGTGATGTATCAGGTGAGGACAGGGAGCCTGGATTTCCTTTGCCTAAAGGTCCTAACTCTTCATCATCTGGGCAAGAATCTATAGCTTTTCTCTGCCAGCCTTTCCATCACTTTTAACTCACTCACCTCCTCCAAGTCAAAAGTGTCCTGCCGCTGCTGGGTTAAAGATTGATGCAGTTCTGGTCTGTCTATGCTCTGCTTCCACTTCTGCTGAATGATGGACAGGTCCAATGACTTAACCTTCCTGCCCATGGGATTCTTCTGAAACAGGCTCTTTCTTGCTCTGCTCTTTATTTTCCAGAAAGTTTCATCCTTGGCTGAGTGGGCTTCCTTATTGGTGGCCTGTAGACTCCACAGCTCTCTTCTTACCTGTGCAGAGTCTGTGCTCCACTGTGGATCTGCTCTGGGTGGAGAATGTATGTAATGGGGTATCTTGGAATTAAAATTCAGAGTTTGTGATGATGGTAGCACTGTGGACATCACCTGCTGTGTTTCCTCTTTAGAGCAGAGGACACATGGACAGGGAGAAGTGGGCAGATTTGTACCCCCAATAGGGGGCATAGGATCTTCCAGTTTGCCTTGTCCAAACTCAGAGTCTTGCTGGACAACGAGCTTCTCACCTCTCACTCTGTCCATTACTTCCCACACCACTTGGTCCAAACTGTTCCTTTTGGGAGTGTTGTAGGGTGGTGATAGCCGACCTCGGGGGCATGTGTACAGGCACATCTTGGAGATGGCTTTCCGGAGACGCTCTCTGGGTGAGTGGGGTTCAGGCTCTGGGGCCAGAATCCTGATGGATGGCACATCAGTTGGGTTGTAATTCCATAACATGTGGGATGGTGTGAACTTTTGGACAGGTGTCTTAGACACATAGGAGTAGAGACAGAAGAAGGCATCAGCAGTGACAGCCAGTGTCTGTACCTGCTTAAACCTGCCTGGGTACAAGGGTTGAAGATGGTGAGTCTGGGGCTCATTAGCAAATTGCCTTTTAGATCTCTTCCTGCAAAAGCCTCCCCAACACACAGAATTCAGAGAGATGCTGACAATTTCCAACTAGTATTTCTCTCATTTAGATCTCTAACACTCAGGGACCCCTTTCTTGACTTCTTGACTCCCGATCCCAAGTAGATATTCCAACTTGGAAATAGAAAACAGGGATAAGATTTAAAGACACTGTTCTGATTTGATTCAGCTAAAGGGGAGAAGGCCTGAAGGAAGCACTAGGTCTGAGGTCCCTTGAAGACTGTCACTTTAAGAGAAAGAAGTGACATCAACATTCTCCACCGTAACTGAAGACAACACAAGAGGAAATGGACACAAGAGAAAAGGGCGAAGTGATGCTAAGTGAGAGAAAGTGCGATGTGGAGCCACTGAACCCTGTTGTGACACCCTAGAGAGGAAGAGCAGGTGTCTGTGGTGACACTCACTGGCCAGCATGAGGCAGGGGTCCTCCATCTCGATCCTCCGCACCTGAGCCTTCAGGAAGAGCTGGAAGTCAATGCCCTTGGCCTGAGAGGGGGTGGTGAAGAATCGGGCAGGGATCCGAGAAGTGTCTTTGTGGTCCTCTTGGCCAAAGCCCAGACTGAAGAGGACATCTTCTGCATCTTCTTGCACCTTGTCCAGGATCTCTGAGATGCTGAAAAGAGTCAGTTTCCATAAACAGGCGACAACATTGAGACATGATAATACAGAACTAAAACTGTCAAGAGATCGAAATTCCTTTCTGGCCATTTTTCTACCTTGCACTGTGAAAAGCTTTTGAGGAAAGCTTTCACTTCTCTGAACTTAAATTCTGTGTCTGAAATATGGGAATTACAGCCCTAGTTATAAAAACTGAATAAAATTTCAGCACAGTACATTGAACTACTTATTGCAGATGAATAAAAATTGAAGTAAATATGAAAGTGTTTTGAAAAGTGAAAAGCAGTATAAATGCAAAGAAATTTTGTGGTTGTGTTATTAACTACTCCGTTTCCACTCTGCTTTTTGCCAGGTGCTTTGCAACTTGCCAACTGACTTGTGCTTGAGTGGGATAACTAAGCAATAAGTGTGGAAGGATCATAGAACCCTGAAAGTAAACATTTTTATTCTCACCCTGAAGGTAAAAATGAGTCAATAAGGACATTCAAAATTTGGTTTTGAGAGGCACACTAGAGGTTCCATTCCTCTCTGGCAGTGCACTATGGGTTCCTTTCTCACTTGCCTCTCACCTTCCTCACCCTCCCACCCTGCTGAAATGAGTACCTACCTCGAACTCGTCTTGTTGGTTCCCCCAGTCATGCTGCTGGAAGCCAAACTACAGCCGAGATCAAGTAGCTGACAAGGCCTGCCTGTCTTGAGGAAACTCCTGTAGAGATCAAAGTGAGTGTCATACAAATCATCTCCCAATCTGCACCCTGGCTGCAAGGCATCCCTGCTGGGCATATTCACCCTCTGCTGGCACCTGTGAATCACCTACAGAGGAAACACAATCTGTGCCCTCATTGCTGGTTGGAAAATCTCACTCTCTATTGTGAATCTTTAGCTTTTTGTTTTTAATCTCTTTGACTCTGAAAGAGTCACTTCACTCTGGCTTCATCCTGGCTGAACCTAACACTTACCTGGAGAAGAGTTTCCCATTGGCGGCCAGCAGTGTGGCTGGACAAGGAATAGAAAGACAAAGAACAAGTTAGAAGGGAAAATGAAAATCACTGGAGTTTCTCCTCTGAACTTGAAACTCAGCCTCCTCCATTTCCCTCTGCCACAGACTAGATGAACTCCATGAACTCTGCTCTTAAATGGGGTCTCAAGACTACCAAGCATAGCCCTGGAGTAGGGACAGATATGGCAGGGAACAACTGGCCTTGTGCCTCTGAACTTTTGACCCACGACTGGTGTCTAGGCAAGAGCCCCTCTGTCCCGAGGAGGGTAGAACCACCCAGCCCTTCAGGCCTGAGCTCCCGCCACACCACCCTCTTCACAGGCCAAGGAGACACTGGTAGGTTGCTGTGCCTCCGCTCTTTGTTGAAGCCCTTATCCTCAGGCAGTGTAGTCTCTCTCTCTTATGCCCAGTACTCAGACTTCTTTGGGCTTTCTATACAGAAAACAGTCTCAAAGGTGTCTGGGCAACAAATGCTATGGTGATTTTATATGTTATCACCTTTCAGGGGCTAAAGGAAAATTCCAGTGGTGGATCAGTGGAAGTCACCATAGGTTGTTGAGAAAGCATTTCTGGGCATGTGATGCTTTCTGTGTTTTACATTAGATCATAATGAGACTGCTCTGTTCCTACAGTTAAGATCCCAGGGATGGGCTATTTCTTTCTGAAGTTTTCCTCTTCCATCCTAGCCTTAATTTGTCAAATGTATATTCTCTTCCCTCAGCCCAACCTTAGAGAACTGTGCCACTCACCCTCTGCTCCGAGGGTCAAGTCATCTTCAAAGCTGGTCCCATGGCTGGAGCACTCTGTCAAATAACCAGGTGAAGGTCACAGAAAATCAGATTGGAACATACACACACGTACACCCTACCCACACCCCTGAATACATGAACATCTACGCATGTCCCTGGACAACCACACAATCATACGAGATATCCATGTTTGCAAAACTACCCCCAACTACACATATACTGCCTCAGAAATCACATTTGTGTTTTAGGAATCACACATATATCACACTCACCTATAGCTAACCCGCCCCCATGTCACATAGCCATGTATACAATCCCCTGCCAAATAGTAAACACATGGGGGTGTGTACTCACACACACAAATATACACATATAAACACACACATTTTAAAAAGTTCTGTTCCCATAGCAGTAGCTGCTGTAATAGCTGAGCAACCACTAGCAGATGATAAGCTTAGAATATTTGTGCGCTCTGAGCCAGCACTTTTCTTCTGGATTTTCTGGAAAGCCTTGTGACCACTAAAGGGTGTTTTGCAGACAGTTTAAAAACACTCAAGCACTCTTATGCATATGCACGCGCATGTGCATAAACACACAGACACACAGACACACACACACACACAGAGCTGTCATTCTCCAAGTAGAAGAGCAACAGAAGAACAAAGCTTATACTCACCATTGTAGATCGACTGTCCTGATTCCTCAGAAAGTCCTTCTTCAGAGTATCTAAAACCCCAAGACAATCTTATACTTTGAAGTCACTACATTTTCCAACGGGCTTTTCATCAGATATCTCCCACATGTTCATATTATTTTCCAATGGGAGTCAGTAGTATTTACTTTGCTTATATATTGGAGAAAACTAAGTGAGAGTGGTTACTTCACTGACGAATTCATAGAGGTAGTCAGGGGAGCGGGACTGGAATGCACCATATTTTAGATCATGCTACTGGTGTCCTGGCTACATCATCTAAACTCAGATTAACAGTGATTCTTTAGTCTTTAGGTAAAACAGAAAAGAAACGGTATAGAAGCAAAACTGGAGAAATACATTTATAGAAACAGGGGTATGGGTGCCATAATTTCTAAAAGTCTAAGTTTTCTTAAAATTTTTAGGAGGTTACCTTATCTACCCACATCCCCTTTCTTCTCACTGAACCACGTTCTTGCTGGATATCATGTCTTTCAGGAAACAGCAGAAATTGCATTCTGGTTAGAGATATTTTTAAATTTTGAGATATGGTCTTATCAAACATTTACCATCTCCACCAGAAGAACAAACGGAAATCAGCATAAATGGTAGTGAGAGACAACTTAGTTTTATGAACAAAGAATACATTTTCTCTGGCCAAAAGATGTGAGTGAAGTATTCTGTGAAAAAGTTTTGAACTGGGAGCAGGACATCTTCATTCCAGTCCTGGCTCACTGTGGCTCTTAGTTCTCAAATACTATATGTACAGGGATTTGGATCCCTAGATATTATCATTATCTAAGTCCACCTCAAGCAGTGATATGTTGTGAATTTTGTAGCGATTACTTTCCTAAAAGTTTTAAAATGGAAATTGTACATGATGCTCTAAATGTAATCTCAAGTGGAGGCTGGAGGGGAGAAGCGTTGGTAAAGTGAATTAGCAAGGAAATTGAAGTGCATCCGTTGAGTGCTGGTCCTAAAGGAGCCTTCTCCTTTATCTGTCTAAAGTGTTTCAGACAATTCTCAGGTTATTGCAATATCACTTCATGAAATGTTTAGTAATGGGAGTAGGCTTATTAATTGAACATCTGTAGATAAAATTGTGCCTAAATTTTACAAAATAAATGATTACATGTATAGATATCTTTTGCTGGTACCTTCCTTTCAATAGTGAAAAAAATCAACCTTGTTTTCCAAAATCTAAATTTTTATATGTCCTAACGGAAAAAGATTGTACACTAAGGTTTATTATGAAATGTGAAATGATATCCAAGCTAATTAAGAATGGGCAACTCTGATAATACAACTAGAATACTTCTGTACCTAATATATAATTACATTAAATATGTTATAATATAATGCTATGAACATATATGTTAATATATATAATATTAAAATGTTAATAGAAATTAGTATTTATTATTACTGATAAAATACTATGATAACTAATATAGTCAACTACTAGAACATTGGGATTTACTATTGCATTTAATGCTTGTGTTGTAGCTACACAGTAATGCAACTACGAAGGCCTACTGTTACTAGACGTACTATTAAAACATGCTAGTATTCCACTTCTAGGTTGTACCTAACACAAATGCCTGTATATGTTCCCTAAGAGAAATGCTAGTTATGATAACCCAGATATAGAAGCTGAACCCTAGATCTCCATTTATTGTGGAATGGAAAAATTGCATGATAATTATACAATTTAATACTACATGACAAAAAAAAAGAATGACCTGCTGCACGCAAAGACATGGATGAACATCACAAACATAATGCTAAGCAAAAGAATGCACATAAAACACTCTATATTGTATGGTTCTGTTTATATAAAGTTCAAAAGAATCCCAAACTTCATTATGATGCTGCAAGTCAGGGTGTTGGTTACTCTTGGAAGCAGAGTGGTGAATGGAATGGGCCAGAATGGGGGCTTATGGAGTGCTGGTAATGGTCTGCTTCAGGTTTCATGGGTTTATTCCCTGTGTGAAAATTCATTGGGCTATGTATTTAATACTCATTAATTTTTCAGTAAGTATATTATACTTAAATACAATTTATATTAAAAAGAAAAATGCTACCAGTATGTATGCTATACTTAAATAAAATTTATATTAAAAAATCACTGATAAGATTCCTAATTAGTCCAAAGTAAAACTCACTGCTATTCATTAGATACAAATTTGTATTGGGTGCTCATCCCACATTTCTCTTTTCCAGTTGTGCCCTGCCAGCTATTTCTATTTTTTTTTTTTTTGAGACAGATTCTCACTTTTTTGCCCTGGGTAGAGGACAGTGGTGTCATGGTAGCTCACTGCAACCTCCAACTTCTGGACTCAAGTGATCCTTCTGCTTCAGCCTCCCAAGTAACTGGAACTACAGGTATAAGCTACGATGCTTGGCTAATTTTTTCTATTTTTGGTAGAGAGGGGTCTTACTCTTGCTCAGGCTGGTCTCAAACTTCTGACCTCAAGCCATTCTCCTGCCTTGGCCTCCCAGAGTGCTAGGATTACAGGTGTGAGCCACCACACCTAGCCTCTATTTTCTTTTCGAGGACCAGCCCAGGATAAGCCTTGGGGCAGCAGGCTTTTCTATGTGTATGTGGGAACTACCAGCACAGTCTGGACATGGGCCTGCATCTATTGATAACTTCTCACAGTGCATGATGATTTGAAACTTCATGGCCATCACCCAAACACCCAAGTCCCAGGCCATTCACTGGTTATTGCATGAGCCATAGACTCAATGACTAGGAACTAGATCTACAGCTGTTCCCCTCTTCTCGTACATTGAAAGGTCCCTTAGCCTCATTTCAAGTCTGTAACTGAAGAGCTAAGGTGTTGTTCCTCCTGTATACCCAATTTATAAACAAATAGTAGGGAGGGGGTTGGATTGTGAGAAGAAGCACGTGGCTTTTTTTTAGCTGCTTCTAGCATATTCCACTGATGCCTGCCTGTAGAGATTGAAGCTGAAGTCCGCAGAGATGACTTTAGAGCTCCTAAGTCCACCTCTGATGATTCATGAGCAACACATTCATGTCCCAAAAAATCCCCTGAGAGCTTAGAGGGAGAAAGGAAACGGGAGAGGCATAGTTTGTAAAGACGTGCATGGTCTAATCCTATAGCAGATTAGACACTGAGAGACATTGACATTAAATTGCCCAAGATGTTGGTGGACTTTCTTAGAGAACTTATCAGAACAGAAAATCTTCTTGCTACTCGAGGATGTTTGACATCATAAAGAAAATGAAAACTATATGGTGTTGAAACAAAATTTGACAAGTGCCTCTTAGGGCACCTGGCAACAGAGTGGATGGATAACCAGCAAATGTGAATTCCTTTGTTCATCCTCTTTCCTCTGTGGTCTTGGCACCCTAAGAACTGAAGACTGTTGTAACTCAGAATGTCATACTTAGAATGTGTTGTTTTTCCTTTATCTTATTCATTTTCTATTATCAAAAGCCAAGTGTATTCTATCATCAAGCATCATCATTGTTATCCTTTAATTTTTTCTGGTTTTCCCTTATAATCAAAAAGTATTTTATACTTATTAGAGATAATTAGAAAATAGAGAAAATTGGAAATTTTTTTTAATCTAATAATTCTCCTTCAAAGAAAAATGCATGTTTATAAAGTTTCTAATAACGTTTTGAAGTTTAAATACTTGAAATTTTTTCAAAACACAGATAAGTAAAGAAAATACAGCAGAAGCCCTTGCACCTGTCACCCTATTTTCACACATGTAAACATTTTGCCATATTTACTTCAGAAAGAAATAAAATATTGAATAATATGTCATATAAAATAATAAAAAAATAAATAAAATATTAAAGATATAACTGAAGTCTTATTTTACTCCCATTCTTGTAACTGGCCCCATGAACAAGTTTCAATGACTGCTATATTTTTTTGTAGTCCTCTCCCTTAACTAACTACTTGGCCTTTTGAGTTGTTTCCCAGAAATGGTGAATTTTCTGTAAGACAAAGGAGCTGAGATTCTGAAGTCCCCTGGGCAGACTTCCTGATGCCAAGATTCACCATCCCTCCAACCTGCCCCCAATGCGCTAACACCTTCTTAGTTACACCACAACCCTGACCCTTCCTTTAAAAGCTCGTGATCTTTAGATTAGTTAGAGATATGGATTGGATTTTAGGCAGCTTATCTTGTTCTCCCAACAAGACATAGGACATATTAAAAATTCCATTCTTCCTTGGCAATCTTCCTTGTCTCGATAATTGGATCTTTGTGTGATGAGCAACTGGACCGAGGCTGAAACTCCCTTGCAGCTTCAACAACATCCTTTCCTACTATTTTCCTTCCTAGAGGTAACTACTGTAAGAGTTGGTATGTATCTTTTTTTCCTGATAAATAAAGTAGATAGGCAGATAGGTAGACAGGCAGACTTATTTTGTGTAATTATAAGCAGACATAAAGCTCCTCCTTTATAAACCTCACCACTAACACATTATTATAGAGCATAAAGCACACATACACATATCTCTTTTAAACTTCACAAGACATTTGGAAAATTTATTATTCTAGTCTTTCACTTTATAGATCAGGAGTCTGTAATGGAAAGAATTTCAATTACTTGCTTACAGTTGGTTACATAGGCAGTAGCACAAGAATTAGGCTCAAATCTTGGAGTCTTTTCATTCACCCTACAACCTTTTCATCATAAGTTTCGGTTCAGAGTTTATCTTTATAGAGCATGGGGTGGGGAGGTGATTTCTAGAGTTTATAATCTTATATTTCTATGAATTTATTCTTTTCAGCTAGAATGCAGTATGTTTGTAGTCAAGAGGCATATTTTAAACTACTTAGCATCTTTCTAGGTTGTTCAGATAATGAGACAGCAAATGCACAATTAGTAATTGTTGATGTGAATTGATAATACTCAAGAGTAGTTAATGAGATAAAGACATTAACTGAGCCAACTCTTTCTCCTGTACATGTCCAGTAAAGCATTTTAAATCCTAGGACAGTTCTCTTCCTAGGTTTCTCACAGAAACCTGCAAATATTTCTATTATCATCCCTTTTCTTTCCGTATTTTGAGAACCATCTATTGACTTTGAGTTCAAAGAACTGTGAATAAGATTAGGACAATATATTTTTTAAACAACAAAACAAACACAAAATAAATGCTTCCTGGCATTGCCTTCCTGAGCAGAGTTGAAATAAACAAACTCGTATTATTCAGTGCTATTTATTCTCTACCAAATAGGCAAGAATGGGTTTATTTATGTCAGTTAATAATTGAGTTTACATTAAAGACTATATAAAGCTTTAGGCATTCCTGGAAGGAAAATAAGAAGGCAGGCAGGAGTTATACATTCTGAGTATTCATTGTCACACAAATAATTAGGCTTAAATAGGCCACCGAAGCCTTCCCTTTGTGTTTGGGCAGACTGAGAGCAAAATGATATAGGCTGGTGGTGTGGAGTCTCATAATTTAAAGTGTTTCTGAGGAAAGAGATGATGCCTTGCCCTGAAGTGCTGCTCCAGTTCTCTACCGCTTTGAATGACTGTGCTAAGCCCTGAGCCCCTCCCATATTCTGCAGCAGAAACAAACAACACAGTGATGAACTGCACTTCAGTGAGAATGATCAGGTTTCTAACTCCTCTTCTTCTGTTACACAATGTAACACTCCAGTCTAAATGGGAAAGCCTCAGACAAGGGTCTGGAACTGAGCCCAGCCATTCCCCATAGATGTGGATTTCCAGCCATTCTTAGATCCAGACCAGATCCAGCCTATGCCCAGATCTCCAGTCTAACTTAGCCTCAGCTCGGAGTTGCACTTGATTCGCAACTCTGATTACCAACTCACCCCAGACACTTCCAACGCCACTGCCAACCACCATCTCAACCTCACTTCTAATCTTTAGGCCCGATTCAAGCCTAGTTCTCCTGGATCTGAGTTCCCTGGATGGAAGGGAGCCTGTTAGCATGTCCAGCTGCCAGCCACACCCAGTCCCATTGCCTGTCCAGCACTTACCCACAGTCCTGCAGCCAGTCTTCAATTTTATTGATTGGATTCCCTAGAAAAGTCAGACACCAGATCACTGTGAGAACTGAAGGAAACCAGACCTCCTCCCTGCAACGATTCCCATTCCACAAGTGTATTCTTATATAAGGTACACCATGAATCTTTCTTCGCCATAAAACTTTTCTTTAAGATATGAGAGGAATATACCCATATACAATATAAACAATAGTGGATATTTCTTCTCTCTCTCCCTCCTTTCCCCATTCCTCCCAGGAACCTAGAAAGTCTCCAACATGTCAGGCCCCTGCTCTCTTTTTCATAAATTTTGGGAATGGGGTGATTCTTCTCCTTTGAAAAAAAAAAGGCCCAATCTTGTGTTTGTGCTTTCTGTTACCTACCAAATAAGCAAGGATGGGTTTATTTCTATTAGAATTTTTGTTTTATTTATGTCTGTGATCTCGACTGAACCTCAGAGAAGCTCCGAGAAGAGTATAGGAAAGGTCCTACTGCTTTATTGGACAAGTGTGTCTTGGAGAGGTGAGTGACTCTCAAAGGTCATGCAGCTTGCTAGTGACAGCCTTGTGGCCAGAGCCCAAGCATCCAGCTTGCGGATAACCTTGTTACACAGACAGCATAGAAACGCCCCAAAGCATTCATAGGGAGTCCTTAGCCCCGGGGTTCTTAAAGAAGCGCCTCACGATGGTGCAAAAATATGCCCCTTTCTTTTTCTTAATCTTATGCCTGTCTCTTTCTCATATAATTTATGTTTTGTATTACTTTTGCCTCTTCCTCTAAACTCTTTTAAACCAGTTAAAACAAGCATCCCTGAGGGCCCAGCCTAAACAAGGGCCCCACTGTCCACACTCTGCAGACCTGTGCCTGCTGTCGCATTCTGCAATACAGCGTAGGCGTCTGTCTGATGTCTAACAGTCTCTTACCTTCTTGGAAAACGTCATCCAGGCTGGAAGGCTCAGGATCTGCGACATCCTGCAGGGCAGCTGCAGCCTCCTCTTCTAGGACCTGGGTCTGCCAGTTGCGGCTCTGACGGAGCCAGGCCCGCCGTTTCTCCCAGGACGTGGGGCTCAGCACCGAGGCCTCCATAGCCCTGGCAGGGACTCCAGGGCCTCCTGCCGCAGTGATGCTGTTCTGAGAGTTGAAAGAAATGATTGATTCTCCCTCATCCTCTGCTCAGAAACCACCACACTCAGGGTTGCCCCTCAACCCCTACCAAGTCTTCTTATCTCTCCACAAAGGAGCTTGACCTTTCTGCCTACTCAGGAGCTACGAGGAGATGCCTAGCCCATCTCTGTCTTCCCCCTAAAAAGGAAATGCTCTGAAAAATCTAAACAGCAGAGCAAGTCTTTAAAATCAGTAAGTCCGAAAGCTTCAAACATTACATGATTTAAGAGGCATTGAGAAAGGTCTTCTGATTTAAAGAATCTCTACTTCTCATGGTAGCTGAAATGCTATATTAGAAAACATTTCTCCTTAATCCTTAGGGATTTTGTCTCCCAGAATTTTTCATTATAACTACAATATCTTTAAATTTACAATTTATAAAATTCACTTTATTTTATCCTCATCAAGATATATGAAAAAGTTTAGGATCTCAAAGGTTAAACAGCTTTTCTAAGGTCCCACAACCAGATGTCATTTCAGTTACCATAATTTTAGGTTCTGTTTGGTTTTTGTCTTGATTTACTTTGTTTTCTGTTTTATGCATTAGGGATCCACATAGAATTTCTCAGAAAAAAAATCTTATAATAAAAATAAAAATAATGAGAAACTGCCTTAAGCAATTAGCAGCGAGCACCTTCGAGATGATCACTTTCTAATTTGTCAACTCGTGTTTCTACACGAGTTAATTACTGAATTCATCAATGCAATTATTGATCCTATAGATTTATATTTCATTTAACACTATCTAAACGCCACCTCTGTATGCTTCCAAAGGATA
The DNA here is from genome assembly GCA_008086735.1 of Cheirogaleus medius. Taxonomy (NCBI): domain Eukaryota; kingdom Metazoa; phylum Chordata; class Mammalia; order Primates; family Cheirogaleidae; genus Cheirogaleus; species Cheirogaleus medius. The sequence goes on along the minus strand of VBSM01002616.1, from coordinate 16,256,048 downwards.
TATAATGATGGCACGAGGCATATATACTAGGCACATATTCAAAGAAGAACAAAGAGGGGAAGAATCATTCACTTGTCCAGATAGAGCTTAAAAAGGCTTGAGGTTAATGTGTGTTCATTGCTCATATTCTGTCCTGCTGCCTCTTCCCGCGGGCCACGCTCACATCCCATTATGAGTAAGTAGGTGTGGAACTATGACTCTCACTGTCTTATCCCTCTGCTCCCTCGAGCTGCCATAAAAGGCTTCATCTTCAGAGCTACACTTTTAACTGTCAGAATAAGGGGGAATAAAAAGAAAAAAAAAATAAGAAGAGTGCCAGTTTCCAGAGACTTCTGTTCTTCTAACACTTAAAAACAAAACCATTAGTGAGTCATTCAACAATTTAGGCACTAAAATAGCTATTTTTAAAAAGAACATCCTGAACATAAAATGCATTCCTAGTACAATAAAATTGTTTTAGATGCCTCAGCTTGCAACAGACAAAACATCCACAGAAAGATAATACATATTTACTGTTGTCTGATATAAATTCTTTTACTGCAGGCCCAGTCCAAGTCATATTTTTCTCCCAGGCAAGACAGCAGTTAGCACTATGAAACTTTGCTTGTTAACCCTGGGACCTGGCCCTTTGTCCACTGCTTGTTTCTTTTAGGGGAAATTAAATCACTGAATTAAGCTTGTGTCATAAAGAAGCCACAAAGAGGGGTAGCAGAATGGCTTTCTGTCCTTTGGGTAGAGCTGTCGTGATGTGATAAAAGAGGAGATGAAGCTGCCACTAGAAAGAACTTAAGGGAAGTGTCTAGAATGCCTTGATCAGAGTTTGTTTACCTAGTCCCGTGTTCCAAAATATTTAATAGGTTGGTTCCAGTCAGCCCAAAGAAGAAAATGTCGAAGGCTGACTTGCCTATTGTCTTTAATTCCCAAAGGAAATGGACCCCACCTAAGTCACATGGAATCTTCAGCTCACGAGAGCATATTTTGGTGGTTAGGAGAACTCAAAAGGAAGGCAAGAGGGCAGGAGGGCAGGAGGGCAGGAGGGCAGGAGGGCTGGAAGGAAGAAAGGGAGGAAGGGAAGGAGGGAAAAATATCTGATTTCCACACTTTACTCTGTCACTTATTAATGGTATAATCTTGGAAAATTCTATCACTTTCGCTGGTCTCAGTTTGTCAATGAGGACATTACAGCCCTAAATTTGATGCTTCTAGTACTACAGACTTCTGGATGTTCCATAGAGCTGGGTCCCCATAATGCCCAGCACAGGGAGCCAGAATGTCACCAACTGAGATGCAGGTAGAGGGTTTCAACGTTCTCTGTGATATGAATCTCTTTTATATTCCTCCCACAACTTTGAAAATATTCTCATACTCTTCTCCCCACTCTTGTCCCCTCCTCTCCTTCAGTCTGTGTCACACTCAACCTGCAAAGTCCAGCTCTTCACCAACTTCCTCCATGAAGCTGGCCCTGGCTTCTGCAGCCTACCTTAACCACTTTCACTGATGTTCTTCCCTGCTTGACTTTTTTCTTCTTAGTTCTTATCACTGACACACTTTATATTTTAATTATTTACCTAATTTATTGTTTAGATGAGAATGTAAGCTCCAAGAGGACAGAGATTTTTGTCTGGAATGTTCACTGCTGTGTTTCTAATGCCTAAAACAAAATCTTATAATTGTAATCACTTAACAGAATGCTTATTCTCTAAATAAATGAATGTTTAGTAGGTGACTGTTCCTAACAGGAGCCCCATGCCTTTCAGAGCCGTCACAGACAGACGCATGCAGGGAGATCAGCTTCAACACTGTAATAATAAGCGTATAACTATGTGCTTGCTAAGCAAGTAAAAATGTGTTAGGCTGAAAATTGGAGAGAAGAGAGAGGGTTATTCTATGACTTGTTTTTACTCTAGGAGTTCCAATGATTGACAGCAGAAGTTATAGTTTCCTCATTATTCCTGTTTGCTGAGTTTGAGGTTGCAGCAAGCTATGATGATGCCACTATACTCTAGCCTGGGTGACAGAGCAAGATCTTCTCTCCAAAAAAGAAAAGAAAAAAAGCAACAATGACTTCACGTGTGAGAGAAAAGATATAAGGTGGATCTAAGCGAATCTTCACAACTGTGGCATACTGGAAACGGGACTGGGGAGTTGAAGAAATTAATTTTCCCCAACCTCTGCCACACATGGGTTGTAGAGACCTTTTCATGGGGTGTTATGTGGGAATGCTATAAGTACAGCAATATTAGGAGACAGGGAGAAATAGAAGTGTCTGGTTAGTGGTCACAGAAGGAAGCCTTACTGCCAGGAGATAAGAAACTGGGTATTTTTTGTGGAAATCTACAGGAAGCAGCAAATTATTATCGGACAAGTACATCAGCAGTGAGTGTGTTAGAGAGAATTGAAGCATGGGTACACACAGATGTCAAGAGAGCAGCTTTGTAGGTCTTGGGTGCCTTGCAATAGAGAGAAAGGCATGGAGATGTTTCCTTCAAATAAGTTATACAGAAACATAGGCCTATAACACAATGGAGTTTGCTGTGAAATCAGGAGATTGGATATTCTTTCAAACTTTTTGTCCAATTAATTGACTTTTGGCAAGTCAATTAGGTTTTTTATTTGGGCATTCCTTTTATCTTCTAGAAAATGAATTGGTGGGACTCAAGGTTGTATAAATTTACCTCTAATGCCAATGTTTATGAATTTATTTTTATACATTTTAGCTGAGTTTGAAATATGTATGGGAATAGTACCTGTAAAAGAAAATGCATTTATATAGTTTTCCCCATAAAAATTAGGAAATAGTCCCATGGCCTCTGGAGTTACTTCCCATTTAGCAAATTCCCTTTCAAACTAACACTGACTTACCGAGTTCCTGGACTTGCAGCTTTCACTGATCCAGGAACGTGGTGGGCCTGGATGAGGGGGGCTGTAGAGGAACCAGGTGAGAGGAGTCCGTCAGGTATTGCTCATCGCCCAGCACTGCTTGAAATGTTCTGCTTCTTTGCTAGAGCTTACGGTTTCGTCCACCTTCCTCTCCCCCTAAACAAATCCTGTCTACCCTTTAAAAGCCTACTCAAGTCATCTCCTTTCTCTGACCCATCTCTAGTGACAGTCACACACACCTGCACATATTCAACGAGAGTAAACGGCTACCCCCTTGCCATTGCACACCCCTCCTGTACCTTCTCCCCTAATCCCCATCACAGAACATAGCACCGTGCTTTTCAAAAGAAGTGGCTCAGCAGATGCTGTACCTGCAGAGGAGCAAGAATCACCTTGGTGCTGCAAAATTATTATCCCAGCTAGTATATGTCACAAGACAGGTGCTCCTGCCTTTCCTCATGGCCTTAGATCCTGACGTGTCTATTTTGCACAGCTTGTAGTGAAGAAGGAAAATGCCTGGGGCCTAGTCTCTCCAGTCCTTTGTTGATATAACATAGGGGTCACCTAAGTCTGACTAAATTTATGAAGCTTAAACTATCAAATTGTCCTATTATTACAATTTTTTTTTCAGAGTTTTTCATTCCAAGTTTTCATTCATTTCTTAGTAAAAAGTTCCTTCTGGAATCTGACCACCATCTTTCTTGATACTGGTTTGTGTTATATAACTTAATCTATCCTCTATAAGGATGGGAGTCTGAAGCCTGCATATATTTTTTTCTCTAATTTTTCTGCTAATCCAACAAAAACTCGACACTGGTGCTATTGCTTCTTGCCTGAATCACCCCAAAGCTTTATTTTTACCCTCTGCCACCATTTATAGCCCCTTGTCCTTTGTTTGTCCCTACATTTCTCTAGAGGTTCATTCCCTAAATCCTTCTCCACAATCTGTCAAGAGTTTTGGAATTTGACTGCGACCAAGTGGAGTAGGAGAGAATTCTTGTTCTGAGGATGTTATAGTTAAAAGCAGAAATTGTAGCAGACAGGATACCGGTTAGATAAGAGAAATCTTCTCTAGTGGTTTAAGATTAGGGACTTGCTTAAGAGCTGTGAAATGAAATCTTCCAACAAAAATTATCATCAGAAGCTGTAGCTGTAGTGGTAGCAGAAAACATTTAAGCGTATGTCATTATTACTACCCTGAGAACATCCCCTACTTCTAGTCTCTGTTTTCTAAGGGAGGCAGTCAGAGACTCACTATACATTGACGTGGGTGAGTTGGAGCAATAGGTACTCATAATAACTGATATGTATAGAGTAACGTATTTATCCATGAAGCCTTCCTGTAAACTACTCCACTTCATCATGACAACCACTTTTGAGCTAATTATTGTTTCCTGATACTGAGAGATACATGACTTGTTCAAATTTACATATGTAGGACTTTGTAGTATTGAGATTTAAACTCAAGTTGGTCTCACTCCATGTTTTATAGTCTTTTCACTGACTCATAGAATGAGAAAATAGCCTAATATCGCCATCCAAGTGTTGGCAGTAAATAAAATTTGGGAGAAAGGAAAAGAGAGACAGTTTTAGTAAATTCTCAATTTTACATGCTCTTTAAACTCTCCATTTCACAGTCTAGTTTAGAAAAGAGGCAGCATAAGCCCACTGTATATACTTGGTTTTGTGACAGTCTTGGTGAAGGAAGCATTGCTTTGTTTGTGTTATTAGCATGGTTTTCCTTCTTGACTCCAACTAGGTGATTATGAAGTAGTTTAGCCTTCCTTAGGCTTCAGAGTGTTATTTTTTTAAACAAGGGCTCAACTAGGTTCTAGTTGAGAGGAGAAAACCTGCCTGGGATTCCACATTACTCTCAGACTCTTGTGGCATTCGGGACATTTAACCATGACTATGGGGTAGCACAGAATAATCAGAGCTGACATCAGTCCCCTGTGGCTGGGCCCTATCCCGTACATGGCTGGTGTGGCACTGAATTTTCAGGGCTAGTCTGGGGAATCTTGTGGAAAGAGCTGAGAGAGCTGGATTGGTAAGAAACACTTAGAAGGCTTGAAACAATAGATTTTTATTACAATTTAATATAGACATATTTTAATATTTTCATAAGTATAAGCCAAGTATCAGTTCTGCTTACAGATACTTCACCTTGAGGATATTTTTAAGGAGTCTGGTAAGGATGGTCAATGCTTCTTTTTCTTTAAAGTCCAGAGTTTTATTTTGAAACTCATAAGAAGGAAAAATCATAGAAAGAGTTTGAGGCTTGGAATCAGAATAAGCCTTGTTTGGAATCAGTTATGTCTACTTACTGTGTATGTGTCTTTGGTAAAATTATTAATATTTGTCTCCTCTATACCCGAGTTTCCTCATAAGCAAAACAGATGATGTACCAAACGTCGTGGGTTATTGGGGGTTATAGCCAGGTAATGTATATTTAGTCCCTGATGTATTAAGGAAGAGCTTAATAAATGATAGGTATAATTACTATTAATCTGCCTTCAATCTAAGCTGCTCAGTAGAGTTGTAACATTTTAAGGAATAAGGAAAGAAGGAAGATGGTGAAAGAGGAATGTTGTTAAGCAGAGATGAAAAATAAGCAATGAAAATTCCTGCATTCTTACCTAATGCCCAAAGGGATTAGAGAGATCATCTAATATTGGTCACTCATTTTGTATTTGAGGAAATCAGAGAGAGAGAGAGAACGAGGCTTGTCTGGGGTCATAAAGAATATTAGTTGTTGTAGATGGGACTTAAACTCACAAGTTCTGAGTCCCAGATATATGCTTTCTTCCTTTATATTATGCAGCATTCCTCTTGCTACACTTAGTTTCCAAGACTCGGCCACAGGTCGGGCCACAGGGCTCTGGGCTTCCTCCTAGAGACATGTATCAGACAGACCTCTCTTCTCTTCTGTCTGTCTTGTACCTACGCCCCAAACAACGCTGGAGAATTGGGTCTGAGAATGAGAACCAGCGTGGGAGGAGAAAAAAAGGAAATAGGGTTTCCATGATGTGGCCCACAAGACTTCTGCATCCACAGCCAAGATACGCATTGCTACCATTGCAAAGGACTGTGGGAAATCCCAGAACAACTAACATTTCTCTGTTTGTGGACTGGACAAACTCCATCTCAAGCCAGGTGGACTGTCCCCCATTCTCCATACCCGCAACCTGCAACAGGCTTTCACATTACTGCATAGATAAGAAATGTCTTCTTAGCTTCCAACCCTCTTTCATGTCACTGCAGTCTGGAAGATCATCAGAACAAAAAGTGCCCCGAGTATAACGTTTGAGCATTCCAAGATTTCTGTTGTCTAAGGGAGCATTTCCAAAACTTCTATTGTCTATTTCAGGGAAAAGAGAGGATGTTATTTGGTAAATAATAGCAAGAAAAATGCCAATTAATCAGCAGAACTCCTTTACCCTGCCTTTTCCATATCCTCCCTTTCACAAAAAAGTTTAGCTGAATAAATACTGAAAGAAGACCATCTAAGAACTCCTTTTCTCTCCTTTCCTTTCTTACTTACATCCACTTTCATGATGTGGATGAGTTTTATGGACAGCTTATAAACTGCTGCAGGAAACATTAAAGTTGTGCATTTGGAAAAAAGTAGTCTTGTGCTCTCAATGCTGGAAGACATCAAATGTTTTCATTTGGAAGGACAATAAAGGCATTAAGAATGAGAAACAGTAGTTCATCTGGGTTGGTTTACAGATGGTTTCGTCTAGAGATAGTAGGAAGAGTAAGCAGATTTCTTGACCATTGAGTTAGCTCCATGAATTCATATCTTTAATCCTTCAGTTCTATTTCATTGGTAATGAGGCTCTTTCCCTCATGTACTGATTTTTATTCTTTACCCCTTTTCTTTCTTAATATCTACACACATTCTTTTTCTCTTCTTCCCTCTGCTCATTTGATGGAATTCTATTCTCAATCCAAAATCTGTGCATCAGTCATGCTGATTAGGTCTGGGTGTGGCCGGGCACAGAGTATTGTGGGTACTGGAACACCCACTTTGGCCTTGTCCCCTTAGGCAGAAAACAGAACAGTTGTCAAATGGAAATCAATGTTTGAGCTCTTTCCCTTACTGTAGCCTAGAGTGAACCTTGTGAGTGATGATATAGGCTGAGATCAAACTTTCTTTTCATTCTCTATTAGAATCCAAATCATAAACCTTGAACTGAGAATGCCTGTGTTAGGCTTCCATGTCCACTACACAATGCTTAATCACAGGATTCCATCTTAACTTTCAGAGGACCAAAAGCGTTATGAGAACATGTTATTAGTAGGGTTGTAAAATAGTTTCTAAACTCTCTGGGGTGCATGTGAATAAGAATCGTGTGTGTTAGGTCTCTTCCTATCCTTCTGTTATATCTCCAGCTTGTTATTTCTGATAATATTCTCAGTAGAGATAGACAATACACCTGGCTTCCCCTCTTCCTACTAATGCTTCATGTTGCAAGAGAATCATACCAGATCTTTATGTCTAACCACTCAGGCTGAGCAACTGTTGAGTCTGAAGCTTGGACACGCAAGTTGAAAGCCTCCAATCTCCAAGCTCCTATCCTAGGCACTTCCCTGCACTGTCTAGAAAGTCCCCTTCCCTTCCTACTCAGAGCCATTTGTGGTAGACAGAGTCACTAGTACTTCACAGGGTATCTCTTCTAAATCTTCACAGTATTGTCAAGCCACTTCTGGGGAACTATCTTATCTTGTCCTTGCTCTGCTCTGGGGACTCATCTCTTCTCCTCCACACACTGGTGAGCTCAGCAGCATAGCAGAGCTATGGGAAAGCCCCAGTGTAGAGGATCTTTCCACCCCTCCACCCTCCCCAAAACTCATGTAGGTGGTGACACGCTCAGCCTGGCTACCACTGAGACAAGGGGTGTTGGAGGAGCACAGATATTCTCAGTATGATGTAGGTCACTGAGAGGTCAACATGTCCATCTTTCCATCTCTGAGATGTGAAGCCTGTAAAGCAATCCTGACAAGTGATTGTCTAGCTTGAGCCTCCCAGTTAATTTGGCCTGGCATCGTTCAATTATGTAAATCCTCCCTCATAGCTGACCCCGATGTATCTTACTGCAGTTTATGGCAACAACTTTCTTCTACAGCTTTTGAAGAAAGAGGTCATACCTACAGAAAGCAAAATTGATTGAGACCAGGTATTCGCTAGTTGGAGCTATGGACACTAAGATAGGACTTGCAATAAAACTGGGAAACTTTTTCCTTGAGAACTTTTCCAAGTGATATAATTTGATTGAAATTGCAGCAACAATGAGTTCAGCAAGACACAGAGAGAAACTTCTCAGGTGAGAAAGGTAAAACATTCCTAAATATTTATTCAAGTCATCAGAGGAAACCATGTTTTGCAACCTGAGCAAGATTACCTCTCTGGTACTAGGGAGGAGAAAACAAACAAACGAAATGGGCCTCGTTGTTCTGATAGGTGCAATGATGCATGTTTTTAAGGTTGAAGTCCGGGAGGTGGGAGATTTTTGCCTGATTTTTCCCTTTTCTTGGCAGCCTGATTCTTCTCTGACCTGTTTCCTTCTCTCTCCTAGCATCATCCTAAATCAGTAGAGCCTTAAAACTGGGGTAAAATTTGCACTTACCTGTGGAGGCAAAGCAGTTCTCAAAGCTGGGCGGAGGCCCTCCCAGGTGTGGAGACAGAGGCGAGGGCAGCGAGAAAGGATCATGTTGTGGACTGCACCTTTCTCTCTGTCTTCATTCAACTGCCTTCTCAAAAGGGGAAACGGAAATGAGCACACATGCACACATCCACACACAGACACAGTCCCCACCTCCGACCTCAGCCACATCCTCTGCTCCAGCTCAGGAGACTGACTAAGAGGAAAGCATCTGTAGTCACCATGCTCACAGCTAGGGAGCCCGTCTCGCCCCAGGGCCGCCTCAGTCTTTCCAAAACAACAGATCTTTTCCTATTAAGGGAAAGGTACAGTCCATTTAACGATGTGTGTATGGGAAAGTCTTCCTCCCATATAACTGGAATCTTATTGCTGCAAAGAAAGCTTTCTGTCCTCAGGAGGAGAGGTGTCTAAATTTGGGAAAGCTTGTTCTAAAAAATTATCTCATATTTATCTCAGAGAAGATGGTAACAGCCCTATCACACACTTGCGAGGGCTCTGAGCCAAAGTTGATCTGTTTTTGTAAGTCTTTCACATGCTGGTAAATTCCCCAGAAGCTTGTTTTCAAATACTGCATACTTTTTTTTTTCCTGTGTTAGTTTCTTAACACTTTGTTTTTATGTTTGAACCACTTCAAAGTTTGTTTTTTTTTTTTTTTTGGTAATAAATGATAGCTTTCTCCAAAAGTTTTCAAAACTGGACTTTTAAAATCTGTTACCTTAGAGATGTCTTCAATTTATTGGCTTTCAGTTCCAAGAAGCTGCCTTGAGCTCTAAAAGGTTTCTCCCCTGAGCTCAATCTTTTCCACCCCTGCGTGGCAGCGGGCACTGCTGACCATTCCTTCCCTTCTCCAGTTCCTCCTCTACTCCTTCCTCTCTGATGTTGCTCCATTCCCAATACCTCCCCTCTCTCTCCTGATTCTATTCTGTTTCCTTCTCTGCATCATTTACAAATATTTGTCACAAGATTTTCCTACAAGGCACTCTTCTAATGTGTTATCTGTGACTGATTTTCACATGTTCATTCTCTTCTTTCTAATTTTATGGCTACAACTATAGTTAAATCTTTTTTTAAACCAAGTCTCCAAATTCCATTTCCAATCACCCGTAGGTCAACCCCATTGAATACCCATGGTATAGCTATACTTGTGAAAAGAAGCCTAAATAAAATTCCTGCTTAGCAAATCAAATTCTCTAAAGGTTATTTTCTTGAAGTATATATCAGGAAAATAATTTTCTCTGTTTCTCTCTCAAGCCCCCTACCACATTCTTTTTACATAGTGATAAAAATGTCTAACATATTTCTCAGTACATAGTAGATGCTAAATATATGCTTTTTTGAGAATTACCTCAGAGTCAACAAGCAAAAAACTAAACCCAACATTCCCTGGTTCTCTTCATTACTCTTCTTTTCCATACAAATAAACTGTAAAAACTAAACTAACAGAACTCTTAAAATTCTTTTTAACCCTAAGTTTCTGGAATTCAATTCAATATTTTCCTTAACAGTTATTTTTGATATGTTTCGAATAGGGAGAATGCCATCTTTATAGGGAGCTTAAAAATATCTGAGGGAATTTTAATTTCCATGGAGATGGGAAGCGGATACTGGTATTTAGTGTCTGATGGCCAATGATGCCAAATGCTTTTGAAGGCATAAGATTGTTCAGCACTAGGAATAATTATCCTGGCCATAATGCAAACCTTTTGTTAACATAATTGACAGCTTCATGGTTAGAAGAGCAGGCTTTGAAGTGAGACTCTGGCACTGAGTGGCTCTATCGTCCTGGACACATTAACATCTCCAGGCCTAATTTCCTAGTCTGCAAAATGGGGACAGTCTTCCTGAAGGAGTGGTTGCAAAGCTATGGGAATAAAAGAATATAGAGTATTTAGTCCAAGGCCTACCTCACAGAAAATGCTCAACAGACTGCAGCTCATTTTTAAGACTTGAAATACAATGTTTTCAACTTACTCAGCATGCTATGTCTCTATCTAAATTACCTCATTCATTAAAGAAGCCATTCTTATGCAATTGCTAGAAATTTTACTCGTAATTTTTTTTAAAAAAGAAATGCTGCTGAAAGACAAGATGAAGACTATATGATTCTTAGGAGGAGAAGGAGATCCAGGATGTTCCTCTATGTTTGTCTTCTTCCTCAGTTGTGCAGTGTTCTCTTTCTCTCTCTCTCCCTGCCTCCCCCTGCTCTTTCTCTTGCTCTCTTTTTTATCTTCCCTTCCCCATCCTTTGAAAACAGTAGGTCCCTCTATATCTTTGACACCATGAACTTCTCTGATCATATCTTCCACGCACTTCATGAAAACATAACCGCCTGTCCTTTGTGTACTAGAATGCAGCTCAGGGTTTCAGAAAGTTTTTATGAGATCTTATTTATTTTTTCTTCTTGGTTGCAAATAAAAACCCTTATAATAACTGAGACAATGAGTTAGCTCTCTACTGCCTGTGCCACTCAGCCGTGTTTGGTGGCTTATCATGTGGCTTACTTTTTGTCATTCCACTACTCCCTCCTTCCCTCGTGTTTTATGGAATTTAGTAAAAACACTGAACTGGGAATAAAATAGTCATTTGACTTTAAAACTAGCTATATAATAGTTACTTAATTTCACTGGCTATCAGTTTCCTCTTCTGACAAATAGATAAATATTTTCTAAGATTCTTTTGGCTTTAGAAATCTATAACATCTACACAGCCTATTTTTCTCTACTCCATCATAACTTCATGTCGTTTATTATGGAAAATGAAAATATTAAGTGACAGATATTTGGCAAGAAATCATTACAAAGGTAATAGAAAACATATTTTAAAGAACTCCTGTCTATTACAAAGCCAAGTAAAAACTGCTTTTGAATGATATTATCCTCCAGATACGTAACCTGCTCACACTGATAAATAAGAACAGTTTCTGAGCACTGATGTGCCTGTCAAGCAGATGGGCTGGAGTTGGGGCACAAGTTCTGGAGCTGCAGATCTGAGAGCTCGGCTGGCAGGTTGCCCAGACCTGGGGCAGAGCCAGGACAGCTGTCCATGGAGGCTGTCCCATGACAGAGAAGCTGCTGCTCAGAGCCCCTGCTTTGGGCCGAGCAGCTGGGCCCCTCTGCCCAGGCCCAGATGCGAGTCATCTGCTTCCATTTTAGCCCTCAGCCTTCTTCTTCTCAGATCCTGAGGTTTGCAAAAGCCCATTTTCTTCAGGAGTCTTTTCCTCCAAATTCCTGAGGTGGGAGCTTCAGTGAGTTTTTCTCCTTGTACCAAAGGCACAAAGGTGGGGAGAATGAGTGGATAGAGTTGTAGGGGAGAAAGCAATGATCTCTGAACTTTTCCCAGGCAGAGAAGAGTCCACTGAGGTCATCTTGTCTTTCTCCATGCTTCCATATCCTGAGTGTTAAGGACTCTAAGAAATGAGATTCTCTAACTTTTCTAGAACATCCATTCTCCTGAATCATTCCACTCAATGCTGGGAAGTTCTTCCTTCTGTTTGGCTGTATCTTCCCTATTTAAAAGTCCAGTGGAACAGAAGAACAATCTGTCTCAGGCCTCTGCAGAGAGCATTTTTTCAGAGATCTAGATTATAATTCTTTTCAAATTATATTTTATTGGGTCCCTTCTAAGTGCCAGAAATGAGCTAGATCCAGGGAGGTGGAGATAGGAGGGTGGAGAGAGAGGGGAGATACTAAGAGACAAAATATAAAATAGTATCCCTCAGTGGGCTTACTCTCTAGTGCGATCAAGTAATTTTGAGAAATACAGAGTTAACAAAAGACAAACCTGTTTCTTTAAGGCACAACTTCTTAGAGCTTTAAATATGCTGATACAATTTGGGACTCTCCTAAAAGGAGGGAGTATTGCATTTTCCAAATGTCTATGGATTTTCTTATTTTTTGAGGAGTATCCCAAGGAAAATATTTTGGGGGAAGTTTCTTTCACTACAACACTTCAGTTCCGTCTTCTCTAGATTAAAGAATGACATTCACATCTTTTGTTATACTCAGATGTCTATGAATACAGGATTGTTTGACTTCCTGGTGAGCCCATATTCCCTCTCTCTTCTGATCAAGCCCATTTAACTCAGAAGAGCAGGGCCTCATTGAGGTCTCAGGCTTGATTCAGTGGTGAGTGCTCAGTGTTTTATGAGCCCATTGAGGAGGACAGAGCCTGGGGCCTAGTGGATGTACATGTTAAGTGTGGTGGAAGAGGAGAGATATGGGATCTAGTAGGGTGGGGATCGGAGACCTTTTGGGGCTAGAGAGAGATCTGTAGAGAAGAATCCCATGGACTTGAGGAATAAGGAATGTGGTTCAACTTGGTCTCTCCACCTATATAAAACAGAAAGCATCTAGCAGAGTTTCTCTCTATACCAGGCACCTGGTACAAATCAAACACTCATAGCAATTTATAATTGATAATATAGAAAGAAAGAGGGGGGGATTGAAAGCAGTCAAAATGTTTAGGGGAAAGAGCATTTAAAGTGAGTTGAATCTTTATCTGAATCTGTCCAAACTACTATAAGAAAAACACCATAAACCAAGTTGCTTATAAAATATAGAAATTTATTTCTCACAGTTCTGAAGGCTGGGATGTCCAAAATCAAGATGCCAGCAGATTTGGTGTCTGGTGAGGGTCCTCTTCCTAGTTCATAGACAGCAATCTTTTCACTGCGTCCTCACACGGTGGAAGGGGCGAGCCAGCTCCCTGAGGGATCTTTTATTAGGCACCAATTCCAATCATGAGTGCTCTGCTCCCATGATCTAATCATCTTTCAAAGGCCCCACCTCCTAATACTGTCACTTTGGGGGTTAAGATTTCAACATATGAATTTGGGGTGGACACAAACATTCAGACCATAGCAATTTTGGAGAAACTCCAAAGCAAGTGCCAGGGGTAGTGACCCCATGGATTTGGGGAACACTGAAAACTGAGTTCTTTAGGCCCAGTGCTCTAAAACCTTAGAAAGAATAGGCATTAAACAGCACAACAGCAGGTACAATCTAGGGGCTGTTGTAGATTTGGTATAAGGGAAAAGTAGGTAGGATGAGTAAATATGGAATTAGAATTTAGAGGCAGAACATGAGAACTTGGGGTTAGGGTGAGGAAGGAGGTCACAGCTTGGAGGAAGGGCCAGCTTTTTTAAAAGACTAGATTCTTCTGTCCTCTCCACAAAAGGGAAGCCCTAAAGCTCTAAGACCACTCCACCAAGGTTAGACTGCACTGCGCAGTGGACGAGAGACCCTGGTGGGCAAGTAGACATAGATAGGGGCAGGAGTGGGCGTGGGGCAGAACCCCGTAATGGACTGCAGAAAACAGATCAGGGTTTCTGGAAAGACGTTAAGTGCTTCCTCAGTGTTGTGTCAGTTAATCAGAGGAAGTGGGACAACTGACGTCACCTTCTGATCAGAGGGGCATATTCAGCAGGGGAGATGGTGTATGTACCACCCCAGAGCTTTGTCTGTCAGGAGTCTCAGCTCCAAGGAGAGTTCTCTTTGCGAGGTTTAGAGAAAGAGAAGGAAGAAGAGGCGGAGGAGGAGAAGAAAGAAGAGAGACTGAATTAGAGAGAAACACAGAGAGAGAATCTGAAAGGAAGTGATCACATACAATAGAAAGTGAAACTGAAGTGTAACCACCCACCCAAACTGCAAAGGTCAAACCTCCGGTCCACCCTGCTGGAGGAAACATCTCCTCTTTCTCAGGCACCTGTCCGGGCCACAGCCATCTTCCTCCTACAGCCTGCCCTGCCTACCTTAGAAGGTAGGAGCGAATGAGAGGGTGGGTTGGAGGAGATTTACATGACTTCAAGTGCTCTACAGCTACATACTGTAATTTTTGCTCCACTCGCATTGAACCTGTTTCTTCTGACCTAGGTGTGGTAAAGGGGTGAGGAGTGAAAAAGCCTGTACTTAGGGCTTTACTCTGCTTCTCTTTTGGATTTCAGATTCCTTAACTGTAAAATGCTGATATAAAAATAAATGGTCTTTAAGGTTCTTCTCCGTAAAATATTTTATGTTTCGAATAATACTAGCTGCCATGTATTGAGTGACTACTCCGTGAAAAATGCTTAATATATCTTAACTCTAATCCTCAAAACAATTTAGAAAGTGGATATTGTGATCCACAAATGAATCGATGAATTAAATGACATTGTGTCTCTTTCTGACTTTTTCCACCCTGCAAACTTCTGTGCTCATAGATGAACCCTGAAACTGATATACAGTCATGTGTTGCTAAATGACCGGGATACATTCTGAGATGCGTCGTTAGGCAATTTTGTCATGCAAACATCACAGAGTGTGCTCACACAAACCTGGATGGTACAACCTACTACACACCTAGGCTGTATGGTATGGCTATTGCTCTTGTACTGTAGGCAATTGTACACCATGGTAAGTATTTGAGCTTCTAAACATTTGTAACCATAGAAAAAGTACAGAAAAAAAATACAGTATAAAAAATAAAAAAAAAATACATCTGTATATGGCACTTACCATGAATGGAGCTTGCAGGGCTGGAATTTGCTCTGGGTGAGTCAGTGAGTGAGTGGTTAGTGAATGTGAAGGCCTAGAACATTATTGTACACTACTGCACACTTTATAAACACTGTACACTTAGGCTACACTAAATTTATTTAAAACATTTCTTCTTCCATTATAAATCAACCTTAATTTACTGTAACATTTCTACTTCATAAACATTTTAATTTTTTTAACTTTTTGACTCTTGTAATAACATTTAGCTTAAACACAACACATTGTACAGCCATACAAAAATATTTTCTTTATATCCTTAATGTATAAGCTTTTTTCTATTTTAAATTAATTTACTTTTTTTTAAAATTTTTAAACTTCTTTTTATAAACTAAGACACAAACACACACATTAACCTAGGCCTATACAGAATCTGGATCATCAATATCACTGTCTTTCACCTCCATGTCTTGTCTCACTGCAAGGTTTTCAGGGGCAATAACAGGCATGGAGCTGTCATCTCCTGCGGTAACAATGCCTTCTTCTGGATACCTCCTGAAGGATCTACCTGAGGCTGTTTTACTGTTAAATATTTTTTAATAACTAGAAGGAGTACACACTAAAATGATAAAAAGTATAGTATAGTAAATATCTAAACCAGTAACACAGTCATTTATTACCATTATCAAGTATTGTGTACTGTACATAACACCATGTACTATACTTCCATACGACTTGCAGTACAGAAGGTTTGTTTACACCAGCGTAGCCACAAACACATGAATAATGTGTTGTGCTGTGACATTATAAAGGCTATGATGTTATTAGGCAATAGGAATTTTTCAGCTCCATTATAATCTTATGGGACCACCATGGTATATGCAGTCCATTCTTTCTTTCTTTCAGCATATTATGGGGGTACAAATGTTAAGGTTATGTATATTTCCCATGCCTTGCTTATTTTTCCATTCTTGGGATACTTCACTTAATAGAATGGGTTCCAGCTCTAGCCAGGAGAATACATGAGGTGCTATATCACCGTTGTTTCTTAGTACTCCATGGTATACATATACATATAAAAAAATTTATATACCACATTTTATTAATGCACTCATGTATTGATGGGCACTTGGGTTGTTTCCACATCTTTGCAATTGTGAATTGTGCTGCTATAAACATTCGAGTGCAGGTGTCTTTTTCATAGAGTGAGTTTTGTTGTTTTGGGTAGATGCCCAGTAATGGGATTGCTGGATCAAACTATAGTTCTACCTGTAGCTCTTTTAGGTATCTCCATATTACTTTTCACAGAGGTTGAACTAGTTTGCAGTCCCACCAGCAATGTAGGAGTGTTCCTATCTCTCCACATCCACGCCAACATTTATTGTTTTGGGACTTGTTATCTCACTGGAGATAAGTGATATCTCATTGTGGTTTTGATTTGCATTTCCCTGATGTTTAAGTAGAAACGTCACTATGTGGTGCATGACTGTACTTCTAATAACCACCAGGTGGCAGATTATACCCATTTTCTAAGCTGGAGTTACACAGGTAGGAATCTGAGACTAGCCATTGCCTAGAAGGTTGACCTAACCCAGACTAATGAATTAACCCAGATATAGACTATCTAGACAACCGCTGCTTGTCTGATTTGAATCACAAGAGGCTGGACGGATTTAGGGTCTAAATGGGCAACTGAAGGTTTTTTTCTTAACCACTTGGGTACCGCGCTCACCGTCCGCGAAACCCTGCCCACAGCCAGCACTCATAGTCCGCACAATAGTTTGTGCTGTGCATTGACCACGAATACTTTTTGCTCTTGTGTGGTGAGGAAAGCTTTAAAGCACTGAAAGCTTGTTTTACTTTACAGGCAGCTTTACTTGTAATGTAAATTAAAATAGGTAACATATACATATATGTTTTCATTATGTTATTTTTAAATGTTCACAATTTTATTTTGATAAATGAAAAATTAGAAAAGTCATATCACGCTGTCGGCTAAAGTCACTGTGCGCGTTCATCGGTGGCTGTCGACTATAGTCAACGCTGGTACCGAAGTGGTTAAATTGATCAATTTTAATTATTTCCAGGTTCAATAAAATTTCAAAAGGTTAAAGAGTAAAAGGAAGGCTGTCCTGGCAGAGAGACCTGAGTGAGCATAAATACCAAGATGGGAAAGTACAGGGTATGTTTGGGAAAAATTAAGTAGCTCAATGTGGCTATCCTGTGAGTTTTATAATGAGAAAGAATGAGTGGAACCTAAGACAGTTAATATAAATTGAGATCAGATCTAAGAAATCCTTGAGTGTCATATTTTGGGGTTTGAACTTTGTTTTAGCTTTGAAATTTTTCTTTTTAAATAATTTCAAACTTACAGAAAACTTATAAGAAGATTAAAGAGAACTCTTGTATACCTGTCACTCTGATTCAGAGTTGTTAATATTTTGCTTTACTATAACATCTTTTTTCTCAAAATTTTGAGAGTAAGTTATACACATTATGCCCCTTTATCCCTTACCTAAAAACAAAAACAATGATCTTCATAACTACAGTACAATTATCAAAACAAAAAATTTAACATTGATACAATATTATCTAATGTGCAGACCTTATTTAAATTTCTATATTTTCCTAATAATGTGCAAGATCACACATTGCATATAGTTTTCATATCTCTTTTGTCTCCTTTAATCTGGAATTGTTCCTCCACTTTCCTTTATCTTTCATGACATGGGCATTTTTGAAGAGCATAACGCTTCTATTCTGTGGAATATCGTTCAACTCGATTTGTCTGTGGTTCATGGGATTAAATTTGGATTAAATTTTGTCAGGATTACTACATGTGATCATAGATCCTCTATGCATCACGTCAGAAAGCACATGATACCAGTTTTCTTATTATTGGTAACAGAAGGTGGTATTCTCCTTTTTATTTGACTATAAAGTTATAATTTTCCTTTTTAAATTAATAAGTACTTTTAATTATTTTAAAACTATGTAAATACCTTATTTCTTATCAAACTTTCAACTTTCACCTACTAGTTTTGGTATTTTGTCAATATATTGAGTTAAGCAGGATAAAATCAGAGCCATATTTAGAAATATCTCTCTGGAAGCTGTGTGTGTGTGTGTATGTATTTGTGTGAATTTACTATCTCTAACTCATATACATTGTAGTACTTCCTTCTATCTGGGACTTTAATACTAGAGTTCTAACCTGCTCCAGGAAACTTTTTAACATGGAGCCTAGCACACAAGAATCTTGGTAGATTAGTGGGGGGAAATAGATGCCCTTCTTCCAGGCTGATGCAGCCCAGTCTCAGATCACGTATTTTGATTGTATTTGTTCCCTTTGACAGGTACTCTTGCAAGGCACAATGGCTCAACCATGAGTGCAGAGGCAGCTGTGGATTGGAGTTTGGGCACATTAGAATCTGGGAGAGAACAAACATATATTTAGCTCTCTCTTCTAGTTGTTTCACTATACGTTCTCTCATTTAATCTCACAGCAACCCTTCAAAGCAGGCACTATTATTCCCATTAAACAGATGAGGACACTGAGGTTCAGCAGTCTCTGTAGAAGACCAATATTTAAACCATGATCTCTCCGATTTTGAAACTGTATCATTTCTGCTGTTTTATAACTCTGCTGATTGCAATGACAATACTAAGAGCAACTCTTGTCCTCGTCTTATAACTGAAACAACCATCTTTTTAAATATACATTTTTCTCACATTCTCATGACAATTTGTGGGAAATATAGAGCAGATGCCATTTATCTCATTTGATAGGTGAAGGTAAATGCCCACATAGCCAGTGGGAAAGCCAAGCCTTTTCACTTTCAGTCCATAGATCTTTTTCATTTTATCATGTGCCCTCTCCTGAGGAGGTGGGAGGGCATTTGGGGGAGTGAGGGAGAAGAGATGAGTAGTGAAAGCTATGGGGTGGAGGACGTCAGGGGTGGGGAGACCTGTGAAATCAAAAGGATGCTTCTGGCTTCCTGGACATGAGCTGTGAGGCTGCCCAGTGATGCCTGCAGGCTGTGGAGGCAGGGCACATCTGCGCCCTTTCTGGTTCCTCCTGCCAGAGCCCAGGAGATTGGCAGGGACCCTAGAGAAGACCCACTCCTGGGTGCAGGGCAGATGCTGAGCAGCTGAACAAGCAGGATGAGCAGGCAAGGGGGGCCTTCTCCTCCAGCTAATTCGGGTTTCCAGAGGGCTGAGAGTGTGGCCTCCTTCCTGTCCTCCTTTGGGAGAAGGAAAGCTGCTTCTCTCCCCTCTTTCTCCCAGAGGCTCTACAGCCCCAGAGGAAGTTCTCTGCCTGGGAAAAAGAGAGCTGAAGGAGAAACTTTCAAGGTGTGAAGGGAAAGAAGAAACTGGGCTTCTGCTCTACTCTTTCTTATAAGACAAGAGGCAGCTAGGGGAGGACAGAGAATGATTTTGGGGATCTTGCAGGGGAAGGAAAAGGTTAAAAGCTGCAGAGAAAGCTAACCCCGAGGGTAAAGAAAACGGCGCCCAGCAAAGCTCCACTTGTCTACCCAGTCTCTAAAATAACAGCAGACCTCCGAGTGGGGGGCTGGCTTAGGCTTGATGTAAAAAGATATTTCTGTGGACCTTCAAGGTTTTCTGTCACTTCATGGGTAGACAGACCTTGCAGGTCCCTTTGGACGCCCAGAGGGATGCAATAGTGCCTGGAGGGGCAGTGTGTTCTGCAGGAAGGCAGTGACAGAGAATAGGTGGTCTGGATTTGAATCCCCACTGTCATTAACTGGCTATTTCAGTCTGAGCGAGCTACACAGCTTTGAAGACTTAGTCATCTCATACAACATGGGGCAATAATAATGCCTATCTCAAAGGGATGTGGGAGTGAAAGAAAAGGGGCCAGGTAGGGTGCAGTATATCACCCCGTACGCAGTAAGTGAGCAGAGAATCCAGCTGTTATCACACACTTTCCACTAAGAGAGAAAGAGCATTGGGTTGAGGGTGAGAAAATCCAGTTTCTGTTTGTTTCTTTCTAGATATCCAACTCTTTCCCTGGCAAACAATATTATCTCCATTTCCCTCTGTATGTCCTCTAGCAAAGAGGCAGTATTGTGTGCGATCCAAGTTCTATTTGCAGTTCTGATACTAACCCACATTTTGAGCTAATGCCAATTACTTTGCCATGCTGAGCCTCGATTTCCCCATATACATATGGAGAGAATGATACCTGTTTTTGGTTACTGATGAATAGCATAGTGTTTAGAGTCAGACAGGCCTGGATTTGAATCATAACTTCAACATTTACTAGCTATGTGACTGTGGGCATTTTATTTAATGTCTCTGAGCCTCAGTTTCCCCAATTGTTAAATGGGTATTATAATACCTAATACTTTGTTGAGCTTTGTAAAGACTACTTAAGGCAGTAAGTGTAAACTGCTTAACCCAGAGCCCAGCTCAAAGTAAGCAATCTGGGAGTAAATTAGTAGCTGGTAGCCTTTCAGTATGAATGAAATCATCTAAGAAGTCTTCTTTTATTTTATTTTTTTATTTTTATTTTTTTTTATTTCAGCATATTATGAGGGTACAAATATTACAGTTACGTATATTGTCCACGCCCCCGCTCCCCCCTCAAGGCAGAGCTTCAAGCATGACCATCCCCCACACGTTGCACATCTCACTCATTGTGTTTGTATGTACCCATCCCCTCCACCCTCCTCCCCCCTCCCACCCGCCCGACACCCGACAAATGTTATTCCTATATGTCCACTTAGGTGTTGATCCGTTAATACCAATTTGCTGGTGAGTACATGGAAGTCTTCTTTTAATCACCTTTCCTCTGCCTGAAACAAAAAGGAGATAAGGGGTGTGCAAATTTCAAATCTTTATTCCATTTCTCCCATTTAGACTGATCCACTGAAAAAGTATCTAAGAATATTTGTCCCAAATTCATCCATAACCTGCTCTAATACTCTTCATCCATCCCCTACGGGGTAACCCACAAGGCCCATCCATCAACTCTCAAGCTCACCTTTGTCATGCAGAGTGGACCAGCCCCTAGCTATAAATCCCCCTCCCTCAACACAGACGCACACCAACACACACACCCTCACACACACACACACACACTCACACACACAAACTGCACACACAATTTCTCGAAAGCTGGATTAAAGTCACCGTCCACCCACTGCCAGAGCCCCTTTCCTTTTTCCTTCTCCCAAGGGAGTCCTCACCCTCCATTGACATCCCCCTCCCCCTACTCCATCCTCTAACAGGCACACACTGGTCACCATCCCACTTCTCCTCCCCTTTTCTATTGCTCAGTAATTATATTCTCCGCCTCCCAGTGTCATGCTAATACAAGCTCCTGGCACAGCTGCCCAGATTAAATTAGAGCCCAAACCAGCAGGCTGACTAATTATATTTTCTTGGTTGGAATTGTCTTCCCCCACCTTTGGGGTACAGGGCCAATAAAGAGTAAATGAACACTGCCAATATTTGCTGAGGATATTTGACTCTTCTTGTCTGGGTGGTTTTGTCCTCCCCTACCTATCTGGGCCCCTTGAATTAGATTAGACCAAAATGAAAGAAGAGAGTTTTACCCAAAGAACCCTCCTAAATCCCATCCGTTTTCCTGCAGGTCCACTCAGCTGAGCCTGACCACCCTCATCTGGCCAAGGAAGAGAAAATGGCATGGAACTATTTCTTTCCCAAGAATGAGATTCTACTGGACACCCTTGTGAGTCCCTCTTTACTTCCCAGCCCCTCCTTTCTTTCTTCCAAATATTTATTGCCACTTGTCCTGCAGTGATAATCACTGACATCGTTTACTTCTGTTTCACATGCAAAGAATGCTACTCCCCTTACAGAACACTGTTTCAAAGCCTATCCCCAACTTTCATCTTTCCTTATTTATGGCTGGAACATAATAAATGTTTCAATTTGCCCAGAGACAAAGTTTTCTTTATTCCACAAACATTTATTGTACACTTAACATATGCCACATAGCGCCATGAGTGTTAAAGAATGTAAGGGCATACTTCCTACTTTGAAAAAGACCAAGGCCTCATCATGGGTGTAAATATGTGTAGATGTACAGAAATCAAGACATCTGCAGTGTGCAGTGTAAGCTTGGGGTAGGAATCAGAAAAGACATTATTGTAGACTTGACCCTTGAGTGAAGTCTTGAAACATTGTTCAGAAGGCCAGTAAAGTGAAGAGAACAATTCTGGGTAGAGAGATGAAAGATACAAAGGCAAGGAAGGCATAACAATTTCATGACCAGCAAGTATAAGGGATAAGATGAAAGGAGTATCCAGAGATGAGTCTTGAGGAGTTATTTTATGTCTGGAGCTTGCTGGTCTCCAGATTCATGTCTTCTTAGCTGAAGGAGAGCAGATCTGTTTCTGAAAGACATGGGCTACCCCAATTAGGACCTTTTCTTTGCTATGATCTTCCCTTCTCAAATTTATCTGTAATAATACTTCCCATAAAAAATTGTCTGATTCTTGTGTGATCATTTCCTTTGGAAGTGCATTTAAGGAAGAAACTAATATTTCCAAAGCACCGAAGCAAAAAATTCTGGCAGTGGAATTTCTAAAAACAAATGCAAACCTCTGACTGGATCTGTGATGTTCTCCCATATACTCAGTGACCTTCTCTGCCTTGGGATTCATTCATTTGTTCATTTGGTCCCAATTTTTCAGCCCTATATCAAGCACTATTCTAGAGATGACCTAGGGTAGATGAATAGGAGGGTCCTTCTCCTTGAGGAACTCAGTCTAGAGGAAGAGAGACTAATACATAGATAATTAGAGTGTGATGAAAGCTCAGGGGAGGGGCATTGTCTTCCTTCCCTATGGTTGCAGTTGCCATTAGTAAAGTACTGAAAACTGAGTGGCTTATTTACTGCAGGCTAGCGATCCAAAATCAAGGTGTCAGCTGGTCACACTCCTTCTGAAGCTGGTAGGGGAATCCTTCTTTGCTTCCTCCTAGCTTCTGGTGGCTTACTGGCAATCCTTGGCCTACAGGTGCATCACCCCACTGGGCTGTCTTCACATGGGATTCTCTGTCTTCACATGGTCATCTTCTTATAAGGATACCAGTCATATTGGGTTAGGGTCCACCTCACTTCAGCGTGACTAATTACATCTGTAATAACTCTGTTTTCTAATTAAGTCACATTCTAAGATATAAGAATGTATTTAGGACTAATATGACTTAAAATAAAACATAATAGCATAGTGGGGAGGGAAGGATTAATAGGTGGGGCAGGGAAGATTTTTAGGACAGTATATCTCTTTTGGGGGGAACAAAAATTCACAATTTAACTTTTAATAGGTACTAATTCTTCCTAGGTGTATCAAGAGTTTCCTAGGGGTGGGAGTAATTGAACTAAAGCTTAATTCCAGAAAATCAAATAAGAATTATCTAAAACAGTGATTTAAGGGAAGATGTTCCTATGGAAGCAATAACATGAGAAGAGGCATGAAGGAATGGAAAGGGCATGAATAGCTCAGGGAAGTGTGAAGAATTTCCTGTAGCTGTAGAGTATAATATTCAAAAGCAAAGTGGTGAATGATGAGATGTGAGAAATGTGCTTGGATCAGATAGTGGCAGGCTCTGTGGTTACCTATCCTGGTGTCAGCTGAGACTATATCTTATGGACTTGTGACTTGGGCCTGAGCAGTTAGTGAGTGTGACATGGAAACAGGGAAGTGGGAGGTAGCCCTGTCCTCACTGGCTGAAATGGCTCTCCCATCCACCCTCCTTCCCTCCCAGAGCAGGCACAGGCACCATCTCCGGACTTCCTTATGAAATATAAATCCCGACAGAAAGAGATTCTGTCCTATTCATTCACATATTCCCAGCTCTCAGTACAACAGCTGGCCTAGTGGGCATGCTGAATTTAGATTGGTTGAACGAGTGAATAGATGGAAAAGTACATTCAGCACAGCAAAACTCTGCGCAGGCCCTGTTGCCAAGTACTGCACTGAAGCTCGTGCCACTTACCCATCCTGGGGCTTTCACTTCTTTCTGCTTAGCTATCTTTAAGGTTGCTGCAGGGAGCATCTTTCAGGTGGTAAGGAAAGATTCACAGAAATCTTTAGTAGTCTGGACTTACTATAAGCTACGTGGGGAGGTGAGGTAGCCTGAGAGTGCATGGCAGCAGCAGCCTAATTATTCTAAGTCCCAGGGATGCCAGGACAGTGATGCACAGAGAGGGAGAGGGAGGTGATTAAGGAAGCAACTTGAACTCTCCTAACTCAGCTTCTGTGTAAACCCAGTGTTAGCACTTCCCAAGAGAGGATCTGATAAGGGGCCCTCACCAACATCCATGATGAAGTGTTTCTACTCGGTAGAGTTTTGTCCTAGGTCCCTTCCGACAGGATTGGGCTCTACGTAAAACCTACACAAGGTCTGCTCTGACCCTTGGTCCAATCAGTTCCCCTGTAGGGTTTCAGATTTTGCCCAAGGCCTACATTATCATTGTAGGGAGGATGAACCATTATTCTCAGAAAGGGATAGTGGACCAAATAGGTTTGTTTTTAAGACCCCTCTTCAGAATAAACCACTGAGTGTATCAGAATGAAGTGATGTAGGTCTGAAATTTCATAGCCCTTGAGGATTTTGCCACTTCCTAAGCACATGCCTTGGATGGGCATATTTCTATCTTTTATGCTGTCTTTAAAACATTTCCTTCCTTCCTTATCTATCTTACCAACCACTATAAGCAGTGAAAAGATTATGAACGTTGCGGTCCGGTAGGCAAGAGTCAGGGTCCTGCCTTAGCATTTAACAGGTGTTCACATTAGGTCATTAATGTTCCTCTTAGCGTCTCAGTGTCCTTACTGTAAAAGACACAATAATGTTTCCTCACAGTTTATATTGAATATTAAATTAGAAAGTGGTGTGAAATTGGCTCATGACATGCCAATTTTCTTTCTCATTAAGAGTAAAGATGACTTATAGTATACATACATAATGAGTGTGATGCGCACAAACTGGGGGATGGACACGCTTGAAACTCTGACTCGAGGGGAGAGGGGGCAAGGGCAATATAAGTAACCTTAACATTTGTACCCCTATAATATGTTGAAAAAAAAAGATGACTTATAGGAGTTCTTTGTAACCATTTTCCTAGGACCTTATTCAGAGCAGGCACACACAGTGCTAATTGATGGACTAAACGCAGTTTGAATATATTCCACAAGAAAATACCTTACCAGGTGCTCATTGATATTACAGCTACTTACAACAATATTACAACAGCAATTCTAATTATTACAAACTCATATAACTGCATTGATTTCAGAATATGAGAAAGGAACACACAATTTGTTTCTTGTCTAACTTTGAAAATGCTGCAGGTCTGAGTGGTTTACTAGACTGGCTCCTTCATCAGTGGTTCCTTGTATCTCTTCACTGCTCTTTTTAGCTACTTTCCCCCCTACACACATCCACCCCAGCCACAGGATGACTTATCCAACAGCAAGATGTGGAGAGGAGTAGAGATGTTTGGAGAAAGGAAAACATTCAGGAGAAAGAAACAAGGGGTCTGATAGAGAGTTCTGGAAAAAGGCATGAAGGGAAGAACTCACTCCACTTCCTTGTCTACATCTTTCTTCCTTATTTTAAGGCATTCTGGCATTCTCCTTTTTCCTTTTTGCATTCTAGGCTGACTCTTTGGATGAATTCTTTAGCCTCGCACTATTTTCTCTTTCCATGCTTGTATATACTCTTTATAACACATTTAATTCAATTGTTTGTACAGTATTTTAAGCATTTAAAAGTCATAAACTCCTTGAGGACTGGGACAAAGATATTTATTTGGAATAAAGAATTTTCAACAAGGATTTCTCACTGGAAAAGAGAAACAGTATTTCTCTCATCATGGGAGGAATCTAGAACAGGCTGAAACCAAATTAGAACATTTTGACTTTAAATATCAGGAGTTTTCCCCTGAGAATAGCTATGAAATATCATTTTCTAGTTTTTATTTAAACATATATAATCATGAATAATTCACATAATTGGAAAGAAACTTGTAGGTCCAATTCTCCCACTAGATTTCCAGTCCCTGGAACAGTGCCTGGCCATCAAAAATGCTTTGTAAAAAATTGTGCAATGACGTCAGGTTGTCACATCAATAATGGGGGGATTATTGAGATAACCAAGTTCTGCTCAACACATGTAATAAATGTGCTGCAGAGAATACACTGAAAAGTAAGACAAGTTTTCAGCATGAGAAGAGTTTGCATTCTGTAGGAGAAATGAGCAAACAGCATTAATTGTGATGACACAGCACACAACAAATGCTATGATAGAGAGAAGAAAAAACGAATGCTGCTTTCATTTACTGTAAAGACAGAGGCTGATTCAGCCTGGGAAGGAAAATTATTGAGGACATGGTATGGCCTAAAAAAATAAATGAGACTTTAACAGACAGAGAATGAAAATTGTTTGTAGGGAGGCAGAATAATCTGATTGGAATCTAATTCGGAGATAAAAAAGAGTTGTAGGAGATGAGGGAGGGAGCATGTGATCACATGGGGTAAGAGCATTTCTGGCTGAGGAAATAGCAAGTGCAAATGCCCTGAGGTAGGACTAGGATTTTTGAGCAAAGAGGCCAGTGATCCTGGAGTAGCATGTGCAAGCCAAAAAGGGTCCAAGATCAGGTCAGAGTGATAGGAGGGGAGGGGGTGCAAAACGTGTAGAGCCTTGTCTGTCATTGTAAGTACGTTGGCTTTTACTCTGAATAAAATGTGAAGTTGTTAGAACTTTTTGAGCAAAAGGGGGACGTAAATATCATTCTCATTGATGTGTTGAGAATAGGCTGAAAGGATCAAGGACATAAGCAGGGAGACCAGTGAGGAGATGATAAACAATACTCCAAGTGAAAGATGATAGTGGCTCAGACAGGGTGGTAGCAAAACTAGTGGGATTCTTAAATTTTGAAGGTGGAATCAACAAAAATGTGTTGATGGATTGGAAGTGTAAGAGAAAGAGCACTCAGGAATGACCTTGAGCTCTTGGCCTGGGAAGAGGCGGTTGCCAATAACAACTGAGAATGAGAAGCTTGGAGTACGAGAGATGTGGGTGAAGAGCAGGAGCTCAGCTTTAGACTTGCTAAGTTTGAGACACATCTTAGTAACCATTTGATGGTATCAGATTGGCAGTTGGATATATGGGTTTGGAGTCTAGGGTGTGATCTGGGCTGAAGATACATATTTGGACATCATCGCTTTTTGCAAAGATGGCTTTAGAACATAATGATATAGAGTTAGATGATCATATAGAGTTATAGAAGGAAGATAGAATTGTGATTTCCAATTCTGCAATTTGCACCATCAAGTTGTATTGCTTTTGAAATGAGTTTAAAGTTCTCTGTGCTCTAATGGTATGGAATATGTACCTGCAGAGAGTTCATCGGAATTATACATTTGACTATTAACTTATTTTAAACCAGTAAAAGATACCTTTTTACTATAAAAATAAAATAATTAAAAATCACACATAGACTACTATCTAAGTGATAATGATTGTGAAAAATCTGTTGTAGAGCTGGAACCCACTCTACTAAGTGAAGTATCACAAGAATGGAAAAACAAGCACCACATGTACTCACCAGCAAATTGGTTTTAACTGATCAACACTTAAGTGCACATATAGTAGTAACATTCATCAGGTGTCAGGCAGATGGGAGCAGGATAGGAGGGGATGGGTATATATACAACTAACAGGTGTGGTGCACACTGTCTGGGGGATGGACACACTTGAAGCTCTGACTCAGGCGGGGCAAAGGTAATATATGTAACCTAAATATTTGTACAAGCGTAATATGCTGAAATAAAAAAAAATCTGGTGTATTTCTTCCCTGCCTTTTTTCTTAGAATGTTTCCAAATGTGAAGTTTCCCAAAATTCTACCCAAATAACTTGTTGATAAGACAAAGCTGAATTTCTTGCTTACTATAGCAAGAGAGATCGCTGTCTGATTAGAGTCTTAATATTATTTTTTATGAAAAAAGACAGGAGTTAAGGTATTTATAAGGTTTTTAGGCATAACTTTTTTTTTCATGTTTTTTTATTTTATTTTTTATTATAGGGGTACAAGTATTGTTGGGGATACATATATTGCCCCTGCCACCCCTCCCCCACTCCGCCATGCCAGAGCTTCAAGCGTGTCCAACCCTCATGTGGTGCACACCTCACCCATTATGTCCATATACACCTTTTCCCTCCTCCCCCCTCCCACCAGTCCACCACCTGAAAAAAATTTTTTTGTTTGTTTGTTTGGCTTTTTTTTTGACCCTTTAGTTACATTGTATATCTTTGCCTCTCCCTACAGAGAGTACCCCCAACAAAGTACGTCACATCCCTAAGATGTGGGTCTCCCCCACCCCAATCCTTGGTGTACATTACAACTATTTGAGAATCATAGTTTAACTCAGTCAGTACCAGTTTGATGGTGAGTAGATGTGTAGCCCATTTTCCAGATCTTGTGTTGCCTCACTCTGTATAATGAGTTTAAGCTTTATTCAGGATAGCATAAACGGTGCTAGCTCGCTGTCGTCTCTTAGAATTGAGTAATATTCCATTGTGAGCATATACCAAATTTTAATTATCCATTCCTGGATTGATGGGCACGTGGGTTGTTTCCAAGACTTTGCAATAGTGAATTGTGCTGCATAACTTAAGAAGGATTTTTCAATGTAAGGAATGAGCAGGACTGCATAAGTATGATAATATGACAGTTTAGGATTGGGAGAGGTAAGAATTATAACTTGAGAATTTGGAAGAGTCTTAGATAGTAAACAGTCATTGGTGTTTACTTAAATGGTTTTCTTTTTGGGTGAATTCCTAAAATAAAGTTATTTCAGACATATTTTTCTCCTAGCCAAGAGCTTCTGGAATAGTGAAGCTATGTTAATGTAGACAGTAAATTGTACGAGTGTAGAAAGGTTTCAATTCTTAGTATACATTGTAGGGAATTGTGATCATATTGTATACATAATTTTGTATATTATGTTCTTTTTATTGACTTTATGCCATTTCTGTGTTGCATATATCTACTGTAAACACTGTGGGTAAAAGCTACATAGATTCATCTTATAAACCCATTTAAATTGAATTAATGATCCTACTGAGCCCATTTCAGTTACTTCCTATTTTTAACTTACACAAATAACACAGGAGTGAGTTTACTTGTACACAAGGATAATTCTGAACATAGATTGTTTCCTTTAGATAGAAGCATGTGAGGTGAAATTATGGAATCAAAAGATTATAGTCACATCTTAACTCTAATGTGACTTTGGTTTAGTTTTGTTTGTTTCCAGATAAGCTCTAGTCATGTAAGTCAAGCCACCTTAGCGGATAACCTCATTCAAGTCACTATGGGTATTTTATCTTTCCTTTTATTCCCATCCACAAAATAATCTGTGCTTTCTGCCCAAGGGAGAAAAATATAAGTATAAGGCAGACATTTAGAGCTCTTCATAAATACGAGTTTGCTATTCTCTATGATTCAAAATGGTTAGAATCTTAAAAGCCAGCATTATTATGCAACACTTTTCCCAGAAAAGAAGTCACTGTATTATCAACTCCTGTCAACAATTATAGAACAAGGAAATCTGCTGGCTTTTCCCTATTCTCACAATCCCCCACACCAGAAATAAAAACAAAAACACCTAAGTTTTCATCTTAATGTAATCCCCATGAGTTTACTTATGCATGGTGTATATAAAATAGGTTACTGTGAAGCTTTAGAGAAAAATGCACATAAATACCCAGTTCATATTTGGTGCTGAGTTAATGGGAATACAGTCCAAAGTTGCATCTGTCTCAAAACACAGCTCCAATCCCACTTCCTTATGGAACCATTCCCTGAGCCATGAGACACTTTCTCGTAGAGTCCTAGGGCACATTTTGTACTCATATTTTTTTCTATTAAATTTATTCATATGTATGACTAACCTCCATTGGACTATGAAACTCTGGAATCCCTGGAGTGTTTCCTATTTTATTCACATTTGTGTCCTCAGCATCTCATAGGATTTGAACAAATAGATATTTGTTGAGTGGGATATAATTTTGGATTATCTGCCGATTAATATTTTCTGCACCGTTGCTCCCTACCATGAATGTGCCTAATCTTGAATTTACCAATAACCCGATGTACTGTTCCATCAGTAAGTCTTAATTATGTAGCATCAGGCATCCCAGTAGGGGAGTGACTTCATCAGGCTGTACTTTCTCATCGACTTCTGTGACTTCAAAGGCTTTCCTTGAGGGGGCAGCAAGAATCAAGTTGAGTGAGGGTGAGGAAAGCAGGGGAAATAGAGGCCTCCAGTGAGGGCTGAGAGAGGATGAAGTGGGGAAAGGGAAGTTTACCTAAATTTTCCACAGCTCTCTTAGAAACTGCCCACAGGGAAGGGGAAGGGGAGGGGCTGGTGGCTGGGGGCCAGGGAGGGGATGCTGAAAGGCTGACAGATGGAGTGCTCCCTTTGAGCTCTCTCTGAGGACCAACCGTTGCAAAGCCACACAATATACAGAAGTAAATCAAATTGAGGAACATGTGCACTAAAGAAGGGAAAGAAGGGAAGGGGGAGAGGGCACACAGTAGAGAGGGGGCTGGGATGGAGCTGGAGATCCCTTTGAGCCACAAGGAGAGAGAGAGAAACTAGTTAGGGAGAGGAAAGGAAGCCACATCCCAAGCAGTTTTTCTGGAGCAGTTGGGGAGCAAGGGGGAAGATGTGGTCAGGGAGGGTCAGAGAGCCATCATATCCTAAGGTCTCAGGGGACTCACTGGGCATTTCATTCATTCTCAAGAGTCTAGGCAAGACTAAATCCTTAATACTGCAAATAAATAACTGTGTGGGAGTGGGGGACAATATACAGGCAAATACTCCACCAACAGCCATAACGGTAAGTGGCAACATCTCCCCACAAATTATCCTAAGAGGTTCCTAGAGGATAGTGCAGTGGTTAAGCCTGGCCTCAGCTGGCACTCACAGAAAATAGTCAGAGCCTTAATTTAGCCTTTAAAGATGTTAAATCCCTTCTAACCTGGGGGTAAACAACTCTCACCCTTAAAACTGGATTTGGGTTTCTAACTCCGGGATTCATCTGGGTGAAGGTAGAAGGAGAGGGGCTAATATAAAGAGGCTGAGCCTAGGGGTATGTTTTTTAGAGTCTCAGGATGGAGTAAAAGGAGATTTTGTTTTTGTTATTGCCTTTTTACCTTCCCTCCCTCACTTTATCTTTTCCAATTATAATTTTAATCCTTTTTTATTTATAAAATCCTGAGCCCCCAATATCTCTACATCCCTCTAACTTTGCTCCTTTCCAGCCAAGGGAGGGTGAAAGACGTTTTTCCTTTAATGGTGGAGTAAACTAGGATGAACCAGGGTGAGCTAAGGTCCGGAAG
The DNA here is from genome assembly GCA_008086735.1 of Cheirogaleus medius. Lineage (NCBI taxonomy): Eukaryota > Metazoa > Chordata > Mammalia > Primates > Cheirogaleidae > Cheirogaleus > Cheirogaleus medius. The sequence continues at coordinate 16,224,623 of VBSM01002616.1, read as the reverse complement.
TCCAAGAATGGGCAAGGTTGGTACTTTAATGCATGAAGTGAGTAAGGTGACCATATAATGCACATCCAAGATGGGATACCTTTAAAAATGAAAGAGGCTCTAAAAATAATAGGCATTAATTGATCTACAACAGGTGCACACTGTGACTATACTAAGCAAACCAGAACTCACGGTCACCCTATAGATGACAAAATCAGCATGTAACCCATAGTTATGTATTGCCTCTGTATGTGTGTGTACGTGTTTGGGGAGAAGGCAGGAGAACTTGCCATGAAGAATCCCTCTTTATGGTAAGTACCTAGGACCATTACTTCCCTCCTTGGAGGTGATGGGATTCTAGAATAGGGTATTAACTTATTCCATTTTTATTCAAATCTATCCTTCCAGTGCTCAAAGAATAAAAGGAATAGAATAATAATCAAAATAAAATGCTTGAAGCTCCGACTCGAGGGAGGAGGGAGGGCATGGGCTATATACATAACCTTAAAATTTGTACCCCCATAATATGCTGAAATAAAAAAGGGGGGCATAGAAATAAGCCCCTTAGTACAACATTCATTTCCTGGCTGTGTGATCCTGAGCAAGTTACTCATTCTGTTTTGTTCACTGATACACCCCAAGTGTCTACTACACATAGGAAGCACTCAAATATTTATTGAATAGATGAATTAATGGATCTCATTCTTCTCATCTGTTAAAAAAAGTGATAATAGTAGCACCCATCTCAAAGAGCTGTTGCAGCAATGTAATGAGGTAATGCAGGTAAATAAATGAAGTAATGCTCTCAATTTGATGTAAAAATGCAGAAAATACTGGCTGTGTGTGTTTCTAGAGCAGATGAGATATGCAGACTATTGATGCAACAACCATATGGTACAGACTCTTAGCAAATGTCATTCCTCATTTATCTTTACCTTTTCCCTCATGCTGTCATTCTAGTGTCTTAAAATACTTACTTTTGAACTCCAAAGGGCTAGCACAGCTTTATATTCTCTGCATTGCCTTACTCCCTGCCTTCCTAGTTTATACCTGCATTAAAGTGTCTAGAAATTAAAGTAGTTCTAGCTGAATGAATGGGTGGGTGGAGGAAGGGTGACGTGTCTGAGAATTTCAACTATACCTTTGTGGTTGAAGGATCATTTACTGTAGAAGCAGAAAGCTAGAATTTGAAAACTGGGCTATGTGGACATTTCTCATATTCTTTTGCTATTTTTCTTACCTTAAAATTAGTAGGACAATGGGAAACCTTACCTGGAAGATGCTTCTCAGGCTGGTGACCAGGATATGGCTTGTTTCTGTGGCTAGCTTCTGCAGTGGTCTCCTTTCAACACTGCTTGGCTCAAATCCTAAAAGATTTTGTATTCTATTTTCATGAGAGAAGTTATTCTTTATGCTCTAGATTCATAATGTAGTGTCTTAAAACGTGAGATCTAGGGTAAGGTGAGGCTCAGGGAAGGCCAGATGAGTGGAAGGGTATGTTCCTATTGTAGGAGCTTCTAGGGACCAAGATACTACTATCTCCTCATATTGCATTATCCTTTGTGGTGGTAAAAGTATTTCCTGAAATGGAATCTCAGGCAAGCATATTGTGGGCAAAATATGGTTCTTCTGGATGTATCCTGGGCAATGCAGATGAGCTGCTTCAAGCAGAGTCATCAAAAAGACCAATGTTAATTTTACTTTCAGTGTCCCTCCTGGAGCATTGGAGAATAGATTCTGGATTCCTAGTTAACTATCAGTCACCTGATTTAGGATAGCAATATAGTACAGTGGAGGTAGACTGCTTGTATCTAAACTCTAGCACCCATCGCTTACTGGGCCCGTGTGACCTTGGGCGAATGACCTAACCTGTCTGTATTCCATTAATTCATTTGTAAAATGGGGATAATAATAATAATACCTAACTCATAAGGCTATTGTGATAGTAAAATAAATTAATACACACAAAGCATTTAAAACAGCATTTGACATATGGTAAGTGTTCTATAAGGATTAGCTATAATTATTACAGTTAGTAATTAGTTTCTTCTCATTGGCTTCTACCTCACTCAGTGATGAATGCTTAGGAGAGGTGACCTGATTAGAACACTGGCCTAATGGAGCAGACCACTCAAAGCTATCATGGATGCAAGGGAACTGCCCTCACAATGCTGTCGTGCCCACTTGGAGTGGTAGCTCTTTGACTTTGATCTGAGGGTGCCCACCAGTGCTCCGTTTGGTCCTCCCAGAACAATGAAGGCATCTTGAGGGTAATACTTGGTTTTATTCATCTCTTTATCCTATTTTTTTTTTTTTTTGCAGTGGTATAAATTAAGTTTGGATTCTCAGGCAATTCCCACCGTCCTCCATCAGATATTTCTCAGGGATTAAGAATCACATGATTGAAGCCTCTTAAATTCAACTTAAAATTTTCTCCTAAAACTAGGCAAATGCTCCTGGGGCTGAGTGTATAAGGGTGGAGTTGGGGGGAGCTAGTGTAGTGATCTTTTCACGGGACAGTCATATCAGCATATGTATTCCATATATGCTGTTGGTGTTGTGGGCGGTGGCTATCAGATATCTTCCTGAAAATAAGTTTGGCTATGAGTGAGGAATAGGATTTTAAAGATAGCATATTGTAATTGTGTTTTAAAATCAATTTCACCTTCACAAGTTATACAGCTAACACTTAAACAGCACAGATTTGAACTGGGTGGATCCACTTACACACAGATTTTTTTTTTCCAACCAAAGTCAGGTTGAAAATACAGTATTCATAGGATACAAAACCTGCATGCATGGATTTTTTTGCACATGTGAGTTCCACATGGCAGACTGTGGGACTTGAGTTGCATGAATTTTGGTATATGTGAGGGTCCTGGAAGCAATTCCTTGCCTATTCTGAGGGACAACTGTATATGAATAGTTTATACTTGTACAAAAAGAAAACAATTTCCTTTGATAACTACCCAAGCTCAAACCACTTTATCTCAGTTCTGAGATATCCCAAGATAAAGACCAATGTTATCAGTTTGTGTGTGTGTGTATATATAATCAGATATATATCTCTGAAATACATGTATTACTTAATGTATGTGTGCACATTTTTTTAAATTAAGTGCATCATATAGAACCTGTGGTTTTCCAAATTTTTTTTTTTGCATTTTCCTCCACCGCATGTTAGTACATCTAGTAAGTACACTTATTGTTAGTATTTATAGACCAGCTCTTACAAATTCAGTGGTATTCCATTGTTTGGCTAACCCAGTGGTTACTTAATGTATTGATAATGTAATTTTTCACTATTAAAAACAATGTTTTAATTAACATCTCTATCCCATAATGACTCCTTGGGCACACATGTGATTATGTTAGAAAGTTAGACACAGAGAATTGGAATTTTTGGATTATATTTATATATTTAGTTTTCTGCCTCTGCCACTATACTGAAAGTTGGTTAGAAATAAGGAATTTTATTCAGTTATGTATTTGCAGAATCTTGCACAGTGCCCAGGGCTTTATATATTCATAAAATATACTTGTTGGATAAATTAATAATAGTGTGATCATTATTATGATAAAGGAATACTTGAATTGAGATAGGAGCACAAAGTCAGGATCTCTAAAGGAACTCTTTATATTAGTTTTTCTTTGATTTCTAAGGGATGAAAAATCAGATTTAAATGTTAAAGACAAAATTCCAAGAAAAACTACCACTTATGGGTCACTTGTTAAGTGCCAAACCCTATACTAGGTCCTTTGCATACATTACAGATGGAGAATTTACAATTTGCAGATGGAGAAACTGAGGCCCAGTGAGATAAATAACTTGTCTGAAGTCAAATGGTTAGTAAATGGCAATATTAGAATTTAATTAAATCCGGGAGGATTTTGCTCTTAGGAATTGGGGATAGCAAGTGCAGAGAAGGGTCCTCAAAGCAGATGGTATAGAATTTTTAAAGGTACGGAAATTTACCAATTTAAACAAATTCAGAGAGTTTTGTGTAGCTGGAAGGAGTCACTTTGCGTACTCTATGAGTGTGCAAATGCTCAGACCGTCAGTGAATGGGGTGGGAGAAGATTGAGTCAAGTGTCCTTTCCAACATGGGCCAGTAATCTAAGTAGAAAGAGGACACTCAAATTTATTACCTTGTTTCTAGACCTACTTTTGTCACTAACCTATTTTATTGCTATATTCAAACCTGGGAACTCAGTCTGCATACCTGTGAATAGATTGGTATTATTCACCCTCAAAGCGGAATTGTGACATTTAACTATGTCATCATCATTGAATGTTAGAGCTGGAAATACCTGAGAGATCATAATCCAACCTGATTATTGACTAATGAGGAACATGAGGCCCAGAGAGGTTAGGTCACTCATCATGGCCACACAGAGGCAGATTTATAACACAAGTTTCCTCACTTCTACGTTTTTTTTTTCTTTTTTTCCCACCCTTTGCATCTCAGAGCTTTTGAAAAGAATGAAGCATTTTTCAGATCTAAGGGAGGGTTACTGAATGTCCCTGATACCATTCTCCAGATAACTCAGAAACTCAGCTGACACTTCTGTGTTTTGCTTGAGTCTTTATTCAGGAGAGAGTCAATGCCACAAATCACTTTTCTTTAATATGTTTCACAATTATTATTGAATTTGTATCATTTCTCTACTAAAGCACTGAGCTTCTTAAAATCAGAGACTGTTTTCTTTATTTTCTTCCCCCAACCCTCACTCCACCCCAACCCTGTCCCAGGTCCCAGTGCCTAAACCTTGGAGAGTAGCTTTAGGATACGCTCGAGTTTTATACTGAATATGGGCAGTTTGAATCCTTTCTTTCTTCGAAGTCTACCTTCCCACTTTCTATAGTTCCTGATTTATGTCTCTGGACTCCATTTGTTGGTGGTATTCATTTTAATTCAGCAGAAGCTAGTGATGTCCCAAGGGAAGGTGAGAAAGAGAGACATCTGGGGACCCTTAGCAACAGGATCTGTGGCTTGCAGCTTAGCACCCTGCGGCCTAAAGGCAGACACTGGGCCCAGGTCTTCAGTGTCTGGCTGAAGAAGGCAGTTTCTACCCGCTCCCCCTCCCCTTAGTGGCCCACAGGCAGGTCTCCTTTGGGGGTCAGGATTACTGGGAATACTAATTAATTCATTAGTGGGGTTGATGGATTATCAGGCTGTCTCCTGGTAGAGGGGCCTTGGGGGGGGGAACAGATTGTTGCCCATAAATCTGCCTGTTGCCTCCCTTCTCTCTGCTTCAATGGCTCCCGGGCGTCAGGCCTGTGGGCCAGCAACGGAGTGCTGGTCTCCTTTTCCCCACTCAGCAGATGGTTCTAACAGGTTAGCTCAGAGCTTTACAAAAAGCAGCAGAGAAAGAAGGAAGGGCTAGGGACTGGCCCTCTGGCCCAGGAACCATGTGGGGGGAGGAGAATGAATGCAAATGCTGTGTATTCTCTTTTCTCAGGGCAGCCACCACCCCTTTCCTCTGCTGACAGCATACGCCCCTCCTGCCCCTTCCTGCCCTCTCAGAGTTGAACAGTCAACTGTACAACTGTCACGGAGTTGTGACAGGGCAGCCCTGATAAAATAGATTCCACCCATCCCTCTGCAAAAGGCAGCTCTTAAAAAAAATGTGGTGTCCTCAAATCCCTCCCAAGGCTGCAGGAGTGTGCATGTACACACACACACACAGGCATACACACACACACAATTGAATGTATTCTGAAGGCTAATCCTATTGTGTCCAGTCTCTTACATCTGTCAGAGAAAACAAGGAGCCCTGTTCTGTCCCCACCCTCATCTTTGTCTCAATATGTTCACCTTTCTGCTAATCCACTATTCCTCCCAGCCCCTAAAAATTTCATAGGCAGGATGCCAACACCACCAATGCCATCAACTTTTAAATATCCATGAACATGGCTTTAAAGACACAAAGCAAGAGACTGATTCATTCAATAAGTGCTCATTGAACAGCTATTATGTACCTCTATCCTAAACACAAATTACCCCGTAGATAAATTTCCTATGGCTGAGGAGTGGATTCTGATTTGCTTTTCAAAAATCTACCATTCCTCTCATGTGCTGTTTAATTATTCTGAAAATGAAGTTTATTTTGCTGAGCAGATATTTTCTGGCTAGGGATACAAAAATGATTAGTAAGAGATTAAAGAAAGGTTTGCTGAAAATAAAATCTTTCTATGAAAACTAATAAAAACAAGTGTTATTTTTATTCTCTGGTTTTCTGTGAAGAATAAGAATCACATGATACCCATACCCGAATTTTTAAAGAATTACTATTTCAAATCTAAGACTTTTTTTCAACTTTATTGGCAGTAAAATTATCTTTTGTTTTAATCTTCTGTACCTTTCCTTGCATACAGGTATATGTATAGCTCTTCATCTCTGTTTGATACATATGCTAGTTATATTGGTAGAGCAAGTGATTACCAAAAAGTCTGGGGGATTTCCTTCAAGTCAATTTCAAAATAAATAAATAATAAGTTGCTCTTGGACCCAGAATGCTATCATGCTACTGATAAAAAACACTTGAGCAATCAGCTCATTAAACAGATGGGAAAACTGATGCTCAGAATAAAGTTGACTTACTCAAGATTATTCAGCCATTTGCTTAATCCAGTCACCTTTCTTTTTCCTCCTTGGAAATGGATGATTGCAAAATCTTTGACATCTTTAAATGAACTCACAATTATTTATTTTCCCTTGGTCAAGTTTTAAATAAGGTAGTATGCATGTTCATACATTTAAATTATTAAAGATGTAGTTTTCTTTTCATCTGCCAGCAACTTAATTTCACCTCATAATACCAAAGTGATTTTAAGAATTATTATGACCCTTCTGTTCTTCCAAGCTCGTTACAACTCAGGTGGACTTTTTCTACCTGAAATGCTTGATGATGTATTTTTGAAAAATAATAGTAGATCCCAGTTTGTAATTCAAGGAGCAAAATGTCCTTAAGGTGAAGGGTTTTGTTCATTTGCTTCTTGTTTTTATAATTTCAAATGAACAGAAAGTTGAAAGAACAGTACAACATATAGATATAGCTTCATCTATATTCACAAAACAACAGAGTTTTAAATAGAAACACATTCGATATGTTGTAAAGAAGGGAGAGGCAGATACTTTTTCCTTCTACTTTTATTAAATAGAACTTTGGAGTTTAAAAGCCAAAGACACCAATCCCCACGGGTAAGGTGGCAGTCATTGGTGCTGAGTCCTTCACATGCGCCTTTCTTATCTGTTGATTATTTTCAGACGTGGGCCCGCAGTTTCATTTGCCCTTCTTAGCTCTCTCTCCAAATCCATCCTCAATTTTTTTTCCTCCATTCTACCCACCCTGCTCCACTCCCATTTCTTACCTTTTTAACCACAAACGTTTCCATTCCTTTTTCTTTACCCCTCAATGCCAGCAACTCTCCTCCCCATTCCCCTTCCAGCAAGCCCCATCCCTGTTTAAACAAACAAACAAACAACAAACAAACGCGCGTCAAAGCTGGACCTGGCCAGAAGAGTCCTTTGAAGTAGGCGTGTCTTTCGGCTGGGGAAGGGGTGGAGTTAAATCTGGGCAGCCTCACTCCTCCCTGGTCAGCTGGGAGAGCAATCAAAACTGCAGCAAGGCAGAGGCTCAGGCCAGAGCGCAGGAGCTGCCCAGAGGCTGTGGTCCTGAAAGCCCCACTCCGGGGAGCTAACCAGGGAGAAGAGGTACTGAAGACCGACTAAACCACTTGCAACGGACGCATCAGCCCAGAGGCGTCCTTGAGGAGCATACAGAACTCCAAAGAAGGAGTAGAATAAGTAGCAGTCAGAGAAACCAGACCCGGTGGAATCTCTAAGATATAGCAATCAGGTTTGACATGGATCGCTGAAAGTACCTCTTTCTCCCACCGTCTGGATGGTCTGGGGGACTTGGCTTCTCTGACTGTCCTCCAGGACACAGATTCACAGAGTTTACTCCAGGAACTGCCAGTGACAGAAGTGAGCCAGCGGACCGGGTGGTAAGGGGACTACTAAAGTTTCTCTGGGAAGTTCCCACAGACTTAAAGGAGCGGCTGGGGTGAAGTAAGTTTCTTCTGGGCTAAGAGGGAGGAAATAGGATTTAGAAAACTGGAACATAAAAGCAGAGGGAGTCATAACACTGAGTTTTTATAATTTTATTACATTTTATAGCACCTACCATGCAAAGTGAAACTCATAGATACTCTGAATCATTTTTAAAAAGTGGAGATTACAGATGATTCTCTCTCCTCCCCAATTCCTGTCAAGTTCATTCTTTCATTTTACTATTGCTGAAAAACGTTCAAAAGTTTAACTGCTTTTCCAAGGTGGCCAAGCAAGTAGGGTGAAGAGTTGACCCAATACACCACTCTGCTCACAGCATGTTAGGGCTATGCAATGAGTGGAGGGAGAGGAAGGGAAATGAAAATAGAATAAAGAATGGGAGATCTTGGGAAGCCATGGGGGTAGATTCTCACCATTACCCATGTGTTTGCTAAAAATCCTTGAATGATTGGGATGGGGTGGGGGAAATTTCCTTTCCTCCAGCTCTTTCAATGGGAAATCGGAAGAGAAAGATAGTTCAAGTATATTTTTCTTCCTCTGCTTCACACTCGTCATTTGCCCACAAAAAAGTGTATGCAGAAAATACCAACAAATGTAAAATGTGCTCCCCTCATTTTTTGACAGAGGAACCAGAGATGAAATGCTAAAGAACATGGAGGGAAAATTGAAAGACTGAGTAACTTCTGTTTACAAAGTTCACTATGAGATCTGGGCTATGGCAACTCAAGTATGACTGGTTTTGCTGGATAAAATACGTGTGTATGCATGCATGCACGTGCATATATTAATAAAGGGGGGAATGATAGAGTATAAAAGATTAGATATAAAGAGAACAGACAGTTTAACTGGTTTTTCCCAAGCAGTGCAACTTGTGAGCACCCTGGTTTGTATTCTGTCTTTTCAGTGCAAAGACTTTGCTACTCTGAGCAAAGAATTTACTTTATCTGGTCCTTAGATTCCCTAGCAACTGGGCTGGATTAGTCCTCTTCCTGTTGTATTTAGAGTATAGAATAAGGGGGCAAAGAGATTATCATCAGCTTTTAAGAGGAAAGACCTTGTCCAGCCATACAAACACACATAAGAATGCCCCTTACTTATTCATCAGTTGAAAATTCTCCACGATAAATAAATAAAAAAATAGTAAAAGTGTAGGAAGAATTCCAGAACAGCCCCACATGGTAGTAATGCCAATGACTTTGGGCCCAGTGGTAAAAATATTGGGTAGTCACAATCATTACCTAAGCAAACACTGCTAGAACAGGTTAAAAAATGAAAAAAGTGGGAGAAATATTTTGAATTAAATAGAATAGGTTAAACTTGAAATTTCACTAAAGGATCCTAAAGAAAGAGGAAAATTATGTTATATCATGTAGGTGTATAGGAAAATCCACTAAAATGGATGATATAAGATCAAAATGTGTTTGCATGTGGAGGGAGAAGGGCCTGGATTCTGCCCCCAGAGCAAGTATTCATTAATTTTTGTCATTTGGAGTCTGCTTCCTGTATATTTTGAGAGTTAATTTCTTTTCTAAGAATTGAGGAAACCTTAAGATGGTATATCATGATACTTTGTGAGATAACTCTACAGACTTTCCCACACAGCTTCTATAAAACAATTGCCATCCCTTACATTTGTATAACAATTGTACAAAGTACTCATGCTTGCATTATCTCTTTGCCTTTTGTGAAAACTTCTAAATGAGGTAGAAAAGATAAAAATGTTATTTCCATTTTATCTTGGGGTAAAAGAATTAAAATAATTTTTCTGTGCTCATTTAATAAGTGAGTGATGGAAGAAGGTCTTAGTCTCATGCTTCTATCAGTACACACCTGAGATGGCTCCTTAACAGGCTACATTAGATTTAGGTACCTGTTCTGAAGGGAACTCTGGTGGTTTCTTTGATCAAAACTCAGAACACCATAACACAAGTTTTCAATACTCAAATATAAAACTTCATGTTTGTCTCTTCTTTTCCCTGCTAACCTTTTAGATGTCTTGAAAATATTTAGGTTGAAAAAGTCAGATAATTTTTTTTCTGTATGTTTGAGGAGTCTTGGCTTTTCCTTCCATTTGAGAGACACTTCATAGTCTCCTCAGATCTCTGCCATTTGGTTTTGGCAGGAAAATCATATTCCCAATATTGTTTAATCAAAGGTAAAGATGTTCAAGTGCCAATGGTTGCCTGTATTCTACCAGGAGCTTCATGAACCTGAAAATGTATGTAATTGAATGGGAGTGTCCAACCAATTGTTTTCTCCCAATTATAAGATGGAGTGGAAGACTGGAAAGTGACTCCTCTTTGAATATGATGGAAGAGGTATAGTAAATCTAGTGGAGGCAGCAGATAGAGTTTGGTTTCCTTACCTTCTGCAGCAGAACGAGATATTTGATATTTACTTTCATTAGGAGGTTAAGGGAGTAGAAATACCAGGGAATTTTTTGAAATGTGTGTTGAAATGAAGCCATTGGCATTTGTTGACATGAAATCAATGTTAAGAATAGAGTATAATTATGTCTATTCTTGTCCAAGTGGCCAGAAAAATTCATGACGAAGTTTAGGAATAGTAGTACTAACACTTATATGAAATTTATCATGTGTGGCACTATTCAAAGTACTTCAAATAAATTAACTCATTTAATGCTCCCAATAATCCTATGAGGTAGGACTGTTACTATTACCATTTTAAGGAGGAGGAGACTAAGGCAGATAAAGGTTATGAAACTTGCCTAAGTTCACATATCTAGTAAGTAGTGGAGCTGAAATTTGAACCCAGATGATCTGATTCCAGAGTCTGTGCTATCTAGCCTGCCATGGGGAAAAGGTCAGGCTACTGGACAATTGTCAGATGGTCTTCTGAGCCAAGCAGAGGAGGTAATATCCAGATAATAAGAGATACACTAGTAAGTATAGTCCATTTTCACTATTCACCTGTGAGAAACAATTTTTATTTTTGAATAAACAAATGTGATCCAATAGATTAGATAAGAAAGCCCAAGAATAAACACAAAATTCATATATGGATAATGTTTTATAGGATTTAAAACTATAAAATCCTTTCTTATATTTTTGTGTATTTTACAAGAATCACATAAAATATATCCATTTCTATTTTACCAAAGAGGAAATGGAAGAACAGAGAGAGCTTATATAATGTCTTTGAAATCAACAAACAGGATTTAGAAGAATGTGAAATAGAGTTCACATCTGTGTTATTATGGCTTCCACTTTTTTGAAACCACACCATATACTCATAGGATTCTCTTAGAGCTAATGAACCAGTGCCTATGGGAAGGCATTATGAACAGAGGAAGTTACACTGGAGCCATCTCTGTTCTTTCCATTATTAGTAAGAGAACAAAGGTGAAAATTAGTCACCCTTTTCATTGTTTTGGCTCAAGCCTGTTGGTTCTTTTCCTTCCTACCTACTGACATGCTGATTTGAAAGCAGCTCCTTGACTCTTACAGGAACCATCAAATATGTTAAAGGTAAATGGTGGTCTATTCTATCCTCCCAATCCCACTTATTGATGGGGGTGAATATTCAGATCTTGACAAGAGTCCAGAGGTACCGAGGTGGGGATGGTGAAGAAAACCAAATACCCAGGCAAAGATGGTATTCAGATCCAGGGGACTCTTCTCTTTTGCACCTTCCTTCTTTCCTCTCCATGCATGTAAGCAGGACCCAGTGACAATGACGATAATGAAGACAACAGAAAGGGGAAGAGAAGAAAAAGGAGGAGGGGGGGAAATAAAGGGGTGAAAGCAACAGGAAAAAAATTTGGAAGAGGAAAGAACACTGGAATATGAGAGTTAAGAGGAACCTTGGAGAACACTTAAATGAGCCTCCCTTTAGATAATGGTCACTCCTGTTGATTTAGTTCTATTGATCTACATCTCCTGAAGTCAAAGTGTCTCTTTTTTGCTTCCTGTAGCTGTAATGGAAAAGAGAAAAAAACATAAAACCTAAGATTTGAAATCAGAAGAACTGGTTTTATGTCCTGCTCTACCAGCTCTGTGTCTTTGCATTTCCATCACTTAAACTACCTGACCCAAAGTGACCCGACTATAAAATGAGCATAGTAATCCCTATCTCCCTCAAAGGTTTGCTATAAGGAACGTAGGAATTAATGGATGCAAAAGTGCTCTGTAAACTTTAAAATGCTGCACAAATGTTTTTATAATTACATGGAAGCATTAGGTTTCCCAAGCCCATTCCATCCTCTTTGGCCTCAGAGTGCACCTGCCCCTGGAAGATCTGTGTTACTTTAACAGAAAGTTAATTAGGTCCTCTACCCTCCCTCTGGATATCTGCCGGAGTTAGAAGTGCAGCTCAGCACACAAGCTCCATCATCCATATTAAAAGTGGGATTTTCTGAGTTGGCTTGGGCAGCCAGTTGACCAATAGGTTCCAATGTGTGTTTTCAATAAAGCTGCTTACCCAGGAAGCCTTATTAAGTGAGTAAGTCAAGCTGACATGATTTCCGTGCCGATTAACATGAAACCTGGGCTGTTTTCACAATGCAGTAACATTAATTATTTATAAGAGGTAAATGAGGTTACAAGGAAAACAAGCTCCAATTACCAGAAACAAATCAAATCATATATTTATATTTTTAAAAGCTATGTACTAATCCCTGCATTCATTGATTTGAGGGCCAAGTTTCAAAGATCACAAAACACTGGAGTTAGGTGATATCTCATTGTGGTTTTGATTTACATTTCCCTGATGATTAGAGACATTGAGCATTTTTTCATATGTTTATTGGCCATTAGTCTTTCTTCTTTTGAAAAGCTTGTGTTCATATCTTTTGCCCACTTTTTAATGGGGCTGTTTGATTTTTTCTTGCTGTTTTGCTTGAGTTCTTTATAGATTCTGGTTATTAGCCCTTTATCGGATATACAGTGTACTAATATTTTCTTCCATTTTGTAGGTTGTCTGTTTGCTTTATTGATTGTTTCCTTGGATGTGCAGAGCTTTTCAATTTGATCAGATCCTATTTATTTATTTTTGCTGTTGCTGTGATTGTCTTTGGGTCTTCCTCATAAATTCTTTGCCTAGGCCAATATCTATAAGAGTTTTTCTGACACTTTCTTCCAGAATTCTTATAGTTTCATGTCTTAGATTTAAGTCTGTTATCGCCTAACTCCAGTGAGAATGGCTTTTATCAAAAAGTCACAAAACATCAGATGCTGGTGTGGATGTGGAGAGAAGGGAACACTTATACACTGTTGGTGGGACTGAAAAACAGTACAACCTCTATGGAAAGTAGTATGAGGATATCTCAAACTAAAAGTAGACCTACCATTTGATACAGCAATCCCACTACTGGGCATTTACTCAAAGGAGAAAAAGTCATTTTATAAAAAAGACACTTGCACTAGAATGTTTATTGTAGCACAATTCGCAATCACAAAGATGTGGAATCAATACATGAGTGGATTAATAAAATGTGATATATGTATACCACGGAGTACTACTCAGTCATAAAAAATGGGGAACTAATAACTTTTGTGACAACCTGGATGGAACTGGAGACCATTCTTCTAAATGAAGCATTGCAAGAATGGAAAAACAAACACCACATGTACTCACTATTCAACTGGAACTAATCAATCAACACTTATATGCACATATGGAAGTAAAACTCCATGGAAATCAAGCAGATGGGAGGGGCAAGGAGGAGTTGGGTAATTTCACACCTAATGGGTATGATGCATGCTATCTGAGTGATGGACACACTTATAACATTGGCACAAACTGTACAAAAACAATACATATAACCAAAATGTTTGTACCCCCATAATATTCTGAAATCAGAAAAAAAAGATTAAAAAGCACTTATGTTCTCTTCTTTCTCATAGTCAAAAGCAATAGAGGGTTTAATATTTCAAAGCCTTGCTGGTAAACTGGGATGCCTCAGTGGAGTTTATCAGTTATTTTTATCTGGTAAATTATATCCCTACAAATTGCTCAACAAATTTTAAAACAATTTAAACTCTTCCAGAATTGAATGCAAAATGTTTACTAAACCACTAGTCTCTTTTGGCTTTTAGATAGTTTTTAAACAGTAAGTTTTGTTTGGAAAATTCTGATCACATAGTATCTGTTAGGTAAGTGAATTAAAGTAGTCAGGCTACTTCTGTGTTTGCCTGAAAGAGTCTTCACTCAGTTTGCAGTCACTATGCTCTGTTATTGCGTAGCATTTGTTTCAGATTTTTCATTTTTAATAAAGTATTATTATAATAGCTGCACTAAAATAATCTTGAATGGGTTTGGTAGACCACTGGCTTGTACTTGTAGCTGTTGCCATGGCCTTGTTTGACAGTGCCAGATGCACGTACAATGGAAAGAACATATGAACAAATTTGAAAGATGATCAGGGATAACTCTTCTTTCTTTTCCTGATCCTTTAAAGACATCATGTTGCTAACACCTCTAACACCTTAACACTAGACAGAACACAATATGCTTACTGAAAAACAAAATGGTCTTCTGGCAATGGTAAGAGAAAGGTTCAATGATCCTGTGGTGTAACAGCCAGTTGTGCCATGGCCAACTTGAAGGAGATACTTAAGCTACCAGTTGGCAGTACCAATGGGAAATGTGCAATATTATAGGATAAATTGAACCGTCCTTTGTAGAATACATACAGAGTAGTCTAAACGATCTTGCTACAATTTTTCATTTATTTTATGGTGTAAATATATAGCAATTTAGTTATTTATTTATATCATAAATGTTTTATATACTTTTTATTTTGAAATAGTAATTATCATTATATATATTATATAATAGTAATTATTTTAGCACCCTCTTTCACTTTCAAAAATTTCTTTATTTGGAAAATAATTTATATGCCCACCTATTTATGTTCCTTTGTAATCTGAATTCTGCAAAGAAAGAAAAATATATTCCTGGACTGGTATGCTAGTTATTTTTATATAAAATATACATGAGATAAAGAATCTAAGAACAAAAAAATTTTGGCACTAGCACTGCAATGAATAATCAAGTCAATTTTCTTTTTCTATAGTTGATTTTCTTATAATATGCCATAACTGGATGAGTACCCTGGGTGTTTCTTTGAATGTTGTACTAACCATTTAGAATAGAAGACTTGGACAAGATAATTCTAAGTTAAATCTCAATGCAAAGTCTGTGCTCTATATCTAAGGTTTAAAAAGAAAGTTTAGTTTTAAATTAAATCAGATATTCATAGGAATTAACATTTGATATTTCCCTCTTCCAGAATCTGGAAATGGCAAAAACTTATGTGAAATCCAAGGACATGGTAGAGCTGGTCAACACACCATCCTGGATGGACAAAGGTCTAGGCTCTCAAAACGAGATGAAGGAGGAGGAGAGAAGACCAGATGCCTATGGGATGCTTGGCAGCTTAACTGAAGAGCATGACAGTATTGAAGAGGAAGAAGAGGAGGAAGAAGATGGGGAGAAACCTAAGAGAAGGGGTCCCAAGAAAAAGAAGATGACCAAAGCACGCCTTGAGAGATTCAGGGCTCGAAGAGTCAAGGCCAATGCTAGAGAACGGACCCGGATGCATGGCCTGAATGATGCCCTGGATAACTTAAGGAGAGTCATGCCATGCTACTCTAAAACTCAAAAGCTTTCCAAGATAGAGACTCTTAGACTGGCCAGGAACTATATTTGGGCTTTATCTGAAGTTCTGGAGACTGGCCAGACACCTGAAGGGAAGGGCTTTGTGGAGATGCTCTGCAAAGGGCTCTCTCAGCCTACAAGCAACCTGGTGGCTGGCTGCCTCCAACTGGGCCCTCAGTCTGTCCTCCTGGAGAAGCATGAGGAGAAATCTCCTATTTGTGACTCTGCCATCTCTGTGCACAACTTCAACTATCAGTCTCCAGGCCTCCCCAGCCCTCCTTATGGCCATATGGAAACACATCTTCTTCATCTCAAGCCTCAAGTATTCAAGAGTTTGGGAGAACCATCCTTTGGGAGCCATCCACCTGACTGTGGTACACCCCCTTATGAGGGCCCACTCACTCCACCCTTGAGCATCAGTGGGAACTTCTCCTTGAAGCAAGATGGCTCTCCTGACCTAGAAAAATCCTACAGCTTCATGCCACATTACCCTTCTGCAAGTCTAAGCTCAGGGCATGTGCATTCAACTCCCTTTCAGGCTGGTACCCCCCGCTATGATGTTCCCATAGACATGTCCTATGACTCCTACCCCCACCATGGTATTGGGAACCAACTCAATACAGTTTTCACTGAGTAGGGCAGTAAGATCATCATTTCAGAGAATGATGTGGAGACATTTCCCGTAATTCAAGTAGTTGAGCTGAAGATTCAATGACCTTAAAGGAACCCTGTGAATATACATCAAACACAATAGACCTAGTCCATTTAGGCCCTCCTTCACCTATCACCCTCTTTTCTCATCAACTTCTCACATTGTATTGATTATTCTAGAGGGTCCTCAAGTGAAACTATATGATGACTTCCAACCCTATGGAAATGGAAAACGAGACCTGGGCCCTATGCCAGAGGTGCCAAAAACTCATGGAATAATCTATGCCAATGAATTTTCCATTTCTGGTCTTTTTTTATTTGCTGGCAATATAAGGCATGAGGCAGCTATTCTGAATCTAGATGATTTCTAAAGTCCTTTACAGTTCTAAAATTCTATAACTTTGGTGATCACTCATAAATTTCTTGAAACTGAAAGAGCAATAATAGGAAATGGATGCTATGCATGGAAGGATCAAATGGAATTGCCAAAGAGAGCACAAAGTACATGTCTCTTGCCTCACAGAATGTAAAGCTTTTTTGGACTTAATGACAGGACTTCTTTGCATCTATCTGAGAGCCACTTCCAGAGGCTAAAATTCTAACGTGGCTGTCACTGTGAATAACAAAGGCTGCTCTTTAAGAGATAAACTCTGCTTCTCACTGGACTGAGAGTTGAACGTATCTTCCTTAGTGATTTGAGAACCATAATAGAGGCCTCATGCCAACTTTATTGCTGATAATATTTCAAATCACTTTTCTCAGTACTAGAAATAGGGCAGGAAGTCACTGACGCTCAGACTCCTGTGATTAATGGGACATAGAGAAGTCATCTAGATCATTTCATGGCCTCCATAACCAGATTCTGAAAATTCAGATGAAGCTCAGGTGCTGCTGTTGGAACCAGCACGCCACCCAGGTTTACATTAAAAAGCAATAAAATAGCTATTGTCTATACTAACTACCATAGTTAAAAAACTGTCCAGTTCACACTTGCCAATAGAAAAACCACTGGATTTTTTTTTAGCAAGATGAATTTCATTTGGTTAAAGTAAATGTGATTAAAACCACTGATCTCTCTCCACACCAATATATTTTCTAGAAGCAAAAGCACCAATTTATTGACCAAGCTTGAATTTTTCCAACATATATACAATTATATCTCCTCCATTTGTTACCTCTTTCTCACTTCTAAAATATAATCTGCTATTATATATTGTACGTAACATTTGAAGTAACCAGATTTAGGGATGCAGAAATAAAATCCAATGTCAGTGAATACTTTTACCAACTTTTTCATCACAGGTTTAACCCAATCTGCAGAATATTTATTTTTCTCCATGTAACTCCTCTTTCCTTTATAGCAACACTAACTTTGTCAAATTTATCTTTTTTTCAGAAAAATGAGATCTGAGAAATTTTATTATACTCTTCAGTCTGCAAGGACAATTATTTTAGTCAAACCAGAGCCTACATGGTAGTGGATCATTTTCTGTTCCTCCCAAAGAGAATAAGTTTAGTATGAAGAGTACACCAATAGGGCCAATGAATATAATTGATAAGTCAGATTAGTATATCATTACCTATATCTCAGCTATCTCTTAAAATCTGCCTAACTATATGTATATCTTCTTTTTATCCCTCTTATTTATTACCTCCTTACAGTCTAACTTATTTTCTTCCCATTTTGCTTGCAGCACTTACCCTGCTGTATTTTGCACCCTTGGTTTGTAAATCCCCTTGAAAGTAGCCTTGCAGAGAGACCTTAAACCCACTAGCCACCAAAGTGGTTCCCCTCATTGCAATCTGCTCTAGAGGGAAGAGGCAAGTAAAATGACTTAAATGTCGTCCTAAGTGCTTTCTGAGTGTATACTGGCACTTATCTTCATGAAGGGTTGTGGGAGGATCCATCTTTGAAGTTAGTATTTTCTGTCATTTAAGTTTGTACATAATGAATGTTGTCTGAGTTATTTATTAGATATTATTTATTTAATTTATTTCTCCTTTCCTTTCATGCAAATTCTTTGGACCCCATATATGTGCTTGCAAACCTTCCCTAAAGCTTCACCTGGAAAGTAGTTCATAATTTTGTTAGGAAATCCTGAGTTTTGGAGTGAGAGGAAAAGAGGAAGTTAGTAAAGAATTACTTGTAATAATTTTATAAAAAGCAGCAATAATTTGAATGGCTATGCAAGTTAATGTTTTTTAGATTTTTTCCTTCCATCTAAAATGAGCCAGAGTTGTTTTTTGGGAATCTTGTTTATGTCTTTGGAGAATATAATACCCATGAATTAGGCTTCCCTGTGATTGTATAGAGGGATTTTATAATTGAATTAAAATTTAGGAATGCAATATGCTTGGAAAGAGCCTGCTCTCCAACCCAGGGTAATCTCCTCATTCTTCTGAAGACTTTCTTGTAGATAAAGCAAAGCAATTGTTTAAATCTTTTGTTTAAAAAGACCGTTTTTCCTCCCTGTTTTTTAGCAGAAATAAAGCTGTGAGTCTTATTAGACATTGTGTTGTGTTGTTAGTCTTTAAAACTTTTCTTCACTCTCCTTTATTCATTTTCTTGGGATTTATGTCCTGTAAGCAGCTAGCAGAGCACAAGCTGGCCTTCCAGGATGATTCACATATCCCATATTTCAATTGATCTTATCTGAAGATTTGAAAGGTCTAAACTAAGTAGCTAGAAGTCTAGAAGCACTAGTCTCTGCCACCCACATAACCAACTACAGAATCTGCAGTTAAGAAACAAAATCTTACAGTTTACAGAAATCTTTAAGATTATGGGCAGTCTAAGCTATGACACCACAGAGTCGTACCAAAAGGAGATAGACTATTATCCAAAATTTAGGTGGTGCTTACCAACTTTTCAAAAAATTATGAAGTATATTTTTTAGCACCTCTTCTCTTAAATTTTTCTTTCAGTTTTCTTTAGTTAAAACTTTCCAGGGTCCCTTCCTACAGGCTTAAAATGATGATTATAAAAAATAATACTAATGATTTGAATAATAAACATAAATAAAGCAGAGTTGGTTAATCAAAGAAGGGACTTGGTTTAAATATTTAAGAAAAAAAACCCTAGAGCAAAAGTTGTCTTCTCACTGCTATCTTCTATCTGCCAGTTCCTACTCTGAAGGTAGAAACTACTTCAAAAAATTTAGTTTTTTAGTTATCAGAGACCTTTTATACATATATAAACAAGTATTAGGTGTATTAGGCACAAATATCAAGGTATAGTATCCTTTCATTTCTTTTAACAAGTGGTAATGATATAACACAGTTCTACATATTGCTTTCTTTATATTTAAGCACAAATCTTGGGGTATTTTCATATTTAATAAAAAGTTTCTTAATTCTTTGTTATAGCTGGCTAGTATTCCACATTAAAATATCATAATTTATGAAATTAAATTACATAATATAGATTTTTTCAATCTTTTGCAATACTGAGTGAATGATCATGTACACATGTCATTTGACACTTATTAAGAGAATGTTTACTTTGCAAAGAATGTTTAGAGGGACGAATATAAATTGACAGATAACAATAATCCCTTCTAGCAGCTATTAGACACTTACTAGTAGCGTCACTTTTAGAAGTGACTTACACATATTAATTCATTCAATCCTAAAGCCACTCCTTTAAGGTAGTCATTATTATAATTCCTATTTTACAGATTAAGAAGCTAAATCACAGAGTAATCTGTTCAAGCTCACATTGCTAGTGAATGGTGGAATCAGGATTTGAGCTAGTTGGTTTATCCATAAGATTGGAAATGATTCTAAGTGGTTGTTTGCCTGGTAGGCACATGAGGATGTCCTATCTGTGCAATGCTGGAGCTGGTGGAAGTGGAGTCCTTGTTTAACACTCCTAAATTGTCCACTACATATGACATCCTGTGGCGTCTATGCTTCACTGACCCATGCTCAAGCTCTGAAATAGAATCTGAAAAAAAGCTATGCTTCCTTTGAGAAAAGCCAAACTTTCTGTGGGACTTTGCCTGTGTAGATCATGTAGTTTTAAGCTAGATCACAGGCCAGTGCCTTGTTGATTGAAAGTGCTCATCTTCAGAGGGCTTAAATCCATTTCATATTGTCATCTCACATATCTCTAGTGTTTAAAAAATGTTTTAATAGGGAATTAGATATACAAAAATAATAAAATCATCTATCAACATAGAAACATTTTATTTTCAAGAATCTTTATTTTATTTCTTTTTTCTTATTTATTTATTTTTTAAAATTTCATAATATTACGGTGGTACAAATGTTTAGGTTACATATATTGCCTTTGCCCCACCTGAGTCAGAACTACAACCCTGTCCATCCCCCAGACAGTGCGCACCGCACCCATTAAGTGTGAATATACCCATCCCCTCCTCCTCCCTCCCACCTGAGTGTTACTACCATATGTGCACATAAGTGTCGATTAATTAGTACCAAATTTGATGGTGAGTACATGGGGTGCTTGTTTTTTCTTTTAAATCTATATAACTTTGAAATATAATTTGGCTCAGTAATTATAAGCATTGGCTTTAGAATCAAATAAATGATATTTTAGCTATGCTACTTAATAACCTTTATTAAATTGATTAAACCTGCAAAGGTTCAATTTCCTCAAATTTTTTTGATGTTATAAACAAAAAATATTTTTATTGGTGCTAATATATTTTTCACTTTTTTCCTTTTATCATTTTTAACAGACACATAATAATTATACATATTTATAGGGTACAGAGTAATCTTTTGATACATTGTATAATGTGTAATGATTGAATTTAAAATAGCAAAATAGTAATGCCTTCCTCACAGGATTATTATGATAAATTAATTGAGATAACATCTAAAGCATTTAGCAAGTGTTTAATAAGTGGTAATTATTACCATCTATGTTGCTATTCCTTATTTTTGATTACACTCATGTTAACTTTTCTCTTTCCCTGCAGTATATGATTGGGGGAGTACTGATGCTGACAGCAGCAGATTTAAGGAATCCATAGAGTTCTTCAGTTTGGAAATTCTCTAGTTTGAATCAGAAAGGCTAGGATTTGAAGGTAACTGGCTGAGTAGTCCTAGGCAATTTCTTTAACATTTCTGCTTCAATCTCCTTCTTTAAAAAAGGGGCATACAATACCACCAAACCCAGAGTTGATACAAGGATTAAAAATGATGATAATGCCAGCAAAGTGTTTATCTTAGGTTCTTGGTACCAGGGAAGGATTATGCTATTATTATTGCTATTATATTGGAAGTAGGTAAGAACAGATGAGGCAATTGAGAATCAGAGAGAACAGCAGATCCTTTGAATTTATACAGTAAATCATGGACTAGAGCCAACACCAAAATCCAAGCCTATTGACTGGTAATCCATACATCAGATATACTATTTTGCAACTCATCACAGGGACAACTTAAACTGAAATCCCCAAAGAAAAATGTTCTGAATTTTGAAAATAGGAAACACTGAAATTTGCTTTCTTGTCTAGAAACTGGCATAGAGCTACAGGGAGCCATGTGGTATCTCTTTGCTGTCGTCTGGCTTCAGATAACGTAGAAAAAGAATACGATTACCTCACAAATATATAGCACTATGTTATTGATTTCAATTCAATTTTACAAATAGTTCTTGAGCATTTCCTTTGGGCCAGGCACTTAACCAAGGGCTGGGAATATAGAAATGAATATATGAGCTTGTGTTGTGGGTTTACAGTCAGACTACAAATTCATAAAGCACTTTTGCAGTTATCTTTCAATATTGGCAGCAACGTGGGACAAGTGGTTCAAGTATTATAGATACTGTTTGGCAGAGGAGAAAACTGATACTCAGAGACATTTACTGACTTGTAGGTCAAGCAATTAGTTAGAACTTAAGTCAGAGATAATGATTCCAACTTAATTTTGTTTGTATAAGTTTGTTTTGTTTGTTTGTTTATAAGTAAATTCTTGCTTTATGGGGTTTATGGATTGTTATGATAATTCTGGATAACTTACTGATTGAATAAACTTGGTTAAATTAATTAAACTTGCAAAAACCTCAGTTAGTTTGCTAAAATGGCTAAAATGAATTACTAAAAACATTAAATACAGAAAAGAAAATGACCAAGGTTTGATGCAGATGCTTAGTAGCCAGGAAGACAGTTGATCATAAAATTAAAGGAACTCCACCGTGACTGCCATAATACACATGACTATTAATGATGTTTGGGCAATACCTTGTATGTCTATAGGCAAATGGATTAATTTACTAAATGTGAATGGAAGAAAATTTTAGAAAACAGTAGGTAAAAACACAAAGAAGGGAAGAAAAAATTGCTGAATTGCTGTTTATTGGACTTCCTCACCACGTATAAGTCACAAAGTTAAGTTCTCTAGATTGAGTTAGTCTTCAAAATAAGCCAATGAAGTAGGTTCCATATATTGTAGAAACCTATGTGGAAATGTATAAATAAATATGAGAATATGGGAAGTCATGTAAATCTCTGAGCTTCTGTTTTCTCATCTATAAAGTGAGGTGATTGTGCCATCAGACTACTGAAGTTTGTTTTATCTTAATATTTGCATAGTTCCATGAGCAGCCAATGTTCATTTTTGTTCTGACAGAGGAACAGATACAACTATTTTGGGAAAAAATGTGTGAATGAATAATTGAACAAACGCTGATGAATGAAGCAAGAATAGACTACAAAACATTAAAATCGAAGTAGTGTTTGGATGCCTTCTGTGGTTTTACAATTGCTGGTCAGCTATTTTAAGAAACTGGGGTGCTTTCAATTTGTTATCAATTTAGAAGGCAATTTTCTAGGCAATGAATTTATTCTCTAGAGACAACTACTGCAATATGTTTAGCAATTAAAAGGCCCATAATCTATGTTGAGCTAAAATAAATTTATCAAAAGCCAAATTGAGAAATAGTGCTATTCCCAGAATTGTGCAATTGCCCTTTTTTCTTCCTCAATGGGAAAGAATAGGGAGATGCTTACTATACTGTTTACTCGATTGCAAATACAGTAAATTCTCAGTTATCCATATGAAAAATCTATATTGAGGACTATTGAAGAAAAATATTTCATTTAAAGCTTATTTCTTCATGCCAGTTGACATGCTCCTAATTTTTGTTTTTTATGTGTGTGTAGATACATATATTAATGACTATACATTTGAACAAACATATATGAAGGTATATATGTGTATATGTGTGTTTGTGTGTATGTGCCTATATATTTTTGAAGATATGTATATCTGAATACATACATTTTGGTACATGTAGAATATATATATATTTGAATGCACTCTGAAGTCAAATGGAAATACTTTTCGGATCATTTAATTTTTGACACGTCCATAGTCTAAATGTTTTCCTTTATTAACTCAGTGTTAATAACTGAGCTAGAAGGTCAGGCACTGAAAGGGGAGTGGATGCAGAGAAGCAGGAAGGAAGTTTGGAGGGGCCTAGTATTTTCAGTTTGGCTGGACCTGGAAGGACAGCCTGATAATGGTAAACATTCTTCCTTGATCTAAGTCTGTGCTCTTTCCTCCTCTGTGCTGCGGCAGATCCAGGGCAGGCAGGCACGTGGCCGGCCCACTGAGGGCCAGGCACAGCCGCAAGCTGCTCAGGGACTCCTAGAGCAGAGTATCCCCTGGCTCCGGCTCAGCCCACTGCTGCCAGCCGGCAGCTTCCCTCCTGCCAGACCCCTGGGCATGCTCATGGGAATGGCACAATTACTTAATCCCTGCCCAGGGAGATCTAGGACACATGCAGACAGATGGAGGACCAGGGGGATTCAGAACTGTTCAGTATTAGAAGAGCAAAGGAGACAAGCTTAGGAGCAGTGGGCCAGGCTTGAATGGCAGTCCTGAAATTTCCTTTCTCTAAGCAGGTCCATGGCAAGCTGTTTTCTCACCTGAACAGAAGCTCTGGAAGAAAGGACCTAGACCTTTCCCTAGTTGCTGACAAACAATCTGGCAAACTGACTGTAGTGTCTGGGTTTGCACAAAGAAGGGAAAGTCACAGACAGGTACTGAGGGAATCTGAATTGGGGAGAGTCAGAGCTCCAGAGAGGCTCATATAGAAAGAGTGATAAAGAGTCAGAGATACAGAGATTAAAACAGCACGTGCATGAATGTACCATGTGTTATCCTTCTGTGTTCCTTACCTCCCACTCGTGCATTCTCATTCTCACTGCCCCTGACTTGGTTCAGGGCTTCAGTTTCTATCTGTCTATACTCAAGCAGTAGTGTTCTTCCAAACTTCCATTTTTTTTGCACCTAATGTCTCCTTCCTTCAACAAATCCATCTTGATTGACCATCTTAAAATAAAGCCATGACCATGTCATTTCTTTGGTCAAAAACCTGCATTGGTTCTCTGACCATTATAAAACGGAGCCCAAGCTTCCCAACCTAATATTTAACTTCCTCACAACTGGACTTGGTCTACATTTCTAGGTATATGCACCATTAATCCTTCTCTCACTTTCCTCAGAATCCACCTATCCTACTCCCCCTACCTTCCTTTGTGGCCCTATATAAAATTTTGTGTTGCCCTTACGATCCTCCGATTACTGCTCCTCTAATCAATAAGAAATGAAGTTGCCCCCAACCTTATGTCTTTTCCCTGGAGGGCTCTCTCCTCCATCTTCACTTACTGAAACAGCATAGATCTTTCAAGGTCTCACTGAGAGTGAGGCTTGATAAAGCCTTTACAGAGTATTCCTGCAATCATTGCAATTCCTGCAATTATTGCCTTCTTTTTTTGTAGTTTAGGGAATCATGGTAATTAATCCTAAGAGTGAAGCTGCTATTACCACAAATATATGTACGAATAAAAGAGACTAAACATTTCATGAGTTTTGTCTACCCAATGTTCACTAAACTACTGAATATAGCAAAAACCTGGCTTAAATATTTTCTATTTAGACAAAGCCAGAGTGGGCAGTTGAAATGACACAGAGGAAAATACAGAAATGAATAAAAAAATGTTGAAGACATTTTTATAAATGCAACCAGAGAAATAAAAATAAGCCAACATCAAGGCTGAGTGAGACTTAGAGAGAGAGAGGGAGAGAGCAGGAAGCCACAATAAGGAGTCCAAAAGAAGAACAGAATCAAGGCAAGATAAAGGGATTGTGGGTGTAACTTCTTCAACTGGGACATCTCAAGCAAATTTAGATACTGTCCCAGAGGGCCAGGGGACTCCATGGCAGTGAGGGGAAGGTGAGGTCTATGTCAGGAAATAGGCAGCTGCTGCCTCTTGTGTCTCCGGTGAGAGCCACGTGTCTTGATTCCTGCTGCACAAACCCCAGGCACCACCGTGCTCTCCACCAAGCCTCCTTGAGGATAGTCCCTGGCTATCTGTCTTCAGAGCAACAGAAAATCAATATAATGACTCATTTTGGAGAAGAACAAAAGCTATATGTTTCCCAAGTTTTACAATTCACCAGAAGACTTATGTTGCAACCTGAACGTTTCCATTTGGTCACTGGATATATCTTCTTTAAACAACAAATAAAACATCATCTAATGATGATGTGGATGAACAAATTTCTCTAGCTTCCACAGACTTATGATTTATTTTGGGCTTGTAAATCCAACAAACTCTGTGTGAATGCCAGGTTTTCCACATACTACCATTGATTTTGGTCAAGTTTCATAAACTCCTAGAACCTCCAATATTTATCTGCAAAATGATGACAATAATACCTTGCAAGATTTTTGTGACAGTAAATACAATTGACATAATATGTGTACTATGAAGCCTGGTATTCAATAATTGATAGTAATTATTATCTTCATCATCATCATCATTGACATCATTCCCTACTATGTGGGTGAAATTTCCATCACACTGGGCTTGTGGAAACAGAGGCAGAGTAAGAGAAAAGGTGACCCATGATGGTACGAGCAGTATTGGATAATGACTAAAACCATCGGAAGGAATTACTGGGTTGCAATCTGGAGTGTGTGACTCAGCTGGAGTCTGAGTACAAAGGGTCCCTAAGCAGAAGCATTAGGGACAGACAGGGGGCAGCTGATACTGTGCCCACAGTTGGCACAGTCCAACAAGATTTTCAAGGATAAATGAAAAAAAAAATCAGTCCTGAGAGGGAGCACCGCTGAACCATGTTGCCCTGTTTCTGAGCAGCAGCTGCAAGCAGGGCTAGCAGCTGCAGCTGTTCTTAGAAGCCTGGATTCCCAGGGAAAGTGGGCATCAGGCAAGGAAATAGGGAGGGAGAGACAAGCATAGGGTAATACCTTGGGTTGCCAGGACGGGAGATTCCACTGCACAGAAATAAGGGAACTGGGCAAAGAGGGAGGTTTGTGGGAGGCCAACGAGAGGGCATTCTGAATGTGAAATGATGCTCAGTATTGAAAGCAGGCTGATGGATCCAGAGGAAGAGCTCCATTAGGGATCAGGGACCTGACTAGCCATTTATGCTCTTAGATTGCTACATAAACATGGGCCAATAATTATCATAATAACTAATGCTAAGTGAGCACTAACCAGGTGCCAGGAGATATTCTTAATCTTTTGCATACGTGAAATAATGTAATTCTTACTGCAGCATCATGAGATCTGAGACACAAAGGGCAAAAGCCAGCTCTACCAGGCTGCATAAAGAGCAAGTGTCAGAGCCAAGGTTTAATCCTGGAAGTTTGGCTTCAGAGCCTGCTTTCTTATCCATAACTTTCAACCAGAGCTGTCCAATGGAACTTTCTGTCATGATAGAAATGTTCTATAACATCAAACACTTGAAATTTGGCTAGTGCAACTGAGGAACTGAATTTTAAATTTTTATTTAATGATCATTAATTTAAATTTAAATAGCCTCATATGGCTAGAGACTACACAATGATGTCTCTCCAGAGAGTCACATCTCTTTACCTCCACAGATTCTCATTTATTATTTCCTATTCAAAAATTGTGGGAATGTACTCAGGGATGGGAAATATGTGAAATGATTCCTCCAATTTCTCTGTACCTGCCCCCCTGACACACATCATTAATCAAGCATGGCTTTCGTTGCTACTGAGACTGGACATGCCTCAGAATCCATCATAACAGAGGACTCTAGGCAGTCTCTGTGTCAAGAACTTAGACTCTTCATTTAAGAAGAAGGCACTATCCATCTCTGGACTCTAGACGGAAATTTCTGAGGAAATGAACCAGGTGTTGGCATCAGGGGAAAAGGATGCCCTTCAGAAGCCGTCTCACCCAGCCGCTCATATGCCAGTAGCGCTGCTTTTCTTTCCTCCCAACCAGTTGTATCCCCACCTAGTAGCTCTTCTCCCACATAATACCTCCCCCATCCTTTAAATCTAAATTTGGGGGGGACCCACTTTTGCAGTGTGTTTAAGTTTTTAACTGGTTTTCTCAAAAGGCCTGATCCATGTCACTTTTGCTGCGCTGATGTCTATTTCCTTTTTAGCTGATGTGAATTAACATAAAGGAATTTTTTTCCTTCTAAAAATATCACTCAAGAAGTCATCTACCAAGAACTATCAGAGACCAGGAAGATGCCAGTTCCTGCAAACATATGGGAAGCAATAGCTCTCCATATAGTGCTCAAACTAGAGTTTTTATTTTGAGCCTTGAGATCAGTTTAAGCCTCTGGAAGCACCGGGGCCATATTGGACAAGTATTTGCCTAGTTGATTCCAAACTAATTTATTCTCTCTCCTTGGAATGTCCTACCAGTTCTCCTGCCTTTCCTAGCTTTGCCTGTCAAACTTGTACTTGGATTTCAAGACACAACTGAAATGTCACTTACCCTGAGAAGCCTCTTTGATTCTGCTCCCAATACACATATCTCCCAGGCAGGGTGAGGTTCCCCTACTCTGTGAAATAATAGCTCTTTTTATCAATTCCACAAAACATTTTGCTCACACCTCTACCTGCAGAGCATTTAACTCATTCTGCTGAAATACTGTGTTTCTAAATCTGTCTCCCCTGAAAGTCTTAGCTCATCAATAGTAGGGAGATAAATTATAGATTGCTGTCCCTAGTACCTTGCAAAGAGCTTGATATATGCCAAGAGTTAAATAAATATTCATTGGATGGACAGAAGAATAAATGACTGAGCTAGACAAGATCAGACTCGTGTGGCAGAGCAGATCAGTGTTACTGACAGACCAAACCCAAGGCCAGGAACAAAAGAGCCTGTTCCCTGGCCAACCTGACCTTTTCTGCTCT
Source organism: Cheirogaleus medius (assembly GCA_008086735.1). NCBI lineage: Eukaryota > Metazoa > Chordata > Mammalia > Primates > Cheirogaleidae > Cheirogaleus > Cheirogaleus medius. The sequence goes on along the minus strand of VBSM01002616.1, from coordinate 16,196,111 downwards.
GAACAGAATAATCAAGGATAGACTCTCTCCTCCTCATTCCCCAACACCCCCATAAAAATCCAGTCATTCTAATTTTATCCTCACATTTGCCTCCCCCACCCCCAAATCCTGTACAGTTCCAAAACACTTGCCTTCTCTCTCTCTCTCTCTCTCTCTCTCTCTCTCTCTCTGTCCCAATTGTTCCTCTTTCTATAGCATCGGAATCTCATTGTCCTTCCTGCCCTATTCCCTCCTGACCTCTCAACCGACCATTGTTCGATGTCATGAGGACCCGGTGACAGCTGGGCCCCAGCAGGGCAGGCCTGGAGTCCCCAGGGCATCCCTGGCAGGTGCTGGAATACTCAACAGCCGGCCTTGTTATCACCATCCCCTTCTCTCTTTCTCTAGGTTCCCTGTCGCCTCCCACAGACTGCAACTCCCCTTCTCAGGAGTTATTAGGGCCTGCACGAGCAGCATGGCTGGGAGCAGCCTTACCCAGAGAAACTGATGTGTTCGCTGGGCTATCTGCACTCCCACGCATATCTTTTCTCCATCAGACCTCCTATGTGCCTATGAATTCCTGAAGGCAGTGTACTTAAATGCCAAATTCCAACTCAGAACATTTCTTCTTACCTCCCCCTGCAAAACGGTCACTACCACATTATCTGAGCTCTACGAATGCTGATCCAGTCCTTCACAGCTCTGTTCTGCAAGATGGCCGTTCTCAATTCCCGCCTCTCCTTTACCTTCTTGGCCCCTTCAATACCTCTGCCATAGCATGGATCCTACTCTTCCCTCATTGTGGTGGGTGGGTAGTGCCCAACAAACCCGATTTGGTGCTTGACACGTTGGAACTATGAATAAATACTGTACATCAACTATCAATAGACAGTTACAGTTTGGAAAGTTTACCCTTATAATTTCATCTAGTTTGATCCTCATAGTAACCCATTGCAGGGATCTTATCCCCATTTTACAGATTAGGAAACTGAGACTTTGAGTTTATTATTTGTCCAGAGCCACACAGCCAACACGTGGCAGAGCTAAGACTTGATTTTTGTGCTTTTATATCACATGATCTTTCTACTAAAGTTTGCTAAATATTTAATTAAATTTTATTAATAGACTTAAGTCTAAAGATAACATAATAGTCAAAGACACAGGGACTGAATGGGAGAATAGAGAAGTTTGCATATTAGGAAGAATTTCCTAATTATAAGAGGGAAAACTGTATGTCTTCTGACTGAATTCAGAGAAATGAAAAGGAAATTCCTATCTGTAAAGGGACGGATTAAATAGAGATCTAAGAAAGTAGAGGGATGGATGGAAAGATCATTATTTTTATTCTTTCCTTTCTCATTTAAACTCTTCACACTCATGCTTTCTCTTCACCTGCAATGGCAGCAATACCAATGCCAAGTAATAAGTGATTTCTTCCCCTACTTAGGGGAAGAAATTTTCCATTAAATGGAATATTTATACATTTTCTTTTGTTTTACATTCATGATACCCTTTATATCATCCTGCACTCTGAAGCCCGTGGAACTTATTTGGCAAAAGTGACACTTGCTAAAATGAATTGCATCGCTGTAATAGGTCTGGTTTATAAACTATTTTCTCCCCAGGATGTTTATTCATTTTTTTATATTTCAGCATATTATGGGGGTACAAATTTTAAGGTTGCGTATAATGCCCTTGCCCCCTCTCCCCCCACAAGTCTGAGCTTCAAGCGTGACCATCCCCCAGACGGTGCACATCTCACTCATTATGTATGTATATACCCGTCCCCTCCTTCCCCCTCCCACCTGCCCAATACCCAATAAATGTAATTCCAGTGTGTCCACTTAGGAACTGATCAGTTAATACCAATTTGCTGGTGAGTATATGTGGTGCTTGTTTTTCCATTCTTGGGATACTTCACTTAGTAGTATGGGTTCCAGCTTTATCCAGGAAAATATAAGATGTACTATATCACCATTGTTTCTTAGAGCTGAATAGTACTCCATGGTATACAATACCACATTTTATCGATGGGCACTTGGGTTGTTTCCACAGCTTTGCAATTGTGAATTGTGCTGCTATAAACATTCGAGTGCAGGTGTCTTTTTTGTAGATTGTCCTTTGTTCTTTTGGGTAGATGCCCAGTAGTGGGATTGCTGGATCAAATGGTAGATCTACTTGTATCACTTTAAGGTATCTCCATATTGCTTTCCACAGAGATTGAACTAGTTTACAGTCCCACCAGCAGTGTAGGAGTGTTCCTATCTCTCCGCATCCATGCCAACATCTATTGTTTGGGGACGTTTTGATAAAGGCCATTCTTACTGGAAATAATTGATAACTCATTGTAGTTTTGATTTGCATTTCCCTGATGATTAGAGATGTTGAGCATCTGTTCATGTCCTTTGCCCACTTTTTGATAGGGTTGTTTGATTTTTTCTTGCTGATTTTCTTGAGTTCTAAGTAGATTCTAGCTATCAGCCCCTTATCAGATATGTAGGATGCGAAAATGTTCTCCCATTCTGTAGGTTGTCTGTTTACTTTCATGACAGTTTCTTTGGCTGTACAGAAGCTTTTTAGTTTGATCAGGTCCCATTTATTTATTTTTATTGCTGCTGTGATTGCCTTTGGGGTCTTCTTCATAAATTCTTTGCCTAGGCCAATGTCTAGGAGAGTGTTTCCAATGTTTTCCTCTAGAATTCTAATACTTTCACACCTTAGGTTTAAGTCTTTTACCCAGGATGAGTTGATTTTTGTGAGAGTTGAAAGGTATGAATCTTGCTTCAGCCTTCTATAAGTGGCTATCCAGTTTTCCCAGCACCATTTATTGAATAGGAATTCTTTTCCCCAGTGAATATTTTTGTCTGCTTTGTCGAAGGTTAGATGGCTATATGAGGATGGTTTTATATCAGGGTTCTCAGTTCTGTTCCACTGGTCAATATTCCTATTTTTGTGCCAATACCAAACTGATTTAATTACTACAACTTTGTAGTATAGTTTGAAATCTGGCATACTGATACCTCTCATTTTGTTTTTATTGTCTAGATTAGCTTTTGATATACGGGATCTTCTCTGGTTCCAAACAAAGCATAAAATCATTTTTTCTATATCTGTGAAAAATGATGTTGCAATTTTAATAGGGATTGCATTGAATCTGTAGATCAGTTTGCGTAGTATAGACATTTTAACAATGTTGAGTCTGCCGACCCACAAGCATGGTATAGATTTCCATCTGTTTATGTACTCTGTTATTTCCTTCCTCAGCATTTCATAGTTCTCCCTGTAGAGATCTTTTACCTCCTTAGTTAAGTATATTCCTAGGTACTTTATTTTTTTTTGTTTCTATTTTGAAGGGTATTGAGTCTTTGATTTGGTTCTCAATTTGACTGTTATTGGCATATAGGAATGCCTCTGATTTGTGTGTATTGATTTTGTATCCTGAGACTTTACTAAATTCATTTATCAATTCCAGGAGTCTCTTGGTTGAATCCTTGGGATTTTCTAAATATAATATATCATCAGCAAACAGTGAAAGTTTGATCTCTTCTGCCCCCATTTGGATACCTTTAATTCCACTTTCATGTCTGGTTGCTATAGCCAGGACTTCCAGTACTATGTTGAATAGAAGGGGAGATAGTGGGCAACCTTGCCTGGTTCCAGTTCTAAGTGGGAATTCTTTCAATTTTTCCCCATTCAGTATGATGTTCCCTGTGGGTCTGTCATATATGGCTTGCATCATTTTTAGGTATGCCCCTTCTATGCCTATTTTATTAAGTGTTCTTATCATGAAACGGTGTTGAATTTTGTTAAATGCTTTTTCTGCATCTATTGAAAGGATCATATGGTCTTTATTTTTGCTTCTGTTTATGTGGTGAATTACATTTATAGATTTGTGTATGTTGAACCATCCCTGCATCCCTGGGATGAAGCCAACTTGGTGGATTATTTTCTTGATAAGCATCTGGATTTGGTTAGCTAGGATTCTGTTGAAAATTTTTGCATCTATACTCATAAGTGATAGTGGTCTGTAGTTTTCTTTCTTTGTTGCATCCTTTCCTGGTTTTGGGATCAAAGTGATGTTGGCTTGGTAAAATGACTCTGGAAGGATCCCATCCTTCTCAATGTTGAGGAATAATTTCTGCAGGATAGGCACTAGTTCTTCTTTGTAAATGTGGTAAAATTTGGGTGTGAAACCATCTGGGCTGGGACTTTTCTTTTTAGGAAGGTTTTTAATTGCTGTTTCTATTTTGGCTCTTGATATTGGTCTGTTCAGGAATTCTATTTCTTCCTGGTTGAGCCTAAGGAGGCTGTGTGTTTCTAGAAATTTGTCCTCCAAGCCTCCTCAAGGCACTATTGTGTCTGAGTAAGATCTCCAGTCAGGATTCTACTCTAAACTTGTGGTCTGGAGACTTAGACATCATTCTCCTTGCTCCTTATCTGATACCACAAGGTCTTGGACACTTGATTGGAGTGTGGGGGATATATAAAAATGAAATGTAGGGAACACCTCACTCTGGAAATTGATCTTGGTGATTCTATTCCAGGTCCCAGCAGAAGGGATTGTGGGGTCTTAGTCCCTCCTGCATATTCATGTTGGCCCAAGGAGGTAGCCAAGCAACTAATTGGGAAACTCCTCCATAATTTGTCCTCTGGGGAAGGCTGCTGCCTCACTTGGGGTACACAGAATCAAATGTTCAGCTCTCAGTCTCAGATTTGAATTGTACCCAGTGGTCAGAAATAGACAACCGGTGATTTCCTGGTGCAAGAGAATAGTTTTTATAAAGGTAGATAACAGCTGGAAGCTAGTGGTTCTGGGTAGGAGGAAATGTATCCTTACCCCAGGTAAGAGCAGCTTACCCTGCTTTTGCCTCTTCCCTACCTTTGGTCACTAAGGATGGTCCTCCTCCCAGAGATTTCCCATACCTGCCCCAGTGTAGTGTTGATAAATGTGGTTCTGTAAACCAAGTTATCTTTTTAATCGGTAGCAGTTAATTTATCATTTGAATAACTTCTGTATTGAAAAATTTTTAAATGCAGACTTTTCAAAAGCAAATCATCCTTATTTCTCTCTCTCTTTCAAGAATGACTGCATTTTTCTCTTTTTTTGAAGAATGATTATTTACTTTTAAAGAATGATTGAGACTTTCCTAAAATAACCAGACCTGTATATCTGTAATTTCCCTGACATGGCTTTCCAAATATTTTTATTCCCTTAACATGAACTGTAATTTTGGTTGTACATACATCATTTTCCTATGCCTCAATAACCATATCTGGAAAATAGGAAGGGAGGGGGATGAATCTCTGTTTTTCTATGCCTAAGAAAACTAGTTCAATAATAATTGAGCATAGTTTTATGCAAGGTGGCATTAAAATTAATTTGGAGCACAAGTCTGTAAGAGTCCACCAATATGATGTAGATTGAATTTTGTCTTTTTAAAGCTATTTCCATGAAACAAAAGACCTACTGGTATCCTCCTGCCATGAGCATTTGAATGAACACTACCAACCTCTGGCTCTGCTACTTAAATAGCCTTCAGCAAGTCACTTCTGCTCAGGTTTCCTCTAGAAAATGAGGGCATTGCCTGGGATGGCATTCACTGAGATTTTAATCAGTGATATATAAACTTACACTATAAAATTTTTCTTGGAAGAAAGCTTAGGAGGAAGAAAAATGGATACATTCTTCTCAAAGAATGGAGTAGAAATAACAAGACTTAGTGTGTTTGTCATTGCTTCCATCGATCTTTACCTTCTTCTGTTCACCTCCCCACCTCCTTCTATATTTTTGAATTTTCATTTTTATTTTTTTTAATTACCTTGGGTCATAATGGTTGTATATATTTATAGGGTAAAAATTCCCTGCAGAGCATTTTGAAAATCACTGTTATAGACTCTAAAGGGTTTAGATTTGTGTTCTTGGTTTTAAGGATGTGGATAAAAATGGGGAGTGGTATATAGTATAAAATAAATATCTACAGGTCTGTACTGATATAAATAAATGATTAAATAAATAAATAAATGGGGGAGAATAGACAAATGTCTTGTGCAGAAGAATTCCAAATAAGTCATGTAGATACTCTGCCCTCACGGAGCTAGAGCATAACTCCCCACTCCTTAAGTGTAAACCGTGCATAGTGACCTTTTTTGAACAAGCACGTTACAGAAAGGGGGAAAAAACTGACTTTGCAGCAGAAAAACCTGACAAACGCTACCCAACCAGACAATCAAGGTCAACATCCATAGTGGTAAGTCATGATAAATCATCATATCAATACAGCCTTTGTGATGTGATGATGATGTGATGAAAATGGCACTTTGCCTCTGTGATCTTCCTATAAAAAAATCCCCAGTTTAATCATGAGGTAAATATCAGACACATTCCTATTGAGAGACATTCTACAAAATACCTGACTGTTCTCTGCAAAAGTGTCAAAGTGATCAAAAGCAAAGTCTGAGAAGCCATTATAGCCAAGAGGGGCTTAGGGAATCGTGATGACTAAACATAATGTGGTGTCTTGAATGGGATTCTGGAACAGAAAAAGGAAAACAGGTAAAAACTAAGGAAATTCAAATGAACTGTGGACTTTACTTAATAATGTGCCCACATTGGTACATTGTTTATAACAAACGAAACATACTAATATAAGATGTTAATAAAAGGAGAAACTGGGTGTGGGGTATATGGGAACTTCCTATATTATTTTCACATTTTTTTCTACAGATCTAAAACTGTTGTAAAATTATAAGTTTATTTTAAAAAAATTAAAAAGGAGAGTGGTGAATAAAGTTTGTGAGAACCCAGAGAACTGCCTGCTGAGGAGAAAGAGCCTTACAGTGGGCTTTACATTTCCGAAGGCTATTAGAGGAGTATGACCTGCTGTGCTGCACCTCTATGGGGGACTGTGCAGAAGGGATGGTCTTCAACTACAGGAGAAGGATTGAAGTCAGGGGCAAGGCATCACTTTCTAACTGTTACACTTTAGATATCTTGCCTTTAAGACTCCTCTCCAGGGGAGGGATCACTATCTTCATGTGGCTGGGGTCAAGGGGAAGGATGAGATCACAACAGCTTTTCTAGGCGGCCAGGGTTGGTCCTTATTTTAGTGATGGACATTTAGTTAGATCAGGAAAAATGTCTGAGTTTCAAAGAAAGCATTGTGGTACTGTTTCCAGCTGTTCCTCTACTTCCAAACAACATAGACACCTATATCAATAATACTGACCTCTAGCATGCAAGAGATGGCTTCTAACATCATGTTAATGAATATGTAGTAACTAATGGTATTACAAGTCATCTGCATAGTGTTTGGTACCACCTAGGTGTTCAATGAATGATTGTTGAAGGAATAAATAGAATATAAGGTTAATGTAATTTTTTGTTTAATTTCAAAACTTTCTCATTGATGCAATGTTTGCTTTCTATTGATCTTATCCTCATAACAACTCTGAAAGATAGGCAATGTATGTAAACAGTGAGACCTCAGACTGTCATTCCTGGGCACTGCCTGGCACATGCCTAACTCCTTTCTTCTCTGGATGGCAAAGTCGAGTGCATGATCTGATCAAACCAATGTGCATTGCACTACTAAAGTGTCAGTGTTTTACTTCCCTTGCAAAGGCCTTCTTTTTCTAGGACATATGGGACATGAGGGTATAGGGGATTACATCATATCCCTCTATAATCATCCTCCTGATAATTGCTCCTCAGGATTATGTTCTCATTCCAGTTCTTCCAAGTTTGCAGTGGGGCTTTGTCTTCAGTCCATTCAGGCTACTTTAACAAAATACCTTAGACTGGGTAATTAGTAAACAGCATAAAGGTATTGCTTACATTTTTAGAGGCTGTGAAGTCCAAGATCAAAGCACCAGTAGATTCAACGTCAGGTAAATATTCCCTCTCTGGGCCTCCTAGCTGTGTCCTCACATGGCAGAAGAGACAAAGAGGCCCCCTCAAGTCTCTTTTATAAGGGCATCAATTCCATTCATGAGTGCAGGGCCTTCATGATCTAATTACCTTCTAAAAGCTCTTTGCCTTAATACTATCACACTTGGTATTAAGTGCCAACATATGAATTTTGGAGGCAACACAAACAATTAGACCATAGCAAGAATCATCTCTCATTGCATAGCTCATTGCACTCAATGCCATCTGATTCTGCTCCTCCAGCCTAATATCAGGGAGGCCCGAATGTGTCATAGACCACACTTTCCTCCTAAGATCTTCTCCTAAAAATCTGAGATAAATTAACTTCTATGGATAAGCCACTGCCTCACAGTTCTGGTAAAATAATGAGTTCCTCCAGGAAATAATACTCCACCTCCCATCCCTAACTGGAGTTATTTCATGGGGGAACATATTGAATATCTTTTCAAGTTGTTTAGGATCAGGAATACTTTAGGAGTAACAACAGAGAGAGTTTAGATAATTTGTTAAAAGTCATAGACTTTACAAGTAGGAGAGCTGGGTCTAGACTGGGTCTAGAACTCTGCTCTAGGGAATGTTCTAGGACTCTTCTCAGGCTGGCCCTGCTGAGCCTGTGTATCTGTGAGCAGCAAGGAGAAAAGGCATGGGTGGGAGTGGGAATGCACCACAGTTACTATTGGGAACCTGTATGTCTGGTGTCTTCTCTCACATTTAGCTTCATCTCTTTTGTTCTTATACTTTGACTGGGGTATTTAACTCAGTGATTCCATGTGCTTCTCTTCTAGAAAATTTATTTCCCTTACAAACTCTGTGTGTGTGTGTGCGTGTGTGCATGTGTGTTTCATGGCATGGGCTGGGGTAAAAAAAGAAATAGTAAGCTCAGTCCTCAGACAAATAGAAAGTACCACGTAAGACATAAGACTGGCTGGTCGCAGGGAGGCAAGATCAGGTGTGACTGCTGTTACTATGAAGCCCTGACTCTCAACCCATACCACATATGTCAAAGTAGGCAGTCCCAGACTCATTGGTGTGACTGCTTTCTGCGAATTAATTGCATCCAGGCATACAACCTAGTAAAATCAGAAAACTGGGGTGGAACATGGTACAGGGAGGGTGGTCATTTCTATGAGATCAATTTCAGAGACTTATCATGGGATATGAGAACTCCTGAGCTTGAATCCTAAGTCTGCCCTTTACCAGTTGTATGAAATTAAGCAACTTATTTAGCACTCTGGAACTTAATTTTCTCATCCGTAAAATAGGTATAATAATAGTTCCTCCTTCAAAAAACTATTATGATGATTAAATAAACTAATGCACATAATAGACAGTTGGCAACTTACATTCCTATGACTTAATGGTGATGGCAAGCAAATTAAAGGAAGATTTTACCTGATTCTATAGGAGTCTTAGAAATTAATTGCGATAGCCATTATTTTAAAGATGATGGAGCTGAGGCCTAGAAAGGGGATGTAATTTTTCCAAGTTTATTCTGATCATTGATAACATCATTAGCTCAATGCATTTTTGTTTCCTAGATTCTTCTTTCATATAAATTAGAATCAGTCTGCTCTGATTCTCTGGGGAATATCTTTATTACTTTCCAAAGAAGGTCAGTCCTTTGAAGTAGTGCTTATAAAATTGAGGACTTCTGTATTAGTCACAGCAGCCCTCTCTGACTGAGTTTGGCTGCCTAGTAAAACTTTCTTATCATGCCTCTGAATGTTTCATCTTTTCTTGAGTTTAGATTAGATATTGCATATTTTTTCTTAAGGCTTTCTGTCTGGGGGTGAGAGAGATTTAAATAAGATCAGTAAGGTCATCCCAGTCCTAGGCTGTTTGATGATAACAGCACTTACAAACATTTGCTGCAATCCTTTATCAGAGCTGGAAGGGGACTTCGTCAGCTTAGAGACACAAAGAAAGGGGTGAACATCACACAGAGTCGGGGCTGGGTTTAGAACCAAATCCCCTGATTTCTAATTCAGGTGAGGGTCTATGTGGTTCTCTGCCTCTCTTCCCTGAACATCTTTGTCTGTACAATGCCCATTTACAGGCTCCTCACTCCCTAGTCTTTGGGATCAGGTCTAGCAGCAGTCAAGAACAATAATAGGCCGGGCGCAATGGCTCATGCCTGTAATCCTAGTACTCTGGGAGGCCAAGGCGGGAGGATCCCTTGAGCCCAGGAGTTTGAAGTTGCTGTTAGCTATGATCACACCATTGCACTCTACCCAGTGATTCTGTCTCAAAAACCAAAAAAGAATAATAGAACCTCTGCATATGTTTCATTGAGACCCTCTGGTTTCTGAGCTTTTTCTGCGTTGGGTAGTCTGATTTAATACTTATGACTGAATTCCTTCCTTTCTCCAGTTTTCAAATACCTCTGTTTTGCACCTGATTTTCTAGTAATATAGGCTTTCTGCTCTGTTCCTCAGTGATGGAGTTCTTGTCTGGAATTCCATTCCTCTGATATTCCCCGTGGCTCTAAAACTGTTGCCAGATACTTCCAAGGATGTCCATCAGAAACGTGGAGCCACCTGGACACCAGTTAATTAGTTAATTGTGTATCCACAGATCATCTATCTACTCACTTGCTCTCTGTGTACACATGCTGGGGCTTGGACTAAATTTAGAAAATAGTGTGGGAATGTAGGTATACATTTTGCTTTCTCCCTCCATTGTAAAATGAGCAATCATTTGAGATCTACCCTACATTTATACTTACATTTCTACTTACTGGTTGCTAAATTATCAGTCCTTTTTTCCTTCCATACTCTCTTTATCCTTCATCTGCCCCCACAGGCCTTTCTAGATTCTTAGCCATTTTTCCCACTAATCTGATACTTCCTCTGGGTTTTTGATATCATGTTATAAAATTTCATGCTCTTCTATTCCTTATACATAGAAGGAAGAAACTTAGGACACAAAAGTAAGTTTTGGAGACAATTTGGGAAACTTTGTGCTCTAGATTTTATTTTGTTCACTGTATATTATAGTGATTATACCACTGCAGTGGTACTTCTTTAAGACTCTCCTGACCCCAGGTTTATTTCTTTGCTTTGTTTCATTTTGTTTCTTTCTCTCATCTTATAATATTTGGTACTCCTAAACATTTGCTTTTGAAAATATTTATTCTTTCTTTTCTGTTTACCTGAATTAAGTTTAGTAGATAAGCAAAACTTTTGTACATATAGAAATCTAATGAAGCTGTAAAGTACTCCTCCCACATTCTCCTAAAATTAAATTCCTCTGAGTCACCTGGAAACCTAATAGGGGATGGGAAGTTACATCTTCTGAAGAAAGTGGGTTAGGGAAATGAGAACTGAAGAATGCATCTCATGGTAACTTTAGGCTCTGCAGCTGAAATATCACGACTGCAGTCTCAACTAGGAGGTGACAGAATGGATGCCAACATTGTGCTTCCAGGGACTCTTGCTTCCACAGGTCTGAAAAAGGGTCATATTTACAAAGTTGTTGATAAAAGAGCAATCCCTCACACCCCTGCTATCTCCCCACACTGTGCCCCTTTTATACGCAGGGCTTCTTCAGTATGTCTTCAAATCTTAGTCTATGCCCTGAATTCTCTGTGCAGCAAACAACTTGATATCTATCCAAGACTGAGTTTAATGTTTTTATTTATCTATGTGTACACTCTTTACTCACCTAACTCTTAGTGAGCAGGGTCAGAATTTGGAACAGCTCTTTTTGTATGCAGGACCCTCCACATTTTGAGCAGCATTAATTTTGTCAGATGTTATTGAAGAAGTTGTTGTGATCCATTTGGTATTTATTCTCTCTCCTTGGGTTAAAGTGATTTGTACCTATATTTGTTTCCTCTTCTTCATTGTGAGCACTTGGAAGGCAGAGAGATGATTCATTATTTTATTTTTTCATATATTTGTATCTCTATGTATCTAACACAGAGTCTGGTGCAGAGACGAAGTAATTTGCAATTTCTAAATTCAGTATATAATTGATTAAGTGGGCTCTTAGGCATTGTCCATGTATGCTAAGAGGTGAAAATCTTGGCTTAACTTTTAAAGAATCTGTCACAGATTATACCCACCATTACTTTAAACATACCATATTTTAATAGCCAAGTCAGGACTTAGATCAATGCCTAATGTATAGTAGATGCTTAATAAATATCTGTAGAATAAATGAAAAGCTTCATTCATAAATTTTATTTGTGAAACAAATTATGAACTCAATGTAAGAGAAATGGAGTTAGCTGCAGCAAACTACTGAGAAGGTTGTCAAAGCAGAAATTGCCCTGGACAAAGTTAAGTAGATAAGGAAGACTTTATTCAAGGCTATTGCAATAGGAGAGCGAGGCCAGAACTCAGTCTGAGCTCAACTCCTCTGAAGCAAAGGGTGGGAGGAGTTTTAAGCTCTTGGGTGAGATAGTGGAAAAATGCAGGGAGACATTAGAAGGAAGTCATAAATTATCTGTGCTTGCTAATTTATCCAAAGGAAAGATAAGCTTCTCATATCTTTAAGAAAGTAGAAGTTTTGCAACTTGTAGCTAGCAAGCTGCCCCCCTTCCCCAGAGTTAGGCTCCCACAGAAACTGGGAGATAGGGACACTATCTTCCTTGATGATTATATTTCAGAATGATAGCTCCCAGGACTCTCAGAAAGATATTCCTGGGTGCTAGAACTGGCAAAAGGACTTCAAAAAGATTTATATCTCAAAGGGGAAGAGAAAGAATTTAAGTTTACTGAATAAAATGCTCTAAGAACAAAGAGGTCAGGGACCTAAAGTCAGGAATAAGCCTGTTTAAAGTTTACTCAAGCTGAATGTAATGTTAAGGCCTTCTTGGTCAAGGTCTCAGACAACCCATGACTCAGTGGAATCTGCTTTGTTTTGAGTGTCAACCTTGCTGCCTTCTAGACACAGCTCCTCTTATAGTCACTTTGTAGCCTGGCTACATTACTTAACCTTTCTTAGCATCTTTTAGGACCAATGAGAGTAACAGTAATGTTCTAGCTCCTTCACAGGTCTATTGTAAGGATCTAATCTCATCAGATCAGAGACTGCTTTGTAAGTTAAAGGTGTTGCACATTTGTACCAAGGAAAGAGACTGAAATTGGTCTATTTTCTTAAGATCTTGGAACTCTTTGGCTCTGTCTCAGACCCTTCAAGTGTATTTTCTTCATTCTAGGAGCTTCTGCCTGAGCATTTGTGCCACTCATGAATCAGAGAAGACACCTTGAGATCTCGACCAATTTTGTGTAAGAGAAGACTGAGTTCTTGAATAAGGAAGGAACTTGTCCTTGGACATACTTAAGTAGTAGCAGCAGAATCTAGGACTCCTGCCTCTTTTTACTATACAATAATGCATAAAATATTCCCTGAAAAGCCAAGCCTTTCCCCCTGGGAGCAGCTCTAAATGCACTTTCTCTAGGAGCTCACTTTTATTCCGGGACCTCTATTTATATTATCCTCTGCTCAGTCTGATTGTTGCCTTGACAGTGCTAAATTGTTCCTGTGGCCAGTTATCCAAGGTTGCCTCCCCATGTCTCTGTGTCCCTTTGGGGCCTTGGGCATCCAGAGACAGGGCGGACTGTCTGGCCACCAGAAATGGGATTGCTTTTCTGGGCTCTCGTACACTGATCTCTGCTTATCGGCTGTGGTTTGTTTTTTCAACTCATAGATGTGAGTGAAGATTTGATGATTCTGGGGCTCTGATGAGAGAACTGTAGCAATCTGGGCAGGGTGACCCCGAACTTGATCCTGATAGGCCCCTCGGGCTAATCCCTGATTCTCTTTCCCCGCCACCATCTCAGGAGGTCAGGCAGGGAGGCTGCTGACGTTGGTGTGGGGGTGGGAGCAGGATTTTGAGCTTCCCTCCCTGTCAGCTGGTGTCTGTTTTCACGACAGATGGTGGGTGGTGACGTGGCTCTATTGTCCTCCCTTGCCTGCCCTGGAGGGAGGTTTCCTTTGCCAGCAAATGTGCTATACTTCCTGAGGAAATGGCATCTGCCTCTGAGGGCATGTCCAGAAGGCAGCTCTAGCCTCCCCATTACATCCCTTGGCCTGGAAGCAACTCTGCGCTCCTTTAAGGCCCGAAGAGTAACCTGTTGTTCTTAGTCGGCTGGAAGGAATATAGCAAAGGAGGGAGTTTAACCTTCCTCCGGAGGTACTAAAGTTAGACATTAGGACAAACATTTTTTATATAAGGATTATTAGGTATGACTTAATGACGTCGAAAATTTGAAATTTGTTGGTGATTATTCCTACTTCCCTACTCCATGCTCTCCCCTTCTCATACCCTCCTCCTATGTCCCAATACTGTGATATTTTCCTCTAAGATTGTTCAGGGGCAGTCTTACTTTTAGACAGTGGAAAATGGAAATCACTTATGGATGGCTTTCTGAGAGCTCAGTAGTGCTCAATTTTAACATGCATAAGAATTGCTTGTGTGCTTGTGTGTGTGGGGAGGATAGAGAGCTTGCAAAGATGCAGGTTCCGGGGCTACATCAGCAGATTCTTATTTAGTAGGCGTGGCTACCCTAGACTTTGCAGTTTTGGTGAAAAACTCAGTGATAGTCAGCTTAAATAGTGTTTCCCAAGGGTTTAGACTGAGGCTTATTCATTTAACAGATCAAAAAATGTTTTGGAGGAGAAAAACGTAGGAAGATTCATTGCTAGCAAAGGACAGAGGAAGGAGGGAAGAGACATGGAGTTATATGAGAAGAGAAGAGGGCAATTCTGGGAGTTAAAGAGATCAATCATTTGTGAAAAAGTGGGGTGAAGGTATTGAGAGTCCCATCTCATGTGAAAGTGCTCAGGATGCAATGTCACTTCAAAACAATACTATTACATTTTTCTTTAACTTAAACTAGAATTAAAATGAAAACAGTGCTCTGGTTAATGGAAGCTATTCAGCTGAGAGGATAAAACTTGGAACTCTGCTATAGGACCATGTCAGTTATAGGGCCTTGAGATATCCCTGCTCATGTGCAGCTACTGAAATAATAATAATATTTTATATTTATAGAGTGATGTAGTAGTTAGGAAATTAAAATATCAGCTTGGTTATAGAATCAAAGAAATGCAAAATAATTGTGTCATAAGCACAATAGCTTATTTTTCCCTTATAAAAAGTCTGGGAAGTGTGAGCACGAATGGTAGAATAACTACACAGTGATCAGGGATTCAGCATCCTTCTATCTAATTTTTTTTTGCCATTTAAACATGCAGCTTTTGTCCTTTTCTCAGATGGTTGCTGTAGATGCTGCTTTCGTAGTCACATTCCACCTGGAGGGAAGGACAGGGACTGGGCGTGGGGGTGGAGAGAGGAGACGGTGGGCATGCGTACAGTATAAGAGCATGGCCTGTAAGTTACTGTGTATCAATGACCTGAGCTTAGTCACATGACCACACGCAGCTGCAGGCAGGGGTGCTTCCGGCCATATGCCTAGCTTCAACTTGTATGTTGCACAAGAACACAAAAACAGATATGAAAGAACGTCAACAATCTTTTCCACAAGCAGGTTATAGTTTCTAAAATCTAATACATGAATCATAGCACATTCTCAGTGTGAGACAAGTAATACAGTCAGTATTATTTTCATTTTCAGATGTGAAGACTAAGAATATAAGTGAGAAGCAGCAAAGTTTGGTTTTGAATTCAGGTCTTTTGATTACAAGTTTCCTGTTCTTCTCACTATGTTGGGGTGTTTTCCATTAAAGCAATGAGAAGGCAGAGCTCCCCTTACCTTCCCAATTGTACCCAGTAAGCAAATACAACTCATATCCCTCCTGAACCTTCAAATGTAGGCAATACCCTTTACTCTCCTCCCTACCCTACCCCATACTCCCATCCCTCCAGGAGTGGTGGGAGAAAGATTTCTAGGTCCCTTGCTTTGAGCTCAACAGCTGCCAGGAATGAGAGGGCTATACTTTGTGGTTATTTTAATACAGGTTTTGGGAGCAGCCTCTCAGCATAATCCTTGGCAGATAAACTAACAGTGGAGAGATTGGGAGTTATTTATGAAGACTTGCTGGCTATAGGAGATTGGGCAGTTGTTAATCTTTCCTGCTGAGGTTGGGGGAGCCCATTTTAATCAGAATTTGTACAGGAATAATCCTTTCTTTAAATTCTGACCCAATCACTCCAATAATTGCATCAGGGCAGTGCTCTTTGGAAGACAGTGTATTAATATGCAGTTTAAAGGGATGAAACAGGCTGACTATGAAATAGTACCATAAAAGTATCCCACAAGAGTTTGGAATGATACTCTTGCATAATTTAAGGTTTCATGGCCAAAGGAGTCTAGAAACGACCGTCTTTCCACTTGGCCTGGGGGTACTTATTTGAAGTTATCTTACATGTGACCTTGGGTAATGAGAACCCAAATAAAAATGATTATGACTTTCTAGAAAATCTGACTCAAAGAAAGAATATAAAAGGAAGAAGCAAAGACTATTTTCATATAAATCTACAGAGAGGACTTCTTATGATACAGCCACTGAAAAAATACATAACTGTGTTTGTGTGGGAAGAAAGGGTGTCATTCAACTGTGAGACAAGAGACAAAGTACATTAACATGGATATTTGAGAAACAGACACCAAGATATGGTTATGCAAGTGAGAGATTTTTGTGGGGAGAGATGCCTGTGGGGGATAAAGGAAGGGGAACATGAGTAGTAGTCCTCAGATCATCATGCTGTCTGATACCTATGAAAGGAGAGAGGAAGGAAGAAGGATTGTGCAGGAAGAGACCCAGACTACAGCATAGTTCTAAGAAAGTTCTGGACATGCCAGTGGGGAGTCCTAAGCCAAAACTGTCTGTTGAAGGAGTCCTGCCTACCGGAGGACCTGTGCTGGGCTTGGTCATTGGCTGGGAGCAGCGCAGGGGTAACCCGGCCCCACTGTATATACGAGGTGCGTCAGAGGAAGCAAAGCTGGCCCTGTCAGTCGGCTGTGCTCCCAGCAGGAAGTTCTCTTGCAGAAGATCTGAGTGGTACATTTCCATGGCCACCACATCTGGGCTTTCTGCTATTTGACTTTGGGGAATTTCTTTCCTTTTCTGGGCTTCAGTTTCCTCATTTATAAAATGAATTGGTTAAGGCTAGATCATCTTTAGGGTCCATGCATCTCTTTCATTTTCTGATTTTTATAGAGTCTCAAATTTTGATCTGCAAAGGGGAGATGTGTGTGTGTTGGGCAGGGAGTACGGGGAGGGGGCTGTTGTTATGGAGAGAAATGGATTAACGGCTGAGAAGAAAGACAGATCACTGTGTCAGGAGCCTTCTTTCTGTCTGCGGCTGCCTCCCTTTTTCTGTGCTCCAACCTGGGCTGAGGGCTGGACTGACCACAGCTCAGCCTAATCTAATCTAATCTAATCTAATCTAATCTATCAGAGAGGTAATGAAGTATAAAAGTGTGGATTCAATTACAATTAGAAGGGAGTTTTGTGTTGGCTGGAGTCTGGTGCTAGCCAGAGAATAGAAGCTCAGGCTGGGCTGAAAGGCCCCATCTGTGCTAGCAAGGTCTGCCGTTAGGGGCTGGACAAAACCGTACTGAACACAATGAGGAAAGAACGGTACTCATACCAGTGATTTATTTTTTTAAAGGAAGAAAAGTATTCACTTTTTAGATTTTGTCTGTTTTCATGACAGGGCTGGAGGAAATAAATTTTTTTTAGTTTGGGTAGAGTCTCAGGTATACCCAGAGCCTTCACAATGCTGACTTTTTCTTCTCTATCAAGTCTTCTGATGCTCACCTTTAATCCTCCTCCATTTTCTTCCTACATGGTATGTATTTAGGCCATGAGTAGCCTGTCCTTGGGATTTCGAGACGAATCTCATTCTGCTGGAATCCCAACACATTCTGCCAAGGAGCTTCATGGGCACTAATTCTTCTTTTGTCTTTGTAGTCCAAAATTATACTCATTTTTCAAGGTCCAAGGAAAGGGTATTCCCTCAGAATTCACCCCCAGAACGCTGATAGAGAGTTGTGATCTGTTTTTCTTTCCTAAGCATTCATTGTGCTTTGTAACTCTCTCAACAAAATCTATCATATTCTACCTTTGCATTAGAGATATTTACATACTTATTTTACTCATTTTTATTTTTTTACTGCACTATAAACTCTTTGATTTCAAGGATCATTTTTTTACTAATCTCTATTCTATATTTTCTGTACCAAACCCATCTTAAGCATATATTAAATAGTAGTCATTAAATACAGAATAAATACCTATTTGAGAAAGATTGTTTTCTTTGCCTTCTTTGGCCTCATTGTTACCCTTCTTTCTTGCTTCTTTGGCTAATTTCCCTTTTCAAAGAGGAAAGAGTTTTAATTGAAAAAGACATTTAAAAAACAAAGTGAATTTTTAAAAATGAAAGTTTTGTGTTTCGTTCTGTTTTTTGCCATGCTATTTGCTCTTCCCTTGTTCCTTGACCCAACTATAATTATTCTTACCTGAGATCCTTTAATTTAAACTGTAAGTTTGGGGAGCCCCATTGGAATATTTGGTTTTCCCAAAATTTTGTATGAATTTAGATAAGACTTTCTCAATATTCATCTGTCTATATGCCAGTGTGGTAACATCTTTTGTACATTTTTTAATTTTTAACTTTCAGTGAAGAAATAATAACAGATATCCTTCATCCCAGCTCTACCTCTTACTAACAATATAATCTTGAGCATACAAGATTTCTCTGTGTCTCAGTTTTGGTATCTGTAAAATGGGTATAATAATATTATCTTCTTTCTAGATCTGTTATGAATATACTGTGCATGTATATGTATTTGCTGTATTTATTACTATTATTGTCAAAATTATCAAAACAGAAACATTTTTAAAAACTGTATAGTAGTCATGCATAATCCATTACCATAGGCCCAGATTTCTTTAGAGAAATTTTTCAAAACATGACTAAAAATTTTCTTTCTTCTTTCGATAGATACACATATGTCAGAGACTGAACCACCGTTTTGAGGATTTATGAATTGTCAGCAAAGGGAGTTAGGCCTGCACCTTCGCACTAGCACTCCCACTGGACTGATCTAACTTGAAGAACACATGGATCACAGAGGGAGTAAGGACTGATGCCCCGTATTAGGCAGTGAGACTCACAGACAGCAGGGCCACTGCTTATTTTAAAATCAAGTAAATAACATGAAAATCAGATGCAAAATAAAACCCAGATTAGCATATAATCACATTAACAGACTAATTGAGTCAGGAGCTCAGCACTTTGTGTAATAAGGTTGCACCCTTCAAAGGGAGAATAAGAGAAAGTCCAAATTGTTTATCCATCTTTCTATTTCAATGCAGAGCAGAGGGTCCTGGGACCAGATGTGGCCAGAGTCCCATCCGGGCAGTTAGCACAGTATCACTTACTCAAGGGGACCCATAAGAGGGGATTAGGGGTCATAGACTGAGTATAGCAGCCCCCTAAGGCCTAGGGGATTAGCATCTAATGCGTCCAGCTTTGCAGAAAATAGGGCTCAGATGAGGATCTAACCTCCTTTTTTCTTCTTTATTTTCAAAAGCTCTAAGACTGAGAGAGGGTTTCTTTTCCTTTTCATACAGTCAAGTCCTTTCCACCCTGAGAAGCTTGGTTGGGGCTAGGGATGCTGGATCTACAGGTGCTCTGGCAGCTCTGAAATAGAATTTACTTTCCTTCTATCCATACTTTCTCTGTTCCTTCTGGGGTTTTGTTCTTTCTGCTGAATTTCCCTTCACCCACATTTCCTCTTAGATGCCACCAAATATTTCTATTTTAATTGGACCCAGTTTCTTTCTTTACTCCTCTTAAAGGAAACATAAAAATAACTCTTAACCTTCTAGTGCCCTCAACTTACTTGGATCAGTTGTAAATGTCATTACTTTTGCTTTTAGTAATCCAACAGACACTTATTTAATGCTTACTTTATATAGGTCAGGCACTTCTAATCTCCCCTTTCTACATCATTAAAATATATTGGAGGTGACTAAAATATAATAGACTTGTACTTAAGGCAGTCATATATCTATATGACTATAAATTAATCTAGTCCAATTCCTTCAATTGGACTAGTAAGTAAGGTGGGTAAGATAAAGTTGTGAGATATTTAACAAGGTGTTTATGATCCTAGATGTAGTTATGGGGTGAAAAAGTGACAACACAAGACTGTTCGCTCCCTAACAGTTTTCTTTTCCCTATACCTCTTTGTGTGCAATTATTTCATAATTCACTTTCCCTCTGGTTATTTTTAAACAGCTCATAAATTTGCAATGCTTACAACTTATCTACCTCTTCTGTAGAGAAATAGTTCAGTTTGAAAGTGGAACATTTTGTTCTCATTTATTTTCTTCCTCAAATTTGCATTACATGTTATTCAAGGCAATCAGAAATTTCTGCGAAAGACTCATATCTCCTTCCCGTTTTTCTGAGGCACAGGAAAAGCACAATAGCAGAAAATAAAGAATAAATTCTTTTGTAAATCTATGACCTTATGAGAACACAGGAGTCCATGGAGAAAGTGTTATGGCTGAATTATTCACTTCTAACAGTCACTTCTTGAGTGGCAGTAAGCAAGCTCCATAACAAAGCTTCAGTTCTCCTCATCTGTAAATTGTGAGAGGGGTGTGACCCTCCCAGGATGGTTTTGAGAATAAAGGTTAAACTGTATACATACAATGCTGCCACTCAGAAGTCACCAACCAAATGGTAGTCTCCAAGCAGATATATATTTATTAACCACCCACTGTAGAAGCTGCCTTATGCTTTGCACTATGAAAGTAAAGGGAATTTAAAAGAACATAGCACAACCTGTGTTCCAAAGACATCTAGGCTCTCGAGAGATGGCTGTAATCAAAAAATTCAATTTCACAGGCATTTTTTTAAACTGTCACTAGGATCTAGTCTTGAAATAGACATAAGGCCCTGCTGAATCCTTCAAGGAGATTTATGTCTTTTAAGAAGGCCGATCATTACATAACTGCAGAAAAAATTGTGATACTTGTTAAAATATAAGTATTGACTCAGTACTACATGACACAGACAAAAGAGGTTTGAACAGAGAGAAGACAGCGTTATAAAGACATTTAAGTGGTACATAAAGTAGCAAAAATAGAGAGAAGCAGTCTAAACGGTGAGAATGGCAGTGCAAAACACAAGCTTGAAAGTAACTGGAGTGCCCTGGGACTAAGGAATGTTCCAAGGGATCAGTGTATAAGATTGGTGGACGTTGTGTGCATGTAGAGGAGGCTGGTTAAGGATGAGATCAGGTAAACTATGACTAAACAGGATCAGCCTAAGGTGTCTGGACTTGTTCCTGCTGATCATGGGGAGACATAGTGATGCTTTTACACAGAGAAGAGACAAGATTCAGTATTGGGGGATGGCTGCATCCTGGCGCTGGGAATGGTCCACTTTGGTGAAGGTGCTCTTAACAAACCAGTGTTTCCTGGAGGAAAGTTCACTGAGTTGCTTTAGAGTGGTATATTTTTGCCAAAACTGGGATAGGGAGATACAGATTACTCTTTGCCTCTTTGATGAATGGGGAGAGGGTTGGAGGCAGGAATGGCTCATCAGTGTTCTGTCCCCAGATCTGGACTCTACTCCTATCCCTCTGCAGGCCCATGAGAAACTTTTTCAAGGTGCCAGTCTGGTATTCATAGCCCATCTGTCATGATCCCAGTTGCAGTTCTGACTCTCATTAGAGGGGTGGGCAGGGCTGCCCCTTTCAGGGCTACCTCCACCTCCCTCTCATCCAGCCTCTACACCCGAACAATCAGACCAGAGTCAAGTTGATTGTTTCCTATGGAAATCAGCCATGTGGAGCCCTGGGGGAATAGCTCTGCTCTCTTGTGTTCATTTTCTTCCAGTGTGGACAGGGATTGGGGAGGGCAGTTTCCAGCCCTTCACATATGCCTGAGAGAGAATGGGATAGGAAAATAGAGGAGAGACCAAGAGGGACAGGCAGTGGTTCAGGGTAAAAGAGGATGAGGGAGTAACAACATAATTACTAGTCTAGGACACAGACAATTTTGTTTGGGGAGAATTTCATATTTCCAAGGCTCTGAAAATTGAGAGAGAGAAATCTCATAGCTAGCCATCCTAAATATTAGCATTTAGGATATTAGCATGAAAGTGGCAGAAATAGACCCTTCATTCATTTTACTTCTATACCCAGAATTCCACAAGCAAAGGGAACATTATGCAAGTTTGCAGAACATTTGTTTATCTTTGTTCTGTTGGACATAGCTGGATGGATTTTTTAAAAAAATTGATTAGTTACTCGGCAATGTTCAAAGAGCCAGAATGTTTGGCATTGTGCAGATAAAATATCTGCAGATTTGACAATTGGTTTTAGACTTCATCTGATGGCTTGCTTCCAATACTCCCATATTACTTTTAAACTTCACTAGAATTACTCTCTACCTAAATGTAATTTTGTTTTGTTTTGTCCCCTGACATCTTGTACTTTTAAAATTTTGCTGGATATACCTTGTCCATAGCCCTTACTTCTCACCTCCTCACCTCATTTTTTTGCAAAGCAAGCATATGTGATTTACTGTATAACTGTATTTTTAAATCCAAATTTGATGTATTTATGAGGAAAATCTTTGATAATACAAAATCAGATATATTCTTGCTAATTTGAGACATTTGTGTAAATTCAAGGTGGAGATTGGCTCAGGGCCCAGGTGTTTTTTCCAAGTGCATTGTGGGTGGATGATGGGGGTTGGGAGTTGGATCAGAGGGTGACTGAATGGACAGACCCAGCGGCTCAGATTCTGGTTCTTGGATTTGATTTGATTTGAGGAACTTAGATAAAGAATAACCATGCCCTTTCCTTTGGCCTGCCTGGTGCTTATTGTTTAACAGCATCTTATTAGAATACTTCTTTTTTAGAAATTATAAGAAATTTCTTATTGAATTAAATAGTATTAAGTTATTAAATATGAAATATCCAATTTCCTTAAGTACTAAGTTTGATAGTTGATAACTCTGACACTTCATTTTGACACTTCTTGTTTTACTTTTAGTACCTTAGTCTTTCAATCACATGTTTTG
Source organism: Cheirogaleus medius (assembly GCA_008086735.1). Taxonomy (NCBI): domain Eukaryota; kingdom Metazoa; phylum Chordata; class Mammalia; order Primates; family Cheirogaleidae; genus Cheirogaleus; species Cheirogaleus medius. Next base: position 16,173,180 of record VBSM01002616.1, on the reverse strand, counting down.
GCTTTTGATTATCTTTCAAATTTTTTTTAGAGCAATGTTTGTGAAACCATGGATAAGTCAAAAATTTGTGTTATTTTTGAATATGAGTTCCATCGTGGAACCAGCAGCACAGACAGCTTGTAATGTCAACCAAGTGTTTGGGAAGTATGTGGCTAATGGATGCACAATACATTGGTGGTTTTAGAATTTCTGGTGATTTTAATCTTGAAAATGAGCCATGTGGGCGACCTGAGACCAAGGTGGATAATGATAAGCTGAAAGCTGTAGTGGAAGCGAATCCATTTCAACCTATGTGTGAATTAACAGAAAGATTTGACATTACTATTCCAACACTATTGGACCATTTGAAGCAAATGGGCAAGGTAAAGAAGCTGATGGATGGGTTCCGCATGAATTAAACGAGTGTCAGAAGGGAATTGTTTCGAAGCTTGCCTTTCTTTGCTGTCATGACAGAAAGGTGAACTATTTCTACACTGTATTGTTATGTGCAATGAAAAATGGATTCTTTTTGACAATCACAAACCTTTGGATGGATAAAGATGAAGTGCTGAAACACAGTCCAAAACCAAATATTCATCGATAAAAGCTAATGGTGTGTGTTTGGTGGTCTAACACTGGTATTATCCACTATAGCTTCATGAATCCTGATCAATCCATTACAGCAGATGTCTACTGCAACCAATTAGATAAAATGATGAGGATGCTCATGATTAAAAGCCAAGATTGGTCAATAGAGACAGGCCAATCCTCTTGCAAGACAATGCTCGACTACATGTCACACAAACAACACTGCTCAAACTATACAAGCTAGACTTGGCAACTCTCTGTCATCCACTGTATTCACCAGACCTTGCACCAACTGACTACCACTTCTTCCAGGCATTGGACCATTTCTTGCAAGGAAAAATATTCAATTCTCAACAAGCTGTGCAAAACAGCTTTTGCAATTTCATAGCCACTCACTCTCCAGGCTTCTTCGCTGCTGGCATAAACAAGCTACCATTAAGATGGCAAAACTGTGTTGATAGTTAAGGCACATGCTTTGATTAATTGTACTGCTTCTTGTTTGAGATATAATATAATAAACTACACTTTTGATTTGAAACCAGGTATTTCATATTTAATGACCTAAATAATATTGAGAATAGTTTGATATTCAAAGTCTCCACACAATAGTCAATCTACCACTCCAATCATTTACCAAATACTTCCTGATAAAGTACTTTATACACTTGCCAAACTTAACCATATTCTCCCCCCCATTAATTCAGATTCCACTTTTCAATTTTCCTAGGTCAGTGGTATTGCTCCTATTATCTCTTTGTTTGGGGTTCTTATAATCTTTCCCCTACCTCCACTCCATGAACCTATCTCAATCGTGCCTGATTTCTTGAAATCAGACACATGGAATTTAGCTCCTTTCTGTAAATCTTCATCTCTGTTATTTGTCACCTTTTATCTTAACTTTTTTTAACCACATTTATCAAGTTCCCACCTGCAGTGAGCAGCGAGTAGCGTCCATGTATTCCCATTCCAATCCCCATCACAGCAGACCTTTATGCTTGGAAAATATATCTTTCCTACCAACAGATATATTGAAGGAGCTCAGGGAATCTCACCCCAAAATGTGATTCCTTGGTATAAAGAGTATTTTGAATTAAAGGCCCTTAAAGATCAGCAGGCATCAGAAGGGACTTTCCCTCTATCTTTATAGAAACAGATGGACCCATCAAGAATTGTCTTTTCTTCCCCTCCCAGTTGTCTCAATATATTGCAGGACAGAAGTTCAAGAATGCAACCAGACCTAGAACAACTGATTTTAAAAATAATACCTGTCTCTCAGGTTAATTTAATTTCCAAAGAGAATCATTTACAAGTCAACGTGTATCTCCCCCCATCCATTCATTTTCCCAAGTATCTATTCTTCCTCCCTAGTAACCATTTATTGCCCCTCAACAGAATTACCTATATTCCTTATCTCCCTCTCCCCTCTAAAACAAGGGTATATAAACTTTTGGACCCCATTGGGACATTGAATAATCATTCTGTGATTATCCCCATGCATAGGGTAAATAGATTTGTAATCTCTTTCTCTTATTAATATGCCTTATATGCCTGATTGTGAGTCGATCTTTCACCTGGGGGTGAAGAAGAATTTTCCTTCCCCCTCACTAAACACAAACACACACACACACACACACACACACAGTGAATGTAAGTACCTTTTCATCTTCCAACCTTGTATCTCAATTTATTCATATATAAAGTTAAAGTGATTTTATTCAATGATCTTTAACATGTATTGATTGATTGGTAAAGTGTTATAGATTCTATAGTCCCTTCTAACTCCTTCACTAAGGGTATAATTTGTGATTATTGGGGGGCAAGGACTAGCTTTTAAAAAGTGTCTTACTGATAGTATCTGTCCCATACATATTTATATGAATTAGAACCAACTGTCTAGAGTCTTCTTTACTTCCGTGAAGTTCAAAATGAGCCTCTTTTCTCCCTCTCTTTTCTCCGAAGTTAGCAGAGACCCTGCTGTGACTGCAGCATCTGACCCTGGGCCTGAGCCCCAGCTTACTGGGAGCTCAGCTGTCCACAGAGGGCTGCAGCGGCTGGGAGGGTGACAGACTGCTCAGCAGCAGCAACAGTTTGAGGAGGGAGCCACGGAGGGGAATCCAGGAGGGCTGAGTGTCAGACCTTCCTACCAGGTATAAGAAAAGACCAAAGGGTGGTAATAATATCATGGATTATTTTATAGCCAGGCTTTTGCAAATGTGGACTAAGGAAACAAATGAGAAATAAAAAGCTTATTTCTTGGACAAAGTCTTATTTTCCACGTTCCCCACCATCCTCAGAAGCCTCTGTGCAGGTTACTCTGTCCCTGCTGTGTCCCCCTGGCCAGCCTCCTTTTGTAACTTCAAACAGCGGTCTTTCCTGACTCTTGGGAAACAGGTTCTGGGATGGGGTCAACACGTCCCTCAGGCCCAGGGCTGAGACCTTAACCTGATCCTGGAGCTCTGAGACGTGATTTCTTAAATGTTTCAGGGCTGGAAGGATCCTAAGGGACCCCTGATATTTGGAAATCTGGGGGTCCCAATGAAGGATCCTGCAGTGGCAGGAATGACCAGGGTGTGGAAAGGACAGGGGTCTGCTATGATTTTGTTTTCAAGTCTACTTATGAGTAAGTGATTGAATCTCAGGGCTTAACCGTGCTGTTGAGAGTCTGTTCGCTCACGTGCAGCCCTGGCCCACCCGCCTCCCTCTGGGGCCATTAACTATGAAAATCCTCAGTCCTCCAAGCCATTTACACCAGCCCCACAGGATCGGACTGGGTGGCCACCTAGTGGCTGTCAGTGGGGACTGCAGCTTGGAAAGGGTGGTCCTCAACTTCTTTCTCTGCAGGATGTCGGGAGGGAGAACAGGAAGGAGCCTCACCGACAGGCCAGTACATAAGCCCGCGCTCCCTGACCAGTCCCCACTCAGCTGGAGTCCAACGACTTGTAACACTTGTCATTCAAGCAAGTTCTTGCGAAGCATCAATCAAATCACTTTTGTGAAAGGCTAAACCTACTAATTGCATTCAACACACTGTGAATTGGTTTTAGTATGTTTCTCTGAAGGAGCATGATTGTGTGGTCGAGGAATTTGGACTTGAGTGTGGTTTGGATAAATCAATTTGTTGAAAATCCATTTCCAGATTGGTAAACCGAAGACGACATTTTCTGTTTCACATAATTATTAATGCTTTACAGTTTATAAAAATGTTTTAAAATGCAATTTATATAATGTATGGTGCTATGGTAGATGATCAAGATAAATTGTTAATATGAAAATGTAAGTTATACTAGCAAGAAGATTCATATAATTAAAGAACTTAATCCTAACAGAATTCTGAGAAAAATTGGAAGTGATTCTACCCACTTCCCAGTTTGGAAATCTGAGGCACAGAATGAGAAAGTGACTTACCGCAGAACAGATTAGGATCAAAATAAAATTAGAGCCTGGCCTTTTCACATTAACAGCCAGGCACTTTCCCACAGATCACACTTTTTTTTTTTCAGCTACTCTAAAATATACTCATGTGTCAATTGACAGTATAGCACTTGTTTACTGACTATGCCCAAAGTGAGAATTCAGTTATCCTTTGACCTCAGACAAGTAAAGGTAAGTTACTCACCCCCCACCCTCCATCAAGGGTGTTCTGAGGGTTTTTAAAAGACAAATTATTTTATGTCCTGCCTGAGGGAGTCGAGGGGGGTAAAAACATTTGTTGAGCATTACCATGCTCTGGTCACTGAGATAACTGTGGGGTATTTTACATTTGTCATTCTAATTTTAATACCAACAACAATTCTAAAGAGAGAATGCAATGAAAGAAACAAAATTATATCACAGTGGGAGAGATACAGAAGAATTGTTTGCCTTGGGTTGTCAAATATTGGAAGAAGTGTGAAGTGGAGCTTATGCAATTTCTTTCCCAACCACTTTTAGACCTTTAAGGGGCAAATGAAACATGTTTAGTGATTATTAGTGCCAAATACTACATCTATCTCTCTAAAACTTACAGCAATTTTCTGGTGTAGTTATAATTATCCTCATTTTATAGATGAGACAATTGAGTCTCAGAAAGATTTAAGGGGAAAAATGTTACTCTAATTCTCACAGCTGGTTCAGCCGTAGGGGCAGGGATTGCAGACCGAACAGCCTGCACTGATGTCCATTCTCTCTTCATTATTCTACGGTGATATTCTCTAATGTCCACGTGATATAATACAGACCTGCGCCTGTGCTGTCTGGTACGGTAGCCATCAGCACGTGTGACTATTTAAATTGATTTCTAAGAAATAAAATTAAAAATTCAGTCCCTCTGTCACATAAGTCAATATTTCAAATATTTGATAGTTATTTGTGGTTAATGGCTACTCTCTTGGACACAGCAGATACAGGACACAAGACAAAGGACATTTCCATTAATACAGAAAGTTCTAGACAGAACAAGATCCTCTCTAGGTGAGAGGTGGTGTGATGAAGTGGGAGAGGGCACAGGCTCTAGAGTCAGCAGACTTGGGCTTGAAGCCTACTTTTCCACTATTAATTGTGTGACCTTGAGTAAGTTACCCATATTCTTTAAGGCCTCAGTTTACTGGTTGAAGCATGAAAACAGTAACAGATTTTCCCTCAAAGGGTAATTATTGTTAGAGTCACATAGCAGAAATCCAGAAAATTGGTAAGAACTTAGCAAAAGTTAACTATTATTACAGGCTCTCTATAGTTTTGAAAAAATGACTATGCTTTGTTAGAGATAAGCATGAAAATGGTGTACACATGTTTGATGTACAGTAGTTATAAAATAAGCCAGGTTGGTGTGGGAATTTCCCTAAAGCAGATATAGTAAAAATATTGCCCAGGAATCTTATTTGTGCATATGTTTGCTACCCTACTCAGGCTAGAGGCACTATATTTTGTCCTTGCATTCCTGTGGCTTGGCATAGTGCCTGTCTTAGTTTGTTCTGTGCTGCTATAACAGAATACCTGGCACCGGGTAATTTATTCAGAACAGCAGTTTATTTCTCACAGTTCTGGAGGCTGGGAAGTCCAAGATCAAGGTGCTGGAAGGTGTCTGGTGAGAGCTCCACCTCTGCTTCCAAGATGGTGCACTGAATGCTGCCTCCTCCAGAGGGGAGCAATGCTGTTTCTCACATGGCACAGGAGAAGAAGGGAAACCCACTCCTCAAAGTCAGTTTTATTGTGGCTCCACTCCCATGACCTAAACGTCTCCCATTAGCCCCCCACCTCCCAACATTGTTGTATTGGTGATTAAGTTTCCAAGATACAAGTTTTGCAGGGATACACATTCAAACCATAGCAGTCCTTTATATATAGTAGTGCTTTCTATGTTGGCTGAGCTGAAGTGAGAGAGAGCAGGAGAGAGAAAAGGGGATGGTCAGATACATTTTGGTTTGTCTAGTCCATCACATTGAACATCACGCCACAAACACCCAATCCCATATAAATAAACTATGGTGACTAGCCATTCTGGTTGCCCAGTTCAGGACTTTGCCTGTTTTAGAACTGAAAGTTGTGCATTCTGGGAAACCTCTCAGGCCCAGGAAAACCAGGAAAGTTGGTCATCTGAATGGGTTTATCCTTAAGGAGAATCTTATTTTGAAGTCAAGTAAAAGGTTTATCTTCTTCTGTAACCTAATATTACTTTAATAGGAAAGATATCCATTCATTTTATAGTTAAACAAATGAAGTTAAGCCAAAATATGAAAAAGACTATTGATATCAGAATTTCTCTTATGTTGTGGAGGGAGAGAGGTTAGAAAATGAGAAGGTCCTGAAAGGAGAGCGTTAGGTCAGGGTGAGCTGGAACTAGAAAAAGGTTAGAAGGAACTAAGAAAAAATTTTCCTCACTGCTCAGTTTACATATTTTATCATTACATAGTGTCATTTCTTCATTTCTTTTAGAAATAACAATCCATAGAGGGTATGGGATAGATGAAGGACACAATGAAGGTTTAGAATACTGAGGGAGTCTGCCCTGGGAACTAGAAGGTCAAGTTCTAATCTCAGTTCTGTCACTATTTTTTGACTTTGGACAAATCATCTAATTCTTCAGAAACTCGGTTTCCTCTTGAAATATAAAGAGAAATTTAAGCTAAGTTGATCCTGAGGTTCTTTCTATATCAAACATTTAGGATTTAATGGGAACATCTTACTCAGGGATCCACCATGATTTCTTTCTGACCACTTACTAGTCCAAGTACTGGTGGTGCTAGCATGGGGATGTGCTGCCACCTGGTGGTAATTTGAACTATCTTCATGCACTAGTTTATTGGGAAATTTTCTGATTTATTTTGATAAAATATGTTGCTAGTTTCTCCAAAAGGAATACAGACATTTGCTTAATATTTGGAAAATTTAGGATATGGTACTTATCCTTAAACTTTTTTCTATTGACTGAACCTATAAGTGATCACACATCTTACTGACATATATAACATTAGATTTTAAAATAAAAATTAATTCAATTTATGAATTTATGATATTTAAAGTCAACTATTCTTAAACATTGGATAAAAAATATTTATTACACAGACTATCCAATTTTTTTTCCAAACTAGTTTTCAGAGAAGACATTGTTCAATACCACATTCCACTAGATAGAGAGCTTCTCTTACATGATGAATTACTGCTAGTGGGCACTGAATAACCATTTATTGTACCAAAAATAACAGAGTTAACATATATTGAATGATTTTTATGTGTTGGGAACTTATCTAGGTACATTACAAATATTGTTTTAGAAATATAGGTGCTAATGTATTGATCTGGGTATTTCAGAAATATATTTACTCATATCACTTTTATCTCCTATCTCTTCTTCATAGTTTAATAAAGCCAAAGTAGGGCTCTGGAGGAGATAGGGTAGTGTAGCTGCTCTTTTATGACTATGTCTTTGTCCTTGGAGCTCCAATGGCCCCATTCAGAGGAAAAGAAGCCTTAAACATTTTGTTCTGTATAAAGTCACTGTGTCTTAAAAAGCTTTGCATCTTGAGCAAAGCTCAAGTCCTCTTCAGTACATTACAATTGGATGATTTGTGTGGGCATTCTGAGTTTCTGTGGAAGACATGCTGGCCACCTAATGGCTCATCTAAGCACGTGGTCTACCAACTGTTACACCTTTCTCCCTCAGTTTTAGGGGGCTCAAGAATTTGTTCTTTCCTTTTGGATGTGACAACACGCTACAAATCCTCAGAGAGTTTATTGAACTGAAAGACCCATTGTTTTCCCTATGTTCTAGCTCTAACTTGATCAAAATTTATCTTACCAAAACTTCTAAAGCACACTTGATATCTTTTGCTGTCTACATCTTTTAAAGTTAATGTCATCAATACAGTGGATGAGCATGCTGTCCTCTGAAGATGAGGCAGTTAAGTTTCCTATAAAATAAGTTTTAGTATCATTTCAGAGAGCTGACCTGTTCCTAGAGTAGAATACTGAAGTTTATTGCTATCTTTGTCACATAAAAGCAAACTGTTTCTAGTGTATTCTACTTATGGAAAATGAAAAAAAAATAAAGCATATGATAGATCAATAGCCAAATATTAGATATTGTGGATTTTATTCCTGTATGGAAAGCACTCATGCAAGGTAGCTATAATTAGACTTATTTCTTAATAAAATTTATAGTAATCCATAGTCACTAAGACTCCATCTTTTTTTATATCAGACAAAATTTCTATTTTGAGTCTTTAGTGGCAGTAATGATTAGGTTTACATTCAGATTTTCTACTATGTCAAAAATATTGAGGAATTCTGTATTAGTAAAGTACTGCTTAAAAATACCCCAAAGTTAAGTAGCTTAAGACAATAAGTATGTGTTTACTCAAGAGACTATACATCAGCAATTTTTTTCTGGATTCTGCTGGACTGTTCTTTGTCTTGGCTGAGCTCACTCACATGACTGGAGGTCTTCTATGGGTTCATTGATCTTGAATGGTCTCAGTTGGAAAGACGTGGATGAAGCCCTTCTGTTTCATGTACTTTACCTAACAGCAGGCTTCCCAAAGCATGTTCTCATAGCAAAAGCAGAGAGAAAGAGAAAAGCAAAATTGTGAAAGTGTTTTTCAAGTTGCATCACATCTTATACAAGTTCAGCACAGGGATAGCCTCCACTTCTTTAGTGGTTGAAACTGCAAAGTTACAGAGCAAAGGGTAGTTATATAAGGAGTTGAAAATTTGAGAAATTGAACAATTGTAGTCTCTTGATCCTGAAACCTATTAAATAACAAAGACAAATTATCTGTACCCATATACCCAAAATACAATGGCAAAGCAGAGACAGCATATACATTCTCCATTGAATAGGGAAAGAATGAGAAGCACGTAGCAATACTGGTCCATAGCGATTTTGAAATCTCACTAGTCAAACCTTGCAAGGAGGAATGTAATGTTCTTCAGTTCTCTTCCTGAGTGTGGCTCACCAGTCTACTGTTGTCCACAGCTCCATCCTTTGACACATCTTTTTTATTCATAGTCCTTGGCTACTTCTGATAAAATGATCCTTAAAGACAACTGAGGAGCTTTTTCAGCCTGGTTGCTGTCTGTGGAAATCTGGAATCCGGGAGGTGTTTTTTACATCCCAAACAGGATGCTACTCAACCCCTTTGTCTGAAATAACCTCCCGATCTTCACAGGAAGGGTAACACTGTTCAATGTTTTTTTCCTATCAGTTGTTGAGGTATCACTTCTAATTATTATCTTAGGAACTGTGGAAAATGGTTGGATAGTTTTAGGGTTCCATTGAAGACAAAGATAATATAGATCAAAATATCATTCATCATCTCACAACCCAAAATCTGATTAATGAAACACAGGCATATTTTGTGCCTTCAGGAATTTATAGTAATTAGGAGCCAGTATCTGACAATGTCCAAGAATGTTTGGTTACTTCATTTCACATTTAGGCTCTTACTCTGTGATAGTGATGTATGTCTACTGGAAGAAGGCTGAGAGAAGGTTTCATATTGCACACTTGTGCTGTTACGTCAGGCTTATTCTTCAATGGTACTCGGTTTTCTGGCAATCAAATAGATGTGTCTAGTTTATTTTTAAATAGTTGTCTTAGTTTGTGTTACTGTAAAAAAATACTTGAGGCTGGGTAATTTTTAAAGAAAAGAGGTTTATTTGGCTCATGGCTCTGCAGGCTGTACAAGAAGCATGGGGCCAACATCTGCATCTGGTGAAGGTCTCCTGCTGCTTCCACATGTTGGAAGGTGCAGGGGAACCAGCATGTGCAAAGACACACGGTGAGAGAGGAAGCAAGAGAGAGTGAGAGGAGAGGCACCAGGCTCTTTTAAACAACCAGCACTATGGGAACTATTAGAGTGAGAACTCACTTGTTGCCCTCCTCAAAGCACTGATCTATTCATGAGGGCTCTACCCCCATGACCCAAACACCTCTCCCTTTAAGCCCAACCTCCAACATTGGGAAACAAATTTCAACATGAATTTTGCAGGGATCAAACATCCAAACTATAGCAACAGTAGAAGTTTCTTCATATATCCTGGATGTCAGTTCTTTGTCAGAAATATATATTTTCTACTAGCCTGTGGGTTGTATTTACATATTATTAATGGTGTCTTCTGAAAAGCAGGATATTTTGATTTTGGTTTAATTACAATTCACAATTTTAAAAAGTTTTATAATTAATGCTTTTTTAAAATTCTAAGACATTTTTGACAGACACAAAGCCACAAAAATATTGTCTTATGTTTTCTTCCAGAGGCTTGACAATGTTAATTTTAGATGTATAATAATTAATTATTCATTTGAATTAATTTGTTACATGGCATAAAGTAAGGATCAAAGTTAATTTTATTCCACATATTTATCCAGCTGTTTCATCATAAATTGTTTAAAAGATTGTTCTAAGTTCCATTGAATAGTGTTGGAACATTTGTTGAAAAGCAATAAACTATGTATATTTGGTTTTATTTCCACCACTCTCATCTAGTTCATTGGTCTCCTATGGTAATACTTTAATTACTATAGTTTTATATCATAGTTAGATTTTTGTGATTTTGTAGTGAGATTTGAAATTAGATAGTGTAAATCAAATGCCATTTTAAATAAATATCTTGTTAGAATTTTTATTAAGATCATGTTAAATTATAGATAAATTTTGGAAAATTTGACATCCTAACAATATTGACTTTTTAAATCTACAAAATGGCATATATCTCCATTTACTTAGGTTATTTTCATAGTAATATTTTATGGTTTTAAGGGTGGGAAATCTTAAACATCTTTAATAAAATTTAAACTTAATTTTCTTGTTTATTTGGATATTATAAATGATATTATTTTTATTCAATTTTATTTTGCAATTATTTTTGTTAGTATATAGAATTAAATTACTTTTTATATATTAATTTTATATCCCAAGATCTTGCTAAATTTATCTTTTAGTTTTAGCAGGTTTTGTGGGCGACAAAGGGGTGAAATCTTTAGGGTTTTTTGTATTAATATATAAAATTTATCATTTGTGAATAAAGACATTTAAACTCCTTATTGACCAATCCATATGCATTTATCTTCTTTTCACCGATAATTGTGATGTCAGTTGTAGGGTTTTATAAACAACACTAATAGAATGCTTGCTATTATGATAGGAGTATTATAAATGTATGAAATACATTAACTCATTTAATTATCATAGCCCTTTGGTATATATACTATCATTATTGCTGAGTTAAGGATGAAGAAATTAAAGTTGAAGGGGGTTAAATGTCTTATTTTAGCTCATTATATAATTATTAAATGGTAGAGCTGAGTTTCAAACTTATTCTTTTTTGCTATGCTACTTTACCTCTTTATACTTCTTCCAAGAATTCTCAAAATGTTCATTTATTGTGGTGAAATTTCTTAGGCCTTATGTATCAGAATATTTTTATGGCACTCTTGCATTTAAGTTATAAAATTTTAGGTCCTAAGTTCTTGACTCAATTCTTTCAGGGTAGCCTTTGGGAAGTCAGACAGCAATATCATTCTTGCTCCTTTTAAGATCGTCTACTCTATTTCTGAAGGGTTTTTACAAATTTCTCTGTAGTGTAGATGTTTCTAAATTTTACCACAAAGACTCTGTATTTTTCTCTTTAAGTATTGTGTCTAGTCTTCTGTGAGCCTCTTTTTTTGAAATTGTTCACATATATATGAATGTATGTCTAATTCTCATAAATTCTGAATCAGCATAGCTATTCTTAAGCATGTTTCCATCCATGTCTAACCTGGGGATAAAATTAATGAGATGGTATAGAACTTTCTAAGTTCAAAAGAAACATCTGTTTTTCTAAAGATCACATAAATCTAATTTTTCACCAATTGCTTTGTGGAAAAGAAAACAACATGAGAAAAAGTTATTGGCAGACCTAAAAGTCTTTCAGAGATAATGTTTACTTAATCATGGTCTTGAAGGCTTTGCTTCTACTTTTATAATGACAATTAGGAAGCAACTTGACTAGGTTGCAAGGCACCATGCCAAATGGAGCAAAAAAGTTACTAAGAAATTCATTAAATTTAAATCTTAAGGCAAACTATTTTCTGTCTGAAAACAGTAGGAGTATAATAAATCCCAGTGGGGAGATTCTGAGCTTGTTGGATGGGACTAATAATGAAGGAAGTTTTTGAGTTGTAGTTGCAAATGTTAAAAGATCAAAGAGAGAAGTTGTAAGAGCACTAGTGATTGGGAGATGTATTTCTTCTATGTTGTATAGTTCTGATTCAAATGCTCTGAATGATTTATAGACTACCTTGTTGGCATCTAGTGAATTTTTTTGTCCTAACTCATCTCCAACTTGTAAAGGTGAAAAAGCTCCTGGACAATCTCTATTGACACTAAACTTACTTAATGACTATAGTATAAAATTGTTTATTTTATCCACCTCTTCTGATATAACTTATAAAGGATGTGTTTAATGTGAATAATAGACCCCAGATTCAAAGAATAAAATGATCTCTTCTTCATACTTAAAAAAAGAGAATCATCAGTTTCTACAATAAAACAGTCTTTAAAGCTTGCTCTCTTTCTTATTTTTAAAATGCAGATACAACTCAGTTAAAAACTCTTTGATTTTCTGTGTTACAGAAAACATGTAGAGAGTAGATACAATTATTGTTACAGATGAAAATCGACTTCCAGATGAAATACCACAAGAATATCATATTCCAAAGGCAGTTCTAGCTCATGCTAGATGTCAATGGAGAGAAGCTGGTGATACCATAGGATTTCTAAATGCCAAGGAAAAACTAAGTAACTAGTAGGAATTCAAAGTAATTATTATCACCAAGGGAACCTATAGGAAGAGAGACTCCGGAATTGGGGAGGATTTTCAAAGAACTTACAAAAAAACCATTAGTGAAATAGTCACTTTTAAAGATCTACTTGCCAGGAGAGCAGTGATGGTAGATCCTAATAACAGTATTCTTCAAACCAGAATTTCCCTGTTCTCCTTATTCCTTCCTGCACTCTAATTATGGAAGGTTAAAAAGATGGGAGAGAAGAATTCCTATCCAAAAAAAGAGAGAAATGAAGCTTGGTCCCTCTCTCCTATTTACAGATGTACTCTCTTCAGCAAGCTCTATGCATGTGATGTGTTATAAATTGTGAGATAGGTGTTTAGCCACCACCTTAGTGGATTTTACATCCCAGTCTACCATCTTCCTTGATATGTGGTCTATATCATCTCTACTTACAGCTGAAATATCCATTACACTAACTTTAAATACTAATCCTATCTTTTAATCTGTAGATCTATATTTATGTATAGATAATATCATGAACAAATCCGTCCAGGAAGCTCAAAGTCTGAAACTTCTTTAGCTTTTGAAATACTTCTAATTGCTGCACTATTAAATAGATTCTTGTGTAAAAATTGTTTCTATTGAAAATGTGAAATATAAATTACACCTGTAAGCTTATTTTCTACATATTTACTATTAACATTAACATTTCTGTATATAGCTGTTTAAATTCTTTTCTTAAATCAAAGCAAATTATACAGCATATATAGATTTTAAATTCATTAGTTTTATTTATTAGTTATAATATCTTTTATTATTAGTTTTCTATGTCTTTTCAGTGGCTTTTTACTTCAGATGTGGGGCAAACTGCCTAATCTAACCATAATTTTTTTTATTGGTAATTATATAAACCTTTGGCGATCTCCTACTGTGTTCTAGAGATGGTGTCTGTGCTGTTTGTGTCTCCATTTTGTATTTTAGTTTTACTATAATTCAGGGCCTTCTGTCACATCTGATGTCAATCTTAAGTTTAATAGAACTGTATATTATTTATTTTAAATTTATGTTGGTCTCATTCATTCTATTATCTGAAGGTCTTTTTCTTTTTGCAACCAACATATTCAGGTAGGCATTTAGAAAAGCATGCTTCTCAGAAACCTAAAAAAATATAAAAGTAAAATAAAACAATACAGCAAATACTTTTTTTTTTTGAGACAGAGTCTCACTTTCTTGCCTGGGCTAGAGTGCCATGGCATCAGCCTAGCTCACAGCAACCTCAAATTCCTGGGCTCAAGCGATCCTCCTACTTCAGCCTCCTAGGCAGCTGGCACTACAGGCATGCGCCACAATGCTCGGCTAATTTTTCTGTATATTTTTAGTTGTCCAGTTAATTTCTTTCTATTTTTAGTAGAGACAGGGTCTTGCTCTTGCTCAGGGTAGTCTCGAACTGCTGAACTCAAGCAATCCTCCCTACTTGGCCTCCCAGAGTGCTAGGATTACAGGCGTGAGCCACTGAGCCTGGCCAGCAGCAAATAGTTTTTTATTCAGCCCTGGTTGCCATAAACACAAAGGGGGTTCTTGAAGCTAAATAATAGCAAATATTTTAGTCAGCATATGATGTTTGTCCTTTCATTGGTTTTTGTGACAGTGTCATTTTTATTCTGCAAATTCTAAATATTATACAGTTGCTTAATGGTTAAGAATATTACTTGTGAAGCCAGAATTCTGGATTAGGGTTTGGGTTCCACCACTTGATATTAAATTTCTTTGCACTTCTGTATTATCATCTCTATGATGGTAAAAAGAGTACGTAAGAGGTTGAGACTAGAATATGAAATTGTTTTGAGTATTAAAAGATGTAATCCATGTAAAGTGCTTGGAAAACTGCTTGACACAAGTTGAGTTTTCAATAAATTTAATAGATTATTTTGTCATTGCTGTTGCTGCAAGTTGCTCCCAAACTCTTTTTAGAATGTGCTATAAATGAAATCAGTAAATAAAAAAATAAATGAGCACTAATGATGCACTGCAAATTGTGGTAAGTGTTATAGGGTCTTGCAGAGCAATACATTCCATCTTCAAGTAGCTGAAAATTCAGTTGGAAATATAAAGTGACATGCATGAAATAATCAAAATATACATAGGTGTTACCACATGCAGGGATGAGTGTAATTATATTAAAAGAGAATACGAAGAAGTGATACCAAAGTTGGCTGCTGTAGCAAGACAATGGTAACTCTGACCTGGATCTCAGATGTTGGTAGGATTTAGAGCTAGACTCAAGGAGAAAGTATAATTTGTAATACAAATCAATATAGTGAGCCTACATTGAGCAATATGAATGGATCCAAAGTGAGGCATCTCATTTGATTTCATGGAGGTTATAATTTGGAGAGTAATAGAAAGTCAAATTTGCTAAATAGGAAACTGGAAACTAATAAATTCTCCTAAGAAAGAAATCACATGATTCAAATAATGCTTGAGAAAGACAAATCTGGAAGCTGTAAAAACAAAAAGAATGCTGAGAACAAGAAAATCATATAGGATTTTTTTAAAAGATCACATTTAAATTGAGGTGAGGAGGGTACAAATCTAGATTTCCACTATAGCAGTGAAAATAAGAAAAAAAGGATAAAACTTACGATAACTTTGAGGTCCTAGATTAAAAATATTATCTTAGAAAATAGAAAATACATTGTTATCCCTTATGGAAATTTGATAACTGAGATAGAAGCCCATTAAAAGTTGTCACTATTAGCCAATGCAGATAGTGTGTGTATGTGTGTGTGTGTGTGTGTGTGCACGAGTGTTGGATAGGATGGAGAGAACAGGAAGCCAGATCTATGTGTTTCATGGCTGAAAGGGCAAGCACATAAGAGTAACACATTTTCACCTTCTGTACTGGTTTATTTGTCTCATTTCTATTAATAGTGTTTATTTTGTCTATAAATATAGACAAAATATGTTTTAAAATGTGATATTCTATTGTATTAAAAGGAGAAATACAAAAGGAAAGAACTATTAAGCTCCCAATTCAATGTGCAGGGAAAAAAAAGTTGACTTTCTTCATATCCTAACACTAAAAAGGATCATATATTTCCTGGTTAGGAAATAATTTTCTTTTCTTTCTCTTTTTGTTTTTTTAAACACAGTTGCATTCCTGTTTTCTTTTCTTTTTCTTCTGTTTGTGTGTGATAAGAACACTTAATTAACAAGAGATTTCAGTCAAGTATTGAACAGATAGTTTCTTGGTTTTGCTCTATAAAACCTAAATTTTTTTCATAGTTTTCTCAACAGCCATCATGTAAATATGATGCCTTAAATTAATGAAAGTCCGTTACCTTTAAGGAAGCAATTGCTCCTCATGTTCCCTCCTGTCTTTCATATTCATAGCTATGCACTAAGTCAGGATTGAGAGGAGTTGACATGAGTTGTTTGATATGCCAATAGGACTTGCAAATAGGTACCTCATTTTAATCTCTATATGTCAAATTCATATTAAAGGCAATATTTTGAGCTACCAGGGTAAATGAACATACCAAGGAAGATTTAAGAGGTATTTTTGATTGTATCAATAAGAAATTTCAGTACTGCAGTAAAAATAAAGGTGTAGGAAAGATACTCAGGTTAGTAAAAGAATGTATTATTAACAGTAGGGAGCCAAGGATCTCTAATGTCTACTCAGGCGATGGAAGTAGTATGCTGAGATTGATTTTGAGGAGAAGGAGAGGGAGGGCTAGGATGTGAAGCTGGATATATGTGTAGAAGTCAGACTGTAAAGTGTTTATATGTGAAGGTAGATTGTGAAAAGCTCATTGAGTTGTCTGGATGCTTAGCTTTGTGAATTAGAACCATGATAATTGGCTCACACACATGAACAGCTCCTGAGATGACAATTGAATATGTCCCTAGACCAAATGATTAATACATAAAAGTTTATTTTTATATTAATTTTATAGTTATGCATACACATCACAAGGCTCTGTTTATATCTGATAATTTGCTTCAGTATCTTCTTATATTTCACAAAGTTATTGGGTGAGTCTAGAATCAGGAAATGTGAGTTGAAACCTTCTTCTGATTAAGGTACTAGTCATTCAGAAGATTACCATAAAATGTACTTTATTTTAATAAAGATATTTTATAGTCTTTGTGAATAAAAGGTTAGCTTTACAGTGGTTCAAAAAGTATACATTTCTTAAGTTGATTAATCGATGTTTATTAGCCTGGAGGTATGCTTTATCAAAGAACCTTGACTTATTTCTGTTCAAAAATTGTTTCAACAAAAACTTAGAAAGCAATGTAATAAAACTTTCTTATGTCCCATATCATGCAGCACTCACTAATAAAACATGAGGAGCCCATAAATGTATTATACTGATTTTTAAAACATAGAAATATAGTATAAAACTAACAGCCCAAAAGGTAAAAAAGGTTAAATATAAAATACTGAAAACTGGGATGGGATAGTCAGAGTGAGAGAGAATGATACAGGAGAAATCACAGAACAAGAATAGGGACCATCTGGCTTAGCAGCAATTCATATAAGACCAAAATAAAACATAAACAAAAACAAAACTAAAGGTTGCTTTAGACTGAAAGATTAGTAAGGAGCAACATGAAAAAAATCCTTAAGTCTTATGTGCTTTAAAAGAAGTATAAATTGCAAGTAATTAGGCACCGATATTTCAACTGGATAGATTGTATCTAGCCTGATGTCCAATTGTAGCAGTAGAATTTTTAACAAAGACACTAGCAAGACAGAAATGATTCAATTGCTGCTGAAAGATTCTAACAGAAATTAAGAATGCTGAATCCAGAAATTTGGAGACTATGGGAATATATATCTTTTTGAATTTTGAAAGGATGTCAGAGGATAAAATAGAAGTATTCAGTGTAGCTTCAGAAAGCAGGATTTTAGGTAGAGGCTCCGACAGTCAGGTGGGTAGAAATTACAGAGGAGCAAATTTTAGCTTAACATAAAGAAAAAACTTTCTAATAAGGAGTCTTGTCCAAAATAACTTTGTGATTATCCCAAGAGTATTCAACAAGTGAAGAAATCACACTTAGTGTTTGCTCCTCATATAGTCCTCATGGGATGGCCCTGGATTTTAACCTTGTTATAAAATTATAATTGACTTATTTTTTAGCTCTCTCTCAGAGGGACTTCCTCCTCCAAACTCTGAAAAACTTTATGCTGCAATTCTCTGAAATAGTTTCACGGGATTAGGAAAAACTGAGACTACCATAGATTCTAGCTGCTACTATTTTTGTAGGTCATCAGGGATCAGGGAATCTGGCTGTTCATCTTAAATTTCCATTTTGCTTCCATCTTCATTCTAAGGCCTGTGAAACATGTGAGCATGGAGATGAGAGATTGTCATGCAGTTTGATTTCATAGATTCATTGGTGCTTATTCAATTTTGGTAGAGAAATACCCATACTTCTCTGAGAAAACTAAAGAGTTTCCTAGTCCATCCTCTTCACCCTGTATTCAGGAAGACAACTACAACAGGTTTCCAAACAAAATTATATTAAAGAAAGAGTAAACTTTAATAGTAGGTAATGGGAAATTATGAAACTAGGCAAAGCCACTAAGAACATGGTCAGCCATGTCTATGAGGGTTGTTATTTTATTGGGGATTAAACATTAGTTGAGATATTTCATTTTGGCATTCTCATTGATAGTTTTTATTTTTCAAACATATTTTCTTTTCTAGAATGAAATAAATAATTTGGAATTCTAGTTTCACGTGAAAAATTTCACAAGACAGAAAAGAAATATAAATTCAGGTAAGAATAATTATAAAACAATCATACTATTTTAGTCATATAATAAGATAGCCAAGAATATTTTCAATTTGTTTAAAATATGTCTTTCTTGCCTTTTAAAATGTGCTATGCCATAAATTAAAGAATATCAAAGTGAAAATAAACCTCAGTAACTCATATTTCATTGTTTGAAGAAAAATCATGGCTAAATCAGACTTAGAATATGATACTTGATGCTTAAACTATAGTCCTGGTGATGTATATTCCATAATATAAATCTTTATTGTTTCACTGCTTAGAAAACCTCACAATCATAATAATTCTCTATTGTCTCCATTTCAAGTATTTCAAACCTAAATTGGCTCTTTGTTTAAAATTCTTCATTGTGGAGATAGACCTTTTTGTAGTTTATGTTCTATAATTTTGCATGAAAGAAATAATATTACTGTACTATATTCCATTCCTCTAGGTTAGAAACATCAGCTCATCCTCACTGATACATTTACAGCACTTTCTGAACCCCAAACCATGACACAATATGGCCAGAATATAGTGTGGATTATTGAAAGTCAGTATTGCTCTCAAAAGTCTGCCTGTCCTAAGGTTACTGTGCTCATAGAACCTCTCAGCTAAAAGTTTTATCATTTTAAGTTTAGCATTTTTAAAAATGTGTTCTTTAAAAAGCTAGTAGTGAGTGTTTTTGTTTGGTGGCCATTGAGAAATGAATTAAAGGTAGTAACTATATTGTATTAGACATTTCACATCATGTATCATATCATAAGTCAATGTTACATTTAATTCTTTTTTATCTTCATTTTTAGTGCCAAACACTATACTTGACACAGAATAGATGCTTAAAAATATTGACTAAACACATTAATGGATGATCAGACAGATGAAAATGGATTATCCTTGAAAAATTAATATGCTGCTTTCATTGATATAGGCTCAGAAAAGTAGCATTTGTTTGGTGTACGAACTTGAGATTTTTTTCTTCCCCTTCCTCTCACTTTCTCTCTCCTCATCCTCCTCCTTTTTTCTTTTTAAACAAGATAAAATAATAAGGCCTGACTTTTTAAATAGCTTTATTGAGATATCATTGACACATGAAAATTGTATAAACTCAAGGTGTAAAACTTGATGTTTTACCACACATATACATTGTGAAATGATCACCACACTTCAACTAATTAAGTCACAAACTTGTGACTCACTGCAGAAGGAAGGGATATGTGAAATTATTTTAGTCTGTCTTAAAAGTTCTTCCTATTCTCCTATTATAACAGACCTCCTTTTCCCATTCCAAACTAATAAATGATGGCTGATAACTTTAAACTGTTCTATTCAGCTTTATGCCTTAAAAGATTAATTCTATTAGTTTTAGAATAAAATTTAATTATCCTTATGTATGCTAATCTACTGATAAACCTAATTCATATCCCCCAATAAAACCAAATTAACATAAATTTATTTGAATGGATTTCAAATATATCATAGAACAGTTAGGGTAAGGATGGAGACTGAAAATAGTAATATTATTACGTTTAGTAATTTTTTTGTTGATTGGAATTTATATGAGTTGATGTCATATCCTTTTTGGAGAAAGTTGTTAAGAGAGGTAACATGAAAGATGCAAAGAAGGTGATGAAAGCTTTGCGATCTGAGGGACTTTTGTAGAATATAGGAAAACAAAAAATGTAAACTTACTATTGAGGGAGGATGGAGAATCAAAGAGAAACTCTGAATACTCTCTAATTTTGATTGCTAGCGTACCACTTATTTCAATTTTGGCAAAGACATCTTCTGGTTTTTAATTTCCATACCACTTCTTAGGAGAATGAATGACATTTGGTTTAAATGCCACCAAAGAAGAAAAAATGTGGGAGGGTCACCCTTAATTGCTAGACAACTTCATTTATGAGTGTGTTGTTTCATACAAAAATTAAAAACCCAGAAATATTTCAAAATAACCAAAATTGTTTTGGTTGCTTAACAGGTCATCCAAATCCAAACAGGTTAATTTAGATGTTTTTAAGAAATTAATACTTACTTAGTTTTAAAACTACTGAGTTTTTACTATCAGGTTGAGTTCAATAAAATTTGCTATCTAATCTAATATATTATTTTATTCAATCAAAATTTTTGACTCTTTCCTTACTTTAAACCTTCTAATTTTTTCTCAAATTTAGAAAAATTTGAGATGACATGGATTTCTTGACAGATTTATATAGAAAAAAAGGAGTATCAATGAACTTCACAGAATAAAAAATATAAAGTCATCACTCATATCTTACGTTTGCACTTAAATAACATTAGACTAGTTCCAGGAGCTGAAGATTCATTGCACTTTAAAAGATCTCTAAGTAAGACAATTAACTTTGGTAATTTGTTTGTAGTTGTAAGATGTTTTTTGGTAGAAAGTTCATGTTACCTTAGAATGTACTTTTAGCTTTCTTTTCCAATATTTATTTGTTTTTTATTACTGTATTAAATCAAAGGGCCATTAAAGGGAAAATGAATATTAAATAATAAATTAAAATCAAAGGAAGAGTCTTTTTCTTAGTATTAGGAGTTTAACAGGCAATATTTTGAAATTACCATCTCAATCACAAATGGCATCTCATAAACCATCTTATAAGATAAGGCAGAGAGATATAAATAAGTATAAAACTACATTGTGTTGAAATTAATACCGGTATGGATACAAAACACTTCACCTTGAGTCCAAATTCCATTGCTAGCCAGTTGTGCTCCCTCAGGCAAGTCAAAGTATCTCTCATCTTTTCTTTTTCAATGTGTGTAAACGTAATGAGATAACGGATATGAAGGCATATATCGATATATTAAATTCATCTTTAATATTAAGTGTTATTTGTGATAATAGAGAAAGAGTGGAAAGTTTATGTGTTGACTTTCTCTTATACCTTGAAGCAGAAATTTGCCATGGGTGACAAGGGAGGAGGCAACCATTCAGATGTGACTGACTTCATTCTTGTAGGCATCAGGGTCCGTCCAGAGCTTCACAGTCTCCTCTTCCTGTTATTCCTGATTGTTTATGGGATGGTCCTTCTGGGGAACCTTAGCATGATTGGCATCATTGTGACTGATCCCCGGCTGAATACACCAATGTATTTCTTCCTAGGCAATCTCTCCGTCATTGATCTCTCCTACTCCACTGTTATTGTACCCAAAGCCATGGTCAACATACTATCTCAGAAAAAGACCATATCCTTTGCAGGTTGCGTGGCTCAGCTGTTCCTTTATGCACTTTTCATGGTAACAGAGGCCTTTGTTCTGGCAGCCATGGCCTATGACCGCTTCATTGCCATCTGTAACCCACTCCTCTACTCTGTCCGTATGTCAAGAAGTGTCTGTATCCAGCTAGTGGCTGGTTCCTACCTCTGTGGTTGGGTCAGTTCCATCCTTCAAATCAGTGTAACATTCTCCATGTCTTTTTGTGCCTCTCGAGTCATTGATCACTTCTACTGTGATTCGAACCCAATTGAAAAGATCTCCTGTTCCAATATCTTTATCAATAAGATGGTGTCACTTAGTTTGGCTGTCCTCATTATTTTGCCCACAATAGTTGTTATTGTAGTATCTTATATGTACATTGTGTCCACAGTTTTAAAGATCCGCTCCAGTGAGGGGAGGAAGAAAGCCTTTTCCACCTGCAGCTCCCACCTGGGGGTTGTAAGTTTGCTCTATGGGACTGTCTCCTTTGTGTATCTCACACCTCCAAATAATCCTGAACTTCGTAAAGTGGCTTCCGTATGTTACATTTTGTTCACACCTATGTTGAATCCTTTAATCTACTCTCTAAGAAATAAGGATGTTAAAGATGCCATGAAAAAAGTCTTATGGAAGAAAAAAGTTTTGCTCTAATTCTGTTTCTACTTGCTTTACTGTTTCTAGCGTCAATTAATTTTGCTTGCCTGATCTACACTTAGGTATTTAAAGTTCATTTTTTAAAAAAGAAAAAATCCCTTAACTCTTCTATTCCAAAGCACAAATACTTTCCTATAAAGTATGCTCCAAATAAATTACTCACCTTTTTCTCAAGGCAATGTTAAATTTGAAAGTTTTGGACATTTATGAAAATTTGCTGTGTTTCTACAAACAGTTGTGTATTTGTCACTCTCTTCCTTCCTCTTCAGGTATATATGTTAGGTTGATGGAGAAGTATAGGATTTTGTTGTTTCTCTTTCCTGTATGCCTAAGTAAAATTTAGATAGAGAAAATACTTTAGGTAATGATTAACTTGGAAACTGTGTGTCCTAATTGGTATGCATGCAACTGATACTTGGTATAAATGCTAGTGTTGTGTTTTGTTTTTGATGACAGGTCAAAGATGTGATAGCTAATGTACATGATGAAAAAAATGGAAAGGAAAAATAACCAGAGTGCTCTTTGTCAAATTAAAGTGGCCGAAGAAGAACAAACATGGGAAAATTGCTTTGATTTGTTTTATATCAAGACATATTGTTTAGTGTTCTGTAAATTACAATCACCCCTGCTTTGCTCTAATGTAATGAAAACATCTTATGATGTTTATGTTTTTTAGCTCATGCCCTCTATCTTCTGGATAATATCAATTATTGGTTATAAATATGCAAAGTAAAAGTTCTATATTAAAATGAAATCAGCTTGAAAATCTCAGTTAAAGATATCACAAGACCTTATAAGACCTTTATGAACAGTTAGATTATATGTGTGTATGTGTGTGTGCATGCATATATGTGTTTGTACTTGTATATGTGTGTATAAGTTTAATTGTGGTGTGATAAAAATGAGATTAGTCCTAAACGTCAAATTGAGAAAGGGGTAGTTGAGAGATCATTCTACAGCTTCGAAAGGTACAAGGGAAGCCAAGTTTAAGAAAAAGTTATGCTAGAGTTATTGTTCTGCGAGTGATTTAAGCATTGCTTCAGATAAATAATTACAATTCCTAAATCTAGAAAATGTTATCATAGACAAAAATTAAACTTAAGAAATAAAATACAACGTCCAGTTTTGTTCATAACTTGGCATTGTGAAACCTAAAATAAGGATCCTTGAGTAGATTTTTTTCTGTTTTTTTTTAAATATCAAACCTCCTTTGATGCATGCACAATGGCTTGCATCTTTGTACATTAAATTTTATTAGGAGAATGGACATAAGGATAATTATTTTTATCAAAGAGATAAAGAGGGAAGCTAAAAGGCTTAACAAATCAAGGTTATATTTATCCCTTCATCCCTAAACCTGTCAATCTACCATTTTTCTTGATGCTTAATTTCATAAAAATATCATTTAAGAGCAAAACAGGAAATCAATTTATTTGGGAAGCTGATCTTTGGTATTGATTATTATCAGTCTGGAAAAGTCCTTTTCTTAGCTTTAGGTTTACTTATTTCCTTTGAATGCCCATTAGTCTTAGATTGTCATTCTTTGATATATCTAACAAGTGTAGGTTATTAAGGACTATCGGGAAAAGGCAGTAACATTGGATAAAAATACAGCCTAGATCCATTTGCTTTAGTTTTAAATATGGTGAATGGCATTCCCTGTTTTGTAGCCATAACAGATTTCAGTATTCCAGTACATAACCTCATAAGTGGCATTGCTTAAACCATTCCAAATGTTCAAAGAAATCTGGAAAAGTTGAAAATCCAAGGCAGAATGCTTTCGAAGGTGTTACATTCAGCTATATCCTATGTTCTTTTAATTGCCATAAACATTTTCCTTGGTAAATTTTTTCAGGGTTCACATGCCTTGTATGGAAAGTGGTGCCTAATTTATAACTTTCTTGTTACTTGTGCCATCAAGATTCCATCAGGACAACCCAATGTCATACCAACATTTTGTTGGCTCTTATTGACAAAGTATTTTCTTTTTTTTAAATGATGTATGGATTGCTTTTGAAATGTTGCTACACCCAAGAGAGTTTGAAGATCACATTTTGTATCCTATATATCCTAAGTTGTGGTTTAGCCGGGACTTTAAAACTATATACCAAAATCCATGTGAAAAAACTTTTAATATTGTGATACAATCTTGAAACACTGAAGATTATATTAGGCATCTCAAACACTCTTATCATGTTTGTACTGCATTGTTTCATCTTCCCTGGTTACAACTTTTTGTACATGAACATATATTGATTGTTCTGTAACATCATATGCTGCACTTTGTCTTTGAATTTGGTATATTGTTGATGTTACCATATTTAGTGTATCAATGCAGAACTTTGGTGAGAGCATTTATAATAATTCATTTTATTGCAAGAATGCTTGGATTCTTTGACTCAGTTGCAAAAGATAAGCACTAAATTAAACTTTACAAACGTTAGTTAAAATTACTAAATTAAACATTGTACTAGCACCCAGAGCCTGCTCCATTTGCCTTACCTTAAGATAGTTTCAACTCCTTACTGTTAGGTTAAAATTATTATGGTGATTAGAGTAGCTGAACTGATAAGGTATTGCAAAATGTTTTAATGTTGAATTGGTATTGAACTATGTTATTCTTACTCTTGTACATTGAGAATGGGATGTCACTTTGCCCAATTTCAGGATACCAGTATAGGTTATAAAATAAATAAAATTCCGAATGTTATAAACTAATATCCTAGTGATCTCAGTGAGCAGAAAACTACTGTTGGGGGCTGGAAAGAGAGAGGAGGAAGATGGAAGATATGGGTTAAGAAAAAAAGCAGGGTGTCCTGGAACTGAAAACAACATGAAAAAATGAATCCATTTCAAGTCACTTTCTAATTATTCCAATTTTGTTAAAAAAAGACAAAACAGTGAAACAAAAATAAAAACTTTAGCCAAAGATTGTTTTCCATATTACTTTTACAGAATATGGCTTCTAGATTTTTGAAATAATTTTTCTTTCTTTATCAACATTTTAAAACATCTATTTATTCACAGCTTTTGGCCCTCTGTTGACTGGCATCAATTCCTCAATAGAAAAGCACATAAATTAACTTTGGATAACTTTTGAGCAACAAATAAATTTTAGAAATATAAATATTACTTAGCTCTGGCTGCATAGGGAGAAGATGAGTTTCTACTGAACATTCCAGGGAGCTAGAAAACAGAGAAAAAATTTTCAAACAGAATCCAAACTTGTTAAATACTACAGTGTTAGAAATATTTAACTTCAATAAATTTCAGACTCTTTCCTCTTCTGCTGAAAATTTAAATTCCAGTGAATGAGACTTAAGGGTTCTAGTTTTAAGCATGTGTCCACTCATTTTCTTGGGGAGGGCGAGGCTCCTAACTGAAGCTCCAATAACCTATATACAATTGCAAAGAGCTAATTCCTCTAAAAAAGTCAGGGTAATGTTTATAAGGGAAACATATAAACTTATAGTGAGGTGAATAGACCAAATCAACAATTCTCCTAAACATTCATTTATTTTACTGTAAAAATTCTACATGCTTTTGTTTCCATGTATACAATTTCCAAACTTCTAACATCTAACATAATGTCTATTCATGTCTACACAAACTATTGTCACTCTATCCCTTAAGAACCATGACCCCAAATATTGTTCATTGCTCTATTTAGTTCCTATTCAGTCTAACTTCCTATTCAGACTGCTCTATTCAGTCTAAGATCACTGGTTGATTTCTATTTCTCTATTAATTAATTGAATATCCTGTCTTAATGTTCTGTAATCTATACACTAATGGTAAGTCTATCATCATCAGTACTATAATCAATAATAAATAAAATTTGTAAATATATCTTTATTTACATATGAATGAGAAAACATTAGACAATTTAATCAAATATTAAAATGTTTGAACCTTCCTATAGTCCTTCTTTGTGAAAGTAGCCAAGAGCTCATAGTGTTTATTATACATTTCTTACTTCTCTTCTATATTTGATGTTCCTTTGCCTTTAATCTCAGATGCTCAGACTTCTATGTTTAGTGAGTTTATTCTAATCTGCACCCCTAAAAGATCTGTGCTTAGGACAGTCTTAAGTTTGTAAGCTACCTGTAGTATAGTAGACACTATTGTTTGCCTATATGGTAGGCACTTTCTTCTTTCTTCTGACAAATTTTGTGTCAGAAAAGTTTCTATCATCACTGGAACATCTTTAATTTATTTTTGCTGTAGTGTTTTCATTCCCCTTTAGTAATAACTAGTTTATGAATGGGAACATATCCTATTAAAATATATTTAAATAAGACGTAAGAAATAGTCTGTTGAAGAGTTTGGGAAATGTGGGTATTT
Source organism: Cheirogaleus medius (assembly GCA_008086735.1). Taxonomy (NCBI): domain Eukaryota; kingdom Metazoa; phylum Chordata; class Mammalia; order Primates; family Cheirogaleidae; genus Cheirogaleus; species Cheirogaleus medius. The sequence continues at coordinate 16,146,362 of VBSM01002616.1, read as the reverse complement.
ATTTTTCCTAATTTTATTTTATTT
>VBSM01002616.1:16108814-16144159 GCA_008086735.1 Cheirogaleus medius | reverse complement strand
AAAAAAATAATAATAATAATAATATCTGCCATAATTCTCTCCTGTAAAGTTTGTCTTTCTTTTTGTGATTAATAAGTATTTTTATTGAATACTTTGAGACTATATAAATATTCTAGTTCTTGATATATGTTCAAGATGGCTGATTAGAGACATTGCTTGTCAGACAGTGCCAGTGGGAAGGCAGGATATTGGATAGAGCAAAGGGAGAAGAGTTGTAGCTCAGGTGTAGATCACAGAGAGAGAGATGACAGAGGTGGCTGGAGGCCACATGGAGAAAATTGCAAAGCTGAGAAGGAAGAAGATAAAGAGAAGATAATGGGTGAGGAGCAAGCCCAGAGAGGCTCGGAGACCGGTGAAAGAGTAAGGGGGGATTCCCCTCTCCCCATGTGCCTTCACTGAACAGTGGGACACTAAGTTTATTGCAGGCTTTCCCACCTTCCACCAGCCCAGGCATGGCAGCAAATAAGTAATAGCGGGGTGAACTAGTGAGTCCTAGGAGTTTGGGCAGCCCGTGAAGGGCTCCCCCAGGGAGAGTGCCATGAGAGGCGTTCTGGCTTTCTCCCACCCAGACACTTCCTTCCCTGCTCCTCTCCTGTCCACTGCAACTGAGAAAGCAGCTTGATCTTGGGCTGACGGGGAGCCACAGCCTCTTCCCTACCCATTACAACTGTGAGCATAGTTTGAGTGAGAAGTTCACAAACAGTTGCATCTCTCTGGGGGACACCCATTCCTGGCTGAGGTCTCCATGGAGAGTGGAGTCCACCCCCTTCCCTAGAAGACTTGTGGTGAAACAAGGGTGTACAATTTGGGAACTTCCTGCCTGCCAGCATTTTGCAGGGTTGCTTGCCAGTGGCTCAGATAAGCAAGACGGTCCAGGTGCCTCCCTAGGCATAAGAAGGGTGCAGGGGATCCAGGGTAGAAGTCTGGGAGCTGGACTCAGATGGCAAGGAAGCCCCTATGGACATACCTGAGGGGAGAGTGTGGCGGAGCTGAGGAATGGAGATCTGGGGATCTGGGAGTGCTGCCATCCCTTTTGCTGGAGAACCACCATATTGGATAAGGGTGTGGCATTTGGAGAGGCATAGTCTAGCTCCTGGTTCCATGACAGCCAAATGCCTCACACTTAGGCACACTTGCTGACCAGGTGCTGCGGCCCCTCGCCCCACTCAATACAACAGGGAGAACAGTTTCAGCAGAGAAGTTCAGGAGGAGCCCTTTCTCTCCAGTGAGTACATGCTCCCGGCTGAGGTCTCCACAGACAGTGGGGCCTACACCTCTTCCTTTGAGGACTTGTAGTGGAACAGAGATGCGTAATCTTGGAACCCTCTGCATGCTGAGGTTTCACGGAGATGCACACTAGTGGGTCAGACACACAGACTGGGGAGAGGATCCAGAGCTGGACTCAGGTAATGAGGGAGCACACGTGGACTGAACTGACAGGAGTGTGCTGTGGGGCTCCAAGGAGCAGCAATTTGGGGGAGTGCCCGCTCCTCCCTGCAGAAAAACTGTGCTACTGGATAAAGGCGGAAGGATCCCAGCCCAGGGCGGTGGCACTCCTCCGGAAATAGCCCTCCTGGTTGGGAGAGCTCCTTAGGAGAGCTGACCTTCCTACCAGCAGCTCCCCCTGGTGGCCAGAAAAGCAACTTCTGAGCCTTGCAAAGGCTTTGCAAAGCCTTTTGGGCTCCTGCAACCTAGCCACTAACTACCTTGCTCCTCCTTGCACCTCAGTGGTGTTGGAGACCAAGCAACCCCCCTGGGAGTTATAGGATCCCTTCTAAAGCTTGGGCCATGCAAGTGCTCCACCTGGGGGACCAGAGTCTACCATGGGCCCTAAAGAGCATCTTGGCAGCTGGCTCTTTCACACAAATATCAACCAATGACAGGGAGAACAACTATACGGCTCATCACAGCATCTTCCAACTCAAGCAAGCAAGGAGTGGCTAATTTGTACTCACAAGTACCACCCACCCTGTTGGAGATGAAGCTGGGGGATCCAACATAATTCACATTCCTGGGAAGAGGTGAAGATAGCAGGATACAGGCACACCCAAGAGGATCATCAAACCTGCTTGAACACACCATAGGCAACTCGGGGCCAGCACTAGTCTCCCTGGCACAGTCAGAGATTGATCTTTGGAGTCCCAGGGACAGGCCCACAAGCCAAACCCAGTACCTCCAGGACTCGATCAAGAGGCCAGATGAGAAGGAATCAGTGAAAGAACTCTGGAAATATGAAAAATCAGAGCAAAAGGATAATCTTAAATTTTACTGCATTTTATGGTAAAGTTTCAAAATACATGAAGCAAAAACTGATAGAAGTGTAAGGAGAAATGAACAAATATAGTCATACCTTGGCATCTATAGAGGATTAATCCTAGGACCTTTCTGTGGATACCAAAATCCACAAAAGCTCAAGACTCTTATATAAAAAGTATAGTTTTTAGATATAATAAAAGCATATCCTCTCATATGCTTTAAATAATCTCTGTATTACTTATAATACCTAATACATGTAAATACTATGTAAATGATTGTTATTTTGTATTGTTTAGGAAATAATGACAAGAAAAAATTCTGTACATGTTCGGTACAGATGCAACCTTTGTACACCCAACTACATTTTCGACCCTTGATTAGTTGAATCTGGGGATGCAAAACCCACAGAGATGAAGGGGCAGGTGTACACATGCATAATATGGGATTTCAAACCTTTTTCTTAATAATTGATAGAGGAGTAGACATAAAATTGGTAAATGTGCAATATTATCAGCCAACTTGACCTAGTTGACATTTATAGGGCATTCTCCTCAACAACAGCAGAATATACATTTCTTTCATGTGCACCTGGACCATTTACTAAGATAGATTGTATTATGGGTTATAAAAGAAGTGTCAATGAATTTAAAAGAATATAAGTCATGAGAAGTATGTCATCTGATCCCAGTGGGATCAAATCAGCCTCAGTGACAGAAAAATGTTAGGAAGATCTATAAATATTTGAAAATAAAATACCACACCACATCTAAATAACTATAGGTCAAAGAAGAAATAAGAAGAAAAATCAGAAAGTATTCTGAACTGAATGAAAACAAAAACACAACATATTATAATTGTGGAATGCTGTTAAAGCAGCATACAGGCAGACATTTCAGGTCAAAAAGAGGTGTATATTAGAAAAGAAAGATCTCAAATCAATTATTTTAGTTTCCACCCTGTAAAAACAAAACAAAAAAGAAAGAAAAAAATTAACCCACAGTAAGCAGAAGAAAAGATAGAATAAAGATCAGAGCTAAAATCAATGACATAGAAAGTAGAAAATATGCAGAAAATTAATGAAACTAAAATCTGTTTCTTTGGGAAATTAATACAATTGAAACTTTTTTTAAAAAGAGAAAACACAAAATACCAATATCAGAAATGAGAGTGTGTGTTAGAGATGTCACACATGCTTTGAATCTCTCTAGCTGCTTCTTCTGGCTTCCTCTGTGCTTTAAGTGCTCATGATTACACTGGACACACTCAGATAATCTAGGACAGTATCCCTATTTTAATATCAATTATTTAATAATCTTAATTGCAGCTACAAAGTGCCTCTTGCCTTGTAACAACATAACCATAGACATGACACCACAGAGTGAAAGTGATGGGGACCAAAATGCTGTTTTCCACAACTAGGTTGTAATACCAAGAAGATGTGCATGTTTAAAAAGGTTTCCAACCTAGCTTCTGGGACGATGGTGGTAGCAGTGGCAGCTTAGTTATTAGATTTTCCCAAATATAGGCATGAAAACAGATGGAACAACCAGAAAGAACAAAATGAAATATCACAGATATTACAATGAATTTAGATGACAAAGTGTGACTAATCGACTTCTAAATATAAGCAAGTGGGAACAAACCACCACCGACCTCAAAATCTGAATATTATTGTCCTCTATGTGGGAGAAAGCAAATGGAAGAAATGAGATTTCTAACAAAAATAAGAACAGACAAACTCAAAATAGCCAACAGGTATTCCCTGGAAAGTATGGCAGACAATGGTGAGAATAGTAGCTGAAACTGGGAGAGGTTTTACCCATTACAACAGTGAATCTGTTCAGGGGCCACATGGTAAGCCCTAAAAAAGGGCTGTGAAAGTCTGGCCCATATGAACTTTCGAAACAGGCCAGCTGGGAACCATTTCAAGACATTGCCCTGAGTTGGAAAGAAATGGTGCTATTCACTCCTCCCTTTGTCCATGCTTTTTACTATGTGATTTTGCTGTGCTCTCCAACTCAGGGAAGGGTGCTCTGCCCTATTCTTTGATTCATTCATATCACTTTCTTTGGCCAGTGAGACATTAGCTTGAAAAGTGCTTGTGCATTTCTGGTTTTATTTGTCCCTCTCAACCATGACTATAAGAAGATGCTCAGGGTTGCCTAATGGAATAGAAGACACATGCAGAGAAGAGACAAGTTGGCTCAGTCATCCTAGCTAAGGCAACTCAACTGACCAACAACAGAGACTTCATAGCCAAGATCAGCAGAGTTGCCCATTTGAAGACCTCAGTAACATCAGGTTAATGACACGGAGGCTTTGTGGTTGTTCTCTATACATTATTTTTGTAATAGCTAGCTGATAAGTATGCTAAAGAAAATTGTATCTAGTCATTTTATCTTGTACATTATGTTATAATTTTTTTTTTTTTGAGACAGAGTCTCACTCTGTTGTCTGAGCTAGAGTGCCATGGCATCAGCCTAGCTCACAGCAACCTCAAACTCCTGGGCTCAAGCAATCCTCCTGCCTCAGCCTTCTGATTAGCTGGGACTACAGGCATGTGCCACCATGCCTGGCTAATTTTTTCTATATATTTTTAGTTGTCCAGCTAATTTGTTTCTATTTTTTTAGTGGAGACAGGGTCTCACTCTTGCTCAGGCTGGTCTCGAACTCCTGAGCTCAAATGATCCGCTGGCCTCGGCCTCCCACAGTGCTAGGATTACAGGCGTGAGCCACTGTGTCAGGCCTATGTTCTAATTTTTTGATAACTAGAATTTAGTGTATGGTAGACTAAGAATGGCTATAGTTCTACATGTTTATGTCTTTCAAGCTCATTACTTCTTGTATTTCAGTGAGATAGGCACATTCTGATATCTGGACCCTCAAACTTGTGGTCTGGCTAGAAGCACAGTATTCAGTCTACCAGAGGTGATAAGGCCTTGAGATAACTGTTGTCACTTGTATTCAAATAGATTAACTTATTAATTGAATCTTGGTCATTAATTTTAATTATGGATGCACTGGTGACATGGTCTATAATATGTTTTATGATATAATATGCAAAATAGAAATCACTCCATAAAGCCTACTATCCCACAAGAAAATAGGAACAATGAATGTAGAGAACATGAGACTATGAGCTGTCATGTAAAAGAAGCAATAGATAAATTCATTGTAAATGTAGAAGGTGTAAATTAAACAGATAAATGAAAATTATGTAAAATATAATATCTTGATCTAAAGCAAATTTTTCTAATGAGAAGTTGTTTCTAAAAAGACCCAGAGATGGTTCAAGGTGAGTAATAAGGGTAGATATTATCCCTTATTGTCTCTTCATATGTGACCCTCTTGGGATGAACCTGGAACTTTCCATTGTTATCACCCATAATTGACTTATTCTAAGCTCCCTCCAGGGGGTCCCTTTCTATCAATCCATGCTATAATTACCAGAAATAGTTGCAATGGAGCCAACGAATGGCACCACCGATTTCTCCTGCTGTATTCCCACAGTTCATCCAGGACTACCCCTATTCACTGGTGATTTGATCTTCATCCTACTTAAATTTCCATTTTGCTTTCATCATTCTCATTCTAAGGCTTGTAAAATGTGCCACACAGAGGAGAGGAATGCTCATGTAGTATGATTCTACAGGTTCAGTTGCATTTTTTCAGTTTTAATAAAGAAATGTTCATAGGTCTGGAAGAGGCCTTAATAGATCACCTCTTCCATCCTCTTTTCTCTAGAAATGGGTTTTTTAGGCACAACACTGCTAAGGAAATGAAAAAGACATTCTTAGTTGAAGAATGGGATATAATTAACCTATAAGAAAAAACTAAAACTGAGATGAAAATTATGTATTTCAAAACAAGGTTTTTATATCTTATGCTAAACTTTAATTTTATTATGCTTAATTTTGCCATTGTCTTTAATTTCCTTTAAATATTTTACAAACTTTTTTGTCTTTCAAGAATTAAATATAACAAATTTTGTATCTTTCCTTCTATTAGTAGAAAATTGCTCAATAGAAGTAAAGAAAGAGGAAATATTCAGGTAAGAGATACAATAAATTTGTTTATTTCAGTAAAATCATTAGTCATCCATGAGTATTTTTTGTGTGCTTTATCAAATAAAAATTATTTTATACTTGTTAAAATTTTCTTGTTACAAATTTTTATAAAACCCTATATGCATCTTAAAAAACATATCCTTTTTCTAGAAGGGCAGATCACAACGTACTGGTTATTTCATAATAAACGGAAAGTGGACAAAAAAGAAAAATGCAATGCATTTTTAATTTGAGAAGAAACTGATTTCTAATATTTGTATATTTCCTTATTCTGGCTGGCATAGAGTAGGTGGTCCACAAGTGTACAGTGACTAAATAAATGATTAAATGAATACATATTATCATTTTCAAAATATTAATCTCAAAACAATTACTTCCTGATCACTAGTTATTGGCAGATATAATTTCAGACAATATTCTGTAATTTGATTAATAAAACTGAGAGCTAGAAATAAAATAAATCAAATTTCTTGCTAAAATACTTACTGCCAAATATCCAGTTATGTGGAATGAATTTGGTAGTTTTGACAAGGCCTTCTCATTTACTCTAAAAATCTCTGATTTTTACCTTATTTTATTAACCATCTGTATCTCATGATGAGTGACTGAAATCCCTCTGTTAAATTTTCATTGCTTTATCTCTAGTTTTACGATAATATTTAAGTACAATTATCCTCGTAGAAGTTAACATGGGCACCTAGTGTTTTTCTGGACAAGAAATTTAATTAATATTATTTAAGTGAATTTCAATATGGAACAGGAGCTGTGGGGTAGAGAAGAGATCTAAGAATCACATTACTGAGTTGTTACCAGTTTTCTCCTCTTGCGAACTAAGTTGCTAACTTTCTAAGAAAAGTTAGTATTGGGAGTAAAGGAAAAAGATCAGGTGATGAGAAGATGAAGACAGCAATGGGAGATGAGGGATTGGGGGGAAGATAAAAAAAAAAAAAAACAGAAAGGTCAGGTGTGTGAGGGATGATAAGAATGATAGGCAACTTATGGTGACTCTGCCATTCATGCCAAACCAAAAATATTAATAACACGTTTTAGGTCATTTGCTGCTTTTGATAAATCACATAATCTCTCTCATCTGCTAAGAGCAGGGTGGTAAAATAACATTTGGTTTTAAAGTCTGAATAAAAGAAAAAAATGACTGTGTCATTTTACTGGAGAAAACAGAAACTCTGTATAATACAGGACAAGCAAATCAGAGTACTTAACTGTTTGATAGATTCAGAGTAATCACCATGACAATTTGAATACGTTTATAAATCTCTTTCTAAATATAGATATAACAAAATTAGCTTTCAAAACTAATAATATTTTTCCTAACCAAAAATTTCGGTCAATTCATTGTTTTGAAGTTTCCTTTTCTCCAGCTGCACGGGAGTTTAAGATTAAATTTGATTCTTGACATATCTGTACAGAGATTTGTAAGATCCATGGACTTCCCCTCGTAGCATGTCTGAACTTTGTTCACTTCAAGAAGCTGACAATGTATCCTATTTTTAAAGTTTTTAATTCAGAATACTCAACTAAATCCCTTGGTAGCTTATTTCAAACTATCACAAACCGTTAATATTATATTGACCTTTATAAATGTCTAATGTCTATTCATAGAGTTTTAAATCTAAAGATGAGAGCAAGTATTTATACATCTCTCAAAACCTTCAGATACTATTTATTAAACTTACCATGTAAATTAAGTAAGGAGCTAAGCAGATATAAAGGAATAATGTTCTAATGCCCTAAGAGTGAAAGGCATATTGTTATAATGGAAATAGCATTGGGTTTGGAGAAACACATTAGAATATGATGAACTTCATAACATATTTTTGTGATGATGGGCAATCCCAATATATATCGTATTCCATTTCTATATAAGGGTACAGCAATTCACACATAAGAGAACTGAGTGAAAAAAAAAGGAGATGACAACACAAATTTCATCTTCTACAACAAAAAAGGGATATTTTTATGACACCAAGATATAGGTAGAAAATTCAATTTTTAATCTTATCTTGTAACTCTTAGCAGGTTCTTACCATGGGTGACAAGGGAGCAGGCAACCATTCAGATGTAACTGACTTCGTTCTTGTAGGCTTCAGGGTCCGTCCAGAGTTCCACGTTCTCCTCTTCCTCCTATTCCTGCTGGTCTACGGCATGATCGTTTTGGGGAACATTAGTATGATGGCAATCATTGTGACAGACTCTCAGCTGAACACACCAATGTATTTCTTTCTAGGCAATCTCTCCTTCATTGACCTCTTCTACTCCACTGTTATTGCTCCTAAAGCCATGGTCAACTTCCTATCTGAGAAAAAGACAATCTCCTTTGCAGGTTGTGCTGCCCAGTTCTTCCTTTTTGCCCTGTTCATTGTAACAGAGGGGTTTGTCCTGGCAGCCATGGCCTATGACCGCTTCAGTGCCATCTGCAATCCTCTTCTTTATAGTGTGCACATGTCAAGACGCCTCTGCACTCAGCTGGTTGCTGGTTCCTATTTCTGTGGCTGGGTCAGTTCCATCCTCCAAGTCAGCATAACATTCTCAGTGTCTTTCTGTGCATCCCGAGTCATTGATCACTTTTACTGTGATTCTTATCAAATTGAGAAGATTTCCTGTTCTAACCTCTTTGTCAATAAGATAGTATCTCTGAGTTTGGCTGCCATGATTATTTTGCCCACAATTGTTGTTATTGTAATATCTTACATGTATATTGTGGCCACAGTCTTGAAGATCCCCTCCAGTGAAGGGAGAAAGAAAGCCTTCTCCACTTGCAGCTCCCACCTGGGGGTTGTAAGCTTGCTTTATGGGACTGTTTCCTTTGTGTATCTCACATCTCCAAGCAATCTTGAACTTCGCAAAGTGGCTTCAGTATTTTACGTATTGGTCACACCCATGTTAAACCCTCTGATCTACTCACTAAGAAACAAGGATGTCAAGCAAGCTCTGAGAAAAATCCTATGGAGCAAAAAAGCTTTATCCTAATTATGCTTTCTTGTGATTTCCTCAATAATGGACCCATTCATTCTTTCATTTTGATTTACTTTTAATATGGGGTCAAGCTTGAGTCACTTAAGGATCCCTTAAGTTGGCAGTTCCACAAATGAATTATTTTCATTTAAGGAGAAATACTAATCCATCATTCACTCTTCTGTAAGAACAGTGTTATATCTAGATTTCTTGGGCATGAATAAAATTTGCAGTCATTCTATTGACAGAAATATACTTCTTATTCTTAACTGGTATAACTTTAAGATAGTGGGAGAAAGATTTTATTTTTTTTTTTCTTCTTTGCCTATTGATATGCTGGGCAGAAATGTCGGTTTGGTAAGGATGTTAAACTCAGAATTCATATTATCTTATGATTAGCAGAAGCACCAACCCAGGGAAGGATAATTTTTGAGTTGAAATATTTAATTCTGTTATAAAATCTATTCATAGTGACTTGATTCTAAGCCTGTAATTCTTGAATAAAATCCATGGTATAAGTTTTTATTTTTTCCTGTGCCATGATGAGTTTAATAGAACAACTCAGTAAACCATTGGTGTTTAATTGTATTTTATTGTTATTTATTTTTAGTATTGATTGTTACTGATTTGTTATCCTATCAAAGAGATGGAGAAAAATATTTTATATATGATATTTTAAAAACTGGATACCCTAATCCAAAAAGGAAAAGTCTTTAGTATTGATATCCTATCTTGAGGGGACAAAACTGCAAAATTGTTTCAAACAACTTTCACCAGTTAGTACTTGATAATTTTGCTTTCTTTGATAGTTGTGATGTATGTTCATAACCTTTGTTGCTATGTATTTGATATTTAAATTATATGTGATCTCTTTGTCTTCCAAACATTTGTTGTATTGGTGCTGAACTTTAATGAGGGCATTTACATCTTTTTTGAGCAGTATTTTGTTGCCACCTTGCTATGATTTTCTTGATTAAAGCATATGTTTTCACATGCAAATTGTAAGTACGTCAAATCTCCAAACATATTTGTGTGTATGATGTGTATGATGGGATAAAATTGTTATGTTGATGGGAAGATGCAGAACTGAGGGGATGTTGTAAAAGGTGTTTTATTATTTCATGTATGTTTGCCTGCTTCTATTAATGTAATATCAGAATATAGCAATATAGTCAATAAATTTTTTGAAAGGTATCAGTGATCACAGAGAATATTATCCCAACTCTTTTCAGAGGGTACAAAAGGAGGGGAAGCATAGGAGGGGATGAGGAATGGTAGAGCAGAAGTATCCTTGTATTTAACATACTCTTAATAAAAATATGCTTCTCTTCCAATTATTATATATTCCAGTTAGGAAAATTCCTTAACCAAAGACAACAAAATTTTTTCTCAAGGTACAAAAGTGTTTTTGTACTATTCTGAATGTGGTTCTAGATTTCAAAAATGAATTTAATTCATTCCTTAGCAATATTGCCAATCAATCAATTAATATTATTTCACAACTATCTGAACTTCAACTATAAACATCCCCTTTTCATTTGTTTTATTGAGTGTATTCAAGGTAGGTTTACTTGTTTATAAAAGTTGAAAAACCACTTTGGATAGTGTAAGTAAGGAGTATATACAGGAAGAGTATGTGGAGCACACTGAATGAGAGAAAAACTAGAGAAAAAGCCTTGTAATTTGATAGAGACCAACGCATTTCAAAGAACAAAGAAGCATGAACAGTTGAAGAATCTGCTACCAGAATCCACCCTTACTGAGTGCTACATGAAAACTCCAGGCATTTCCTAACTTTTTTTTTTTACTTTTCTGTAAATGTAATTTCTAATAGGGAGTGACATGCAGACCAAATTATGGATACCTTGCCTGCAATATACTAGGAGGTAGCTGGACCCTTGACTATGACCTTATCTAATAGAAAAAATTTAATCTTAAAGGCATAATGGCACACCTATTAAATGGATAAAATTTAAAAACCTGACAATATCAGATTCTGGAGAGGATGTAGAGCATCAAAAATTCTCATTCATAGCTTTTGGGGATGAAAAATGGTACAGCAGACAGTTTGGCAGTTCTTTAAGAAATTAAATGTAGATTTACTGTAAAAATAAGCATTTGTGCTCCTAGGTATTTACCTAACTGATTTGAAAAGTTATGTTCATGAATACTGCACATGAATGTTTATAGCAACTTTATTCATAATCACTCAAACCTGGAAGCAATCAAGATGTTCTTCGAGGCGTGAATGAAACCTTAAGAATTCTGGAAGAAAATGTCGGGAAGACTCTTTCAGACATCAACCTAGGTAAAGAATTTGTCAAAAAGACTCCCAAAGCAATCACAGCAGCAACAAAAATAAACAAATGGGACCTGATCAAATTAAAAAGCTTCTGCACAGCCAAGGAAACTATCATTAGAGCAAATAGACAACCTGCAGAATGGGAGAAAATATTTGCTTTCTACACATCAGATAAAGAGCTAATAACAAGAATCTATATAGAACTTAAGAAAATCAACAAGAAAAAAACAAACAACCCCATCAATAAATCCGCAAAGGACAAGAACAGAAACTTTTCAAAAGAAGACAGACTAAGGGCCAACAAAAATATAAAAGAAGTCTGAACATTTCTAATCATTAGGGAAATGCAAATCAAAACCACAGTGAGATATCACCTAACTCCAGTGAGAATGGCCCTTATCAAAGAGTTCGAAAACAACAAAGGCTGGTGTGGATGTGGAGAGATTGGAACATTCTTACACTGCTGGTGGGACTGCAAATTAGTACAATCCCTGTGGAAAGTAATTTAGAGATACCTCAAAGCGCTAAAAATAGAAAAACCATTCGATTCAGCAATCCCACTACTAGGCATCTATCCAAAGGAAAAAAAGATATTCTATATAAAGACATCTGCACTCAAATGTTTATAGCAGCACAAGTCACAATTGCAAAGATGTGGAAACAACCCAAGTGCCCATCAATACATGAGTGGATTAATAAAATGTGGTATATGTATACCATGGAGTTCTACTCCACTACAAAAAACAATGGTGATCCAGTACCTCTTATATTATCTTGTATAGAGATTGAGCCCATCTTTCGAAGTGAGGTATCACAAGGATGGAAAAACATGCACCACATGTACTCGCCATCAAATTGATACTAACTGACCGACACTAAGGTGTTCACATGGTAGTAATACTCATTGGGTGCCGGTCAGGGGGGATGGGGGCAGAAACCGCACAACTAATGGAAGCGGAACACACTGTATTGGGGAGGGACACACTTGCAGCCCTGGCTTGGGTGGGGCAAACGCATTACATGTAACCAAAATGTTTGTACCCCCATAATATCCTGAATAAAAAAAAAGATATCCTCTGATAGGTGAATGGATAAACAAACTATGGTATTATTCACACAATGGAATGTTATTTAGAAACAAAAGGAACAAATTATTAATTCATGCAACATAGATAAATCTTAAATGCATTTCACTGAGTGAATGTATGATTACATTTATATGATATTCTGAAAAAGGCAAAACTATAAGAAATGAAAATAGATGTGTAGTTTCCAGTGATTTGGGGAGGGAGTCGTGTTTGACTAGAGGAGTCTCAGGGAATTTTCGGAGTGGTGAGAATAATCTACGTAGTACTCTAGAGGTAGATATATGACACCATGTGCTGTCAAATCCCATAGAACTTCACAGCACAAAGATTGAACCTTATGTATACAAATTTAAAAAAGATCAAGTAGGAGATCAGGGGATCTTGGGTTGAAATGCAGACTCGGACAAAATATCACACTGTAATACAAATGTATGACATAATCTCACTGAAAAGCGAGGGAAAAGGTGCTGGCCTAAGTAATTTTGGAAAACAGCTTTTGGCTAGAAACTATGGGACTAAATACAATAAAAATAGTGCATAAACACAGTATTCTGGCTAGTAATGTTGTTTCTCATAGGGATACAGGTTTACAGTACTGGAACTGCTGTGCATGTATACTGGGATTGAACAAGTAAATGCACAAGTGGTGAATTGTGAAGACTACCAGATTTCTCACTGTTGGAATGGAAGGTTATAGATAAACAAATGAGAAGGCTAGAGTGAACCATGTGGTATGGGATTAGGGTTGGAGATATCAATATAAATTCATTTTTAGATTAATATAGAGATAAGATGGAAATAATCATAGATATGAATGTATACATGGGTTAGCATGTGTGTTTTCTAGCTGTCTGTAGAGAGTCTAGAAGCAATAACACTCCAGTAGCAACAAGCATACCTAGCACCTCATCCTAGTTTTTAACACCATTCCCTAATAAAAGGAACCAGGAATATTTGGAAAAATGGCTGGTTCTCAGGTAAGGGCAAGGAGTATCCAAGAAGCCTTAAGCATATTGTAGTGCCAAAAAGTAAGGAGTCTTTTAAAAACAAAAAAGGTGGGACATTTTAAAATGATACAGGAATTAATTTGAAAGAATATCCAATGGCTAAAGCTGGAAAATTTGAGCAATGAACTAAATAACACAATATTGAATTATAACCCAAAGTATAAAATGATATACATGAGTTTATAATAAACAATAATTGATTAAATATATAGATGTGGGGAAAGAGGTATATTTTCTAACATAAGAATTCCTAATAATGTATGAGATACCTTCAAATCTCAAGGAGGTGGAACTTCTGCCTCCTTGAGTGTAGGATGATCTTAGTGAATTGTTTATAGACAGTAGAGTATGGAAGGTGTGGGAAATAACTTAATAATGGAGAAACCTAGAAAACACTCTTTCACTCAGGCGATCAAGGTTAATATCATCAGTGATAAGCCATGTTGATAATACATACGTGCTGCTATGATATGATGAGAATGGCACTTCATCTCTGTGGTCTTTCTCCCTAGCCTCATGTTTTCACTTTATCCAAGAGAAAAACATCAGAAAAAAACAAATTGAGAGGCATTCTATAAAACATTTGACAAATGCTCCTCAAAACAGTCAAGGTGATCAACAACAAGAAAAGTCTGAGAAACTGTCAGAGCCAAGAGGAGTCTAGGAGATATGAGAACTAAACTAATGTGGTGCTCCGGATGGAATTCTGAACAGAATCCTGCAACAGGAAAAGGATATTAGGGAAAAATAGTAAAATCTGAATCAAGTTTTGAGTTTAGTTAGTAGTAATATACCATCATTGCTTCTTTGGTTGTGACAAATGTTCCATAGTAGTCTAAGGTGTTAATAACATGGGAAACTTGGCAAGGGGTTTATAGGACCTCTCTGTTCTATCTTTGCACTTTCTCTGGAAATCTAAAACTATTCTAAAATAAAAGGTTAAATAAAAAGTACAAGCATATTTTTAGTAAGGAGAAATTAATATCAGGCAGACTAAATTTAAAAAAATACACTGCAGTCCAACACTTAGGGAGCGAACCCTAACATGTCCATTTTCAAATATGTATTTCTGTTTTTGACGCCAAACAATTATTCTGGGGTCTATCAAAACAAACAAAAACATGCAACTTTTTGTAAATATAGAAAAAAGGAAACTGAATATAACATATGGCACAACATGTATTAATAATAAAAATAAGTAACTATCTTCATCTTTATTTTTGAAATTGATCAAAAGGCCAAGGTTTGACTTTGCCTCTCTTTGCTTAGTGGGGTGACAACACTGGAATGGGTCTCAGCTGCTTAGAATACCTTCTTCTTGTGTCCATCAATGTCTGATGACCAATATATCCAATGTAGTGTGCATTACACTATTGGATATATTATAAAAGAATGTAACATAGATGATCTTTTGAGCTCTAAAATCTTTCTTTCAACATTTTATAGCATTCTCTATTTCCCTTAATGTTCAAAATTAATAACCTCAGTCTAAAACATAACCCACTTCTTCATCTATTGGCATTCGAAATCTAAAATCCATAGACATGTTAATTGCTGCAGTTAAACTGAAATACACTGTGTCTGTTGGTGGAAGATTTCTCCATTGGTTATTAAAATCCCAACAAATGTTGGAGCTTTAGAGATAGGAACTTGATATTTTAAAATGGATTTTAGGTATAAATGAACAATATCACTGATATTTGTACTCCTTGTTCCTCAGAACCATGCGTTTTGCTTATCATTGTAACAGCACCATGCACTGGTTATATAATCATAGAAAATAACTGGATCATGATGGATAGCTTGCTTATCTTCACTTGTCTCCTACATGGATAGGTGATGGAATTTTCAATAAATTATTCTGTAATATAGTAAGGCTATTTCTTTTACTGGGTGAGAAGAGAAAGGCGCCTGGAAAACAGCTTGATTTTTTTTCTCAGTCAATTTTCATAAGGAACTTTCAAAGAGGCCTTCAAAATGGGTTTAGGAAGGGCCAGCTGTGTGGCAGAAGCATGTAAGCTGGGAGTGTGAATAACTTGCTCAGAAATTACTCATGAAATTAGATCCTATTAGTTTCCAGTCCCACTAAATAGAAAAAAAATGTTGTGTGTGTTGTGTGATTATGGAGTATTTCTGGAAACGGCTGATTTTGTGGTTCAGTTTATAGCATCCATCCCAGGAAGGTAGTTCGGGATGCAGGGTTCCCTGGTGCCTGATGAGCAGGCATTCAGACTCTACTAGAGCCCTTTTGAAAACCAAAAATTTTTCTCAAAATTTTTCAGAGAGACAAGAGGCTTTGCTTCAAAACCTAAGGTTCTTTATGTGTTAAATAATATTGGGTCACATAATAGGCTTCCTGGAGCATTTTGATCAGCTATAAAAAGCTGTAGCTCCATTGTATCTACGAGATGAGAAGAGCCAAATAGCAGAGCCTGGACCATGTGGGTAGCTTATGTTGTCTACCATACAAAGAGACCCACCAACTGACACCTTTCTCCCTTAGTTTTAGGGAGCCCAAGAATTTGTTCTTTCATTTTGGATATATAGATCTGCATGCTATAAATCCTCAAAAAGTTTATGGAGTTGGAAGGCCCTGTATTTTTCTACACACTCTAACTGTAACTTGGCATATATTTATTTTACCAAGACTTCTAAGGCACCTGAAAGGTTATGCCCTCTAAGTCTTAAAAGCTTTCTGTTATCAGTATAGTGGATTAGTGTGCTGTCTACTGAAGATGAGGCAGTTAAGATACCTGTTAACTAAATTTCAGTACCAAGTCAGGGAGCTGATCTGTTCCTAAAGCAGTATATTAAAAGTTTATTGCTATCTTTGTCATACAAAAGCAAACTGTTTCCAGTGTATTCTACTTATAGAGAGTAAAATAAATTATAAGCATATGCTAGGTGGATAGCTACATATTATATATTATGGGTTTTATTCTTATAAAGAGACCACTTATGCAAAGTAGCTATGATTCATGCCATTTACTAATGAAATTTATAATAATACCTGGCCACTATCTAAGACCCAAACATCTTTTGTATCAGAAGAAATTTCTATTTAGAGTCTTTAATGGTAGCAATGAATGAGTAGGTTTACAGTTAGATTTTCTATTTTGTCAAAATTATCAAGGGATTCTGTATCAGTGAAAATACTGCATAAAAACTATCTCCAAATCCAGTGCTTTAAAACAATAAACATTTACTCAAAGACTGTGAATCAACAATTTTGACTAGATTCTTCTGGACTGTTCTCTGTCTTGGCTGGGCTCACTCACATGACTGAAGGTCTGCTATGTGTTCATTGATCTTGGGTGGTCTCATTTGGAATGAGTTAGATAAATCTCTTCCGTTCCATGTGTCACACCCTATAACAGGCTTCCCCAGGCATATTCTAATGGAAAAGGGAGATAAAAAGAGAAAATCAGAAATATGAAAGTGATTTTTCAAGCCTCTGCTTATATCACATCTTCTAACATCACAAGTTCAGTAAAAAAAGTAAAAAATAGCCTCCACCTCCATAGTGGTTGAAATTGCAGTTATAGAACAAAAAGTAGTTATATAGGGAAGTTGAAAAATTGAGCCATTACTGTAGTCTCTTGATCCTGAAACCTGTGAGATGACAAAGAAAACTTCAGAATCTTCCTGTTCTCTTTCCTTTCTTCACTCTAATTATGGAAGTTTAGAAAGATGGGAGAGAAGAATTCCTAGCCAAAGAAAGAGAGAACCGAAGCTTGGTTCTGCTATCCTATTGCAGATGTCCTCTCTTCAGCAAGCTCTATGTATGTGATGTGTCATAAATTGTGAGACAGGTGTTTAGCCACTGCCTCTGTGGACTTTAGATCATGGTATATCATCTACATTCTGTATTACCTCTGCACTTAGAGCTGAAATATCCATTACACCAGCTTCGTATACTAATTCCTCTTATCTGTAAATCTATATTCGTGTATAGATAATATCATGGATAAATCTGCCCAGGAGGGTCAAAGTTTACAACTTTCTTTATAGTTTTTTAAATAATTCATACTTTGAATTGGCACATTATTAAATGAATAGCTTCTTGTGTAAAAACTGTTCTTATTTGAAAAGTTAAATAAACTTCTAAGCTGATTTTCTAGAGATATCTTCTGTTAACATTAATGTGTCTGTATATTCTGTGTAAATGCTTTTCTTAAAATAAAATGAGTTATACAGAGCATATAGGTTGTAAATAAAAATCTGTCTACTTCTTAGTTTTATTTATTTATTAGATTTTTTTTGATATTAGTTTTCTATATATTTGCATTGGCCTTTTACTCCAGGTTTGGGTCAAGCTTCATTATATCAACATACTTTTTTGACTGTCAATTAGATAAACCTTTGGCGAACTCCTATGGTGCGCCAGGATGGTGTTTATGCAGTTTACATCTCCATTTTGTATTTTATATTTACCACAGTTCAGGGACTTCTGTCATATCTGATGTCAATTTTTTTTTAATTTCAGAATATTAAGGGGGTACAAATGTTTTAGGTTATATGAATCATTTTTGTAATGCTTGAGTCCTGGCTATACGTATGCCCATCACCCAAATAGTGTTCATGTACCCATTAGGTTGGTTTCTTCCCCTCCCCTCTCCCCCACTGGTTTCTTTCCACTGAGTTTTACTTCTCTCTGTGCACTTGTGTGCTCATCAGTTAGTTCCAATTTAATAGTGAGTAAATGTGGTGTTTGTTTTTTTCCATTCTTGCAATATTTCACTTAGGAGAATGGTCTCCTGTTCCATTGAGATTGTTACAAAAGGTGTTAATTCATCCTTTTTATGGCTGAGTAGTACTCCATGGTGTACATATACCACATTTTATTAGTCAACTCATGAATTGATGGGTACTTGGGTTGATTCCACATCTTTGCAGTTATGAACTGTGCTGCAATCAACATCAGAGTGCAGTTGTCTTTTTGTAAATGACTTCTTTTCCTTTGGGTAGATACCTAGTAGTGGAATTGCTGGATCAAATGGTAGGTCTATTTTTAGTTCTTTGAGGAATCTCCATACTTCATTTTCTAGTTCCTTGAGGCATGATATTAGGTTATCAATTTATGATCTTTCTGTCTTTTTGATGTAGGCATTTAAGGCTATAAATTTTCCCCTGAGAAATGCCTTTGCTGTGTCCCAAAGATTTTGATAGCTTGTGTCCCCTGTCATTCAGCTCAATGAATTTTTTGATTACCATCTTAATTTTGTTCTTGACCCAATTTTGTTCTGACCCAATTGTTCAGCAGCAGGTTGTTTAATTTTCATGGTTTTTGTAGGTTTGATTCTTTCTCTTGCAATTGATTTCTAGTTTTATTCTGCTGTGGTCTGAGAAGATACATGGTATGATTTTGATTTTTTTGAATTTGTTGACACCTGTTTTGTGGCCTAAGATATGCTCAATCTTGGAGAATATCTCATGTGCTGATGAGAAAATAATATTTATTCTGTAGTTTTGGGGTAGAATGTTCTGTAAATGTCTGTTAGGTCCATTTGATTTAGAGTTTGGTTTAAGTCCATTATTTCTTTCTTTATGTTTTTCTTATATGATTTATTGCACTCTCACAGTGGGGTATTGAGGTCCCTGGCAATTACAATGGTACTATTTATTTCTTTGCTTAGTTCTAATAAGATTTGTTTTATGTACCTGGGAGCTCTTGTGTTGGGCGAATATATGTTCAGGATTGTTAGGTCTTCTTGTTGGATAACTCCCTTTATCATTATGTAATGGCCCTTTGTTGTCTTAATGTCAATTTTATCTGATATGAGAATGGCCACACCTACAATTTTATCTGATATGAGAATGGCCACACCTACTCTCTTTTAATTTTCATTTGTATGGAATATTTTTTCCATCCTTTCACGATGGGTCTGCGTGTGTCCTCATTGTTTAGATGTATTTCCTGGAGATAGCAGATATTTGGATGGTGTTTTTTTCATGCATTCAGCCAGCCTATATCTTTTGAGAGGAGCACTCAGTCCATTCACGTTGATTGATTGATAGCATGGATATGTGGGATGTTGGTCTGTTCATCATGTTAGATAGTCCGTTACTGCTTCATTTTACTTCTTGTTCTATTGTTTTATAGGAGCTGTGAGTTTTGGGGTGTTTTTCAGGTGAATTTATGCTAGTGGCAATCTATTTGCTGATTTGTGTATAGTGCTGTTCCGAGTATTTTGTGTAGAGCAGATCTGGGCATGACAAATTCCCTTAGTGTTTTCTTGTCTGAAAAGAAATGTCTCCCTCTATTGTGAAACTTAGTTTTGCAGGATACAGATTATGAGGCTGGCAGCTGTTCAGTTTAAGTAAATTGAAGAGGGGCCCCAGTCCCTTCTGGCTTGTAAAGTTTCCACTGAGAAGTCTGTAGTTAGCCTGATGGGTTTTAAAATGTAGGTTATATGATTCTTTCATCTTGCTGCTTGCACAATTTTCTCCCTCATTTTTACTTTGGCCAGGTTGATCACTACGTATCTTGGAGATGACATATTTTCTATGAATCTTCCTAGTGTTTGATATCTATCTTTTATCTGTATTTCTGAATTTCTGGCAATGCCCAGGAAGTTTTCCTCAATAATTTCCTCAAATAGGTTTTCCATGCTTTTAGACCTTTCCTCTTCACCCTCAGGGATAGCTATAGTTTAAATGTTAGTACACTTCACATAGTTCCAGATCTCTCTCAGTGATTGCTCAGACTTTTTTAATGCTCTTCTCTGCTTCTTTAAAACACTGGGTTATCTCGAGAGCCTTGTCTTCAAGTTCTGAGATTCTTTCTTCTCCTTGGTTTAGCCTGTTGCTAAAGTTTTCAGCTGCATTTTGAAATTGTCTGAATGACACTTTCATTTCTTTATGTTCCATTATGTACTTTCTTATGTTGTCTAGCTCTTTAGTGACTTTTTCATTTTTTTTCATTGATTTCACTGGATTCCTGAAATTTTTTTGGTTTCTTTTTGTTGGTTTTCAACTTTTTCTTCAATTTCAATCATCTTATTTCGCACCCATATTCTGAATTCCATTTTTGTCATTTTGGCAATTTCCTTGTAGGTGGAGTCTACTACTGTAGCTCCATTGTGTTCCCTTGGGGGTAGGAGACTATTTTGGTTTTTGTTAGGTCGGCAGGGTTATTTTGTTGCTTTCTTCTTGTCTGGCTTCTCTTCTCTAGACTCTGGGTTAATAGGTTTGCAGGGCACCTGTTCTCCCTTGCTGGAGACTCTGTAGAACCAAGTCCAGGAGTGATGGCTGCTCAGGGCTGAGGATTCCTGAGCGAAGTGTTGGACCTCATGGATGTTCTGCCAGCCCAGCAGTAGTGATGTGGACTCAGTTTGGGGTACAACTCAGTTGTTCAGGCACAACTCAGGAGTCTCAGGGGTCGATCTGTAGGCCAGCGGTGATGGGGCCCTGGAGCTGCAGAGGTAGAGCCTCAGACTCAGGCCTAGTGAGACCTTCAGAGCTCTCTCTGGGGATTTCAGGGGCAGAGCCACCCACATGGGGTCTTTTCCACTAGTGTGGGGACTACTGATGCCCAGGCGCACAGGCAGGGTTTCTCTCAGAGGCCCAGGTTCTACATGGGCGGGCTGGAGGTGTTGGTCTGCCAGGGTTTTCCTCCCAGAGCTAGAACCCACTGAGGCAATCATCTGAGGCTTCCCAAGTGGTTTCTGTGGCATCTGAGGCTCCCCCTCCATTCAGTTTCCATGCCAGGGATGAGGCATGCTCAATCCCCAGTTGCAGGGCTTGACAAAGAGGAGCATCTGCTTCCTCCCTGACCCAGTGGGGATGATGTTAAGGTTACTGCTGGATGTCTAGGTCCTGAGAAGGCCTGGCTCTATGCACCAGAATGATCAGGATGTCATTAGCTGCAGAAGCCTGGTATCGGCAGGCATCATATCTCTGCTGCACCTGCTCTTAAGTGAAATGTCTCTGTACAGACTCTGAGCAGTTCCACTACCAGCTCAGAGGTTCCACTACCCACTACAGAGGTCTTCAGTGGGAGAGGAAGACCCCTCACAGACTGTGCTGTCTGTAACTTTTGTTTCTCTCTTAATATGTAGTGTTCCCTTAGGTTGCCTCTATCCTGCTGTTGTCTTCTCTTCCTCTGATGTTGTTAACTGTATTGGGTCCCTCAGCTTAATCCTGAAGATGGTGGGTGGTACTTGTAAGAATCAGCCACAAACTGTTTGATTAAGTTTGTAGATGCTATGATGAGCTATAGAGTTGTTCTCACTGTCAGTGGTTGATGATTGTATGGAAGAGCCAACTGCCAAGATGTTCTTTTGTGCCTGTGGTAAGCTTTAGTCCCTCAGCTGGAGAATTTGAACACCCCAGACTTTGAAAGGGGCCCTGTAGCTCCCAGAGGGTGCTTGATCTCCATCACAGCAGAGGTGGGTGGAGAAGCAAGGCAGAGTAGGTTGTAAAAGTCTTGGCAGGGCTCAGAAGCTGCTTTCCCAGCCACTAGGAGGAGCCATTGAGAGGAAAGTCAGGGCAGGTTCTGTAAACCCGGAGGGCTCTTCATGGGGTTGGGGCCTAAATGCTTGATTGCTATGGCTTCTGGGGCAGGGCTTTTCCTTGACGACAACCCACCCTAATCCATCAGGTCGGTTTTCCTGTGGTGGGGATGGTTGCTCTCCCAAATCGCTGTGTCTCAGAACTCCACAATATTCTCACATTAGTTCTGTCCATGTGGGCTCCCTCATCACCTGAGTCCAGCTCCCAGACCTCCCCACTGTGTCCCTCAGCAGTTCACTCAAATCTAGGGTGGGGGGAAGGGGTCTGACTTGTCCATCTGACCCACTGGCATGCATCTCCATGAAATGTCAGCAGGCAGGGAGCTCCCAGATCAGGCACCCCTGGTCCACAGCAGTTCCTCAGGGGATGGGTGTGGGGTCCACACTCTGTGAAAACCTCAGCCTGCAGCACGCACCCACTGGGGAGAGGCAGCTGCTTGCCAAATTCTCAGCTCAAAACTGCTTTCCCAGTTGCACTGGATGGGGGAGGGGCAGGGAAGGAAAAGCATCTGAATGGAAGAAAGCTGACTCTCTGGCCTCTCAGGTCACTCTCCTTGGAGGGGAATGCTGCATGGGATGTCCAGTCTCTGAGATCACACAAGTTCTCCACACTATTCCATGTTTGCCACAGTGCTGGGGGTGGAAAAGCCTCCAAGAAACTTGGTAGACCGCTGGTCATCAAAGGCGCATGGGAGGAAAAGAGGGAGCCCCCTCACCCCTTCACCGGGCTCCCAGCCTCTCTGGGTTCGATCCTCACCAATACCTTTTTTCCTTTATCTTCTTCCTTCTCTGCTTCACAATTTTTCTCCATGAGGTCCCCAGCAGGATCTGGCACTTCTATGATCTACACCTGAGCTGCTCTTCTCTGCCCTCTCCGTCATCGGAAATCCCACCTATCCTCCAGGACTGTCCGGCAAGTGATGTCTCTGGTCTGCTATCTTGCCCTTCCGCCTTAATCTTAAGTACTATATAATAGAGCTGTGTATTCTTTAGTTTAAATTTAAGTTGGTCCCATTCATTATAGATTCTATTATCTGGAGATCTTTTTGTTGTTGTTGTTGCAACTATCATTCAATTATGCATTTAGGAATACATGCTGCTCAGAAAAGTGAAAAAATACAAAAAATAATGGAAGAAATTCTTTTCTATTTAGCCCCAGTGGCCATAAATGTAAAGGGGGTACTCTAAGCTAAATAATAGCAAATATTCTAGCTAACATTTATGATGTTTACCCTTTCATTGGTTTTGTGTGATATTGTCATTTTATTCTACTAATTATAAAAATTATACAGTTGATTAAAGGTTAATAATACATTAATAGTTCTGAAACCAGAATTATGAATTATAATTTTAATTATAATTAACAGGCTTCACCTGTTAATATTAAATTTTCTGCACTTGTTTCAAATGTGTACCATGATGAAAAGAGTACTTAAGGGGTTAGAATAGTATATAAAATTGTTTCAAGGATTAAAAGATGCAATCATGTAAAATATTTAGAAAAATGCTTCACACAAATTAAGTTTTCAATGAATTTAATACATTATTTTGTCATTGCAATTGTTGCAACTTACTCCAAAATTCTTTTTAGAACAAGGAGCTATAAATGAATTCAATAAATTAAAGAAATGAGCACTTCTGATGAACTTTAAATTATGGCAAGTGTTATAGGGCCTTATAGAGCAATGGATTCCTTCTCAAAGTAGCTGAAAATTCAGTTGTAATTGGAAAATGACATACATGAAATAATAAAAGTATAAATAGGTGCTACCATCTGTAGAGTTAACTATAATAATATTAAAAACAAGTACATAGAAGTGGTGCCAAAATTGGCTACAGTTGTAAGAAAATAGTAATTCTGAGGGGATAGAACTGAGTCTTAGATGTTGGTAGGATTTAGAACTGGACTCGAAGAGAAAGTATCGGCTATCATTCAAATCAAGGGATTGAGCCTACACTGAATAAGATGAATGGTTGCAGTGAAACATCTCATCTGATTTTGTAGAGGTTACAATTTGGAGAGTAATAGAAAGACCAATTTGCTAAATGGGAATTTTGGAACTGACAAAATCTTTTGAGAAAGAAGTGACATGATTAAAATAGTGCTTGAGAAACACAAATCTGCAATCTTAAAATAATGAGTGCTGAGGACGACAAGAAAATCAGGTGGGATTTAAAAAAAAAAATCGCATCCAACTTGAGTTGAGGAGGTGCCAAATCTAGATTATCACTGCAGCAGTGAAAGCAAAGGGAAAAGGGATGAAATTGGGGATTACTCTGAAGTATTTGATTAAATATATTGTTTTAGGAAGCAGAAAATATAGTGTTACCACTTACAGAAATGTGACAAGTAGGATAAAAAGCCCATTAAGAGTTTCACCATTAGGCAAAGCAAATTGTGTGTGTGTGTGTGTGTGTGTGTGCGCACAAGTGTACAAGTGTACATGTGTATGCTGGATGAGAGGAAGAGAACAGGGAGCTAGCTGTGTGTTAGATGGTTGGAAGATAAACATATATTAGTAATACATTTCTACCTTTTGTAAAGATTTATTTGTTTTACCACTGGCATTTCTTTTTTTTTGGTTCAAAGATAGTATTCTTTCTGTCTTTTAGTATGAATGCTATAAAATGTAATATTGTATTGATATTAAAAGGTGGAATGCAAAACAAAAGAAACAAAACTCCAACTGAGTGGTGAGAGTCAGCATCCCAATCTTTCTCCTGATCTTAGAGTAAAAACTTTGAACTTTTGTCATTGACTATAATGTTGGTAACGGCTTGTCATGTGTAGTCCTTATTAGCTTGCGGTACATTTTTTTCTTTACATAATTTTTTGAGAGTTTTTATCATGAAAAAGAAATTGAATTTTGCTGGATGCTTTTTCTGCATCTATTAAGATGCTCATATGGTTTTTGTCCTTCATTGTGTTAATACAGTGTACCACCACATTTATAGATTTGTATTTGTTGAATCCTTGAATCCTTATATTCAAGGATAAATATCATGTGATCATGGTGTATGGTCCTTTAATGTGCTATTGAATTGGGTTTGATAGCATTTTTATGAGAATTTTTGCATTTCTATTCATCAGGGATACTGGCCTGTAATTTCCTTTTTGTATACTTTCCTTATCTGGCCTTGGTGAGGGTAATGCTGACCTCATAAAATGAGTTTGTAATTGTTTCCTCCTGTTCAAATTTTGGAAGAATTTGAAAAGAATTGTCATTAATTCTTTTTTATTTTTTTTAGTCTTTTATTTTTTATTTATATTTATATTTATTTATTTATTTCAGGAAATTATGGAGGTACAAACATTTTGGTTACATGTTATGACTTTGCCACATCCCAGCTATGATTTGATACGTGCCCTTTCCCCTCCTACAATGCTCACCTCGCCCATTAGTTGTGAGTTTACCCACCCCCAAACCCTCTACCCCCAAAGAATATTACTACTGTGTGAGCATCTTAGTGTTGATCAGTTAGTGCCAGTTTGATGGCAAGTATATGTGGTACCTATTCTTCCATTCTGTGATATCTCACTTCGGAGGATGGACTCAAGCTCTAGCCAGGAAAATACAAGAGGTGCTAGATCACTGTCATTTTTTATAATTGAGTAGTATTCCATTGTATACATGTACCATATTTTATTAATTCACTCATGGATTGATGAGCACTTGGGTTGTTTCCACATCCTTGCAATAGTGAATTGTGCTGCCATAAACATTCGAGTGCGGATGTCTTTATTATAGAATGACTTTTGTTCCTTTGGGTAGGTGCCTAATAGTGCTATTGCTGGATCAAATGGTAGTTCTACTTGTAGCTCTTTGAAGTATCTCCAAATTCTTTTCCCCAGCCCGGCAGGGCAGGCTACACCCTTGGAGGTAATTCTTCTTTAAATGTATGGCAGAATTCACCCATGAAGCCATGTCATCCTGGGCTACTCTTTGTTGGAACATGTTTTGATTATTGGTTCAATCTTCTTGTTATTGGTTTGTTGAGGTTTTTCTATTTTTGCATAATCCAGTCTTGGTAGGTTGTATGATCCCAGAAATTTATCCATTCATTTTATTTATTTTGTTGGCATGTAATTGTTCATAGTAGCCTTTTATGATCTATTTCTGTGGCATCGATTGTGATGTCCCCTCTTTCATTTTAATTTTATTTATTTTAATTTTATTTATCTTTTCTTCTTGGTTAGTCTAGCTAAACCTTTATAAATTTTGTTTATCTTTTTTGTTATCTATTATTTTAGTTTTGATTTTATTTATTTCTGCTGTAATCTCTATTATTTTTTTTCCTTCTACCTCCTTTGGTCTTAGTTTGTACATCTTTCCTTAGTTCCATAGGGTCCAAAGTTGTTTATTTGAGATCTTTCTTCTTTCTTCATGTAGGCATTTTACCACCGTAAACTTCCCTGTTACAACTGCTTTTACCATATCTCATAAGTTTTTCTGTGTGTTTTCCTTAATTTGTCTCAAAATACTTTTTGATTTTTCTTTTTCTTTCCTAATCCCTTTTTGCCATTTAGGTTATTACATGTGTATTAAGTGAGTTGAATATCATTTATGTGTATTTCATTCTCTGCAGCACCTTCTGTGAAATAGAAATAACTTTATGCTAGATGTCCCCATAAAACATTCTGCATCTGATAGTTAGCATGAGATATTTTTAATTTTTAATTTCTTCCATTTTCTATTTTATATACTGCTCAGAATTTTCTATTATGATTAAATATGTATTATTTTTGTGAAAGTTTTATATATGATGTCTGGCTCAAGTGTATTTTACAGTCAGAAGTGAATTTTTAATGAGTGAATGGCTCCTGTATCCAGTGTACCTGCTCCTGCTGCATTTTATAAAATTGAGTAACTGTCATCTGTTTCATAATCAGAGTATAGTTCCAATTACAAGGGTTCAAAATGTGAATGGCAACCACTACTGTAAAACCTACCAACTACCCTTCAATGTTTTTTCTTGATGTCCCTATGACAATAAACTCTGTTGCATTATTATTCTTACTACCTAACATGAATAATTTTACCAGGGAGCAAAGCAATTGATAAAATGAGCTCTAAGTTGAGGCTGCCTCCTAAACACATTAATTTTGCTGGACCAACAGGTAAAATAAATGCTTTATATTCTTTTGGGTAACTGATTCTTATTAGCAAAAGGTATTAATAGAAAGGGGACAGGGAAGAGTACATGTTAGTAACCCAAGGAAGATTCCAGGAAGTCTTCTAGTACTGCCATGACTAATTACTAATATTAATGAACTGCAACAATTCAACACACGTGGGACCACAAGGTCTCAGAACCTTCATCAGTGAAGTTTCTGTCACCTACCAGGTAAACAACTTCAATACATCGAGGCAATTATTCAGACCAAAGGGAATATGGAATGGATAAACATAGCTATTGCCTTTGACCAGCTACATATATGATGACTTTATGAGCCACAATTATTTAAATCTTCCTTTTCACCTATTGCCCTTTCTTTACTATTTTACGTATGATGCATCTTATAGCAGTTATCTTAAAAATTTAGTTTTTGTCAAATATAAATGATGAATTTTTTACTGACATAGCACTGTCCTTTGAGGTATTTTAAAATATATATTATAAGGAATAATGAGAAATTATTAACTTAATTTATGACACATAAATAAATAACTTTCAAGCAATTAAAACTTCAAAGTCAACCCAGCTTTAGATTAAGTCAGTCATAATTTAACTTTACTTGATGAATTAGAGGACAATTGTTGGGCTTTATGCCATATGATGGTCATGTTATTCTATTACCTATAATTAATTACTATTGAAAAGTACAGCTAAAAAATAATCAGGGAGAATTTTGGTTGAATGGAATTTCAAAAAGAATAAAACGATCTTTATAACTAGAACAAATAATTTTTCTATAAATTATATTTGGCTATTTCCTTTCATATCTGTTTCTATTTGTTTACCAAAAATTGTGGTATAATAATTAATTAAAAATTCTTCTTTTTCAATGAAGAAGTTAAAATCGAAGTTTATTTTGGTCTGTTCCAAATGAGTTAATGAAGGAAAGGAAGAAACCCTTGTATGTACTTTAAATTCTGTTAGGTTTTTTTTTTTTAAATCTTGAGCCCCTGAGGTCCTCAGACTTTGCTACTGGAACTTAGATGTCTTAGTAACTGACTTGTTTTCTTCTCTCCCAGAGGTACTATCTCCCTTTAGGTAAGTGAAATCTCAGCGCTGCAATTATTTGAAAAAGTTACAACGTCATAGCAAAACCAAAGCCCTTACAGACAACTGCTGCTAATATTTTGGCAGTTGATTAGAGATTCCAAATGGCTCAGGCCTCTACTTGCATGTACATGGCAATCTGATCTTCTTCCTTAAAAACATAAAGCATCTAAGAATGCAGGATAGAGAATATCCTGTGGATTGGCTCTTCAGTCTTACTTTGCATAGGTATAGAACGTAATTCCTCGAATTATTTCAGTTTTGCTAGAACAACATTGGCAATATTCACCTTGTTTCTCTTCTAAAAAGGACTATAGAATTTTTCAAGAAATCAACTACTAAAGGAAAGGACAGTTTTCTAAATAGAGCAAAGAGGATGACATCTTTGTATGGCAAAAATGTAAAACTGGGGTAATGCACGCGAATTTGGGGTGAAGCGTTCATTTTATCGTAAAATAATGATTTTTCAGTCCGTGTAGCTGTGACACAGTCATTAAACAACTTTATGTTCACCCTTTCTAGAATTAAACAGTAAACAAGAAAACATTGGAATTCTGCAGCTTCATTTTTAACAGAATATCACAAGCTACCAAAGTGTACAAGGTAAAAGTAACATTTAAAACATGTAAGGTTCGGACAAATAATCAGTGTCAAACTGACTACTTGTTTGTTGGCTTCTCTGGGAAAAACTCCCTTTTCCAGGTATAAGTGTCTTCAGTCATAAATTTATTAATGTTTATGAGGTTATGACATTTATAACATTTCTGGTATAAATTTATTAAACATTTTCTCTAATTCTGCATGCTCATTATCAACCTTTATCTATATAATAAATACGTATTGTTTGATTGTCATTTGCCAGATGTAGAACATTATAGTGACAATATATAATGAACAAGTTGAGTTTGATCTTAATGACATTATTGTCAAGTGAGGAATAATTAGTATTTAATATTAATATTGATAAATAATGTTGCATTGAATTTGATAAGAATAAATCTTAAAAATTAAAATAACCTAGATCCTTGCCTCTATGCAAGATTAAAGGCAGATTAGTAAAATATTTTATTTTTCAAAAAGTGATATATCATGACAACTTCAGGAAGACCTTTTTCACTTCTTATATCTCCCATCTCTCAGACCCAAAATATGATCTAACTAATATTGTAGTCCTCTGTAATGTAATTATTTGCATACTTACTTTCTGATAGAGCTTATAAATCATTTCATTTTAAACATTTAATACAGTCTTACAAAATGACAATACATCATGCAGTTTTTCTCTGAATCGTTTTTATTCTCTGGCAAATTTTCCATTTCTCTCAGATTTCTTTATTTTCTCTATTAACAGTTTCTTTGATTCATTTCCTCACCTTAGAATGGTTTATCCAAAAAAGACCACATGCATGTTATTAACTTTCTGGCTAGTTAGCACTGATTATTTTGGTGTGAATTATGGGGTGAACCAAGCACTGAAATGTATAATAAAATAATAATGGCTAACATTTACTGAATACTTACTCTGCCATAAATGGTGCTAAATGATTTGTAAACATGTGTCATTTTCTATCCCTAAGAATACTTTGAAGGTTATATTATTCTTACACCATCTTCCTTTATATATGAAGATACAGTGGCATAGAAGGCATAAGTAACTATCCAAGCTCCCTTAGAAAGTGAGAGAAGCAGAACTGGAATCCAGCTCTATCTTAGTCTAAAAGTCAAACTTACTACTGTCGTATTACGTACCTTCATGCTTTTCGCTGATTCTGCATAATCATTATCATCCAACTTTTACCTGTATATTGATTGTCATTTGCCAGACACAGAACAAAATGCCAGTAATAAACGGACAACAGGTTGAGTTTGATTTTAAGTATGTTATGGTCAACTGAGGAATGCTTAATATTTCATATTAATATCAGAATATAGTGATATCTTTGGAAGAGATGTTTTAACTTAGGGTGAAGAATTAGAGGATTTATTATGAAGATGAGAAACTTTAATTAAATTACAAGCAAAAGTAAGTCAGTTAAAGGAACAGGAAGGGCTCCCTATCAAAACCTGACATAGTGTAGTAATTAATCATTAGTAATGATCAAGAGCATGGATTCTACAGCCAAGTTTTTTGGCTTAAAATCCTGATTCTAATCCTAGTAGGTGAATTTCAACAGCCATTTTTTCTCTGTACCCAATTTCTTTATCTGTAAACATAGGAATTTAATAATACTTCCCTTATATTATTATTGTATGGACTAAATGAACTATTTTAAAAGCATTTAGAAAAGTATCTGGCAGTGCCACATAAAGATTTGTTATCATTATTGCCTAGACAGAATTAGGTATGTAGACCCTCTGGAGAGAGAAACAGTGGATTGTACTGTTAATATAAGGAGTTAAAAACCTGTTTGAACTGTCTAACAAATGCATTAATCAAGGCTATGAATGTTGTATTCACAGTAAATAAGAATGAAATCAAAATTCCCCATATGTATATTTTGCAGTATTAATTTCTAAAGTGACTCTTAACTTGACTACCTGTAGATCTCCTCTTAAAGAGCTGTGAGTCTTGGGCTCATGAATTGCAGGGAAATTTTCTTTATAAACAGGCTTTGATTGCCTATCTGGAAGAGAATTCCTAAAATGTGAGTATTAAAAACTTTTGTTATATACCCACCTTTTATGTTAGTGGGTATATAACTTTCATCAGAAATCAGTTTCTGTGGCTTCCAAAAGGTAATTTTACCTCCTAAGTAGTTTTTAAAATTCTTTATATCTGTTCATACTCTAAATTAAGCCTCTAAATTTTCCTAAACTTGACTACTTAATCTGGAAATATCTCCAGACTACCTAACATGCTTCCTGAATGTAAGTTACTCAATTATTTGTGCTCTCTTCCAGTTCTTGCTTCATGATGTTGACGTTATTCTGTAAATCATGAGTGGGAAATGTATAGAGAAGTGATACTTGTAAATGTGTAAGATATTTGGGTAGAAACGCATTGTATTAGATATAGAGACAAAAGAGCAAATTCTATCACTTAAGTAAAGGAATTAAGGAAAACAACTAATCTTTGTACAATATTTAACATTAGTTGGTTGGCTTTAATAGAAGTCACAATATATCTATGAAACTAAAATGAATTATGATTACAGAATAGCTTTGTAAATCCCAATTCTGTAAGAGATTATGTGTAATGTTAGGATCAAAGCCAAGAGTTCACTTGTTTGTTTTGCCTTGTGCCTCTCAACAGGTCTCTGCTATGGGTGACAGGGGAGCAAGTAATCACTCAGAAATGACTGATTTCATTCTCATAGGCTTCAGGGTCCGCCCAGAGATTCATATTCTTCTCTTCCTGCTATTTCTGTTTGTATACTCCACAGTCCTTCTAGGGAATGTTGGCATGATGGCCATTATTATGACTGATCCTCGGCTGAACACACCCATGTATTTTTTCCTAGGCAATCTCTCCTTCATTGATCTC
Organism: Cheirogaleus medius; assembly: GCA_008086735.1. Taxonomy (NCBI): domain Eukaryota; kingdom Metazoa; phylum Chordata; class Mammalia; order Primates; family Cheirogaleidae; genus Cheirogaleus; species Cheirogaleus medius. The sequence goes on along the minus strand of VBSM01002616.1, from coordinate 16,112,244 downwards.
TTCTATTCGTCTGTTATTGCACCTAAAGCTATGATCAACTTCTGGTCTGTGAGCAAGTCCATCTCCTTTGCAGGTTGTGTGGCTCAACTCTTTCTCTTTGCCCTGTTCATTGTCACTGAGGGTTTTCTCCTGGCAGCCATGGCTTATGACCGCTTCATTGCCATTTGCAACCCTCTCCTCTACTCTGTTCAGATGTCAACACGTCTCTGTACTCAGTTGGTGGCTGGTTCCTATTTTTGTGGCTGCATTAGCTCAGTTCTTCAGACCAGCATGACATTTACTTTATCCTTTTGTGCTTCTCGGGCTGTTGATCACTTTTACTGTGATACTCGTCCACTTCAGAGACTATCTTGTTCAGACCTCTTTATCCACAGAATGATATCCTTTTCCTTATCCTCTGTCATTATCTTGCCCACCATCGTAGTCATCGTTGTTTCTTACATGTACATTGTGTCCACAGTTCTCAAGATACGTTCCACAGAGGGACGTAAGAAAGCCTTTTCAACTTGCAGTTCTCACCTGGGAGTAGTGGGTATGCTGTATGGTGCTGTCTTTTTTATGTATCTTACTCCTGACAGATTTCCCGAACTGAGCAAAGTGGCCTCCTTATGTTACTCTCTAGTCACTCCCATGTTGAATCCTTTGATTTACTCTCTGAGGAACAAAGATGTCAAAGAGGCCATAAAAAAACTTCTAGAGAAGAAAAATACTATTCTGTGAGTAGTATTTTTCTTTCTTCAATTGTATTGTGGGGATTTATTTTATATCCCTTGTAGCCATTAATGAAATTCATTCTCCTGAATGTCATAAAAATACTGTCAGACCCTTTTTCCATATGATGTACACTTTGCATATGTTACTTTTCCCCCTCCCCAAGACATTATTAATTGTGAAAGTCTTGGATGTTGGAAATGTCCCATCAGTGGAGAATTTTTATTTTTGAGCCCTTCCACTTGTCTCCAATAACACATTTCACAGAATTTATATGCATTGATTCTTATGGAATACTATTGAACAATACTTTAATATTTTATTTTATTATACTGCTTTAACAAAATTTTATCTAGTGTTTGTCTTTGCAATTGCCCATTCCTCCTATAAATAATCATGAATAATTAACAAAGGAGAGGCAAGCATCTGGGGTGAGAAGAGAAAGTGAAAAGAGCTCAGGAACAAGGAGCCCTCATAAGGAAATGAAGACCCAGAGACACAGAGTTGAACACTTACATACTGAATTGGACAAAGAATAGTTTCTGCTTTTGCTAAGAGGGCATCCATGACCCTGTTGGTGTTTTCATTCAAGATCAACTGATTTATTGCCTATATTGGTTAACTGAACAAATTCAGAGATGTGGTCTTGCACTGTTGCCCAGTCTAGAGTACAGTCATGCAATCACAATTCTCTGTAACCTCGAACTCCTGAGCTCAAGTAATCCTCCCACCTCAGCCTCCAGAGTCGCTGGAAATACAGCATGTAGAGTCCATGAAGCACAGGACAATAAAGCTTCCTACTCGTATCACCAGAAGGATATCTTTGAAAGATTCACCACCAGACTAGAAGAGAGAATCATTTGAAGCATCATGTGTTGAAACAACAGAAGTCTATTCACCTGTGCACTAACTAGAAACAGAGTTACAATGTTTTCAATTCTTTGAATCCAGGAGAGTGAGTTGAAAATCTGAAAATGCGGCCATGGACTGGTTCCTGGCATTGGATTATGCTCATTCTTTTTGCCTGGGGGACCTTGCTATTTTATATAGGTGGTCACTTGGTACGAGATAATGACCACCCTGATCACTCTAGCCGAGAACTCTCCAAGATTCCGGCAAAGCTTGAACGCTTAAAACAGCAGAATGAAGACTTGAGACGAATGGCTGAATCTCTCCGGATACCAGAAGGTCCCATTGATCAAGGACCTGCTACAGGAAGGGTACATGTTTTAGAAGAGCAACTTGTTAAGGCCAAAGAACAGATTGAAAATTACAAGAAACAAACCAGAAATGGTCTGGGGAAGGATCATGAAATCCTAAGGAGGAGGATAGAAAATGGAGCTAAAGAGCTCTGGTTTTTCCTACAGAGTGAACTGAAGAAATTAAAGAGCTTAGAAGGAAATGAACTCCAAAGATTTGCAGATGAATTTCTTTTGGATTTAGGACATCATGAAAGGTCTATAATGACGGATCTATACTACCTCAGTCAGACAGATGGAGCAGGTGATTGGCGGGAAAAGGAGGCCAAAGATCTGACAGAGTTGGTCCAGCGGAGAATAACATATCTTCAGAATCCCAAGGACTGCAGCAAAGCCAAGAAGCTGGTGTGTAATATTAACAAAGGCTGTGGCTATGGCTGTCAACTCCATCATGTAGTCTACTGCTTCATGATTGCGTATGGCACTCAGCGAACATTCATCTTGGAATCTCAGAATTGGCGCTATGCCACTGGTGGATGGGAGACTGTGTTTAGACCTGTAAGTGAGACATGCACAGACAGATCTGGCATCTCCACTGGACACTGGTCAGGTGAAGTGAAAGACAAAAATGTTCAAGTGGTCGAGCTCCCTATCGTAGACAGTCTTCATCCACATCCTCCCTATCTACCCTTGGCTGTACCAGAAGACCTCGCAGATTGACTTGTATGTGTCCATGGTGCTCCTGCAGTGTGGTGGATGTCCCAGTTTGTCAAATACTTGATCCGTCCACAACTTTGGCTAGAAAAGGAAATAGAAGAGGCCACCAAGACACTTGGCTTCAAACATCCAGTTATTGGAGTCCATGTTAGACGCACAGACAAAGTGGGAACAGAAGCTGCCTTCCATCCCATTGAGGAATACATGGTGCATGTTGAAGAACATTTTCAGCTTCTTGCACGCAGAATGCAAGTGGACAAAAAAAGAGTATATTTGGCCACAGATGACCCTTCTTTATTAAAAGAAGCCAAAACAAAGTACCCCAATTATGAATTTATTAGGATAATTCTATCTCTTGGTCAGCTGGACTACATAATCGATATACAGAAATTCACTTTGGGGTGTGATCTTGGATATACATTTTCTCTCTCAGGCAAACTTCTTAGTGTGTATTTTTTCATCCCAGGTCTGTCAAGTTGCTTATGAAATCATGCAAACACTGCATCCTGATGCCTCTGCAAACTTCCATTCTTTAGATGACATCTACTATTTTGGGGGCCAAAATACCCACAACCAGATTGCCATTTATCCTCATGAACCTCGAACTTCAGATGAAATCCCCATGGAACCTGGAGATATTATTGGTGTGTCTGGAAATCATTGGGATGGCTATTCTAAAGGTATCAACAGAAAACTGGAAAGGATGGTCCTATATCCCTCCTACAAAGTCTGAGAGAAGATAGAAACCATCAAGTACCCCACATATCCTGAGGCGGAGAAATAAAGTTCAAATAGAAGAGATG
>VBSM01002616.1:16098289-16108714 GCA_008086735.1 Cheirogaleus medius | reverse complement strand
TGATTCTTAGTCAGTGGTGGTGCTGTGACCACTGAATTCACTCCCACCAACAAACGCAGAATGAGAATGGATGTTTTTTCCTTTAAAAAATAATAATAATTAACAAAGATGCCCAGATTTTTAAAAATAAAATATTTATCTGGCATTTGAATGTTTATTGCAGCACAATTCACAGTTTTAAAGCTATGGAATCAATCTAGGTGCCTATAAGTTCATGAGTGGATAAAGAAAATATGGTGTGTTTGTTTGTGTGTGTGTGTGTGTGTGTGTGTGTATCATATAGTACTGCTCAGGCATAAAACATAGATGAAATAATGTCTTTCCAAGCAACTTGAATGGAAGTGGAAACTATCATCCTAAGTGAAGTATCTCACGAATGGAAAAACAAGTACCCCATGTTCTCACTAAAAAGTGGAATCTAAGCAATGGGTATGCATGGGCACAAAGAGTTGTAAAGGACACTGGAAACCAAGAAGGGGGCAGGTTGTGAGGGACGTGAAGGATAAAACTTACCTATTGCATACAATGAACAATATTCTGGTGACAGACACTTTAAAAGCCCTGAGTTCAGCATTATACAATGTATCCATGTAACAAAGACACTTGTACCCCCTTAATATTTTGAAATTTAATAAATAAATAAAATATTTTTTCCAATTTTAACTAATTTCATTAACATGTTCTTACTAAATTTTCACCCTGATCAAATATTTTTATGTGTTACATAGAGATTAAGTAAAAATAAGAAGAAATAAACAAGTTTCACTATATACCTTAAATTGGAACATTATATATTCCGGCATTATAGAGTGCTCTGAGGCACTGCTAGTTGCTGGATCCCAATATGATGAACTAAAGTGGGTGATAGAAATCTGAAATAAATTTCTAGCAATCATTCTTTCAATTTCGATCTTCTCAGTTTTGTCTTGTGTTTGCTAAGGGATATTTAATGAAGGTATAGAATTGAGAGAGTCATCAAAATAGAGTATAATCCAAAATTTACTCATCTATGCTTCTACATTTATTTATTTATTTGATTAATTTTACTGAATACTTGAGTAATATGTACTGGCCTCATTGTAGGCTCAGGATAAATAACCTAATTCTTTAGGGAGTTTATAATTGATTGAGATGGTCAAATCTTTTGGCATACATTAAAGTCCAGAGATTTGTGCCAAAAGTACTAATAAAAATCTCAAGATGGGGGGCCTGAAAAAAGGTGGCTAGTAATAATTGAAACTCTTCTTGGGCTGTGTGGAAGATGGATTTAAAGGACATTAGATTGGAGTCAAGGAACTTGCCACAGTAGTTCATTATATTGATGTGGGCTTAAAGTATGTCAATGTCAATGAAAAAAGTCAGATTTGAAAAACTGTAGTTAAAATGCACAGAACACATTAACTGCTTACTATGAGGAGAGTGCAAAAAAGGAGCTGTATCTCCCCATTTTTAATTAAACAAGTGTGTGTGGTAGTGGTACAAACAGATAAAAAGTGCAGGAGCTCTCAGAAACTAGAAATAAAGGGAAAACCTCCTCACCTTGATAAAGAACTTATATAGAAAAGCCACAGCTAACATCATACTTAATGCCAAGAAACTAGAAATTTCCTGCTATGATGAGGAACAGGGCAAGGATGTCTTCTGTCATCTTCTTTAATATTGTACTGAAATTTCTAGCTAATTCAATAAGACAAGATAAGGAAACAAATGTGTTATGGGCAGAATTGAATCCCCTCAAAATGAAGCCCTAACCCCTAGTATCTCAGAATGTGACTGTATTTGCAGATAGACCCTTCAAAAAGATAATTAAGTTAAAATAAGACTGTAGGGTGGGCCTTAATCCAGTCTAACTGGTGTCCTCATAAGAAGAGGAGATAGGGATGCAGAGAGACACTGGGGGTGCATGTACACAGATGGACAACCATGTGAAGAAGCAGCAAGAGGACAGGCATTTGCAAGCTGAGGAGAGAGGTTTTGGAGAAAGCTACCCTTGCTGGCACATAGATTTTGGACTTCCAGCCTCTGTAAGTGTAATAAAATAAATTTTTGTTGTTTAAGACACTGAATCTGTGGTATTTATTAATGGAACCCCTAGAAAACTCATACAAATAATTACATAGATTATGAAGGAAGAAATAAAACTATCTTTGTTTGCAGATGACATGGTGGCTATGTAGGAAATCTAAGGGAATCAGCAAAGAATACCCTTCTGGAACTAACAAGCGGTTATAAGAAGGCTGCTGACTGCAAGTTTAAGATACAAATATAAAGTAAATGTTAATGGACGTGAAGGAATAAACAGATAGCAATCAATAATAGTAGGGGACTTAAATACTCTTCTTTCAACAATGGATAGATAAAACAGACAGAAAATTAATAAGGAAATATTGGGTTGAACTGCACTTTAGACCAAATAGATCTAACAAACATATATAACATTTTTCATCTAATAGCAACAGAATATACATTCTTTTCTAGTGTACATAACACATTTGACAGGATAGACTGTATATAGTAGGCTAAAAAAGAGGTCTGAACAAATTTAAGGAGATTGAAATCATATCTAATATTGTTTCATACTATAATATTTATAGTATGAAATACTATACTATAATAATTATAGTATGATAGTATTATAGTATCATACTATAATATTTATATAATATTATAGTATTATAATATAGTATAATATTTATATAGTATCATACTATAATATTTATATATATTTATATAGTATTCATACTACAATATTTATAGTATGAAACTAGAAATCAGTAACAGGAGGAATCTCAGAGAAAACACATATATGTGGAAACACATGCTCCTGAACAACCAATGGGGCAAAGAGAAAATCAAAAGCGGAATTAGGAAATATCTTGAGACAAACAACAATGGAACACCGCATATCAAAACCTATGGGGACTCAGTGAAATCAATTGTAAGAGCGAATTTTATAGCAATAAATGCCAACATTAAAAAAGAATAAAGATTCCAATAAATAGTTTAACATTATGCCATAAGGAGTTAGAAAAAGAAGAACAAACTAAATCCAACCATAGCAGAAGGAAGGAAATAATAAAGATCAGAACAGAAATAAATCCAATAGAGAAGAGAAAAACCTTTAAAAAATCAATAAAAGTCAGTGGGTTCTTTGAAGAAAATAAACAAAATTGACAAACCACTAGCCAGACTAACTACATAAAAGAGAGAAGCTTCAAACAAACAAAATCAGAAAAGAAAGTGTTCACACTACTGCACATGCTTCATTAATAAAAAAGCTCATAAGGGCGTATTATGAATAATTTTATGCCAACTAATTGTATAACCTAGAGAAATGAGTAAATTTATGGAAAAATATAGTCTACCAAATGTGAATCAGGGAGAAATTGAAAGGTTAAATATATTAATAACAAACAAAGAGATTAAAGAAGTAATTACAAATATTCCAACAAAGAAAAGCCTTAAACCATATGACTTCACAACTGAATTCACCAAACGCTCAATAAAGAATTATTACCAATACTTCTAAACTCTTACCAAAAATAGATCAAGAAGGAGTTATTTCCAGTAATATTTTATGAGGCTAGCATCACTTTGAAACCTAAGCCAGACAAAGACACCAGAAGAAATAAAATTACAGGTCAATACTTTTGATGACTCTGATGAACTTCTATGCAAAAAATCCTCAGTAAAATATTAGCAAACCAAATATAACAACATATCAAAAAGATTATACAGCATGATTGAGACTTATCTCTGGCATGCAAGCCTGGTTTAACACACGCAAATTGACCATTGTGCTATATTATGTTAACAAAATGAAAAATAAAAACCACATAATCACCTCAATTGATACATACAAAGCTTTCACTAAGTTCATCATCCTTTCTTGATAAAAAAACTCTTAACATTTTAGGTATAGAAGAAAAGTTCTACAACATAATAAGGGCCATTTATGAAAAACCCATAGCTAACATCATAATCAGTAGAAAAACAGGAAGATTTTCCACTAAGATCCAGTACACAGCAGGAATGTCTACTCTCACTATTTCTATTCAAAATAGTACTGAAAGTACTATAAAGACCAATCAGACAAGAAATGGAAATTAAAGACACCCAAATTAGAAAGAAAGAAGTTAAATTATCTCTATTTGCAGATTACATGGTCTTATGTATAGAAAACTGAAAATTTACAAAAAACTGTTAGAACTAATAAATAAATTCAGTATAGTTGCAAGATATAAAATCAACATAAAAAAATCAGTAGTATTTCTATACACAAATTCCAACCTTGTTGAAAAAGAAATCAAGAAAACAATGCCATTTACAATAGCATCAAAGAATAAATAAAATACCTTGCAAGAAATTTTATTTAGGTAAAATATTTGTACACTAAAAACTATACAACATTGAACAAAATGGAAAAGATATAAGTAAATGGAATGATGTCCCATGTTCATCAATGAGAAAAATTGATATTATTAAAATGTGCATACTACCAAGAGCAATATACAGATTTTATGCAATTAATAGCAAAATTCCAATGATATTCTTCACAAAAATAAAAAACAAAATCCTAAAATTCCCATGAAAGCTCAAGAAAAACCCAAATAGCCAAAGCAATCATGAAAAAGAAAAACAAAATTGGAGTCATCATATTTTCTGAGATAAAATTATATTATTAGGTTTTTAAAGTATGAAATGTCTGATTTCATTAAGTATTAACAACTAGGCTCAAACACACCTTTATTAATCAAAATAGGAACCATTACAATCAACACATTTTTTTGTCAACAAGAAATAAGTTTGTTTATTCCTGTAGCATAAAAATCTGTGTTTTGGGATTTCATGAACTCTTGAAAGGCATTTTCTGCATCCTGCTGGTTGTGGAAGCATTTTTCCTGCAAAAAATTGTTGAGATGCTTGAAGAAGTGGTAGTCTGTTGGTGAAATGCCAGGTGAATATGGCAGATGAGGCAAAACTTTGCAGCCCAATTCATTCAACTTCAAGCATTGGTTGAGTGACATGCTGTCCGGTGTTGTCATGGAGAAGAATTGGACCCTTTCTGTTGACCAATGCTGGCTACAGGTATTGCAGTTTTCAGTGCATTTTGTTGATTTGCTGAGCATACTTCTTAGATGTAATGGTTTCACCAGGATTCAGAAAGCTGTAGTGGATCAGACAGGCAGCAGAACACCAAACAGTGGCCATGACCTTTTTTTGCTGCAAGTGTGGCTTTGGGAAGTGCTTTGGAACTTCCAACCATGGTCATCACTGGTTGTTGTATAAAATCCACTTTTCATGGCACATCACATCCGATTGAGAAATGTTTCGTTGTTGTTTCATACAAGAAGAGAAGACGACACTTCAAAATGATGATTTTTTTTTGATTTTCAGTCAGTCTGTGATCCATTTTAAGTTAGTTTCCATTAAGTGTACAAGGTCTGTCCCTAGGTTAATTTTTTTCCTTGCAAATTTCTAGTTGTTGCAGCACCATTTGTTAAAATAATTATCTTTTCTCCATTGTATTGTGTTTGTTCCTTTATCAAATATCACTTGATTATGTTCATGTGGGTCTATTTCTGGACTCTATTCTGTTTAATTGATCTACTTATCTATCACTTTGCCAATGCCATGTTGTCTTGATTACTATAGATTTATAGCAAGTCTTGAAGTCTTCAAACTTTGTTCTTCTTTGTGTTGTCTATTCTGGATCAATTTATCTCTCAGTATAAACTTTAGAATCTGTTTATTAATATTCACAAATTAATTTGCTATGATTTTAATTGGAACTGTGTGAAATATAGAGGTCAAGTTTGGAAAAACTGACATCTTGACTATATTGATTCTTTCTGTCTATGAACGTAGAATATCTCTCCATTTATTTAGTTCTTGTTTGATATATTTCATCAGAGTTTTGTAGTTCTCCATATATAAATCTCATACCTATTATGTTAGATTTATGCATATCAGTTTTGCTATTTTGGGAGCTAATATATGAATATATGATATTGTGATTTTTTAAAATAAAGTTTTTTAATAGATGTTTACATTAATTTGTATTAATATCTTTCTGCCAACTATGCTTAGTCAGTGGTTTTATAATTACTTTTTGTTTTCTCAGTCATTCTAAAACACTAATTCCTCTTAAAGCTGCCTGATGTTGAAGGTCTTTTTTGTACTTGACAAGCCACTCAGGTTTGCCTTCAGTAAAATAATGCAAAACTTTTATTCTTTATGAAGCATAGTCAGTGATTTTATCAAAATGGTCATAAACCTTTTTGTAATTTAGGATACTTAAATGTTTCTTTTAAAGAAATAACTTATGTCTTCTTAAGAGTGAAATAAAAGTAATTAAAATTCATCCTCATGGTGTTCTCAATATGGCATTCACAGGTACCTGAGAATTTTCTGGAAACCAGGATTATAAACTGACACATTTTTTGAAGCTCATTGTCACTAATAAGTAATGACTATTCTTAATTTTAAATAAGGTATGCTGATGAATTTTAAAATCAATACATTTTTATATATTTTATTGTGGTAAAAAAAGGTAACATGAAATCAACCATCTTTACAAATTTTTAAGTGCACTGTAGAATATTGTTAACTTATACAGCATGTTGTACACAAGATATCTATAACGTTATAACGTTTTCATCTCACATGACTGAAACTTTATTTCCATTCAACAGCAACTTCCCATTTTCCACTCTCCCACTCACTGGCAGCTACCATTTTAGTTCTGTTTCTATGGTTTTGACTAATTTAGATACTTTAAATAGGTGGAATTATTCAGTGTACCTCCTCTTGCATAATGTCCTCAAGGTTGACTCATGTTGAAGGATAACAGAATTCTCTTCCTTTAGATGGCTGAATAACATTCCATTATTGTATATACAGCTTTTTCATTAAAAAAATAAATGTTACTGTGTATATTTGAGGTTTACAACATGATGTTATGGGATACATACAAATAGTAAAATTGTTACTATAATGAAGCATAATTAACATGTTTATCATCTCTAACACTTAATTTTGTGACGAGAACAACTAAAATTCACTTAGTTAACAACAATATAGTGTTATCAGCTTTATTCCTCATGTTGTGCATTAGATGTCTAGACTTGTTCATCCTATGTATCCACTACATTGTATACTTAGACCTATATCTCCTCATTTCCTTCCCTCCCTGCCTTTATGCATAGTAACCACCCCTTCATTCTCTATCTCTGTGTATTTGAGCTGTATGTGTATATGTATCTGTGTGTATGTGTGTATATGTATATTCCTAATATAAATGAGATCAAGCAATACTTTTTTCTTTCTGTGTCTGGCTTATTTCACTTAGCATAATGTCCTCCACGTCTATCTCTGTTGTGAAAAAATGGCAAGATCTCCTTTTTATGGCTGAATAATATTCCGTTGTGTGTGTGTATATATAGATGCCACATTTTCTTTATCTGCTCACTATTGAGAGGCATTTAAGTTGTTTCTATATCTTAGCTATTCTGAATAATGCTACACTAAATATGGAAGTGAAGGTATCTTTAGAGGTGATTATTTCTTCTTTGGGTATATAGTCAGAAGAGAAATTGCCAGGTCAAACAGGAACTCTATTTTTATTTTTTTTTAGGAAGCTTCACACGGTTTTCAATAATGATTGTACCCTTATAAATTCTCACCAACAGTATACTAAGGTTCTTTTTTCTCCACACCATAACCGAAACTGGTTGTCCCTTGTCTTTTTGATAATAGCCATCCTTATGGGTGTGAGGTGATATCTCATAGGAATTTTGATATATATTGTACATATGACTTATGATGTTGAACACTTTTTCACATACCTGTTGGATATTTTTATATTTTCTTTAAAGAAATGTCTGTTCAGGGTCTTTGCCCATCTTTAAATTGGATTATTGTTTATCCACTATTGAATTGTAAGTGTTCTTTAAATTTTTGAATTTTAACCCATTATCAGATATGTAGTTTGCAATAATTTTTTTCCCCAGCCCATAGGTTTCCTTTCATTTTTTTCACTGTTGTCTTTGATGCCTTTGCTTCTCAGACTGATGTAGTCCCATTTATTTATTTGTGTTTTCGAAGCTTGCACTTTTGGTGTGATCGAAAAAAATCATTGCCAAGACTGAAGTCAAAGAGCTTTCCACTATGTTCTCTTCTAGGAGTTTTATGGTTTCAGGTCTTACATTCAGATATTTTATCCATTTTAAATTTATTTTTATATATGTTTTAAGATAAGGGTTCAACTTTATTCTTTTTCACTGAAAATTCTGTTTTCCTACCACCATTTATTGAAGAGATGATTCATGCCTCATTGTGTTCTCTTGGTGCTTTTATTGAAAATTAGTTGCCTGTATATGTTTAGACTTATTTATAGACTATTCTGTTCCATTGGTTTATGTTTCTGTTTTTATGCCATTCCCAGGCTGTTTTGATTACTATGGTTTTATAATTTCAAATCAAAAGCATAGTTTATTATATCTCAAACAAGAAGCAGTACAATTAATCAAAGTATGCACCTAAACTATCAGCACAATTTTGCCATCTTAATCATATCTTGTTTTTGCCAACAATGAAAAAGCCTGGAAAGTGAGTGGTGATGAAATGATGAAAGACCTTTTCCACAGCTTGTTGAGAATTGAATATTTTTCTTTGCAAGAAGTGATCCAAAACCTGGAATAGGTGGTAGTCAGTTGATGCAAGATCTGGTGAATATGGTGGATAACAGAGAGTTTCCAAGTCTACCTGCTATAGTTTGAGCAGCAGTGTTTGTGCAACATGTGGTCTAATGTTATCTTGCAAGAGGATTGATCTGTCTTTATTGACCAATCTTGGCTGCATAGTTGCAAGCATCTTCATCATTTCATCCAGTTGCTTACAGTAGACATCCCCTGTTATGGACAGATCAGGTTTCATGAAGCTGTAGTAGATAATACCAGTGCTTCACCACTAAACAGACACTATCAGCTTTTTTTTAATGAATATTTGGTTTTGGACTGTGTTTTACCACTTTATCTTTGTCCAACCATTGTGCTGAATGCTTGCAATTGTCAAAAAGAATCCAGTTTTCATCACACGTAATAAATATGGTGTAAATGATTTGCCTTTATGTTTTGACAGGAATGAAAGGCAAGCTTCGAGACAATATCTCTTTTGATGCTCATTTAATTCATGCAGAAACCATCTACCCAGCTTCTTTACCTTGTTCATTTATTTCAAATGGTCCAATGTTGTTGGAATGGTAATATCCAACTTTGCTGCTAATTCACGCTTAGGTTGAGATGGATTCGCTTCCACTACAGCTTTCAGCTCATTATTCACCTTGGTCTCAGGTCACCTACATGGCTTATTTTCAAGATTAAATTCACCAGAACAGAACTTAATGTACTGTGTGTTCATTAGCCACATCCTTCCCAAATGCTTCATTGATATTTCAAGCTGTCTGTGCTGCATTGCTCCCATGACAGAACTTACATTTGAAAATATCACAAATTTTTTACTTATCCATAGTTTCACAAAAATTGCTCTAAAAATTTTGAAATATAATCTCAGCCCAAAATGTTCATTTGAAAGACAGGATTTAACTTTATAATAAAAATAAAACAAGAAGTGTCAAAGTGAAATGTCAGCGATATCAACTGTCAAACTTAGTATAATATATAGATTTAAGAAGGTATGACTCAGATAAACAATTTGAACAATTTGAGAAAATGGAACAATTTTGAAAAATGAAGAAATGGAATAACTGTAAATTGGTATAGTAGGAGTGCTACAGAATTTTAAAGTAGCTGGTACCTATTATATTTTATAAAATATATTATTCAGTATACACAAAAATTTTAAAAATAAATAATAATCTAAATAGAATATCAATTATATACCATGTATTATATTAGTTAACAGATGCATATTAAAAGATTCATTGCCAATTTGAATGGGAATATGCACTTCGTTTTCATTGTCCAATTATTTTTGACTTAGTGAATACATCAGTTGTCATTTTATTCCTAACCATTTTAGGTCAGAACTCATTTTTAGAATTTGATACAATTCATGAACCTTATCTATTATATAAATGTACAAAACTTTATTTATAATTACCAGGGTAACACAAAATCTTAGAAGTTCCTTCAAATATTCCAGATAAACAACCCATGGTCTATATAAAATACATTTTCTCTTTTTATGCTATTCTTTAATAGCTCTTTTAGAAATCAAGATAAAACTAGATGTATAAAGTAAAAAATTATAAAAAAAAAATAACAAAGGAATATCTGCGAAGCAGGGGTGGATGGGTGGAGTGGTGGTGAGCCTGGTTTATATCAGCAACATTTAGTGATTACCATTAAACAAATCAAAACCACAAGGAGATATCACTTATCTCCAGTAAGAATGGCCTTTATC
>VBSM01002616.1:16087613-16098189 GCA_008086735.1 Cheirogaleus medius | reverse complement strand
ATATACGTAATTGTAATATTTGTACCCCCATAATATGCTGAAATAAAAAAAAAGTGTAATCAACTTGTCTTTGAGTCCATTGGTATATGAAAAACAAGAAATGGGTAAAGTTTATTACGTATTTGGTTGAATAAAGACAGAAATTTCTGGAAGTGATATTTGTAAAGTAACGCAATGAAAAGTGAGGAATTCCCTTTTAGAAGATTCTCTATAACTATTAATGACTTTGAGTAACTTTTTTTTTTCTGAGAAAGAGCCTCACTCTATTGCCTGGGCTACAGTGCCATGGCATCAGCCTAGCTGAGAACAACCTCAAATTCTTGGGCTCAAGCAAGCCTTCTGCCTCAGCCTCCCAAGTAGCTGGGACTACAGGCATGCGCCACCATGCCCAGCTAATTTTTTCTATATGTTTTTAGTTGTCTAGCTAATTTCTTTCTATTTTTTAGTAGAAATGGAGTCTTGGCTCTTGCTCAGGCTGGTCTTGAACTCCTGAGCTCAAACGATCTGCCCGCCTCGGCCTCCCAGAGACTTTGAGTGAGAAAATTGCTGTTCTGCCTGGAAGCAATAAAAAGACCTAATTCACTGGTTCTAAAACTTTTACAAACTTTCACTTCTATAGGGACTGATTTTATTAGAGTCAGTTGGGAATCTTAAAATATAAATGAATACTTCTCACTAATAGACATTTTTCAATATTCAGATTAATTAAGAATAAGGTGTTACCCAGGAATCAGTATTAAAAGCAAAGCAAAACAAAACCTCCCAGATGACTCTGAGGTATGGGAAAGTTTGGCAAACACTGACCTAATTGACCTCCAGGGCCCTTTTTATTTTTCAAAAGAGACCACACGTTTTAATATATTCTTCTAATTTACTTTCTTGGTTTTAAGAATAACTATATGGCTAGATCAAAAGACTTAGGACTTACGGCAGATAGCATATAGAAGAAATTCTGACTTTCAGTTCGGACTTTGTATAATATAAATAATAATATTTTCTCGAGGTTCAAACTGAAGACCCAGTCTGAAATTCTCTTTTGGTTCTAAAAAGGAAGAGGTATAGAAGACTTATAAATAAATAGGTCTATTTATTGAGTGTACTCAGATACTTGAATAAATGTATATATACTGTGAAGCTTTTTTGTAATTAATTACACTTTTCTCAAAGTTTCCTTTACAAGAACAATAAGCTTTTAAAATCCTTCAATGAGCCTTTCTTTGGAATAAGCTGGATCTCAAGAAAGGTAACTGGTTTTTAAAATCATAAATATTTTTGAAGATTGGTTTTTGAAACTTAGTAAAATTTTTTTCTGCTCATTTTGTCATATATCAATTATTTATCAAGTACTTTCTGTTTCCCAGGTGCTACGTATTTCTTTTAATTTATAGATATCATTTAATTTAATCTTGGCAACAAGAATCCTATGACGCAGATATTCTAAACCATATTTTACTGATGACCAAACAGAGGCTCATGGAATTTAAATAATTTGTCCAAGATTACTCAGCCAGTGAGTGGCAGAGCATGGATTAAAAGCCAGATTTATGTGAATTGAAACTCCATGCTTTTAACCAATAAAATATTTTGACTTCATAAAAAATCGTAAGAGAAGCTAAATCAGTTTCACATCATCTGACTACATTGTACTTCTAATTTTATAAAAAATTCCAAATAAAGATATTAATTTCAAATATGATAAGTTTCTTGAAGCAACTTTTTTCGTTAGTTCAGAAATTAAATATAGTAATGGAACATAGTAATGTTAATGTTTTATTAACAATATATAAAGGGAGAAAATTTCTTGTTGGGAAGTTAATCTTATACTTCACCTGTAGTGCTTCTATATAAACAAAATAATTCATATGTCTAACACAGTAAAAAAAAAAAACATGCTAGAGTTTTGATGCCAAAAAGAAAGCAACTAGCATTTAGAGATTAGTAGTAAATGAAATAGGAAATAAAAGTTGAACCGTGTAGTTAGTATACAGGGTAAGAGTTTTATTAATCACTTTGGATGACTTTCTTCAAGACTGGTGCTTCATTCGGCATTGTTAAACTATAAACCCATGTTTCCTAATATTTTTACATAGCAGAATGTTTTAAGAGATCCACATTAAATTCATCTTGTGGTGGGGAAAGGAATTGATCTATGTTTTCACCCAATTTTTCATTCCTAAGGCACAAAGAACTTTATGTGTCTGCTTGTTTACTTATTTACTTGATGAAGATTTATGATTTTAAGGTGTTTGAGTCTTGCTTTTCACATCCAATTTCATATAATCCTCACAGTCTAATAAAGTAGATATTATTATACCTCCCATTTGGAAGAGGAGGACTTTTGAGGCATTGAAAGTGTAGATACTTGTCTTAGATTTTTTTAGAATGAAAGAGGTAAACTTCGGACTCAATGCATTTCATTCCAAAGCTCTTAACAAATGGCCTAAAATGACTGATAACCTCACTGCCCAAAACATCATTTGTCTATTCACATTTCTCATATCATACGGAAACTAAATATATTAGAAAAAACCTAGACAATCTTATTTTGGTTGTAGTTTAGGTGCTTCCAAGTGTAAAGCTAGTCTATTAGATACACTGCCAAGAAAATCCCAATTTGTGTTGGCATTTTATTTTTTTCATTGAGAACTTCAGGAATCAAAAGTTGATCAAGGCTTTCCACAGGCTTCATGATAATGCTCTCATTTTCTCAGATTGGTCTCAGCTATGAAGAGTGAGCTGAACAGGAATTACTCAGAGTTGACAGAGTTTATTCTGCTGGGATTCAGATCATCTCCAGAAGTACAGATTCTTTTATTCTTACTGTTCTTGCTTCTCTACATGGTCATTGTGTTGGGAAATACCAGCATGTTAGTTGTCATTAAAATAGACTCCAGACTTCACACGCCTATGTATTTCTTTCTCAGAAATTTGTCCTATTTAGATCTGTGCTACTCCACAGTCATTGCTCCCAAAACCCTGGCTACTTTCTTGTCCAAGGAAAAGAAAATTTCTTACAATGGCTGTGCCACACAATTCTTTTTCTTTGCTCTCTTTGTTGGGACTGAAGGTTTTCTTCTGGCTGTAATGGCATATGATCGCTTCTCAGCCATTTGCTCACCATTCCTCTATAATGTACGTATGTCTCAGCAGGCTTGTGTTCGTTTGGTGATTGGCTCCTATATCTGTGGATGCATCAACTCCATGATACAAACAGGTTTCACTTTCAGTTTGCGCTTCTGTGGGGAGAACAGACTGGACCACTTTTTCTGTGATGTCCCAGCCCTGATCAAGATCTCCTGTGTTGACACCTTTGTGAATGAGATTGTATTGTTTATCCTCTCTGCCCTCATCATCCTCACCACCACAACTGTCATTCTGGTATCCTATGCTTATATCCTCTCCACTGTCCTGAAGATCCCCTCAGTGCACGGCAGAAGTAAGACCTTCTCCACTTGCAGCTCTCACATCATTGTGGTGAGTTTATTCTATGGAACTGTGTTCTTCATGTATGCTCAACCTGGGGCCATCTCCTCACCAGAGAAAAGCAAGATTGTAGCTGTATTCTATACTCTTATTATCCCTATGTTAAATCCTCTGATTTATAGCCTAAGAAATAGAGAGGTGAAAAATGCTTTAAAAAGGATAATGATGAGAAAAATATCTTTTAATTGACCTCTAGCCATCTATAAAACTGTAAAATCAATGAAAAGCAATACTATCAACAATTTGTTATAGAATAGTTTCAAAGAAAGATATCTAAAAGTTTTGCAGGTTAAACTTTATTTTCATTTTTATTATCAATAAGTCTTTTAAAAAGTAAATTAAAAATTAATACAGGTTTTTCATATTTCTACATAATTTTATAGTGTGATATCTAGGTATTACATAGATTTGTTATTCTTATTTCATCTGGCTTAGTTGTATTTAGAATTGTAGCTAAAATACAGTACTACCAATTTGATGCATTAATATACACATTAAATTTATGAACACAATATCTGTGTGTGTGTATATATATATGTGTGTGTGCGTGTATGTGTATGTGTGTGTATATATATATATATGAAAATCTACCTGTTAATCTATCTATTGGAAAGGGAAAAATAGAGATGGACACTACTGAATTTTTATCTTCTTTGTTTTATCCAGATCATAAGCAAGTTGGCCACTGTCCAATCTTTGCAAATGAGAATTAAAAGTGCTATGGTAATATAAATTACTGGCTTCGTCAAATAATTATACAAAGGAGTAGTACCAAGTATTATACCGATAATATTGTTAAATCATCCAGATATTAATGATTTCATCCAGAAGCAAAATAAATAAATAAATGAATGTCATATAGTTTCTGTAAAACTACCTTGTCATGAGGGTCTTAATAATAAATATTTGATAAGTAACTAGTATTATTTATGCTTATTGATATAATTAGTTTCTATTTATGTTTGTGGGTCATTTCATTAGTTATGTATTGATCTGAAAATTCTTATTTTCCTCTAGATTTGAAAAATTAATGCCATGGATAAAATGTTTTCTTAAATATTAATAATTAAAATATTAATATCATAAAATAAAATAATCAAATCATAATATTTAATTAAAATTATATAATAACATATTCTAGCCTAAATATCTTATAATAACTTAATCCTTTCTATGTCTATACTTTTCACTTTGAATCCTGAAAATTTTTTCTTATTTTTGTCCCTTAAACTTGCCAAAGGGTTTGACTTTATACCACTAGAATTTTGAGTTCCATATCATTGTTTCCAAAGTATTTTATGATGTGATGTCTAGTTATTACATAGTTGTGTTTTTCTTTTGTTTTGCTTAAGTGTATTCAAAACTGTAACACCAAAACATTACAACTAAATTAACACATGCATTAAATTTATTAATATAATATCTGTATATAGATCTGCATATTGATATAATTATTTTAATTTATTTTTCTAAGGTCTTGTTTTATTATCTTTCTTTTTCTATATTTACATGTTGAATGCTTAGTTCTTTTATTTTCAGTTTTTATTTTAATGAAATATGTGTAAAGCTTTTGCATCATTTTGAATGTAACTTAATTTTATTTTCAGATTTTATAAATAATTTTCTTTTAATTTGAATGTTTGCTTTCACTCATAAATTATTTAGATAAGGCTTATTATTTCAATATAGTTGATATATTTAGACAATATCTTTTTATTATTGATTTCTAGTTTTCTTAACTTAAGTTCTGGGAATTTAAACTCAAAAAATCTTTTTGGTGGAATTTATAATGTTAGCTTACCAAGATATTACATTTTGTAAATATACCATGAATTCAAGCAAAGATGTCTTATTCTCTTATATGTTATAAAAATGAATCTTACAATGTATTAAATATAATAAAGGTTGATTACTTTGGGTGAGTTGTAGTTATGCCAGTTAGACACTGATGGTTTAATGTTAGAAAATGCAGAGTCACATTCACTGTATTAACTGATTAAAAGATTTAAAGTTATTATCTCAAAAGCTATTGGAAGAACCTTTGATAAATTTTAACACTATCCAAAATCTTAGTAACCTTTAGAAAATTTAGAAATTTAGAAAATAACTAAACTTCATTACCTGATAAAACTTATATATACAAGCTGAATGAACATAAATTCTAAATGGGAAAATATCAGAAATATTTTTTTAATTGGGAAAAGAATATCCATCATCTTTGATGCAGTTCAGCATTCTATCAGAAGAAGTCTAGCCAGTGCAATATGAAAATAAAAATGAAAAACATAAGGGATAAAATGTGGGATTAAACTGTCATTTATTTATATGATCATTTAAAGAAGAGTTCATAAAGATGTTTGGATTAATGTACAAAAATCAATTGCATGTCTACATAATAGCAGTAAACAGGTACAATATTTAATTTAACAGATTATACCATTTACATGTGTATTCAGAGATTATCAACAATTTAGGAATAATTTAACAAAGATATATAAGACCTTGGTGGAAAATTATAAAATTGTTTAGTCATACAACAGAAAATATTGTTCAAGAATTACAAAGAGCATTAACCATTTAAGAAAAGATATGTACATGCAAATGGAGTAGAATTAAGAATTATTTTGGCCATTGAAAGATGTTTTATAGAAAGCGAAAGTACAAAATACAAGCCAAAAGAATGTGTTCACAATGCATACAACTAAGAAGATTATATACTAAATTCCTACGAATCTATAATAATGGCACAACTAACCAATATGAAATAGGAAAAATTGATTAACACACATTTCACACAAGAATACAAACAAAATTTATTGGGATGTTTTCTATAAGAGAAATAGAAATCAAGATTATAATAAAATTCCATTTAGCAACCATTCAATTAGACAGAAATGAAAACATCTGACCATGCCAATGCTGGATTATATATAGTCTATAGCATGCATTCTTAGCAGGGGCAATATTGCCTATAAAAGGGAAAAAATTACTTCTTGTCTGTGGTAGAAAAATCTTATTCTCTTTGTGTATAATTTCTTGTGTATCATATTTTTTTGCTTATACATAAAATAAAAATTATGGTTTTGATATGCATAGAATATACAAAGTTATACAGTATGTTTATGGTATTAAAATTATATGGTGATGACTAAGAAATGTGTACAAAAAAGGTGCTTGGGGTGATATGAAAAAACAAGATTGAATCTGAAGGTGGTCTACAGACTCTATTTTACCTTGCATTTATAAATAAATGAAAATAATCTCAGAATGAGTTTGTTATTATCTCGTATGGTAGGGCACTTATGTGTCTTATTACCCAGCAATTCCTCTCCTGAGTAGATATTCAAGAGAAGATCTTGCACATGTGCTGGAGGAGTTATGTATAAGAATGTTATAAAAGCATAGTTAACAAAATAAAAATTCCAGAAATAAATCAAATGTTCATCAGTAGGATTGTTGATTATGATACATGGTATATTTATACAATAGAATATTACGACACAAAATTATAGATACATTCACAATGAACATTAAGCAACAATATATTAAGGGGAAAAATAAATCCCAAAGATTATATACAGAAAACCTTTTTGTCTATACTTTATTTAAATTTCATTAGTTTTTTCCTTAACATTCTTTTTCTGTCCTAGGAACTTTTCCAGGATATCACATTACATTATATTGTCATGATGCCTTAGCTTACATTGGACTGTGACAGTTTCCCAGACTTGCTTTATTTTTAACGACCTTGACAGCTTTTTTTCCTGAGACAACAGGGGTCTCATTATGTTGCCCAGGTTAGACACAAACTCTTGGGCTCAACCAATCCTCCTATGTACAGCCTTGACAGTTCTGAGGAGTGCCGGTCAGGTATTTGCAGAATGTACCTCTATGGGATTTTGTCTGATGTTTTTCTTATGGTTAGACTGTGGTTATGCATTTTTGGAAAGAAGACCACTGAGGTGAAGTGTCATTATCAACACATCATATTAAGGATACATACTATCAATATAATTTATCCTTAATGATGTTAACGTTGATTATCTGGCTAAGATTGTATTTATCAGGTTTCTGTTCTATATAATTACTTTTTTCCCCTTTCCATACTGTATTCTTTGGAAGCAAGTTACTACATACAGCTCACACTTAGTGGGTGGGGAATTAAGTTCCATCTCTTGAGGGGAAAATGTATAAATAAATTATATGGAATTCTGTATGTGATACCTCCAACTAAAGTAAACACAACTAAAATAAAAATAATTAGGAATGTATACATATGCAAACTATATTAAATTATAGCAACTGAATTATTAACAAGAGAATCAGAATATTACCTTGGGTTGGAGAATACAGGTGTATGGGATGGAAGGGAACTATAGAGTTAGATACCAGTTATATTTAATGTCCAAAGTTACATTTAGTGTGGTCCAAAAATGCTAAGAGAACAGGAAACACAGATTATTATTAATTTCCTTCTGTACACTTGAAATCCAAATGTATTAAAACTATAATGTAGTATCATTCTGTGTATCCTTAATCATTTCTCCAGAATCCTACTTACTATCTTATTAATATTGTTGCTTCTACTTTGCTGTTTACATTTTTTTTCTCTTTAACATTTGTAACCATCTTTATTTTTAATGTGTGGTCAGTTTTTAATTTTTGGTCCCACTTGGCTTATGTTTGATATTTGCTTATATTGGGAATGAAGCCATAAAATTTTGATTTAATTTATTTTCTTAATAACTATTGGTGTTGAATATATGTATTTATTGCAAATATTATTTGCTTTGATGATGTATATGTTCAAATCATTGTCAAATTTCATTATATTGTATGTTTGTTGAGATTTTAAAATTATAAATTATGTATTTAAGTGATTTGCAAATATTTTATCTGAATATGTTGTCTTTTGTTTATCTTAACGATGTCTTTCAAAGATAAGAAGGTTTTTAATTTTAATAAAGTCAAATTTATCATTTGTTTTATTTACAAATAGTTCTGTGTTTTATCTAAGAAATCCTTGCCTAACTCAAGGTTACAAACATTTTCTCTTATGTTTCCAAGGAATTTTCTAATTTTAGATTTTGCATTTATTTCTTTGATGCATTTTAGTTAATTTTCATATTTAATGAAAGATATGAATACATTTGGGTTTTTTTGGAAATGGATATTTGTTTCAGCACTATTTGTTGAAAAGGTTATTTTTCCTCCAATGAATTGCTTTTGTGATCTTGCAGAAAATCAGTTGTCCATATAAGTGTGGATATACTTCTGATCTCTGTCTTCCGTTGGTCTGTTTGGGTATCTTTACGTCAAGTCCACACTGCCTTGATTACTGTAGCTTTATAGGTTACCTTAGAATCGGGAGATTTGAGGTCTTCGACTTTGTTCTTTGCAAAGTTACTTTGACTATCCTAAGTCTTTTGCATTTCTATGTAACATTTTAGGATAAACTTTTCAATGTCTATAAAAAAAAAAGCTTTTTGGGATTTTGATTCAAATCAAGTTGAATCTATAGATCAATTTGGGTATAACTGATCTCTTACCAATATTGAATCTTCCACTTTATGGCTATGGTGCTCTCCATTTATTTAGGTCCTCTTTAATTTTTCTTAAAAATGTTTTCTAGGTTTTTGTTGCTGTTGTTTTAGAGCAGTTTTAGGGTCATAGCAAATCGAGAGGAAAGTACAGTGATATCCCATATGTCTCCTGCCTCCACACATGCATAGCCTTTCTCATTATCAACATCCCCAGTCAGAGTGGCAAATTTGTTACAATTGATGAACCCACACTGGCACATTATTCTCACTCAAAGTCCATAGTTTGCGTTATGGTTTGCTCTTGGTATTGTACATTCTATGAGTTTGGACAAAGGTTGTAGGGCTCCCCAGTTCCCCTCACTTTCATTCTCTGTCCTGACTGAAAATCATAGATTGTCATTACCAGTCTGTGACTCAGCAGCTGTGGGTTTTTCCTAGCAGGCTTGAAGCAAAAACAGGATCTTGAACATTCCCAAGCACCAATAAAGGTATCAGGGTTGTTGCCCAAAACACTGAAAGAAATTGGCCCTAGACCTAAGCCAAATTCCTTAAACCCTCATAAAAACTCCATACTCTGACATCCCTGCTGCAGACATATTTAGGTAGAACTCTTTTTCTCTTGCTGACCATTGTGAGGACTGATGCAGCACTCTGTAAGTTCCCCCAAATAAATGTTTTGGACTGATCACCTTGGAATTTAGTGCTTCTTTCTTTGGAAACCCAACCAACCTCATCTTCAGACAGTTTGAGGCATTCCCTTGTGGGAATTCCCTACTGTTGTTTTTGGGGAGATTCCATTCAGTCTCAGAAGGATGAAACAAGTGTAAAATGACATATGTCTATCTTTATAGTATTATACAGAGTATTTTCACAGTCCTAAAATTCCTCTGTGCTCTGCCTATTTATCCCTCCCACTTAGCCCCTAGTAACCACTGCTCTTTTTACCATCTCCACAGTTTTGCTTTTTCCAGAATGTCATATAGTTGGAATCATACAGTATGTAGTGTTTTTATTTTTATTTATTTATTTTTTTATTTCAGCATATTATGGGGATGCAAACCTTTATGTTACATGTATTGCCTTTGCCCCATCCCAGTCAGAGCTTCAAGCATGTCCATCCCCCAGATGGTGTGCACCGCACCTATTAGGTGTGAATATACCCATCTCCACCTCCCCCCTCCTATCTGCCTGATGACTGTTACTACTCTATGTGCGCTTAAGTGTTGAACAGTTAATACCAATTTGATGGTGAGCATATGTGGTGCTTGTTTTTCCATTCTTGGGATACTTCACTTAGTAGAATGGGCTCTGGCTCTATCCAGGATAATACAAGACATGTTATATCACCATTTTTTTGTGTGTGACTTAGTAGAACTTCATGGTATACATATACCACATTTTATTAATCCTCTCACGTATTGATGGGCACTTGGGTTGTTTCCACATCTTTGAAATTGTGAATTGTGCTGCTATAAACATTCTAGTGCAGAGGTATTTTTTATAGAATGTCTTTTTTTCCTTTGGGTAGATGTCCAGTAATGGGATTGCTG
>VBSM01002616.1:16075196-16087513 GCA_008086735.1 Cheirogaleus medius | reverse complement strand
ATGTTTATAGCAGCACAGTTCACAATTGCAAAGTTGTGGAAACAACCCAGGAGCAACTTTTTGTATGCTTAATTGCCATCTCTTTATCTTCTTTGGTGAAGTGTCTCTTAAGTTCTTTGGCCCATTTTTAAATTGAGTTATTTACTTTCTTATTGTTGAGTTTTAAGAGTTCCTTGTATATTTTGATAAGTCATTTTCTCCCAGCCTGTGGCTTGTTTTTTCATTCTACTAACTGTTTTTGATGTTCAGGGATTACATATTGGTCATATTTATCACTCAATAGTTAATATTTTGATGCTGTCAAATACTGTATTTTTAGAAGAATACAGTTGTACTCAAAATCCTCCTGAGCTGAAGCAGAAGTAATATATCCCAACCCATTATGAGGCCAACACTACTTTGATAGCATATGCATGTCTCATGAACATAGATCCAAAAATTCTTAATAAAATTTTAGAAAATTAAATCCATAATATATAAAAAGGATACATCAACGTTACCATATTATATAAGTCAATATAATTCACAGGGCTATCCTCGATTAAAAATATGGAGAAGTAAATTATATCTTTTTATATCTCATTCATTTTTTCTCTCATTTTTCTCTCATTCTCACTCTTTGGCAAATACCAAGGTGATATTTGTAATTAACAACAATATGGTATCCCTTTGTTGAAGGGTGTGGAGAAACATATTAGAAGGAACAGGTTGACAAATGTAGAGCCACTGCACAATTTCTGACATTTTAATCTTAATTTGTTGAAAGAGAAAGAAATTTATAGCTTATTTAGGTCATTATTTATTTTGTGATTTAATTTTCAAGAACCATGCTTACAAATATGCTATTTCTGTCTGGATTCTTCCTCCACATCTTGATGCTGGATGATTGATTCTCCCATACCACAGAAGAATCTAAACAGAATTCTAATCTAACTAGAATCTAAACATATGTAAGATGTCCCAGGACTCTTATCTCATTTGTCTACCAGAATCTTGACGGTCAGATTACTAACCATAACACAGGAACTCATCTTAATAGTTCTAAAAGGAGAGATTTAAATATACTAAAATTGAGAATTTGACTATAAATAATTCAATGATATTATAAGAATTCTCAAAGCAATAAAAAATCACATTATGTGAAGAGTTGAAAATGTGCGTTTTAGTCTGTCTTTCTTTAAATTTCAAAGCATTATCAGGATGCTTTTTCATGTGCTTATTGACCATTTGTCTATCTTCTTTTGGCAAGCTTCTGTTCATGTCTTTTGCCCACTATTTAGTGGGGTTCTTTGATTTTTTTCCTTGTGATTTGCTTGAGTTCTTTGTAGATCCTGATTATTAGTCCTTTATTGGATGTATAACTTGCAAATATTTTCTTCCACTATGTAGCTTGTCTATTTGCTCTGTTGATTATTTCCTTAGCTGTTCAGAAGCCTTTTAATTTAATCAAGTCACATTTATTTATTTATTTATTTATTTATTTATTTATTTATTTATTTATATTGTTGCTGTGATTGCCATTGTGGCCTTCTTCATAAATTCTTTGTCTAGGCCAATATCTAAAAGAGTTTTTCCAATATTTCTGCTAGAATTCTTATGGTTTCATGCCTTACATTTAAGTACTTTATTCATCTTGAATTAATTCTTGTGAGTGGTGAGAGATATGGATCTTGTTTCATTCTTCTGCATGTGACTATCTTATTGAATATGGTTTCTTTTCCCTTGTGTATATTGTTGTCTGTTTTGTCAAAGATAAGTTGTCTGTCTGTGAATGGTTTTATATCTAGGTTTTTGGTTCTGTTCCATTGGTCTATGTTTCTATTTTTGTGCCAGTATAATGCTCTTTTAGTTACTATAGCCTTGTAGTATACTTGAAGTCTGGTAATGTGATGTCTCCGGATTTGTTCCTTTTGTTTAAGATCGCTTTGGCTATTTAGGCTCTTCTCTGGTTCCACACAAAGCATAGAATTGTTTTTTCTAGATCTGTGAAATATGACGATGGTATTTTGATGGGGATTGCATTAAATCTGTAGATAACTTTAGGTACTATGGACTTTTTAACAATGGTAATTCTACTGATCCATGAGCATGATATATTTTTCCACTTGTTTGTATCATCTGCAATTACAAACCAAAATTACAATAATACTAGCTTTTAGACTAATACTTTTCTTTTTTTTTTTTTTTTTAAGCAACAGGGTCTTTGTCACTCAGGCTGGAGAGCAGTGATGCCATTATAGCTCATTGGAACCTTGAACTCCTCTGCTCAAGCAACCCTGCTGCCTCAGCCTCCTGAGTAGCTGGAACTACAAGTATACACCACCATACCTGGCTAATGTTTTTTGTAGTAACAGGGTCTTGTTCTACCTCGTAGGGTAGTTTCAAACTCCTGAATTCAAGAAATCTTTCTGTCTTGTCTTCCAAAGTGCTGGGATTACAGTCCTGACCCACTTGGCCTGGTCAGGACTAATAATTTTCTGATGCATTGTTCTCTTATATCATGTAGAAAACAAAAATTGGAGTTACCTAATATTGTTACAATAATATTAGTTTTATAATTCCCCATGTCTTTACCATTACTGAGATCTTTAGTTCTTCATATGGTTTTGAGTTACTGCCAAATGTCTTTATATTTCAATTTGTAGCATTCCCTTTAGCATTTCTTGCAGGGACATGTCTAGTGATTATGAAGTTTTTCAGCTTTTATTTATCTAGGAATGTTTTATTTTTCCCTCGCTTTGCAGGACAGTTTTGCCAGCTATAGGATTCTTGGCTTTTTCTTTTTCTTTCTTTCTTTCTTTTTTCTTTTAGCACTTTAAATATATTCACCTACTGTTTTCTGGCTTCCAAAGTTTCTGATAAGAAGTCTTTTAACATTGCTGAGGATTCCTTATATGTGTTGAGTCTTTTCTCTTTTGTTGTTTTCAAAATTCTCTCTTTGGCTTTCAAAGGTATGATTGAAATACTCCTTAGTTGAGTCTCTTTAAGTTCATTGTATTTAGAGTTTGTTAAGCTTTTTATATGTTTATATTCATGTCTTTTATCAAAGTTGGGAAGCTTTGGCCATTATTTTTTTTGAATGTTCTCTTTGTCTCTTTCTATATTCTCCTTCTGGGACTCCCACCATGCATGTGTTTTCCTGCTTGATAGTGTCTTGGAGGTTTCTTAGGCTTTGTTCACTTTTATTCATTTTTTTCTTTCTGTTCCTCAGATTCAATAATTTCTATGGCCCTATCTTCAAATTCGATTATTCTTTCTGCTGTCTCCTCAAATCTGCCTGTGAATCCCTCTAATTAATTTTTCATTTTAATTAATTTTCAACTCCAGAAATTCTTTTTGGTTTATTTTAGGTTTTCTATATTTTAATTGATATTTCCATTTGGTTAATCCACTGTTTTCTTGATTTTCTCCATATCTTCCCTTAGTTCTTTGAGAATCTTTAAGACAGTTGTTTTAAAATCTTTGTCTGGCGGTTCTGCTTTCATGTTGTTTTTGGAAAAGTTTTTGTTGCATTATTTTTTACCCTTTGAATGATCCATACTTTCCTGTTTCTTTTATGCCTTGTGATTTTGTTGTTGTTGTTGAAAACTGAACATTTAAATATAATAATGTGCTAACTCTAGAAGTCAGATTTTCTCTTTTACCCAGAGCTTGCTGTTTTTCTGTTTTTGCTTTTTATTTTTGTATTGTTTTTGGACGTCTCTATGCTAAGGATTAGCATGAGGTGAAATCTATAGGTCATTTTCTCTGGTTTTTATAAGCCTGTAACTTCCCCTGAACATGTGTGGTGACTTTCTAATTTCCCTTATGTATACAGTTGTTGTGAAATGTCCTAGCCTTTCAGGTATGGCTCCCAAATAGAGAAAAAAAGAAAACTGACTGGGGAGGGGAAAGGAAAATGTGCCGGCCCTCTAAATCTTCCAGAAGTCATTTTAGGCAAAGGAGAGATGCTTGGGAAGATTTGGGGATTTGGGGAAGTGCAACAACAATGACCATGTCTCATTTTCTTCACCTGCATGACTAGAGGTAGCTTTTAGTAATTAGAGCACAGATCCTGGCTATCTGGAGGCTGTCTTTTTTGCCTACCTTGGCTCCTGCAAGTTGTGTGCAAGTTGCTCCAGGAACATGTACATCACTACTTGCCATGGGGATAAGGGGTGGGGAATAGGTAGCTGCTACTGTGCTAAGAGCTGAAAGTAACCAAAAATAACCACAGTTCACCACACAGGCCTTCTCCCTGGAAGTTGCAAGCCTTCAATAGACTCCAGAATTCCAAGTTAATTACATCTGACAGATTCTGACAATGCCAGTTGTTGTCTAGGTATGAAGATAGATAGATTTCTGGTGTTTTCCAAACTACCATCTTCCCAGAATCTTAAATATCTATTCCTTTTTGAGTAAACTTGGGAGAATTTTGTCTTTTAAGGGGTTATTTTATTTTGTTTGTGTCACAGAATTTTTTTGGCACTAAGCTGTTTGTAGTAATTCCTAATAACTTTTTAATATTTGTGGATCTGTAATAATGTTCTCTTATTCCTTAATTTGTGGTACTTTTTTGTCATCTTCATTTGGCTAGAGTTTTTAATCAATTTTTATTCATTGTATTTGTATTCATAAAAAGTTTTTTTATATAATAATTTTCTCTACTTTTTAAAATTTCAATGATCTCTTCTTTTTTTCTGATTTTATCTTATTCCTTTCCTTTTGCTTATTTTGCATTCATTTCTTTCATTTTTTCTGGGTTCTTAATATAAAAGCTTAAATAACCATATTCAAATTTTTCTTTTATCTTATTTATGAATTTATTGATATAAATTTTTATTTAAGCCCTGCTTTAGCTTCACCTAAGTAATTTTGGTATGGCATTTTTTCACTGTTGTCCAATTTGATTTCTTAATTTTCTTTTTTATTCTTGCTTTGACTCATTGATTTATAAAAGTTGTTTATTTCAGCTATTTGGCGATTTTCTAAATGTCTTATTTTTGTTGATTTCTAGTTAAATGTTGTGATAGGAAAACCTACCATACCCTGGAAGATTCAGCTCTTTTAAAATGTATTAAAATTTTTATATGGCTCAGGATATTATCTATTTTGGTCAACATTCTATGTGTAATTTAAAATAATGTTTTTGAGAGAATATTTGTATATGGTACTCTATACATGTCAGTTAGACTAAAGTAATTGATACTATAATTCAGACCTTCTATGTCATTACTAAGTTTTTCCATTTGTTTTATATTTTAATAAGAGATGTATGTTATATTTCCCACCTATCATTGCAATTTTAGTTATTTTCCCCTTTGTGCCTACATTTGTTTTATACATTTTTTTGTTTTATACATTTTGTTTTATACATTTCATATTCCGTTATTAGGGTCATTTATATTTATAATTGTCGAATTTTACTGCATTATTGTGTCACTTATCATTTTGAAGCGTCCCTGTTTGGCTCTAGCAAAACAACTTGTATTGGAGTCTTTTTTATCTGATATTAATATTGTCAAACTTCCATATTCTATATTTTGCATACTTATAATGACCAGGAAGCAGCCTTTGTTGTGTTGTTCCCATTACAGGTAGATATCTGGATTGACCACATTGAGGAACTAGAAGAAGGTGTAGAGCTAGCAAGTGTGTCAATGGTGACTGAGCCCTGCTTCTGGTGTAAAAAGTTCAACTTATATTCAAAACGGATGCTGAGGCTACATACAATTATGAGAATTCACTGCTCCATGACCCCCAAATACTTTAATGATTATTTTCTAGCAAAGTTCATTCAATTTTGTCCCGCCCGCAGGACAAGTTATTGGTGGGGTCTGCGAATGGGGGAGTGGGACCTGGGGAAGGAAAAGACACGAGAAATGGAGACAAGACAGGTGTCTGATCAAGTCTCGTTTATTGGCAGAATGAGGTAGGTATATATACCTGAGAGAGGGGGAGTGGGGAGGGAGCTTAGGAGGATGACCATATAAGGAGAAGAAAGACCCCAACCCTCTACACGCGTAGATTCAGGGAAACCGAAAGCTAAAACTTTCTGTTTCCCAAGGCCAGGCATCTATTTTATGGTAAGGGTCGGGCATGCCTGAGCACGCCCCAGCAGCCATGTTGCTCATGGCTCCGGACAAATTTAATCCTAAATACAACCATCAGAATCAGAGAACCAATGTTATTACATGAAGTAATAAATCTAAACCTCAGACTCTATTCCATTTGCACCAATTTTCCCAATAACATACCTTATAGCAAAAGGGTTTGTATTAGAAGGAGGTACTGCATATAGTTGTCATGTCTCTTTTAGTTTGGAACAGTTTCTCAGTCTTTTTAATTTTTATGACATTGACAGTTTTGAAGATCACTGACCAGGTACTTTATAGAATATTCATCAACTTGGATTTGTCTGACATCTTCTCATGATTAGATTCACTTTATACGTCTTTTCCAGGAATATCCCACAAGTGATGCTACCTTCCCATGTTATGAGAGCAGGTGGCACATAAATTCATTCTGTCACTTTCTTGATAATTTTCATTTAGTCACTTAAAGCAGATGTTTCTTCTAGGGTTCTTCTATATAAAGTTAAGCATTGTTTCTTTTTAAAGAAATTAAACAAATAAATGCAGATGGAATTAATAAAATAGATCAGTATAGGCTGGCATCCTATATTATTCAGGTAGTTATGCTATTTTATTATCAATTTTGATACTCAAATTGTCATAAGTTTGGCCATTGGGAACCTCTCTAATTGACTTCTATGTATAATTGATAAGTTCATAATGATATAAATGATTAAATAAAAATATATACACATACATTCATAAATAAGATAATTTTTATGCGGAATGAGGTATTTTAAGATATAAAATACATCCTCTGTTAAGTGATTGATATTATTAGCACAAAAAACATTGAGAAATATAAAAATCTTATTTCAGCTTCTGAAATTTTGTTGTTATATTTTACCACTGGTGTATACCATCTCATTCACCATACCTTTCAACTTTGTCACTCTGCCTTCCATCTGCAATGAAAGCTAATTGGACTCAGGGCACTTTGGGAATATATAGACTTAGGGGAAAAAATAGTTCATTAATGGAAACCACAACAATTCTCTATTCTTTCTATTATTATTTTCTTTACTGAATTTAATATTTAGCTTATTTTTTATTTTTATTTTTATAAAATAAAAGGGTTTAAAATTTATAGTATTTTTGGTGTTGGCATATTTTCATTTTATAATCCTATACATGCAACTATATAAAAGTATTTTGTAATTATCTGAAATTATAGGTTTTTAATTAACTATTAGATTTAGAAACCCTTTAGAAGGTTTTCTTTGTTTTTGTTTTCAAATTTTTTGTTCCTTTTTCCTTTCTCCATTTGTAATTATTTTCCTATTTTACTGTAATTTTTTCAGAAAATTCAATATTTTTCCTAAATTTTTATCTAAGTGTCATTTTTCAACAATATGTGATTAAATTCATAGCTTTTTATGGATTTTTTGAAATGTGTTTTCTTTGTATGGTAAATTATTTAATATTTAGGTAACACAAAACTTATTGGAGTTTCCTATTTTCTATGTTTTCTTATTAATTTTTTCACTTGTCCTGTTGTCAATGAAAGACATATATAAATACTGCATAACAAAGTTTTTATTGTCATCAGTTTCTCTTTATACCTTAAAGAATTAATACATATTTTACTATGCTGTTCAAAATGATATATTGTCATTACTATTTCCTTATTATGTATTGAACCAAGAAACAGGCTGAAAAAGAAAAACATGACAAATTAATAAATCTCATGTTTTGGTTTTTTGTTTTGTTTTCTTTAAAATATAATGGTCATTTGAGTTGAATATGGTTCGACCTGTGGAATGGATTAGAATATAGAGTATGCATTTGTTTGCATGAATTCATCGATTTAGTCTTTAAAAGATTCTGAGATATAAGGCTAGAATTCTTAAGAATTTTAAAATGAGACACCAAACATAAAATGATGAGCCCATATCTTCTAAGAAGCCCACACTTCTTATTGGTACAAATTCACCACTACAATCCAATTCCTCTTATTCCAAATTTTCTGCTTTTTTTCACAACACTTTGTTCATATTTAGATAAGAGAAAAATATTTTGTAATAATTAATTTTTTTCCTTCTTTAATCCTGAGAATTCATAAAACTGATGAGGAAATTTTCTGATTATTTTTTTTTCAGAAGGCGTTCTCATCTTAATTATGGGAGTAAAGAAAATCGCTCCAAGATATCTTTTTTACCCACATTGGAGTCAACATAAATTTACCTCTTTAATGCAGCAAACCCTGGAGACCAATCAGAAACTTACATAGCTCTCCTTTATTATTGCCATTAATCATCGTTGTCTTTGGAGAATATTTATACAAATATTTTAAATTAAAGATGAAGTCATTCTTAGAGTAGCAAGTTTGGAGCCAGCTCTACTCTGATGGTTTCCAAATAGTGTGATTCCCAGTGGATGCTTAAAATAATATTTCATCTTCACAATTAAGTGTGTCAGTTAGGGGGAGATCTAGAGAGAGAGATTTGTGCCTTTGAGAAGATTAACGTGAAGATGGGACCTCACTGGTCTCAATGTATAAATGGGGTATAAGGAAGCTAATATTTCAAACTTACAAATTGAACTGGTTTTGCCATAATTAGCTATAGGTTGCACCAGGGCAATCAGATGATTCCCACTGGTGGAATGAAACTTTTGTATCCTGCCATGAATTACCTTAAATAAACCCTGTATAGCTTAACTCACAATTTTAATCAGTCTCATTGGGCCCTATTAAAAAGTGAATTTAGTAAGGAACAAAATTAGAAATAACCTTAAGAAATCCCTTGAATAGGTGATTACAGTGCAATTCAAGCTTGAAATAGTTTTAAGTGGTACTTTAAATGTTAAAAATATAGGGTCAGAGACAAGCATTTCCTTTAAGTTTTCATACTTGTCTTACACAAATGCATACACACACACACATGCATCATAAGAATCTTGTGGGTGGATGTCAACATTATTAGATTAATTCCCAGAGAGTCCAAATGTTAAAAGTAACTTTAAAATATCTACAAACACAATATTCTGATTCTTTCCTTGGAGAATTACATCTGCCCTTAACCACATCTCTTTTTCTTTCTTTTCTAAATCTGTTTGAAAGAATAATTTATAGCTCTAGTTTATCCCATTTTACATTCCTTAATCCCTAGAAGTTAGTTTAGAACTAAGTTACATTTATTATTCTTCCAGTGAAAATGTTGTTCTTATATCATTCATTATGTTTGACTTAATGTTATGTTTAGACGTAACCTAGAATAAATGGGAAAAATGAAAGCTCTTTTCCAAACTGTCTGCCTTCTTTGTAGACAAATTTGAGCTACATTTTTTCTGCAACTAGTACAATTAAATGTAAAATGATAATGTACCCAATTCCTTGGCAAGGCAAATCAGTTTCAATGGCAAGATACAACTTAAATAATTTTATTAGAGTGTTTTAGAAGATATTTGCATTAATTACTCAGATAAACATGTTATAATCTTTACTTCACTCAGTTAATATACTTTTATTTATATTCAGTTCACATCAGATGTGTAGATACTTTACAAGCATGTTGCCTCACGGCTATTGCTTTGTTGATTAGACTGAATAGTTGTGTTTTGAATTACATTAGACACTGTGGTACAATGTTCTATTCTCAGCTAGTACTTTATTAGCAGCTATGCAACAGCATAATAAATTAATGTTACCATTAATGCTTATTATACTTGATATAAATTAAATATAAAAATCACAAGCAACCTCTAACAATTGAGTATACAGAAGATTTAAGGAATGGCTACCAAAAATATCCTTGTCCAAGTTTTCTCAAAGACATTTATTATACTGGGTTGTCCTTAAAAACACGTTTTCTTCCTGTCACAAAGGGATAACCCTGGGAAGATAATTTGAGAATTCCTTGACTGTGATGACCAAAATTTTGGGTAAATATGAATGAAAAGAGTAAAAATGTTAAGAATGCTGAATCTGTTTGTAATCTACCTAAAACAGTGCAATAGAGTCTTTCTTCAGAATAATTAAAAAGGAAAACAAAGCACTCTGTTAACTGTTTTAAGTGAGAGGTAGTGTTTTAAATTGTAAAGGTATTCCCTAAAGTGGGTAGATATTCTTGTTACTATTTTTAGTTAAATAAGAGAATTTTAGTTTTGATGATTATTAGATGATTATGGAACAGACATTGATTATTTTCAAAAAAATGTTAACTGTAGTTCTCTATCTTTTAGCATTCATGCATATAAATATTCTACTAAAAGACTGGAAACCATATTCCACCTAAAGATAGGAGGTGAGAAACAGGATAGAGGAAGATAATTGACATTTTAAATTTCAATACATTCAAAGGCAAAAGCTTTTGTGTTTTATTACATCATAGATATATATGCCTTAAATAATTCAATCTAAAAATAATTCAAAGTAAATCTCATCTATATACTTCCTAAATAAATAACCAATTAAAATCCACTTGAATAACTTCATCAATGGAGAATTTTTTACTCTTGACAACAGTCCATTTCATTTTCAAAAAGCCTTGCCTGCTTGTTAGAAAAGTGTTCCTCATACTGAGCAGAAAGGTGATTTCCTGTGGTTTTCTTCCATGTTTCAAATTATAATCTTTATGTCCTTGAGAATAAATCAAATTTCATGTATATGTCCTTTAAATCTGTAATAGCAATGACATTAGTATTCTTGCATAATATTCACATTCCATGATGACTTCAGTCAAATCTTATCTGTCACGGTCATGTGTAACAATTCTGGCCACCTGTGTGAACTTAGTCTACTATATTACCCGGTCCTTTCAAATGTAGTAATACCTATAATTTGACACAGTATTATTCATTCATTTGTTTAAAAGTATTTATTTAGTGCTGTCCAGGTCCTCCTTTCAGAATGGGGGTACATCCATGGACCTCTTGGATTGAATATTGTAGAAATCACTGTTGGCTATGACAGAAGCTGCTGCTCCTCTCAAAAAGTTTATAAGTTGTTGAGGAGAGAGATGCCAGGAGTTATAAATGCTATAGACAAAAATAGAGTTAGGTGACAAAAAATGAGTCATATGTGACACGTTCATTTTGAATACAAATAACACAAAGTGAAAGAGCAAAGGAGAAAATAATCCTATTTCTCTTTGTATATTTTAAATAATTTAAACAAATATAATACTTTTAATAAAATTGCATTTGTTACACTATCTTGAGGGCTAAAATGTTACAAAGTGTCAGATTTTTTTCTTTAAGTTTAAAAATGTTTAGACATGGCATTCCTTACATAGTGAATGTATCTGACATACCTTCAAGTACATCCACTATAAATTCTGTCCACCAGATGGCACTGTTAGGAAGCTTTTCCTGGCCATGTCACTATCCTCTTCCCTAAACGGTAAAATAAGCTACCTTTGAATTTCTTTAGCAAAATAGTAGGGTGTGACTATAGTTACATAGTTATTTCACTTCCTATAAGGCACTTATTTGAAAATTAGTAACTTAAATTGATTGCAGTGTTTAAATTGAAAGCATGTATAATTGTATAATTTGGTGAAAATGTGTTAAATGCACAAAATCTTATTCTGGGTAATTATCATTATAACCAGATTTACCAATGTTGCCATATGAATCAATATCAATAATTATTAACATGCTTGTCACCTGATTTTAAGTAGTGGCAACTTTGTGTAGAAAGTGAGAAAACATTATTTTTGGAATCTTAAGCATTATTTAAACAATTCGAAAATTAAAGCATAATAACAGTACATGTATCTCCAACTTAAAAAAGAGTCTAGACACTAATTATATACTTTGGTTTGTGTATGTGGGAAATTTTTCTTCAGTTCAGGGAATTTTATCACAAAGATTCCTTTTGCATTATATAATTTTTCTAACCCTTTCCTTCTAAGGAAAATAGAAAAATCTCATAAAATAAAATTAAAATCCTAAGAAATTCTGCCCAACAAATGAATGACTCAAGATTGTTTATCTCATAAGATATGAATTATATTTGTTAAAGAAATTTGTATCATTTTTAAATTACTCTTAAAGAATATATACATACTAGATTTGTCTGATTAAATAATGGATTTTTCAAGTTCATTTTAATTTATGAAATTTGTAGGAAAAATCACTGAACATTCTAATCATATGAAGATATGTCAGACTAGAAGAAGAATTTATAGTAATAACTAATCTTTTCTGCCGGAGCCAGCTGGCGATGTGCGGCACCTAGAGTTTGGGGGTGAGGATTAGAAA
>VBSM01002616.1:16049842-16066899 GCA_008086735.1 Cheirogaleus medius | reverse complement strand
TTAGGTGGTATCTCATTGTGGTTTTGATTTGCATTTCTCTGATGATTAGAGATAGTAGGGTACTTTTTAAGATTGCTTTTTGGAACCTCTCCACATTCTTCTAAACCAACAGCCAATATTGATTTGTCTCTCATGGCACATGTGGAAATTATTCTTCAAACTTTTAAATTGGGGAGGAACTGCTTTGAAGTTCAAATAATAAATTGTGACACAAGTTTGGTAAATATATTTCTTTCATTTCTTTTCCGGGACTTTCCACCATTCTGGAATCCCAGGAGTTTGGAATTTGAGAATATTCAGAAATATTACTTCTGCCACGAGCATGGATTTCATAATAGTTTAGTAAGTAAACAGCAGTGACAAAGCTTTTCTAAGTGATTTTGCAGAGCAGTATGTATTTAAAAGTGAAAGTAAAATAATATTACAGATCAGATACTTAGTGATGACTGGCAGCTGTTGGACTTGTGTGTGTGCATGAGCATACACATGCATGAGTGAGGGATTTATTATGTGTTTCAGAGATAATTAAGAAATAGCTTTGGAAAAGGTGAGGTTCTACTATTATGCAGATAGTGCCAATGGAGCCTGCAGTTATTCCATTATTCTGAAGTTTCCCTCACCTAAGGTACAGTACAATCCCATATATGATCCCAAGCACTCACTTCTCAACAGGAGAGGGCACACTTTCATGTTGTTCAGTCACAGGAAAAGGTATATTTGTTCAGCTTCTACTTCTAGTGATGTTCAGACGCTGAATTTAAAATCTCCAGGTACATTTTTTCCAGTTGTAATTCTATTGATAAATACTCCAGGTTGTTATTCTCACTATCCTGAGACTTATGACCTGAATGATAATTTGATTGAAATGATAATTTTTATAAAGTAATATATTGTGCATTCAATTCAGAAGAATATTGGAATATTGGGGAAAAATAGTGCAATTTAAAAATCAGATAAATTGAAAAAAACTTGTATAACAGTGCTATATTTTTATAAGCATAGCAAATATTTATGTTTATGTGTATGTGCACATATATACATATATATTATACAGGCACACAATTATGTAATTTTTACCCCAAATGTTGACTACAAGATAACCAAGAGGATAAATGAATGATGATATGGGTATAAATTTGAT
Source organism: Cheirogaleus medius (assembly GCA_008086735.1). Classification (NCBI taxonomy): domain Eukaryota; kingdom Metazoa; phylum Chordata; class Mammalia; order Primates; family Cheirogaleidae; genus Cheirogaleus; species Cheirogaleus medius. The sequence goes on along the minus strand of VBSM01002616.1, from coordinate 16,065,758 downwards.
CATATCCTGGAATGTGAAGTCAATTTTTGGTTATCAAATTTAGTTTCTTCACTTTCTGCCCACTTGAGTTATTTTACTTTTGGCTATTCTTGAACATTGATAATAAAAACATTGGATGTTTCCCACTAGAGAATAGTATAATTAAAGAATCATTAAAACAACAACAACAAACTATTTCTCAGGACTTGAGAGCCCAAATTATGTATATTATATTTATGTCCGCAGGACTTACCTTACTTCTCAATAATATTTTAAGTAATTGATTTTACTTCAGAATTCAAAGTCAGGGCATGTAGAACACTAGACTATGTCTGTAAGTAGACTTACAATTGCTAAAAATATAATTAACTAACCCTAACAATATTTGTACCCCCATAATATAATGAAATAAAAAAAAATTAAAATAAAATCAATTTCTGAGTGCAGATGAATGTTTCAAAATAATTTAAAATACACTGGTTTTTATAAAAGCTTATCAATAGTAATAAATTTATTTACAACAACTAATTGTTATTGTGTGATGATGTACTATCAGGGCATTTTAAAGAATGCTTGAAACATTTGATCATGACAACATATAAGCATTACCAAAAAGAAAATAATTGGCTCTTCTGTTATTAGATCATGTTAAAACATATTAAAAAATGAAACATATTTTAAACAGAATTCCATAGAGAAAAACCTCAAAATCTTTTTTATGTTTACTATAAAGGGAGTGTTTTTTAAGGAAAAACATTTAAAGGAGTTATCCAAGTCCTCCTAGCCAGTGAAACTACATGGCCAAAACAACAGTAGCAGTAAAAAACAAACAAAAATGGGCCTGAAAATATTTTTCAGTGTGCAAAAAATGTATATATATTTTTATTTTTAAGACGATCAAGGTGTTTAATTTTAAAAACAAATCAAGTGTTATCATACTACCTTGTATAAAACATCAAAATATTTATCATTTTTATAATTTTCTAATGAGCAAATACTTAAAAAGCTGATTATATATTTCCTTTTTCTCTCATAGCACTAAGTGAAATTGACTAATTATATTTTAGGTCATGGGCCATGAGGAGTGTTAAGCTCATAATTTTGAAAAATGATCATGTTGAAATGTACTCTTTGTGAATATATTCTTGGAACTTGAACCTAGAGCCTTCCGTTCACTGATTAATTTAAAAATGTCAAATTTTTATTTGTGAAGGTCACTCTAAGAAAGAAAATAGTTTTAGACATCTAAAAAATAAATCATTGGTTCAAGAAAAAGGCAAGCTATGACAGGAAGGAATTGACATAGCACGACATATTTTTCACTTGTAAAATGTGTGTCTGTGATATATAACTCCAGCTCTGGGCTTTGGGAATTAACTTTCCACTCTCCAGAGTTAGAAAATGAAAGAGAGAAAAATAATCATTGAGATATAAATCTTTGTCCTGTATTTAAACCAAATCTTTATCATATATACGTATACTTCACCCTCTTTCAATATTACAGATACAAGTACACCAAAACTTCTTAGCGTAAATTTGTAGCTTTTACTGACCGTGTCCCTCCTTTATCCCTCCAATCTTTCTTATCATTTCAAGGTTTAATGCCAGTTGCTTTCCAGCTGCCAAACATGTGAAACACTGTACCTGAGAGCATTTCCAGAAGTCTGCAAGAGTCAAGAGCAGACAAGTGTCAGTTTGGCTAAGATCAAGTGTAGTATCTGTTCTTATCAGTTTAACATAAACTTTTGAGGAATACTTCTCTAGAAGTAGAGAACAATAAGTTTTAGGATTGTGTTTTGCACTACTTCCCTTACAAGATTAATTTTAGTGGCCATTTATGGAACCCAACATAATAATGGACCACTTTTTGGCTGTCTTCTTTTGTCTGTATCATTTCCCCAGTTTTGAGTCCCTTTCAAATAAATGAATTGCTCTTGTCTTAGGGTTTGATTCTAGGATATCAACACTAAGATAAAAGAAATCAAAGGTTAACTTTCATGTTGGTAAAATGTCACTGAACATTTAATTTTTGTCACCTCTCTTCTCTAAGGTTGCCTTAAGAAACCAACAATTGTTTAAAAGTTATTTATTTTAGTCTCTTGTGGCAGTCTTGTTCTTTAATATTTAAAGAGTCAACATTATATAGTTCATTAGCTAGACTATATGGACAGTGCTAAAAGGAGATCATATTCAAACCAATGTGTTTAAACAGGGTTCACAATAAGTGTAATAAAATTGAATGTTACAGAGAGAGAAGAGTCTCTAAAACTTTATTCATATGAAAAACAGACAAAGAAAAAACGGATGGCTAAGAGCAAGGGAAGAATCTAGTTTTGAATAAAGAACCAAGATCCCTCATTGGATTTACAAGTTAAATATTTAAAGTTGTCTCATAAAGTACATCCCTCATCATTATTTGTTAACAGTTGACCATTTAAGATGTATGATTATTAAGATGTATCAAAAGCAGAGTGATTAAAGGAGCATAGTCTACTTAAGAACTTAAATTCTAACAGCTTATATTTTATACCAAAAATGTACTATTTCTTATTCATTTTTTTTCTCAAGAAGAATCTTTCATTTTCCTCAGGAAAATGGTGTGAAACATACTGACGTTATTGCTATTACCACTGGAGAAGGAAAAAACTGTGGATACAACAAAAGAGATGCTTAGTAAATATTGTTGAATAAATGAATGACGACACCATTGAATGATCCTATCATATAGTGCCCCTTTGCTTACAAGTGTGGAAAAATGTAGTGCAAATCTAAGTGTTTTCTGGTTGTCAGCTATAAATGATTTAATACAATATATAGTGATAGAGGAATGATAAAGTCTTGGTTAAACCTCTCTGTACAGTAGCATAAGTTTCAGCTACTATGGCTGGTTTAGGCCATTTGTCCAAGAGGGTTCCTTTGTGTTACCCTTTGCAAAGCTTCCTTCACTTCCTTGTTTCTCAAGGTATAGATAACAGGATTCAGGGCAGGTGTGACCACTGTGTACATGAGTGCAGTTGCTTTGTCTGTTTCTGGAGTGTGTGCAGTCTTAGGTTGCAAATAAGTGAACAAGGCGGTGCCATAGAACAGAGAAACAACCAGGATATGAGAAGAACAAGTGGAGAAGGCTTTGCGTCTGCCGGCTGCCGAAGGGATTCTCAAGATGGTCACAAGAATGCGCACGTAGGAGCACAGGATGAGGAAACAGGGACTCATAATGAAGATCACGGAAACAGCAAAAACCACAATCTCATTCTGGGAGGTATCCACACAAGCCAGTTTCACTACAGGCATGATATCACAAAAAAAGTGTTGAATCTTTCCTGTGCCACAGAAGGGCAGAGTGAAGATCCAGGTGGTCTGGGCTGACTCTACCACCACCCCAGTGACCCAAGATGCTGCAGCCAATTTCAAACACACCTGAGGGCTCATCAGAAGAGTGTAATGAAGTGGACAACAAATAGCTACAAAGCGGTCATAGGCCATGGCTGCTAGCAGGCAGCATTCTGTCAGTCCCAAGATGGTAAATATGTACATCTGGGCTGCACAGCCTGCCACGCTTATGGTCTTGGTCTCGACCAGCAAGTGCACCAGCATCTGAGGCACCACACTGGTGATATAGCACATCTCCAAAAAGGAGAGGTTCACTAGGAAGAAATACATGGGAGTGTGCAGGGAAGGGATGGCCCAGATCAGGCAGATGATGATGAGGTTTCCTCCCACAGTAAATAAGTAGATGATTAAGAACACAATGAAGAGTACCAGTTGCAATTCTGCCAGAGAGGAAAAAGCCACAAATGTAAATTTGGTGCAGAGGGACTGGTTTCCACCCATGATGGGCTCAGAGCTAGACATCTGTGAAGAAAACAAAGAAGGAAGATAATACCTTGGAATCCAGCCACCTAACACAGCTCTCTATCAAACTACAGCAAAGGAGCTCTCCTAGAATCAGTGGTCTGAGACAGGAACATAGACACCTGGATTTCCTGTGTGAAATCTTTCTAAATAAGTAATTAATTAAATTAGATACATTTTCCTTCCTGATTTTGAGTTGTGGATCTTAAGCTATTTTCACAGACATTTAGAGAAAACCATACTTTTTAAAAAACATATACTGAGTTGTTTTTTTTTTCCGTTTTTGTCTTATCACCTTTCTAATTACATCCACAAGCTATTATGTAAGTATTATATGAAGACATTATAATTGTAAAGAATTCACATAAAACCTAAGTCTATAGAGTAAAATATAAAGGCGCTATATTTTGGTCTTCTATATTCTACAATCCTCCTTAAAGCTACACTTAAGGATTTAAAAAGGAGTACATTTCCAACCATTTATCTATATATTTATATATATATTTTTACTTACTTTGATTTGAACAGAATAAGCCAATGATTAGGAAGGTAAGATACAATGGAGCCAAAACCAACAGAATCTCCTTTCCATAACCTCAGTGTAATTTTACAGGAAATTATGCCTAGGAGAACATACCTAGAACCACAAGGTAAACTCTTTTCCTTCTTGGGTTCCTAGACTTCCTATGATTCTAAGTTATAACATGGTGATAGAATAGGCAGTGTTTTTATTTTCTTACTAGAGACCATAGGGATTTCATCTACTGCACAGCCTAATCAGATTTGTCTCAAGAGAAATATGATTAAAAACAAGAAAAATGAATGTTCAATGTGCAATTTGGTTTTACTTTTTTGAATTTATTTCCAGAGATAATCTATTGCTGTCAGTTACAACACTTAAGTTTCAATGAATAAAGCTAAAAGTTTCTATTTGGTACCCATTATAAAATTGGAATAATTATTAAACTTTATGGTTGTAATCTTTGCCATAGTAATCTTTCTTTAGCTTCTCAAATGGGTAGGGACAACTCAAATCTTTGTGATATTGATAGGCACAGTGCAGGGCTCATAGTTGGCTCCATAAACCCTACAGGTAGCATTCACTTTATTCACCATTTATGATTCAATTATTAGAAGCTTTGAAAAATAGACATGGTAAGAACAATTTCTTTGTACCTATAATAACTTGGGACTCTGAAACAGTTGTTATTGTTATCCCCATTATAGAGACAAAAGAAACAAATGCAGAATCATTAAAAATTTTCCCAAGATTTTATAGGCACAAAGAAGTAGAGTTGGGATCTAAAGTCAGGGTATCTCACATAATACCAATCTTTATTAATATAACATTTTTCCTTTCCTTTTATTGTCCTCTGTTCTCTCTTCTAGATAAATTTCAGTATAAGAGATGATAAAAATTGTGTTAAGAAACATTGTGGGAATACCTATATTGCCATAAACAGATTTTTAGTAGATATATGGAAGTTAAAGGCCCTGAGGGCTCAGAAATAAATGATAGGTATATTATTGGAACCTGAAGGAAAAGGGATTCTTGCTAGATAGTCACAGAAAGTTTAGCAGATTTGTATCCTGCAGTTGTGTGGGAAGGAAATTTTGTAAATATTGGACATGGATATTTCGCTGAAGAAATTTCCAAGCAAAGTGTTGAAATCTCTTACTACTTACACTAAATATGGAAGAGAAAGATAAGTTGATGTAATAACGATTAAATGAAAAGGAATTAGGATTTGATGATTTTGGAAATTTTTTATAATATTATCACATTACAGTCAATATAATTTAGCAGTTAAGAGAATGGACTTTGGAGTCAGAATGCTTAAATATTTACCCTAAATTCTCAACTTCATGACTGTGATTTTGAGAAATAAGAAAAGTTTCTTTGTGTCCATGTCTTCATCTATAATGTGGAAATATAAATTTTATGTTTCATTAAGCTTTTGTAAAAATTAAAGGTGTACTGTGGAATAGGTAGCTCCTGATGCTACTTTCCACCCATGGACACATCAAATAAACATCTACCCATAGATTAGTTGGTCCAAGACCAGTTGAGAGACCCCTATCCACTAGGTAACAGGGAAAAACATCTACTTTCAAAAACTAGGAAAAGCTAAAGCACATTCAGGCATAGACATCACCTCAGGCACTATATTGTAAAGTTGGGAAAGAAATCCCCAGCACTCAGTTTCTTTTCCTGGAGAAGAGAGTCTTGACTTCAGTATAGGGCCGTGATTCCAACTTTCCCCATGGCTTGACATTTAGTTCACCAACTATGGGGACAAAGGGGGTCACATACACACATCTTGTCTCTCTAGACCATAAGGGAAAAAAAGCAGCAGTTTTATATGGATGCACAAGCACTGTCAGGACTCCACCCCTCTGGGAGCAGTGTAGATAAGAGGCTTAAAAAAAACATAACTCTCTGTTATTCTCTCCAAAAGGGTTTACAAAACACATCCCCAATGGCTACCTGGTGGTCTGAATTCCAACTAACTTGGGTTGGGGGAGTTTAAGGGACAGTCAATTATTAATCCTCACCAGCCCGGGAGAAATTTGCACTCACACTGAGGCCCCCAACTTTTACAGCATCCACCTAAGGGATTGCATTCTAAATCTCCTAGTTATGGGAGCAGAAGGGATTGGCAAACACATGTCTCTCTAGACTGCAGGAAAAAGGAGCATATTTAAGCTGAAATGAAAACATCTCCAGGGACTTCATTCCCATGAAACAATGCAGAGAAAGAGCTTAAAAAGATGGAACTTTCTGTTGTCCCAAGAAGGAGTTTAAGACACACATCAAGAGCACCAAAGTTTAAAGCTACTTCTCAAAGGACTCTATCCTAAAACTAGTAGTTCTGGGAACAGAAGGGACTATGCATACATGAATCTCCTTTGATCACCAGAAAAAATGTGGTTAAAAATGGGTGTTCAAACACTTTTAGGGGCTACATTCCCTTGAAGCAGTGCAGCAAAGGGGAAAGAATATGAAACTCTTGTTAAGTTCATTTGTGTGGATGTTCCCTGGTCCCTCAGTTACCAGTGCTAAGAACGAGTACTGGTACTGAGTTGAGCCAGTGACGGAGTGATCACAAACACAGAGCAACGTAATACAAACAGTTTATCATATAAAAGAAAGAATGAAAGTAAAAGAAGGAAATGAAAGGAAAATATGTTTCAGAGAGAGTGGAATGAGTCAATCTCCAGGAGTGAAAAAAGCTCACTGGTTTGTCCTGCCTTTCCCCAGGCAGGATCGGTTGCTATTTCCCACCTTTGGGGGGGATTGACAGATTGGTATTATAGAACATATCGTATGACAGGTTACGTAACAGGGTAGGTTACATAACAATTTGCTTTTCTGTGCATGCGTCTTTTCTGGAATTTTCCACAAATATCCACCCATGTTATGCCAGTTAGGTGGTAATGAGCTCTAAGTCAATTAAAGGTTACTAGAACTTTTTACCATGTATGTTCCCGCCAGGGAACAGTTCCTAGCCATGATTTGGCTTCTATCTACAATTTGGATCTTGCTCTCTGCCCCTAGCCACCTCCTTGCCACCTGTTTACCCCCCACCAGACCCAACAGCTCTCATTTTCTCTCTGGAAGGGGTTTATGACATACACTTTGAGTGGCTACTTGATGGCCTAGTTTCTAATGGACTTTCATGATAAGAACCCTCAACAAACTAAGCATAGAAGAAACATAACTCAAAAGTATCAAAGCCGTATATGACAAACCAACATCTTACTAAATGAGGTAAAGTTGAAAGCATTACCCTTAAGAACTGAAACAATACAAGGGTGCCCACTGTTACCATTTCTTTTCAACATAGTACTAGAAATTCTAACTGGAGCAATCAGGTAACAGAAAGAAATAGAAGGTATCTGAATCAAGAAAGAGAAGGTCAAACTATTTGCTTGCTGATGATATTATCTTGAATCTAGAAAATTCAAAAAACTCCACCAAAAGAATCCTAGAACTGATAAATAAATTCAGCAAAGTCTCAAGCTACAAAATCAATGTACACAAATAAGTAGTAATTCTATGTATTATAACAGTCAAGCTGAGAGTCAAATTAAGGAATCAATACCATTTACAATAGCTGCAAAGAAGGTCTAAATAAATGGTGGCTCACACCTGTAATTCTAGTACTTTGGGAGGATGATGCAGGAGGATCACTTGAGGCCAGGAGTTCAGGACCAGCCTGAGCAAGACAAAGACTCTATCTCTACACAAAATGAAAAATTATCTGGGCATGGTAGCACACACCTGTAGTCCCAGCAACTTGGAAGGCTGAGGCAGGAAGATTGGTGGAGCCCAGGAGTTCAAGGTTGCAATGAACTGTGATGAGGCCACTGCACTCCAGCCTAGACAACAGAGCAAAACATTGTCTCAAAAAAAAAAAGCTTCAAAAAAATACCTAGGAATATTCTAAAATATCTGTAATATTCTTAATCAAGGAACTAAGGAGCTCTACAAAGAGAACTACAAAATACTGATGAAATAAATTATAGATAACACAAACAAATGAAAAAACATCCCATGCTCATGGATTGGTAGAATCAACATTGTCAAAATTATTTACAAATTCAAGGCAATCCCCATCAAAATACCAATGTCATATTTCACAGATCTAGGAAAAATAATTCCAAACTCCATATGGAACCAACAAAGAGCCGAAGCAATCTTAAGCAAAAAAAAAAAAAAAAAAAATCTGAAGGATCTGGAAGCATCACATTACCTGACTTCAAATTATAGTGCCATCCTATAGTAACCAAAACAGAATGGGACTGGTATACAGGTAGAGGTAAAGACACAGACGGATTGGAACAAAATAGCAATTTAGAAACAAAACCTTGTAGCTATAACCAACTGATTTTTGGCAAAGAAGACAAAAACATACACTGGGGAAGCGACTACTTATTCAATAATGATGCTGGGAAAATTGAATACCCACATGCGGAAGAATGATACAGGGCTCCTATCTCTCACCATATACAAAAATTAATTCAAAATAGACAAAAGACTTAAATGTAAGGCATAAAACCATAGAAATTCTAGAAAAAAATATAGGAAAAATTCTTCTAAGTACTGACCCAGGCAAAGAATTTATGACTCATACCCCAAAGGCAAATACAACAACAACAAAAATAAATGAATGGGATTTAGTTAAATTAAAAAGCTTCTGCACAGCAAAGGATATAATCAACAGAATAAATAGACAACCTACAGAATGGGAGAAAATATTCACAAGTTATGGATTTGATAAAGGGCTCAGGTCTCCAGGTGGTGAGTATAGGCACTTGCTGTGGTAGGCAGGGGCAGGGTGATCTCTAGGCCCCTGGCAGAATGCTCAAGTTGGGGTGGTGGCAGCTGTGTTGCAGCTCTCTTCTGGGGACGATGGGGTTGCTTTCAATGGTATCAGGTATATGCAGGCAGCTGGAGTATATGTGCTTTGCTCACACTTTGGCCCCGTGGGAAGTCCCCACAGCAACAGTGGCTGCAGGACAGAATGTTTGTCCTTGGAGCACGTGAAAATATTAGGGGCCACAGGGTCATTGCTCATGGCTGATGCTTTAGCCCTGGTAGGGAGCAGCCAGCCTCGGCATTGGCTGTGGGTGAAGAATTTCAATGAGCCTTTAGGGGTGTGAAGACACAGGGCCTCTTGGGCTCCTGGGCTGGTTGCAGTATGGTGGGAAATGGGCTCTCAATAAGGGGCCTTGTTGTAGCTACTTAGGACTTAAAGGGTGCGTGGGACCTGGCTGGAGCTTCCTCTCTGGAGCAGTGCCTTCACATGTTCTCCAGGGATAAACATCAGGTCAGCCATCTTGAAGGCCCCAATCTTGTTTTTAATGAAATATTCTAGCTGCTATTTTAATTCTTCAAGTTATTTGACTTCTAAAAAGTAACTTTCAAATTACTAGAGTAGGGTTTTCTGGTTATTAAAAAGATATATCCCAGCTTAAAGTACACAAATACTATTTTACATACTTTTAGTGTTTATGCACTTTATGGTTTACACACCACCTTTGGATGAATTTGATTTGGGTTTTCCATTCCTGCAGTGTTGATACCTTCTAGATTAATTCATACACTTAAACTCTGAAACTAAAATCTGTGGACCAAATGCTAGACCAATGTGAGGTCACATTTTGACTCTTATTTTATGAGCCACTAAACAGCCTTTTTTTACTAATATTTCCTTTTACTTTATTTCCTCAAAATGAATTTTATCAAATGAGAATTATGAAGAATGTAATCTTTTTGAGATGGGAGTCTGTGTCTATCTTACTCTTCAAACCTACTACCTAACACAGTGTCACAACTTAGTGGGTAAATTAAACTATCATTGACTTGTTTTCCCTGGACAAATTCAAAATTATAACAACATGAAAAATTTTTAGCTAAAATAATGAAGATGAACTACCCACAAGATGGCAGTAATATGTAGTTGGTGAATAAATTATATTATACAATTTGACTTTAGGAATTGCTTGACAAGAAGTTTGACTACTCTAGAGTGAAAATGGGCACCTATGTAATAGTTTGTATTTTATTTATTGTTTGTTGGGAGGGTTAGGGATGGTACTCATTTGGAAATAAATAATGCAGAAATAACTCTATTGAAGTTTTACCTTATCTTCAGATAAGGGGATTGTCATGGCCCTCTTGTTGAGGTCTTATATATCTTTCATTTAAATGTTTGAAAGCAAAACTAAAGCTTGATGCATGATTCAGTAATGCACCATTTTTCATTGTTTTATTTATTTATTTTTTTGCCTGACATTACAAATATTTCTTTCAGTATGGTACATAGTTATTTAGTTGGTACAGGTATGAATAAAGATAGATCAAATACATTTTATACTCTAAAGTTTTCTTCGAAATGGTTAGAGATTTGGTTTACTTGTCTTAAGGGTAGGTGTACCTAATGGAAGATTTTTTAAAAGATTTTAACCTATTGTACTATTGTTATTTTGTTTACTGAGAAAGGGTTGAGAAATTTTCATTTAATTTTCTCAAATGTAGGACTTGAGGGGTGTGTGGGACCCCACTATCCTTTTTCTTATCTAGAAGGAAGTAAAATTAGAAAGTGATGAGCCTTACCATCTAGCTATTTGTTAAAGGTCCTGTTCGTGCTGTTCATGAGTAGATTGACCTGAAACTCTTAGGTCCTTTTCAAGGTTTTGTGTATCTCCCGGAGATTTCATTAAAATTTTTTTGGAATTATTCCCACTGTGCTAATTTGTAACTGTTTTAAGTTTATATTTATTTATAAGAGATATTCTGCAACAAGTATAGCTGTAATGAAATAACTGTTTTGTTAGTTGACTATAACACACATCAAAGTATAATGTTATTTCTTTAGATTCTCTAAACTAACCTCAAAAATTCCAAAAATGAACAATTTCAAGGATTAAAAAAAAAGTGCTCAAATTTTTATGACAGTAACCATGTTAGATATCATAAGGTACTACTATCATAGAATAATATAGGAATTCTGATATTGTTTACAGTGTTCTTGTAGTAAACAAATCAATAGCCAAACTAAGATATAAGACAACAATAAAATACATGCCAATTATCAGCTTAATTTGGTGCATTTAATCATTTTAAAAAGATTATTATGAAAATACATGCTTAAAATAATAAAAATTTTTAAAATGAGTTAAAAATAAAATTTAAAAATCATGTAAGTTTCAAGGACATGGTATAAATTTTTCTTATCAATATTGGACCAAATTCTATCCCCCCAAAATATAAAAATAATAGAGTGAAAATCAAAATTTATGCCCATCACATAATCTTGTCATATTAATTGTTATAATCCCAGGACACTCGACCAGTGTGTCTAATAGTCCCTCCCCAAAATATCTATTATTGAGTAACACATATTGAATTGCAGTCGTGACTTATAGGAAATATATGCCATTCCATGAACATTCTGTGTCTTCCCCCATGAGATAAAAATAGTTGTATAATTAAACTAGTCTTTTTTAATGTTCTAGGGATCATTTCCCCAAGGCCAGTCACACTTTAAAATACTATTACTAAAATATATCAACCATTTAGTGCCAATGCAAAGCATGTTAGTCTGTTTAAAGTATTTGCTTCATTCTGCAGATTGAGCCGTCAATTGATTTCAACATCAGTTAACATTTATCAGAAAATATTGTATATCTTAAAGAATTTATTAAACTTCTAATTAAAGAAGAAATATGCAGCTTTATTTGGTAAGATATATCCACATGTTTCTTTATTTATTTTGTTCCTCAAATTTTTAAACACCTGATTTTATTTGTATATCTGTGTATTACAGAAGCATTCAAAGAAAAATAAATAATAGGATCTTGTTTAATTATAAAAAGATTATGCTTTATTAAAATAAAAAGAATCAAAGTAATGAGGCCCTTGTTCTGTCTGGAAAGCTATAGAATGCTAAAGAAAAGAGTATTAAGAAAACAATAGTTGTGTATTGAAGAAATGCTGTGGATTATAATCACGCAAAGCATTTTCAATTCAGATACTGAGGTTATTTATTCATTTACTTTTAGGGTTGTTAGAAGTGGTATTCTATTTAGACAAAATGATGATCTCAGCTTCACATTGTATTCCAACACTGGTGCATTAATCCATAATCATTTTTTATGAGAAAACATGTACTCATGAGGGAGCTAGCTAGAATGAGAGATAAAGTCTATTTTCTAAGAAAAAGATCAAAGTTGGCCAGCTTAATGGTCCTAAAAAAATTCTTTGGCTTTATTAAGACATAGCCAACTAAATTAGTGGACTTATTAAGTGACATTAAATTATCAAAATACAAGATACCATGCAACAAGTAAAATAGTATATTCTCTATAGCTATGTAGTAATCATGGCAACGTAACAGTTTGCAAGTTTTAATAAAATGACATCAGAATAAATTTGTGATAGTGATTGCAACATCACAGCTGATAAATCTCCTTCTTTAGAGAATATATACAATGTAATCTGTAGGCTTTTTAGGATATAGAAAGACTGAGAGTGATATTTGGAGGTACATTCTTTGACACTATAAACCTCTAGTTCTTCAAATTTTTACTAAATTTAAATGTTCTCAGGAAAAGTAGAAAATGTGCAATAGTAATTATTAAAAATTCAAGAAACTGACCATTTTTTGATAGTCTTTGTCATATTTCACATGGGTGGTATATTATGACCTTATTACTCAAAGACCAGCCATTCGTTCCAGTATTGCTTCCTGCCACTGTCAATATCAGAATACTGAGAGGCAGTAGTGGTTGAGACATTTTACGATACACTAAATATTGTAAGTGTATTATAAACTCTTAATACTTTCATCAACTCACTTATTTTCCTTTATAGAACAAATGATGGAGTATTTTTAGAGCCACAACAAATTTAGACTTGTTCCACAGTGTTGGTGAACATAATGCATATGAAATTTTTCATGACTTTTGCTCCAGGAATAATGATGCTGTTGTTGCTACTCCTGATGATGATAAGGATGGTGAAGCAGTAGTGGTGAGAGTGTTTTGGTTGCAATCACTGTTACATCTGTCACTTACGATTCTGGGACTTACAGGGGCATGGACACCCTGAGATCACCAGAGTTGTTCCTGTCCTTATGCTGTTGAAAACATTGGTTTGAGAATTTACAATATGCAAAAGAGACCAGTGAGATGTCACCAAAGCATGTATCTTGAGAGTAGAATTAAAACATAGATTTCTTTAAATAAGTCACTTGTTTTAAAATGGTTCTATAGGCTGTGGAGTTTTAGCATCTTAATTCCAGAGGGGAAATCTATTTTAAATATTATTTTGACTATAAAATAAAATATCCAATATTTTATGAATTAAATTAGAAATATGTATTATAAAATAATTGAACCAATATTTACTCAATCTCAATATTTGAAAAAAACTAATGAAACATCATTCAACTCAGGTGCAATGTAGCAGTATGAAGTTATTTTTCTAACACATGTTCTTGCAATTGGTAATGTTTGATATGCTATTACTAAGAATGACTTTACAGAAAAAAGTTCTGTGTAATTCTACTGTTGGTCAAAATATTTTATTGTAAGATATAGTGTTTGAGTTCATAATAGTTGGATTATTACTTCTATGACCAGATCAGCTGAGAAACAGCAGTAAGCATATGTATTAGCAGACATACAATAGTAAGTGACTAACTTCCACTTCTGATCACGTAGTTTTGGAGAATAAGGATAGTCACGAGCAGAACTGTTTTGATGGATGTGAGTTGAGATGGGTGTTGGGAGGATGACTTCTTTAGTGCAAGTCATATTTGTTCAGAAATTTTTTTGAATTTCAACTTAAATATGATTATAACTACACACATGGTAAGAAATAAGGCATGGTTTAAGAGACTATATATATATATATATATATATATAAATTGCAAGGCCTTTGACAGAAAGGCATTGAAATTATATTTATATATTATGTTTGTTTATTTACTTATGTTTTTTTACTAAGTTTCTCTTGTGCATGTATGTGTGTGTATGTGTGTGTTGGTATATGTATGCATACAGTGTATGGAATGGTATAAAATGTACTCCATTCAGTAGAAATGTGATTTATATAATCAAAGATTAGGAAGTCAAACTATCCCATTGTTTATCTTTATTGCATCATGAAATCATTTAAAAATTAGCAGATGATTCTATTTTTAATTATTATCAGTCCAAACTCTTTCTACTTAATCCTGCAGGAACATGCCTGTGATGGAGAATATGAGCTGCAGACTATGACTACTGATGAGAGAAAAGCTGCACCAAGGTGATAAGCAATTAGTAATATTCATGCAAAATGTTTCTTTTTCCTTATTTTTATCTTATTTTAAACATTCTCTCTCCTTCAGAGAAACAGAAGTGGTGAGACAACTGGGAACAGAGATCTGTTTTATGGATGATACTATTACTTTTGAGATTATATCTATATTTGTTGAATACCCTTTGACGCACATATTCTGATTTTTAGAGAGAACTTATCTAAGATATGGTTTGTGAAAATCACACCAGAGTCACTGAATTTATTCTTCTTGGTATTACAAACAACCCTGAGATGCAAGTTTCCCTCTTCGTTTTGTTCCTGGCCATCTATACAGTCACTTTGTTGGGCAACTTTCTTATTGTCACAGTTACCATGATGGATCCTGCTCTTCAAACACCCATGTACTTCTTTCTCCGAAACCTATCCTTTCTTGAAGTCTGTTTCACCTTGGTCATGGTACCGAAGATGCTGGTAGATCTAGTGTCTCCAAGGAAAATCATCTCTTTTGTGGGCTGTGGTACCCAGATGTACTTCTTCTTCTTCTTTGGCAGCTCTGAATGTTTTCTTCTCTCTATGATGGCTTATGATCGCTTTGTGGCCATCTGCAACCCTCTCCGTTATTCAGTCATAATGAACAGATCGCTATGCTTGTGGATGGCTGCAGGCTCTTGGATGTCTGGTGTTCCTGTGTCTATGCTGCAGACAGCTTGGATGATGGCCCTTCCTTTCTGTGGACCAAACACCATAGACCATTTTTTTTGTGATGGTCCGCCAGTGTTGAAACTAGTCACTGAAGATACAACCATGTATGAAATGCAAGCGCTTGCTTCCACACTCCTGTTTATCATGTTTCCCTTTTCCCTCATTTTGGTCTCCTACACCCGCATTATTACAACCATTCTGAGGATGCCTTCTGCTTCTGGTCGCCAGAAGGCATTCTCTACTTGTTCCTCACACCTCATTGTGGTATCCCTTTTCTATGGAACAGCCAGCCTGACCTACCTACGACCCAAATCCAACCAGTCCCCTGAAAGCAAAAAGCTAGTGTCATTGTCCTACACTGTCATTACCCCTATGTTAAACCCCATCATCTACAGCCTAAGGAATAATGAAGTGAAAGGGGCAGTCAAGAGGACAATCACTAGAAAAGTCTTGCAGAAGTTAGATGCATTTTGAATCCTATTGTATAGATGTTTTCTTTTTCTTTTTTTTTTCATTTCAGCATATTATGGGGGTACAAATATTACAGTTACGTATATTGTCCATGCC
>VBSM01002616.1:16019029-16049742 GCA_008086735.1 Cheirogaleus medius | reverse complement strand
AAAAAAAAAAAAACAAAAAAAGTCACCAAACAAGATCTTTGTTCCTTTGTGAAGGTGGCCATACAAGGCTTATTTTATTTTGACTCTCTCCAATCTATTGCTGGCTTCTGTTCTCTGCCAAACCAACTATGACACAGGGGGCATGAATGTCTTTGATGCAGTATATAAATGCGAGCCTTCTAGGGCACAGAGCAGGATGAAGAAGGGTAAAAAGAGTAAAGAAGGGTAAATGAAAATACCTACCACAAACCACATATATTCTGCAGCTAATGTGATGCAAAGATGAATCATGTAATGTGTTTTAAATGACTTTTTAAAAAAATGGATAAATGGTGGAGTTTAGTAGATGCCAAGAATTAATGATGCAAGTTCTTTATATGGGTTACATGTTTAAATAAGTTTATTTAATAAAATGACCTTAGTATTAATATTTGGTGACATGATTCTGGACCTTTTTGGTTCTTGGCTAAATCATCCATTAATTATTTAGTAATTACCTATTCTTGGAATTTAAACAACATAGTAAAACAAAAGAGTAATAATAATAGGAAACATGATTAATTGAAGCATTGCCTTTAACACATGCCCTTGCAACAACTCAAGAGATAAATCTTTTTTATTTTTATTTTTCATAAAAGACAAATTATGATTAGAAACTTATAAGTAACTTGACAATAAAAAAGTTATTGAGAGATGGCCACAATAAATTGAACCCATACTCTTCGGAATTTGAAATCCAATATATTAACCTTGTAAAAGTCTCTGGTCACATTTTGTCACCCCCTACATGAGAATTTGGCTTTCAAAACAATGGAAAAGATAAAATGAGATTGAGTCAAATTTAATTTTGGACAGTATTTTATATTTCCAGTAACATAAGCATATATTGGTTTTGAATATGAAACGTATACAATGATATAAGTTCCTCTAAGTCTTCCTTAGCCAACGTTTCTCTTAATAGTACAGTGTCATCTTCAGGCAGTAACCAAGCTCCATCATTCATTGTCAGTTTTCAGGAAAGTTTAAAAGCCACTACAAATTTGCAACTTATAGTAACTATTTTAGTTTAATTTTGATTTGCTGAAGTACATATCTACTGAGTGTAATGGAAGCTTGAGGTAGGAAAAACATCTGTTCCTTTAAATATTTCTCCTTTAATAGTCTTTTAACTTTTAAGTCTAACTCAAATATTCTTGAATTAATGTTACTAAGTGTAATCCCATCTGGCAAGACTCTTTTGCAATGTTTTTCTACTAGCTGTATGTGACTCATGAGTAGGTTATGAGGTTTAGTAGTGCATATGTATGTCTTTAACAAATTAGCACAGTAAACACAGAATAAGTAATATTTGAAAAGATCTTTATGAGTATTCCTGACACACAGGAAACACTTTCTGACTGTTTGATATTATTCTCAAAATAATATCAATAATAAATAATATTTATAGAGTGGGTGCTATATATTGAATGGTATCTTTTAGTTATGCATATATTATATACTGTTTGAAATGTAGAATTATTTCTTTCTGTAAGATGTAAACAGAAGATGTTCATGAGGCATATATTTATTGCATATCCTGTGTGATTTATACTCCACGACTTTTGACAGGTAATTGATAATATAATTAACTGTACTTCAAATAGTTTTATTAAAATTGATGTAAGTCACAGTCTTACATCCACAAAGTCTTCATGGAACTCACTTTTTGTTCGTTTGATTTTTTTTTCAGCCTCAAGTTACAAGTTGATCTTTTTCTTAAAATTTCCAGCAGCTATTTAATAATGTCATTAGTATATCCAGAAAGATGATTGAAAAGATTTATTTGGTGAGTCATTATCCCAAATAAGTGCCCTCTAAAATTTTCATAACTAATAGTAACTCTAAAGTTTCTCTTTGGAACAAATATTTTCATCATTGTTTTTAATGGTGATATGACTGACTTTTTGGTTGTAGTGAAAAAAATACTTTTCAAAACATCCTTCCTAAGTTTACAATTTTGTAGGCTACTTCTAAATCTATGTCCCATCTTATCATTTACAACCAATTCTTGAAATATCTCCTCTAAATGTCCTTAAGTTTGAGTATCTAAGGATGTTTTAAAAGGTCAAATTTGTCACAGCTAATATAAGAATTAGTTGAAGATCAGTAAGCTTACATATTTTCCAATACTGTCACATATGTGGGATCTGAGGCAAGAATAAAAACAAGTCAACATTGTTTATATTTCAATGCAGCTTAAAAATTTCATTTCAGTTTATTTCAGTGGCAATGAAGTTGAATTAGTGAATATAATCCAATGTATAATGTTGCTTTATATTTATATTTTAACATGCAATAAATAAAATTGTCCTAAAGGAGTTTTAAATTTGGTTAGGAGATAAAAATTAAGTAAAATTAGTTAGGAAAAATAAAATTATCTAATGAAGTGATAAAGCAAAATTCTCAGTTGCCAAAATCAATGCTACAAAAATATAAAGGAATAAACACTTATAAACTCCTATTATAAGTGAATATTGACAGTGAGCATTGTGAATATTTGATAGTGGAGAGAGTAAAAGTTGGGTAAAATTAGTTATAATAGGATTTAATTGTGGAATGAAACTCACAAACATGGTAGTCAGTTACCTGTTAACTTGAACTCACAATCAAGCACTCAGTATCAATATGATAGTAAGAAATTATTTCTCGGCCACAAGTAATCATTTCTGCACAAGTTTGTTGCGAAGTCCTGTGAGTTCTCATTGTGCTATAACAGTTCAATTTATTCAGACAGGAGTGGGCAATAATCACGGGGGGAGCTGCTTAGCCTGTGAACTCACTATCTGAGCCTTAGTAGAAGGCAGAGACATTTCCTATGGAGAAGATGGGAAGGTCAGATAATATATTTTACCAGATTTCCTTACAGCTAATTGGAGAGTATGTAACCTAAGCTCAAATAATCAGATTTTAAAATGTGATATAATGCAAGAAAATGAGGCAGTAGGGATTGACGTGGAGCCAGTGATTCCCAGTGTCCAGAGATGGAAGTGGCAGTGGTGGGGCCTGATGTCCAGTGCCGGTAGGGCAATCTTAAGCTGTGCATACAGATTTTAGATGTGCCACTATATCTAAAACTATTTTTACACAGATTCTGGAGTATGATTTTAGATTGTCACTGTAGTTCTGGTTGTTCACCCATTTTTCTTCCCATTTCTTGTGCTGTGCCCTCATCAATATTTCTCAACATTTTTTTTTTTTACCTGTTTAAGTCAGCAAGAGTTAGTTTCAGTTTTTTGGCGATGAAGAATTCTGATAGATACAAAACCAGACATCAGGAAACATATATCATTTCTAAGTTCAGTCAAAATGGTTCATATGTAAGTCTTGTGGAAGGTATTCTAAGTCTACAGGAAAATAATTTATATACACATGTCATCATCATCATGGTATGTAGAGACAGGGCTCCCTCTTCATCATAAATTAGACATGAATACTCTGTGAGTGTCTGGAGAGGGTGCAGAAACAATTTTTAAAAGAGTCTTTGGATGAGAACCTAAATATTATAATTGTATGTCCATTTTCAGATAAGTTGGATTTGTTTTCTATATAAAACCATGGGCAAATTTGTGAAAAAAATGGGTGATAGAAGAAAAAATAAGATAATTATCTCGACTAATTTACAATCTTACTGTGAATAAAAACCGTATATGAATAAAACAAAATCAAATGTGGCAGAAGAAATACTAATCTTACTTCCTTCTTTTCTTTAAATTATTTTTTCTTATGTTTAATTTACAAGTAAAACTTGTATATATTTATAGTATACAACACGATATTTTGATGTATATATGTATACATACATTGTAGAATGAATAAATCAAGCTATTTTAACATATGCATTACCTCATATACTTGTCTTTTTGTGTGTGTGGTAAGAAAACCTAGATGCCATTTCTGATTCTTTATTCATTATCTTACTGATCTTGGTCAAGATAGAAACTATTTGATAATCACTTTGATCATTTATAAAAGAGATGGTTCTAAAACTATAAGATATTAAATTTGACAACAACAAATGATAAGGAATGTCTCGTGTTTGATGTAGGAACATGCACAGTGGAGAGTAAAAAGGACATGAAGAAACTTAGTTACTTTTCATGTTAATTGGTATTTCCTCTTATTCTTACACATGAAGGATTGAGCTTTTATATTAATATTTTTCATAAATTTACAACCTGTGTTTATAGCTTATAAATATTCATGATATTTTATTTCTCTTAATCATCTTCCATAAAATGTACAGGATCAGTGCTGTGGATTGTTTGTATCCCCCAAAAAGCTATATTGAAGAACTAACATTTAGTACCTGTGAATGTGACCTGTGATTATTTGGAAATAGGGCATTTGGAATAGCAATCTACATAAGATGAGGTTATACTAGACAAGGGTGGACCCTAAATCTGGTGGCTAGTTTCCTTATATAAGGAGAGAGAGATTTGGAGACACAGAGACTTAACGACACACAGGCAAGACAGCCACGTGAAGAAGGAGGTAGAAATTGGAATGATGTTGCTGCAAGCCAAGGAACACCAATGATTGTTGGCCATCACTCCAAGCCAGGGAGAGGCTTGGAACAGATTTTCCCTGAGAGTCTTCAGAAGAAACAGATGTCATGCTACTACCATCTCAGTTCCAGACTTCTGGATTCCTGAACTGTGAGAGGATAAATTACTGTTGTTTTAAGCACCCAGATAAGTGATTAATAATCAGCTGATTACTCATGAGCTGTGTGGTACAGCCATGCCTTTTTAATGTGGCTTTGCATTTTCTCTCAACAGGGTGCTATCTCCCATCTCTTGAATCTAGAAGTATATATAAAAGAATATGTTTTTGCAAAAAGAATGTGACAGAGGGAATGTTCCACAATTCAGAATGTAAGAGTCAAGAAACCATGAACACATCCACTCTCTCTCTGGCATCCACTTTGTTCTTACAAGAACAAGCCAGAGCCACCCTGATGGAACAAGAGAGGTGTTCTGAAGCAGAGCTGACTCATCCCAAATAGAGTCCATTCTAGACCACCTTGTTGCCTGCTGATTCTCAAAAATGTGAGAGAACCCAATTCAGAACCCAGCAGAACTGTCTAGCTGACCCATAACTTAAGATCAATTATAAATAGTTAGTGCTTTAATACACTAAGTTGGGGAGATCTGCTATATAGAAATGGCTAAATGACAAAAGATTCATAATTTACTCTAGATAGTGAAGGTAAGAATCATATCTGTCACACTCATCCTTGACTCGTTAATTGAAATTTTCCTACTATGAAGCATGGTGCAGAGAAACTATAACAGATCTGGTACTTGCTTTTAATTTTTCTGCATGAAATTAATAATATCTTTATTTATTAGTTCAAATTTACTATCAGTTCAGTTCAAATAATTTCCATTTAAATTTAAAGTTAAGAATCTTTTCTTTTCTTTTTCTTTTTGAGTTTTCTGGGATGTTTTAACTTAAATATAAGAATTCATATTTACATGGATACATTTTCTGCCAGATAGTGGAAACAGAAGAAAGGAAGAGTTTAGAAAAGTCACTAAGCAAACAAACAGCTACACTCACAGCAAGCAACAAAAAATGGCCTCCAAGGAGT
This sequence comes from Cheirogaleus medius, assembly GCA_008086735.1. Taxonomy (NCBI): domain Eukaryota; kingdom Metazoa; phylum Chordata; class Mammalia; order Primates; family Cheirogaleidae; genus Cheirogaleus; species Cheirogaleus medius. Next base: position 16,044,110 of record VBSM01002616.1, on the reverse strand, counting down.
GGAAAGAATCTGATTTCCAAACTTACCACATTGTAATATTAAATATGTACATTTTTAATAAAAAATTATGAAGTATGCAAGGAAACAGGAAAGTATAGCCCAAGCTCATGAAAATGAATAGAACATGGCCTAAGGAAGCATAGATATTGGACTTAGTAAATAAAAAGTTTAACTAAACCATCTAGCATTAGTTTAAATAGCTTAATGAAACCATAGGCTAATATCTCAAAGATACCAGGAGAACAATGTCTCTACAAATAGAAGATAAAAATAAAGAGATGGAAATTGTAGAAAGGAACTAAACAGAAATTCTGGAGCGAAAAATTACAATAACTTAAATGAAAATTTTATGAGAATTTCAGCAGCAGATGTAAGTAAGTAGAAGAAAAGATCAGTGAGCTAGAATGTAGACAAATTGAAATTTTTCATTCTGAAGAGCAAAAAGAAAAAAAAAGGATAGCAAGAGAGACCATGGTAGATGAGACACTGTAAAATGTAGCAATATATGAATAATTGGAGTTCCAGTAGAAGAAGAAATAAAGACGCAGAAAAATATTTGAAAAAATAATGTTTCCAAACTTGATAAAATGCATAAAATTGCACATCAAAAAGGCTTAACAAACTAGAAGAAGGATAAATTCAAGAGTTCTACACTGAGACACATAATGATCAAACTGTTGAAATACAAAGACAAAGAGACAATATTAGAAGAAGCAAGAGAGAAGTAAGGCACACACTGCATCCTCAATAAGATTAATAGCTGATCTATCATCAGAATCCAGAGAGGCCAGAAGTCAGTGGGGATGACATATTTAAAGATCTGCAAGAAAAAGCAAATGAACCTGTCACCTAAGAAGCCTATATCTGGCAAAAATATCCTCCAAAAATTAAGGAAAAATTAAGACATTTCCAGATAAACAAAGCTGAGATAGTTTTTTTCTTAGTAAACATGCCCTAAAGAAATGCTAAAGGAAGTCCTTTGGGATGAAATGAAAGGATACTCATAAGTAACTAAAAGCCATATGAAAAAATAGAGAACACTGACATAAGTAACTACATAGGTAAATACAAAATCTAGTATTGTTGTATTTTTGGTTTTAAACTCTATTTTTCCCTACATGAATTAAAAATTGCATAAAACAATAATTATAAGTTATTTGTTATGCAATATATAAAGTTGTGATTTGTAACAACGATATAAGGGAAATATAAGGGAAAGAGATGGAACTGTATAGGAGTCTTTTTTATATTATTGAAGCTAAAGTGGTATTAATTAAAAATATATTGCTCTAATTTAAAGAGCTTAATTGCAATTCCTAGGGTCATCAATAAATAAATAACTATAAAAGAAAAAAAAACAGGAAACGGGAAAGGAATCAGAACACTATACTAAAACAGGTCAATTAGGGGGCCAGGCTACAGAAACAGCCTACACTCACTACTCTCAAGGAGAGAACTAAAGGTTGTGCATAGAGGTTCACTGTGGATGAACCATCTCAGAGACAGCATTGTGAATCTTCAGAGAAGAGACTGGAAACAGCCAAAGTCAGGGAGAGAGAGGCAAGGCGATCCGCTGGGAAAGATTGGAAGGTACCTGGGGGAAGCATCTACACATAGGGAAGGGTCAGGGGAGGGATCCCTGGGGATCCACACTCCCCTAGTGGACACTGCAACCCAAGTTGTAAGAGGGCTCCCCCACTACAGCAGGCATCCTAACTGATCAGGAAGCTGCTTGGAGACTGTGCAGCAGCACTACACCCGAGAGTGGGCACAGTGGGATCCCCTGTGCATATGTATATCCTGCCAGCTTCTGGTCCCAGGTCACTGTAACAGATGCCATTCTGCACTCTCGGCCCCCAAGCACCAGGTCTGAAGAGGGGTTGGCTCCACTGCAATCACCTCCCCATTATACCTGCAAGGCCAGGGAGGGAGCAGGGAGGGCAGGTGTTCTCACATGCACTGTGGCTGCATGCCATGCACCCCCCCAACCCCCACCAGCCAGCCACTTCCCAGGAATCTGAGCAGAGCAAGTGCCCTCAGGCCAGGGTGTCAGCATCTGCTGCTGCCATCTCACCAACCCAAAAGTGACACAGCTGCAACCTGAGTAGCATCACAGCAGCTGCCACAGTCAGACTTAGGCAGAGGGAGAGATTCTACTCCTAGGTATATACCCAAATCATTGAAAACAGGTATTAAAACAAATACTTGTACACTATTGTTTAAAGCAGCACTACTTGTAATAGCCAAAAGGTAGAGACAATCCAAATGTCCTTAGCCGTAAGATCAAGAACAAGACAAGGATGTGCACTTTTATTACTGTAATTCGCATTGTACTAGAAGTTCTAGCCAGAGCAATTAGGGGAAAAATAAAAAATAAAAGACCTTTGAATTGGAAAGGAAGAAGTAAAACTATCTCCATTCTCAGAAGACATAATCTTATTCATAGCAAATTCCTAAGAATTTACCCAAAACTATTAAAACCAACAAATGTAGCCAAATACAAAATCAACTCTCAAAAATAATTTGTATTTCTATACATAAACATGAATAATCCGAAAAGGAAATTAAGAAAACAATTTAATGTGCAATATTATCCAAAACACAAAATACTTAGGAAAAAAAAATTTTTTTTTTGAGACAGAATCTCACTGTGTTGCCCAGGCTAGAGTACCGTGACTTCAGCCTAGGTCACAGCAACCTCAAACTCCTGGGCTCAAGCAATCCTACTGCCTCAGCCTCCCAAGTAGCTGGGACTACAGGCATGCGCCACCATGCCCAGCTAATTTTATATATATATATATATATATATATATATATATAGTTTAGTTGTCCAGATAAATTCTTTCTATTTTTTAGTAGAGACGTGGTCTCGCTCTTGCTCAGGCTGGTCTCGAACTCCTGAGCTCAAAGGATCCTCCAGCCTTGGCCTCCCAGAGTGCTAGGATTACAAGCATGAGCCACCACACCCAGCCCTTAGGAAAAAATTTAACCAAGAAGGTGAAAGACTTGTATTCTCTAAACTACAAACATGGTTGAAAGTTAAATATGTAAATAAGTAGATAGACATCCCATGTTTATGGATAATTAAAATGCCAATTGAATAAATAATATAAGCTGTTGACTTCTACCACCATCTTTCCTACTCCTCCTTGCCTCTACACAAAACAATTTACAGATTCAATGTAATCTCTGTCAAATTCCACTGGCATATTTTTTCAGAAATGGAAAAGTGTTGGAGACTTGCCATATAATTGTGCAGCTTAAGAATTAATCTTAGGAGAAGGAATACGTGCCCAGCTCAGAGTGGCATAAGAGTCATACATTCCAGCTTAGGTTCACCTAACAAACAGGGTTGCTGCTTGAAGGCATAACAAAGAGTTTGAGCTTCTGCACGTAAGCAAATGTTGCCCAGCCCCACAGCCCTGGGGGTCTGGAGGCCACTTGATAAACATCTTGCCCTTATGAGTACTGCCTGAGCTCATGGGATGGCTGATTAGCCAATGACGGGTAAGATTTCTCGAGGAGGAACAAACTAAGACAGGCACAGCCACAGGGGGCCAGGCCAAAAGGGATGGGAACAGAAAGTTTCCCTTTACGACTGCATTGCTTATCTGTGCTTATCTCAAACTCTGGCATATGGCCGTAGACTTAAGCAACCGCATTAAGACCCCAAGTCATGGGACATCTGTGTCCTTAGGCTACATGTTCCGAAATTTATGGCTGTTGCTGCAATGCCTGGGTGGTCACGTATAAGGAAGTAACTTTGATTTTTAGATTATAAAAATAAAATGACTGGTGCTCAAAGCGCTGCAGTCTTGTACCATCTTTATGTGTGTCAGTGTCTTTCTTTGTGTGTTTCTTTGTGTTATGTGTCCATCCCCTGTCCTGCAAACGGGCCACGACAGAAAAGCCAGTCTTCAAATGTACATGGAAGTGCAATGGACCCTGAATATCAAATGAATCCTTAAAAAGAAGGAACAAGTGGGAGGACACACTTCCCACTTTCAAAACTTACTACAAAGCTACATTAATGAAAACAAATTGTGGTACTGGCATAAGGATCTATGTATAGAAAAATAGAATAGAATTTTTCTGAGATGGAATGCAGAAATAAGCTCACACATCTATGGCTACTTTTCTACAAGAGTACTAAGACCATTCAATGAGGAAAGAATAGTTTCTTTAACAAATGGTACTGAAACACATGGAAGAATGAAGTTAGATTTCTATTTCACACTGAATTAAGGTAACTAAGTACTAAAAGTAACTAAAATATATAAATGACCTAAATTTAAGAGCCAAAACTGTAAAACACTTAGAAAAACATAGGGTGAATCTTCATGAACTTGGATTTGGGAATAGAGTTTTAGATATGACATCAAAAGCATGAGCAACAAGGAAAAAATTAATTTTACTTCATCAAAATTCAAAATGTATATCAAAGGAAATTTTCAAGAAAGTATAAAGAATGAGAGAAAAATATTTGCAAATCATATATCTCATAAGTTTCTAGTATCACAATATATAAAGACTGATTACAACTCAGTAACAGAAAATAATCTAATTTTTTAAGAGTATTTGTAGGGATAGTTTCTCCAAATGACCAATAATGACATGCAAAGATGTTCATGATCATAGTTATTATGATAATACAAATCCAAACCACAATGAAAACCTACTATAAACCCACTAGCATGACTATACCAACAACAACAAAAAGGAAATAAATAAGTGTTGGTGAGGATGTGGGAAAATTTCATTGCTCATACATTGTTGGTGGGAATATAAAATGGTATAGCCACTGGAGAAAACAGTTTTGTAGTTTCTAAAAAAGTTAAACAGAATTACCATATAATCTTACAATACTATTCCCAGGCATATACCCAAATAGTTGAAAAAGGGACTCAAATTAATACTTGTACACTATTGTTCAAAGCAGCAATATTTGTAATAGCCAAAGGGTATAAACAATCCAAATGTCCATCAACAGATGAATAGATAAACAAAATGTAATATATGTATGCAGTGGAATATTATTCAACCAGAGAAAATTACTGATACATATTACAATATAGATGACTCTTTATAACATTATGCTAAGTGAAAACATCCAGACGTCATGCATTATATGATTTCTGATTCCATCTATATAAAATATTCAAAACAGTTAAATCCATAGAGACAAAGCAGGTTGACATTTGCCAGGGATCTTCTTTTGGGGTGATCAAAATATTTAGGAATTTATAGGTGGTGGTTGAAGAACATTGTATATGTACTAAATGCAATTGAATCTTATACTTCAAAATGATTAGTTAACAAAATACCATAAAACTATGAACATATCATTAAACAGTATAGTCAAAAATTTAAAGAAAAAGTTATTGGAGTATAACAGGCAGTTAATAAAATTTTATCTTCTGGATTTTATTATTTCAATAGCTTAATTAAATTTGTGATTTTTTTATGATTTTCATTCTAAATAAAATTCATTTTTGTTCCTAATTCAGTATTTATAAATTTTGCATTGATAATTTTTATTTGCTTTCTTTGAAGAAAGAAGCTTAAATACCCCCCACATCTGTATTGACACTTGGAAACAGGGAAATTTAAAAGTAATCTTCATAATTATAGAAAACATCAATTTTGACATAACAGTTGCGCAACAGCTCTAGAAATCAGGCAGTTCTGATGGCAGGGAAGAAAAATAATTCCAGAACCGATGGTGCTGAGAAAAAAGTAAAGGAAAGAGAGAATTTGTCTACTATATTTGAATCTATTAAAAATATATCTGCGCTTCTGCTGGCTAGCCTGAGAAGGGAATACTGAATAGTATGTAAATAACTATTTAATTATTTTAATGAGAAAATTAAGCCCAGTGGAAACAAAATATTGTTAAATAAAGAAACAAAATACAGGTCAAGATGTGACTTAGCTGGAAAATATATCTACATTGTCAAAATAATGTAAATTAGAATACAAATTTACTAACAATTATAATGAAAATTATCATGAAAAAATACAATGAAAAGACAAAAAAAAAAAAAAAGAAGTGTGTTTAGGAGGGCTGGTTTAGGAGGTGTAAGAAATCAAATGCTTATCTTCCATACTTGAAAGCCCATAACTAATATACAATCGAAAATATCAGTTAAGAAATAGTATTGTATGTAAAAGGAAAAAAATTGCCAACAGTGTAAGTCTCTGGAGAGCAGGAATTATGGAGGATGATGGCTGGAGCAGAAGGCTACTAATTTCACTACCAGTTATAGAATTTTTGACCTTTTGAACTTAGTATATGTATACCTTTAATAAAAACAAAATAAAAAACCTACTGAAATAAAATTTTGGGCAGGAGGAACAACACAGTTATTAAGTTACTTTGTTCACACAAAACTGCGTAGACAGTCATAATGAGCAGTTTTCTTGATAATGTGTATTTGGTTTCTCTAAGACAAGGAAAGGAATTAAAGAGAAATTGAAGATCATTTTATTCAATTGTGAAATGACTGCTGCTTTGTGACATAACACTTGGATGAATTTTTCATATTTATCCTAACATTATTTTCAAATACTTTTAGAATTGCGTAAATTGAATCACTGTATTAATTTTTAGTTTTTGTCATTCTCGTTTACAGTTTGGAAGAGCTATATCAGAAGATATTTATATAGATGATATCCTGAATTAAAGATTTAAAACTCAGCTCGCCATTACACTCTGACTCCCCCATTTCCCTCCACGTGCACTTCCCAGACTTCCTGACAATGCCTCCTTTCTTTCTTTCTTTTTTTTTTTTTTTTTTTGAGACAGAGTCTCACTCTGTTGTCCCGGCTAGAGTGCCGTGGCCTCAGCCTAGCTCACAGCAACCTCAAACTCCTGGGCTCAAGTGATCCTTCTGCCTCAGCCTCCCGAGAAGCTGGGACTACAGGCATGTGCCACCATGCCCGGCTAATTTTTTCTATGTATTTTTAGTTGGCCAATTAATTTCTTTCTATTTTTAGTAGAAACGGTCTCTCTCTTGCTCAGGCTGGTTTCCAACTTCTGAACTTGAGCGATCCGCCCGCCTCGGCCTCTCAGAGTGCTAAGATTACAGGCGAGAGCCACAGCTCCCGGCCGACAATGCCTTATTTCTTATTTCACCTTTTTCAGAATTTCAGAATAAACTTCAGTTGCTTTAATAGCCGAATAATTCAACTATTTTTGTTCTTAAAAATATATTTATTCACTTCCTATTTAGTATGAGGGATATTCCAGATCATGAGTATATATGGATGAATACTACAACGGACACAGTTTCCGCCCTGATGAAGCTTAGAATTTTGTAGAAGAATCAAGAGAGGAAAGAAAAAGGTAAAGAAATGACATGTAGTAATCAATGTCGACTGTGTTCAGAAGAATAAAAGCCTGAGATAAGGACTTTAAGGAAGGGAAGTGCCTCCTCACATATGGTCTCCTACTCAAATTGACGTTTTTGTGGAGGTGATATTTAATCTGAGGCTTGGAATTTGGAGGTGGAGCTAGGGTGCAGGTAGGGAGAGAGGTGCGAGCTTGAAGAATGGAAAGAAAGTCCGTATTACAATGGATAACACAGTAAATGAGGAAAGAGTGGAAGGACATGAAGTTAGGATCAGTGGTGAGGCACTATACCATGGGACTTTTTACTGGCTAATCATAATCTGCATTTCAAATAGGTTTCGTGACCTAATTTTAGTACAGAAGTGGCATAATCTGAATTAAAATTTAGAAAACATAATTTTAGATTCTCTATAGAAGATAGATTGAATAATGGAAGGAGGCAAAAAAATATTTGTAAGGCTATTAAATCCAAGTGGAAGGTAATGGTAGATTGGATTAGAATGATGGCAGTTGTAGCAGACACCGGTACTCTAGTCACAAAACTTTTCCTGCTGGACCAAGCTAGACTAAGTATCCTGACTTCTTTACACTTAAGTTCAGTTATGTAACTGAATTCTTGTTAATGGAATATGAATGGCCATTATGAAAATAACCTCCAGGCCTGGAAATGCAAACCTCCCATGTGATTCTCCACTCTGTCTTCTTTCATCTGCTATCTGTAGACGTGCATCCAAGGCGGCATAATGTTAATTAGGTAGCCTCTCTGAATGACTGCGTAGAGTACAACACCCCCATCTCACCCCTCTAAACAAACAGACACACCCCCACCATCCATGCTGCATATTTGACTTTAAACTTCAAGAAAATAACTTTCCAGTTTCTTGAAAGTGACAAAACTAGTCTGATCTGTTGGAATTCAGATAGTTATTAGCCTTAAAGGGATAATGACCACAAAGAAACAGGAGCAAGCATTCTGGATTACTGGCAACTTTCTAAAAATTTCTTCATCTGAGTGCTACTCACATGGGTATGTTCAGTTTGTGAAAAATGACCAGACTGTATAATTAGGATAATTTCATTTTCTGTATGTGTTTTATTGTTCACTAAAATGTTTTAAATTTCTAGTGTCTCAATAATTTTTAAAATGTATCTGCTATGGCAGCTCATATTAGTTTAAGTACTTAGTAGTAGAAATGTACAAAAGTAAACATATTTGAAATTTAATTTCTACATAGAATCAGCAAAAAAATTTCTATAAATTGGATATGGATTCTTAGCAGGTGCAAACACATTTGACTCTCATGTATCTGTCCTGAGAAACTCCATATTGGCCTTATTTCCCTTCAATTCAAATCTTTATGATTCTTACCCTGAAATGGTAATATCATCCCATATACTATTTTCTTTGTCAATGATGACATATTTAGTCTTTCCGAATTCTGAGCCTGATTAAGTCTGCTACTCAAAATGACAGCCTTCAGAGTCTTAACCTACGGCAGTACAATATTAGCCCCTTATTGAATACATCTGAATTCAAAATTTCAGTAATTCTCTTAAGTGTTTCTATACAATAGATTGAAGAGTTTAATTTTTCTCGTCTAAAATGTTTATTTTCATGGACATGTAAACTGACTTAGGTTTCCTTAAAACTACCTTATATTTTATAACAGATAGCTACCTTGAAAAGTAGTTTTTGTCTTGTTTTTAAACTTGAATTTATGGATTATAGGATTTTCTTCACTTAATAAAATAAGTTTAATAATTAAAATAATTTTAATATATTTTAAATATCCTAGTACAAATGGTCTCCAGGGAAATGTGTCCTTATTTTTAAAAATTAGTAAGTCAGTTAATCCTCTTGGGACAATTGGCATAGTTTACAAAAAGGATTTTAGTTCCTGCAATCTTAAAAACCACAAGACAAGCTATTTGCTTCTCACATAGGCTGGAAATATCTTAGAGTAAACAATAAGCCTGAAATTTTCTTTCTACCTTTCCTTTCTATATATATATATATATATATACATAGTGTGTAACCAAGGAAAATATGCTTCAAATTTAACATAAATTGAAAAACATTGCCTCTTCTTAATAAAAATCATGAGAAGAAATGAAACTAGATAAGATTTTTGTCATGATAAAAATCTTTGGACTTCCACACCTGAGCATATGTTTCTGATGCTAGTGTATTTTTAGATGAGAATGTGAGATAGAAATATGAGTTTAGGCAACATAAATATGTGATGGAGATGCAACATTCAGAAATTGCCTCTGTTCTAAGACTCACATCAAAAGAAGACAATTGGAAAAAAATTGCCACTGAATAAATTAAGGTTTGGAATAAATTATATACTTAGTCTAATCCTAATAACTTTGTTGCATGAAGCTGTAGAAAATAAATGATTTTTTTGTCAAACCATTGCAATAGTATGGCATAAAGTTATAGCTATTTTTTTTTTTTACAGAGCAAGCATTAAGCTGACAATTTTGAAAATTATACTGAAAGAATGAATTGTGTTATGAAACACACTTGAACCTTTCACTTTGTAGAAATCTAGTTTTGATCAGATCTTCACAGTATCCAACAGAATCAAGAAATGTATTTTAATAAATGAATGCATTTTCCCTCCTATAATTATGATTGCATATACCTCTAGTATGCACGGTAGTTATGAATACTGTGAAACATGACACTGAAAAATGGATTTTTTTCTGAACTTGGGAAATTTTCTTTTATATATATCAAGCAATCATAGTGAATTCAATGGAATTTAAACATTTCATGTGAAATCCAATTTTCATATCCTAAAAGAATCTCTTATCTTACTTAAATATTGCCAAAACAGCCACAGATACCCTTGGAACTATAATGGTGGTGGAAACATATTATTTTTTACTATCATCTAGAAAACATTTTATTATGGAATTAAGAAGCAAACTAATGCTATCAAGTAGTTTGTAATCATTTTTTTAGTTGTAATTTAAATTGAGGCTAGACAGTATCCATATGAATTCCTTTATGGTTTTATACTCTGGCACCTTAGACAACTCATCTTTTGTTGATTGAGGATTTCTTGTGATTTTGACCTTAAATATAAACTGTAGCCTTGAATTTAAAAAATCTCCCTACTGAGTATGGATTAAATTTTAATGACCAGGATATAGACATTTTTAGAAAAATGATCAATTAGAGAGAACAGGAAAGGAAAGAAAAAAGTAAAAAAGAAATGAAGGCGTTTGGAACACAATCTCGGTTACCTCATAATCATTTGTAATTACTGGAGATGTTTGTACATTTTTTTAACATAAAAGCTGGAACATACAAAATGTAATATGGTCCAAATACAATTTAACAAATGGCACAATATTCTTCTTAGGAAAAGTGCTGTCATTCTTTAGAATAATTTGGTGATGTGATAAACTTTTTAGAAGATAAATATGAGGACCTAAACATGTTCTGGAAGAAGACAAAAAAACTTGGTAAAATGAAAAAGTTAACATAATTTTAAATTATGTGCTGAACTAGAAAGAAAAGAGCGGGTGGATGTGAATCAGATACAGAAGAAAAAGAGACGACCATTGCAACCAGGAGAAACATGCAAAGCCGTGAGAGCAATGAAAACTACCTGGGATGGCCAGCTAACATTTTATTGTTAAGCAGTTTGTTTTGTAGGACTCTTTCATGACACTACAGATATTCTGTGAACATAGTATATAAACAATGCAATCATCATGCATGAGGATACACTTATGTATTCTCAAGTATGTATCAGAGAAAAGAGAACAACCAGGGTGAAGTGTGTGAAAGTAAATTTGTCTTTAGACAAAAACAGAAAAGCAGAACTAAAAGTGGTCTTGAGAATATAAATCTTGAAGAACTTTCAGAAGTTTGGTGAGGTTATTGAACTCCCACTGTGTATGCCTTAGAGATGTTTAAGTCAATTTTATGCTAATTTTAAAAGACAGAGAGTCCCTAGCTGAAATCTGACTTAAAGAATAGCAAAGCCTATTTAAAAAAGGAAAAAAGAGTTACAAACACAGAGAAAAAGATTTGATGAGCAAAGAAGAATGAGTCATTAGATGGTGTAAAAAAATTTAAAGTAAATACTTTGGAACAAAAATTCAAATACAAAAGAGTTAAAAGTAAAAACATTATGATAGTTTTTGTGTTTTTACATTTTTACGGCTTTATCAATGTGATATATTATCCCTTTGGAATGCTTAAGTCTATGACCCTTAAGAAAAGAAACTCAAACATTTGCATTTAGTTAGTAAAAATTTGAGTAAAAATTATATAAGCAAATTTTTATAGGCTGCTTTTAAAAGAGATTTGGTGTACATAGAAGCGTGTTTATGGATAACCTCAAGAAAAATAGGTATCATGCAGATCTTCCTCCTTCAGTTCTAATTTTTTCTTCTTATTTTTTAAAAATAGAAATCAACTATGAGAAACCATACAACAGTGACAACTTTTATTCTTCTTGGGCTGACAGATGATCCACAATTACAGGTGGTCATTTTTCTTCTCCTTTTATCCACATATATGTTGAGTGTCACTGGGAATGTGACCATCATCACCCTCACCCTACTGGATTTGCATCTTAAGACACCCATGTATTTCTTCCTCCGGAATTTTTCATTTTTGGAAGTCTCCTTTACGACTGTCTGTATTCCCAAATTTCTTATTAGTATGGCAACCGGAGATAAGACCATTTCTTACAACAGTTGTGCAGCACAGCTGTTTTTCACTATTCTCTTGGGAGCAACTGAGTTTTTTCTCCTGGCTGCCATGTCCTATGACCGCTATGTGGCCATCTGCAAACCCCTGCATTACACGACCATCATGAGCAGCAGAGTCTGCAACTTGCTGGTCTTTGCTTCATGGTTGGCTGGTTTCCTAATAATTTTTCCACCACTCCTTATGGGTCTGCAGCTTGATTTCTGTGCAGCCAACACTGTAGATCATTTCTTCTGTGATGTTTCTCCTATACTGCAGCTCTCTTGCACAGACACAAACATAATAGAAATAATGATGCTTCTCTCTGCCATTTTAACGCTCCTGGTTACACTGGTGTTAGTGATTCTCTCCTATACAAACATCATCAAGACTATTCTGAAAATACCTTCTTCTCAGCAGAGGAAAAAAGCATTTTCTACATGTTCTTCCCACATGGTTGTCGTGTCCATTTCTTATGGCAGCTGCATCTTCATGTATGTGAAACCCTCTGCAAAGGAAAGAGTGTCTTTAAATAAAGGGATAGCTCTGCTCAGTACTTCTGTTGCCCCCATGTTGAATCCATTCATTTACACCCTGAGAAACAAACAAGTGAAAGATGCCTTTAAGAACATTACCAAAAAGATTGAGATTTTCTCAATGAAGTGAGTTGTTTTAATTATACTACTAAAGTTATGAGTTAAATCAAACAAGAAGAGTGGAGTGTGTCACAGAGCTCTCCAATACCTGTGTTGAAAATAATATTACCTCTTTTTTCACCTATAATTCTTGTTGGGACCTGCCTAATTTCCAAAGCCTAACTCTCACTCATATTTGTCCCTCAGTCTGAGAGCACCATAGAAAAGGTATTTCTTGGTTTTGGTAAAAATCATTTGTCTATATACTTGGAACCTTAATCAGTTGCCCCTCAGAATTCTCTCAGAGGCAGATAAAGTGGGACTTCAGATTTTCCATGCTCTTTTTCACTGTTCTGGAATTCAGGGATTCAATTTGTTATATATTTATTTTATATAGAGCTTAATACACTACCTAGATTTGATCACCTAATGAGCTTATTATTATTGGTGGATGCAGAATGCTAAATCTGATTTTCTTATTCATTGTTTAGTAGAATTTTGAAGCAAATCAACTTAATGGCATTTCTTTAATTACATGGTTTAATAGTTTCAAATTTTTAACCAGGCTTAGAGATACAGTGTAATCTCAGAAACGGATTTAAAAAATTTAAGGGGTTAAAGCATTACCACCACTGCAGTTATCAGACAGAAATTATCGCTAACATTTATTGTTTGTTTATCATGTGCCAGGTTTTGTGAAATGTATTATCAGATCCATCTTCAAAACTCTGTAGGACAGGTATTGCCATGCTAATTTATGCATAAAAACATAAGGCATACACAGATTAAATAACTTGCTGATGTCAAAAAACAAAACCAAAAACCCATGGATAACAAAAAATGGACCATTAAAGCCCATGAACCTCTTATGTATTGTTAGCAAAGTGAAAATCCATCTCTGCCCATATAAAAGAACATTAATATCATTTTAGAGAATTCAACAGATTTAAGGAATATCATAGATAAAATTAAGGCTGTATGGGATCTATAGAGTGCCTTATAGTTCAAATTAAGTGATTCAAACATTAAAATTAGATATATTGGATGATCATGTGCACAGCAGAATGTTTTTACTCTTTTCCTTTGAATGGTATTATAGCTCAGTGTGTCAGAAGGAAAGAATTTTCCCTTAAAGACTAGTGTAAATTTCCTCCATTAATATTTTTCTATGACTTAGGTTCCACGCAAAGTAACTGTTGAGTTCATAGAGCTACTACACTTCTATCTTCTCTGATGTTAATTATCTGTCTTGATTTTTCATTTTTATATAATATTTTAAAAGCACACACATTTTTTAATTAGAAACTTTTAAAAGTATTAAAATGATTGTTTCCAAGTTTCCTAATAGGTAGATCAGCATTTTTATATTTAATGTGCCTACATAATTTTCAGTAATAAAAAACATGGTGAGAACTTTCGACAATCTATTTTCAAGTTCCTCACTTATTTCAACTTTCTTTTGAAAGCTGGTTACTTTTTTGCTTTTTGCTAAAATATCATCTATTTTGTAATGGAGTAATGGGTAATATCTTCAAGAAAGTATATTATTGATGTCTAACTGTTACCATAGAAAAGGGAAAATTTGTATATATCTACTTGTAAAATAAATTCCATAATTCTCTTTAATGTGCCTTTTAAAAATATTTTGCCTGAAAAGTTCTGATTCTGTATTTTTTATAGCTTTTTTGAATGATTATTATCATATCATACATTTATATGTTTCTCCTCCTTTTCCTCTTCCTCCTCCTTTTTCTTCTAACAATCCTTGAAAAATGTAAAAAAACAAAATTCTTAGATGAAAGGTTGTGCAAAAACAGTCCTTGGGTTGTATTTGGTCCATGGGCTGTAGTTTGCTGGCCCATGAAATAAATAATAGCAAAGGGCTAGAGTAAGAAGGTATGCTATTTTATTTAATTAGCTATGTGATATGTTTCTGGTTTCTACTGAACCATAAAAGTGTATTCATCAAATCAATAACTGGATATTTAGTGCTGGAATTATTTTGATATATTCAAATAAACGGGCCAAAACTTAAAAGACATTTGGAATTGAAGTTATCACCTAATTTAGCGTATGGGTTTCTTGTCATTTTCTAAAATTTATCTGCGTTAGGAGAGGTAAATGTTTGAGTTGAATTGGTATGTGGGATAAATCACCACTTCTGCTTCTTCCTTTTATAAGTTTTTAATGGTGGCATTAAGGTCTCAAGTATTACCAAGAATGTATTTATTATTTGTTAGTGAGGGAGACTTCATGGTTTTCTATTTGGCCCTGAATATATCTTTTTAAACTATATGCACAGGAAAATTTTTGCACTAGAATCACTGCAATACAGATTAGCACATATTGACAACTTATCAACAAACCTTCTTCTAACCCTATTATCTTCCACTCTGGTAAGTGAAGACACTGGCATTCTATAGTCATTGTAATTAAGATTAGCTCAGAAATGAAGTCAAACAACCCCTAAAAATCCATGTTTCTCTATCTTCACTGAACAGTTTTCCTGGGAAAGGACCATATATGCATTGAGGAAGACTAGAGAAAAATTTAGATAGTAATATTAATGTATGACCCTTCCTCATAGATAACTTACTTCATGGGTTCTGGTTCTAGGAAATGACTAAAGTTTGTAATTAGATAAGGAGCTCTCACTCCATTATAATGGTTGAATCCTTCTTCCTTTCACTCATCCTAGAGTTCTTTCAATTATACAGACCAGTTAATTACTTAATGGGCTGCCTGTTTGTTTTAGTCGTATGAACTCCATGATCTGTTATTCACTACCAAAGTGTATCATGTAATTTTGGTAACAACTTTAGCCCTACTAACCAATCAGTAACCACACTCAACTTGCCAATGTCAGTTAAGTGCTATAACATAGCCTCTACCTTCCCATGATCCATCATTTCCAAAGAAATCAGGGAGCTTATTTTAATAAAGTCTTCATTTCAGACCAGTGGGGTTATAATACTTTTTAAAGCTTCTAGCAAATCCCCTTGTGAATATGTCAGTATCTCAGAGAAAGCATTTTCCTCTGGGTCTTCTCCAGTTACATAGTTAAGGAATATGTAAGTGAATTGCACATGATAAAACTGTTCCATATCATCATCATCCTACATTTTTAGATTTATTTTTGTTCATTAAAATAGGTATTTTTGGCAATTCTTCAATTTGGACAAATACTGTTGAGACCAAGTTATAGTTGTCCAATGGAACAAAAAATTATAGCCTCCATTAAAAGCTTGAGCTTTTCCATTAAATCCACAATCACTAAAATATATTAATAAATTCACCCTGGTATAAAATTATATTTATTTTATTTTTGGAATATTACCCTAAGATTCTATTGTCATGTCTTTTCCCCAGGCTTTTGTCAGTATAGATTTGTAAATTATTACAATATATGGGTCTTCTCTTTTGAGGTCTGATTTTTATTTGGCCCTGGATACCATGCTGGATATGACTATTTATTAACATGGAGACAGTTAATATTTCTAGTCATGTGATAAGAGGATATCTGGAATCCTCTTTTAAGTTAGCTACAATATCTGTGGTCACTAGTCTTTAAGCAGGATGGCATTAGTGTCATAAGATACAGTAAGTAGAATACCTTCTGCAGACAATGAATTCCAGTGTGATTTCTCCTTGGAGTAATCAGAAATATTTGAAATGCTTCAATATCTATATGTCTATATCTACATACATATCTATATCTATCTGCAATTCCAATTGGTATGCCCCACCTCAGATTTCCAATCAATGAACTTTCACAAAAGCAATCTGGTAAGGATGTAAATTTAACTGATGTTGCTATGTAACAAACTGCACGATCAGAGCCTGCCTTTGTTTTCAGCAACAACTGACATGAGGATTTAAGAGATAATAAATATATTATGGACAGTCATGGAAACGCTGTGGTTTGCTGACCGTAACTCAAGCTAGTAATTTGAAGCCACAAACTTGTCATTTTCTTTCTTTAAGATCCTTAGTGTGGTTGGAAATGGCCTTCCCATGTTATAGCATGTATAGTATTTATGTTTCAGATGTCTATCACATTACTCTCTGTCCCCTACATCCAGTTTGAGAGAAGGTCATCTTTAATACAAGCTTTTTTCCAAGAGATAATACTTCATGCTGTGGACTCCTAATATTCCTTTTTTTTTTTTTTTTGATGGTCATAGCACTGTCTTCAGAAACTTCAAGATGAGATAGTCAATTCCAAATTCTCCTCCTTAAGTATGTATGTCATGCAACCACTTGTGACACCACATAGACATGACGTTCGGGTCGCAATTCTCCACGGTATTTCCGTACATTTTGTATTAGCTCTTGATCTGGATTATTTTTACAAAGATGTTTTATATCATTCAGCTTTCAAAGATAGAAATAATTTCTCCCTCAAGGGCAGAAAGCAGATTTTTTCCTGATTAGGATTATAAAGAAAATGTCTCCCAGTGTGGCAAGGTTGGGCAGATTTTCTAACAATGTCTTTAAAATAACAGGGGTTTCCTAAACTACAGGTTTTTCAGCTGTGACATGGATGTTTCTGCAGCATCCATGTGGGCATTCTCTGTGTTGCACCTCCTGAAGGTTGGGAGGCCAGGGGAAATGATGCAAACATGGGGCTCCTGCTACCTGCTATGCCCTGAGTAACAGCATCTATTGTTTCTGACTCAGGAATCTTGTGCTTTCTGCCAGCATCTATGAAAGTGTGGCTGGCTAACCTATTAGCCCTGTTCCAGTTCTTGAAAATTTTGGTGAAAAAGATGAAATGCTGACATGATTTTCAGGAAGAGGAAGGCACATGGGTCTTCCATGGGCAATGTCAGAGATTTAAAAGATTCCCCAGGTTCTCGCCTAAATTGTGAGTTAGGAGAGTCAGAATTCCCCACTGCCCTGTCTGTTAATGAGACAGAGCGCCAGCAGGTGGGATTGGAGTTGGCCACCTGAGAAGTACTTTTAGTTGTTACTCACTCCTTTACATATAAGGAAGGAGGTTCAAGAATTCCCCAAATCCGGTTGAGGGCTTTGGGCATAATGAAAACATAGGAAGTTTATTTGACCTACACACAGACATCTAGCTGCTTGAAATGAAAAGTAAATGTGCCAGGGACTTCCAGTTTTAACTCAGGCTGGTAAACCTTGAAAGTTGTCACTTACTTCCTTATGATAAGAAAAACATGCACCACTGAAAATCAATGACTTTTCTTGGACCCATTAGAAAACTGAGGTTGTAGGGGAAAATGCCACCCTAAATTCTGGAGAATTGCCTCCAGGGAATCATATATGAGATCTGCCTAGCTGGAACAGAAGTCATAGGAACAATAAACTAGTAGGAACACTTATATACTAATTTTGATAAATTGCTGAGGGCTGAGTGTGGAGGAGAATGAGAAACTCTTGGAGGCTATAATCTTAAGGGATCCCTAAAACATTTATGGGCTTTACCTCAAGTAACCCCAGCAGGTTCTCATGATAAATATTTGGTAAATAACCTATTGTGTTCCTGGCAAGTGAAGAGAAGAGTAGTCACTGTGAAATACCCAGTGCCTTTTCCATAGCAAAGGTCCATTCATTCTCCATGGGAAAAGATTTGCCAGAGTCTAACCCCATCTAGATGAATGGCATCCTCCCCTCTGTCCCTTGTTAGACTTCCTGTCTCACCAAAGGGAGGACTTAGTCAACAGGTGTCATGCCTTTAAAGATGCAAATTGGGAATGCTGTAGCCAGGGAGAGGGTAGGGACCAGGGAGGAAAATATATATACCATTGGAGAAATACCTGTGAAGATTACAGTCCAGAGACAGAGGCCCACTAAATGGCTGCGGTTAACTTGAAAGATTATGGAATGCCCTGATATCCCCACATCTTACCACCGTATAAACAGGAATCAGTATAATACTAGTGAATCAAACAAAAGAAGAGCATTGGAGAAAAACCAAATAAAGGCAAAAAAATATTTTTAAATTTATTAAATTTTTAAAATTTTTAAAAGATCTAAAAGATAATTGTTTAAAACAATAGCAGTAACAATATATGGGGTGATATTTAAAATGAATAACAACAATGTTACACATGAGAGGAGACAAAATTTGGAAAAACTCCTTTATGTTACCCATACCACATAAGAAGTGGCATAGTGTTATTTGAAGGTAGACTTAGATTAGTTTAAAATGTATATTGTAAACTCTAGAATAAATACATATTTTTATTTTTTATGATGTTTTAAATTTTTTTCCAGAACATTATGGGAGTACAAAGGTTTTGATTTGCTTTGTGCAGTTTGAGTCAAAGTTATATGTGTGTCCATCACCAAGATAGCATGAATTGTACCCACTAGGTGTGAATTTACCAGTCCCTTCTTTCCCCCATCTGCGTGGTTTCTACTGAGTTTTACTACTCTATGTGTACATGGGTATTGTCGATCACTTCCAATTTAATAGTGAGTACATGTGATATTTGTTTTTCCATTCTTGAGATACTTTACTTAGAAGAATGGTCTCCAGTTCCAACCAAGTTGCTACAAAAGCTATTATTAGTTCATCATTTGTTTTATGGCTGAGAAGTACTCCATAGTACACATATATCATGTTTTATTAATCCACTCATGTATTGATGGGCACTTGGGTTGATTCCACATCCTTGCGATTGTGAATTGTGCTACGATAAACATTCAAGTGCATGTGTCAAGAGGGGGAACCTTTAGGAGGCAATCAGGTCATGATGGCTTTGCCCTCATGGATGGATTAATGCCATTATTGTGAGAGTAGGTCAGTTATCCCAGTAAATTTCGATCCCCTTTTTCTCTTACCTCATGTACACATTTCCTTGCCATGTGATGTCTCTTGATTTTGGAACTCCCAGCCTCAATTAGGAGCCAGTCAGCCAGAAGGTGATGTTGGAGGTAGTGCTAACCTGTAATCTAAGTAATTAGGTAAATTAGTAGTAATACTAATTACCTAATCTTAGTAATTAGGTAATAAACACTTTCCATGGGACCTCACACATCATTATATTTGTACTGCTTGTATGGAGGCAAGGCACTAGCGTGCCTCCCTTCTGAAAATACTGTAACTTTCACCTGAGGAATGATTTTAAAAGATGTGAATATTAAACAGAGAGGTCAACAGAGTCATGTAAGGGGCAGATTTGTTGGGAAGAATTCTCCACTCACTTTCACATGTCTTGTGACAGCTCTTTTCCTGAACTAGCCATTCAAGAATGTTTTGCAGCAAACAGATTTGGAAGATAAAAACAGTGTTGCCCTCTGGGGCAAGGAAGATTAGATTTTTTTTTTCTGACTAGCATATTAAAGATAATGTCTCCTAGTGGGGCAAAGTTAGGCAGATTTCCAAGCAGTCCCTTTAAAAGTTTGGGAATTTACTAAACGTTGGTTTTCCCAGAAACATCTTTTAGGGCTTCCCTCCATATTGACCCTCATGGGATTTAAGGCAAAAGAGGAACTGATGAGAACATGATGCTTCTGTTGCCTGTTATGTCGTGAGTAAAACAGTCCTCTGTCTCTGACCCAGCAGATTTGTGTTTTCTGTCAGCATATATGAAATATGGGTGGGCTAACCTGTCAGGCTATAGGTAGGGTCAAAATTCAGAACCTTCCTAGTTTTGGGTAATAACATAAATTTAGCAGAATATGAGAAAGGCAAATATCACAGTGGTTTAAAGAAAATAAATATTTTCATCTCATAAATGTTCAGGTTGGGAGCTGAACTTTTACCATAAGTTCTTGTGTTTTTGTGCTGGTAGGCATGCAGTGGTGTAAGGGACCTGGGTAAATTCTATCTTGTTGATGAGCCATTTCTAGTATATTTGCTCACTCATGACTCCGAATGGCTTGCCATCACATCTGCATTATGAGATAAAGAGGAGGAGAAGGACAACCCCTTTTTTATCAAAGGATAGTCCCTGGAAGTTGCACAAATTATCTTCATTTGCATCCTTTGGCCAAAATCTAGTCACATGGTCACAACAAGCTGCAAGGAAGCCTAGGGCATAGAATATTTTATTAATACACAAGTGAAGAACACTTACTTATTATGAAATATAAGTTTCTTATGCTAGATAACATTCCAAAGACTGCAGAAAAGATAGTTTACAGAAAAGAAACTGAAATTCATATATGACATAACATGTTTAGGTGTGCCTAGTGAATTCATAATAGTGCATTTAGCTTGAGGTCCAATCTTGTCTATGATAGGCTATGTTCTCCATTTTATATTTTCACCTTTTATTCCTACATAAAATAATCTCTTTTTTTTTCCTGTTTTCAAATCCTCATCTATATATCTGGGATTTCAAAACATGGATATGTGGGAAGGCAAACACATAATATGCTGAATTATTATACTGAACTATCTGGAGACATAGTTTAAGGTGGTTTATTTTAAATAAATATTTTGTTTTTAATATATTTAGTGCCTGGGGAGAACACTTGTATAACAACAACAACAACAAAAGGGTGATATTTTGGGAAGTGGTATTCCTGGATCTCGTATTCTCCTGATAATTTGTGATAATCTTCAGATATTTTCCTTCAGGGAATAGAAAGCATAAAAACTCCATGGGATTAAGAGTTGATTAATATTATATGGAACTGTGGGTAATACTAATTAGAAAAGGATTCAATACACAACTAAGTAAATTATAATAAAGGAGAAATTTAATACACTAGTCTAACCACAATTAAATAGCTAATCAAACAATTTCCAGGATTGCCATTTATAGGTGAGAAAAACAACCACTGATGGTGGGCTAGAGTGAGATTCATTCAGAGTAATGGAGTATCGGTGTGCATGGTTCAAGCACAGATTGTTTTGTTTGAAGAAATCTGTGTCTATTTGTTTTAAAGATATTTTTTTGTGTTTAAGATAAACATTTATATTTTAAAGTTTTTTTTGCTGACTGCTTTAGTACTCAAGAAGATAAAAATAATTAATATTTATAAAAGTTAAAGATAATAGTTCTTGTTAGATATATTGTAACTCATGTTTTTTCTACTTTAACCATCAAAGCATTAACCTTTTCTTTTTCCAACTTTTTAAATTTTGATTTAGGGAAAACGGTAAAAAAAGAAGACAAATGGAATACAATGGTAATTTAGAATCGAAATGGTTTGTCATTTAAAAATTTTTTGACATTTGCAATATCTAACAAACAAAATTGCATTCATAACCTAATTTCTAATGGTTTCATAATGTAAATGTTATTATTTTTACTGTGCATGTTGAAGGGTAGTTGATGTGCATGATTGTTGATGTTGGACACAGGAAAGATCTGACAAGATAAAATTCTAGATTCATACAATGGTTGCCATTGAGGAAATTTGTATAAATAAAGAAAATTTTGTGACAGATTGCTCCACAATTATCTGAACATGAAAGGAATGTCCAGGAAAAATAACGGTCATTTCTTTTGACTTATGTATGTCTGTATTATTAAAATACATGCTTTTAACAGCAAAGCTCTCTTCATTGTTTCTAATGAAGTCATACATGTGCCCTTCAATTCATTTCTGTTCAGGCTGTTTCTCCTCCTAGGAATACCTTGTCCCATTTCTCTATCTCCCTCTAAGACCTATCTTAGAATCCAAATTTCTTCCTGTAAACCTCTCAAGACATTATTGGAAACAACTTTTATTTGTTTTTATATTTTTATTATTTATTTATGTGCTGTCCTTCTTCAATGTATGTTTTAGAGGCTGTAAATACTTACCTTAATATTCTCAAGACAGAAAACATTGCCTTACATAATGCTATGCACATCACAAATACTTAATTATTTTATCTGTTTGAGGATGAAGATACCCAGGAAGAAAATTTCCCTGTGAGATATCATTAATCTTTTTTTTTTTAAAGAAATGCACTATAGTCTGGCATATAATTGCTTGTACAAAATTTTGTGCCTTTAAGGGAACAACTTTGGGAAATATAGTCTTTCAATTTCAATCCCTTAATCTCCAATTTACTAGCTCTGCAAATTTGAACAAATTTGTTTCTTAATCTCGCCATCTCTGTTAATATATGCTGGATATAGAAAAGAGTTATCCATGATTAACAGCTCTTTAATTGCATGTCAGCTGGATATTTGAATATCCTTATGATATGACTCCTATTAATAAAATTTGTATCAGCACTGCTCTGTGATTCTTTGTGCATTAGAAATTTATTAAATACTCCTCTATTTAGGCCATGCTAAACTAAAAATTGTTCATGTTTTCAATCTCTATTTTAGACAAAGAACAAAAATGTAAGTATAAAGAATATAAGCAGATGGAGAGAATTTTCACTGCAAAACATTTTCTCCCTTGTAATTTTTACTAATTTACATATTTTAATCTTCTTTTGATTTTTTTCTCTAGCTCATTATCCTGTACCCAAAATTCTTCTTAGGTTTCCATATAGCTATATGTTTACTTCTTCCATTACGTACAATTTCCTAAACCCCTATTTATATATTTCTCTCTGCATTTATATTCTTGTATCCCACTTTTGACTTTATCTGGTCCATTCTCAAAACCATAACCTGAGTGGAAAACTGAAGTGGCTTGCTATGTGCACTGACATTATCAGACTGTTCCTGCTAATTTGCTATTGGGGTATAGTGTGGGAGGCATGGGGGTAACAACAGAGGTTGAGGTGATGCAAGTACTGATAGGAAAGGAATAGCAAATGAAAGTTTTCCCTGTACCTTAGTTTCATTTATGTGAAATTGGATTTCATTAGCCATGAAAGTAAATGAAATAAGAATCAGGTATTTGAGTTTTATTAGTAAAGGTGTACTAACCCTGGTTATTGATCATGGCTGGAGGGGTGTGTGTGTGTGTATTAAATGCAAAATATTGATTCATGTACTTCTAATGACAGGTCTTATTTTGGGGTTTGTATGTAAATTTTTAAAATTTTATTCAAGTAAACTTTTTTAATTAAACAGGAAATGGCATACCATCCAAACTCTTGCATACTATCAAGAGAGAAAAAGCCTTTTTCCATCCCTTAAGTTCTTTTGATTTCCCTCTAATTTATTCACATAATACCAATGAACCATTACTACCAATAATATAGATTGTTCTTTGGAAATAAAGTTTAATTCTCTATCCAGATACTATGGAAATACAAACTATTATTCTTCCTAGCATAACTATCTTTAAAACATGAATGAACATTGTATTGCTCTATCTGAAACAGCACTTTGCTGACTTTTGCTTATCCACTAGTGATCATTGTCATTTTTCCATAGAGATTATGATTGTTTTTTTCTCTTCAGAGCTGGACCGTAATGGGAAACCGTACAAGAGTGACAGTGTTCATCCTAGCAGGTTTGACTGATAATCCAGAATTGAAAGTCGTGTTGTTTATCTTCCTGCTTCTCACCTATTTGCTAAGCATCACTGGCAATCTGATCATCATCACACTCACCCTGGTGGATACTCACCTTAAGACTCCCATGTATTTTTTCCTTAGGAATTTTTCCTTCTTAGAAATTTCCTATACAACTACATGCATCCCTAAATTGCTAGTTGTTATGGCAACTGGGGACAAAACCATTTCCTATAACAGCTGTGTCACTCAAGTGTTCTTTGCCTTCCTACTTGGTGCATCAGAATTTTACTTGCTGGCTGCCATGTCCTATGACCGCTACGTTGCCATCTGTAAGCCCCTGCATTACATGACCATCATGAGCAGCAAAATCTGCATACAGCTTGTCCTCGGTTGCTGGCTTGCTGGATTTTTTGTCATCTTTCCACCACTTCTCCTGGGCCTAAATCTTGACTTCTGTGCCTCCAACATTGTTGATCATTTCTACTGTGACACTACCCCCCTCCTGCAGATCTCCTGCACAGACACGCAGCTCCTCGAGAGGATGGGATTTGTTTCAGCTTTAGTGACACTCTTGGTCACATTGATAATGGTGATAATATCATATACTTACATTGCCCTGACAATTCTAAAAATCCCTTCAACTAGTCAGAGGAAAAAGGCTTTTTCCACATGTTCTTCTCACATGATTGTGATATCCCTGTCTTATGGCAGCTGCATCTTCATGTATGTTAAACCATCGGTCAAACAAAGAGTATCTTTTTCAAAGGGAATTTCGGTGCTCAATACCTCTGTTGCTCCGCTTTTGAACCCTTTCATCTACACCTTAAGAAACCAACAAGTGAAGAAAGCCTTCATGAATTTGCTATATAGGGCTACCTCTTTCTCAAAGAAATGAACATTCTATTGCATTATATAAAAGAAATGAATAAAGGAGACTCCAATATTATCAATGTATTCATTAGTACCTTCCAAGATATAATCTCTTCCTTTTCTTTCTTTTCATTGCTTTGATATTTATCTTTATGTCTTTTTTTTTTTTT
>VBSM01002616.1:16005226-16018929 GCA_008086735.1 Cheirogaleus medius | reverse complement strand
CGTCTTCTAGGATTTTTAAGGTATCATGCCTTAGGTTTAAGTCTGTTATCCATACCAGCCTGAACGCGCCCGATCTCGTCTGATCTTGGAAGGTATCTTTATGTCTTTTCAAACTTTATTTTCTTCACAAAAATCTTTGGCCTACAGGAGATAATTTTCTTTCTATTCTTTACTAAAGGTGTTTTTTGTTTCTTATCTTACTTCCCTTTCCTCTACATATCTGAAGGAAATTGAGCTTAAGTTTTTCCATATGTATATTTTCTTTTTTAATAATTCCAGTTAGTATAGACTATAAAATATTGTTTCATTTAAATTACATTTGATGTATTGTACAACACAGAGGTTATTATACTTATTTGTGATCGATTACAACAAACTTAAAAACTAATATTTATTTAAATTTTTGTCATACTACCAATTTATTGGTATATATTCTATTCAAAAAAATCAAAGGAAATTGTAACAGAGATTAGTCACCAGTGTTGATGCCCATCTTTAAAAATGTATATTAATATGCATATAATTGTTTTAAAGTATAATCTGTATAAACTAGTCGTTTAATTTCTATTTGAGAGAAGTTACATTTGCAAAAGTTTCAATTATGGTTGAAAGAAAATGTATCTTATTGGTTTATTTTTAAAGTTGATAATGAAATACATTTAATTGATATTTTCATACCCCTCAAAACTCCCTTTGATTCACTTGGGATATTCTGAAGCTGACTGGAAATGACTTATGAATGATTATTAAATAAGATCAATGCTAACTCAATATATTTTTTCAGAAATTATTTGTCTGATATATATTAGATATATATATGTGAATAATATACATATACTGATTGACATAAATATAGACATATACCTATATAGATATATCTTTTATTGGTGAAACCAGGACAGTAGAAGTATCAAATCCTTCTCTTAAAGAGATGTTCTAACTTTAGGGAAGAATCTAGTAGATGTTAATTTCTATGTAATGATCAGAGCTTAAAAAGCAGAAAATATTTTCACAGGACATATTCTATTTCATGATTTTTTTCATAAATATGTGTGTATTAGGCAATTTTGTTATTTATCATTTTATTTTACATAACTCATATAAGTGGCATCATGCAGTAATTGTCTTTCTGTGACTGGCTTATTTCACTTAACATAATGTCCTCCAGGTTTATCCATATTGTCACAAATCAAGATTTCCTTCTTTTTAAATGCTGAATAATATTCCACTGTGTGTGTATACAACACTTCCCTATCCATTTATTTGTTGATGGTCATTTGGATTATTTCCATATTTTGGCTATTGTGAATAATGCTTCAATTAACATGGGAGTGCAAGTATCACTTTGAAATCCTGATTTCAATTCTTTTGCCTATGTACCCAGAACCTGGAGCTGGGATTGCTGGATCATATAGTAATTTTATTTTCTAATTTTTTGAGGAACCTCTATATTATTTTCCATAGCAGTTATACCATTTTACATTTCCTCCAACAGCCAGGCAGTCCAAATGCAAAAGTTAGGATTTTTGTTATTTGTTTCCTAATTAATATGTTAGACAGAAAAAGTAAAATTACTACACGATTATCATGAAAATTTCAGGCATTGCTAGAATTTACTGAGGTTTATGGGAAGAGATTTGTAGAGCATGTTATATTACAGCAAAAAATAAATAAATAAATAACCCCACATTTTGCCACTCCAAACCAGAACATCCACTGAAAGCTATGTACTACTCAGTTCTCCTCTCATCATTAGTGACTACTGCTTTGAATTTCAGAAGCAAAATTGATTTGTTTCATGCTAAATTCTTTAGCTTAGTCTTCTGTAGTCAGTCATGAAATTAGGGTGTGAAGGTCCACATCACGTGACTTATCATGAAATATTCCCCAACTCAGGTCTGTATAAAATAGTTGTCTATATTTTTCAGATCAATTTAATGTTTTATATTTCAAATTTTTATACTAAGCTATTTTAATAAAAATCTCATATAACACTTGAATACTTGTATACTCGGTATACAATTGAAACCCTCATTTTAAGTTTGAATCTGCAATATCCAAGCCTACTATAGATATGTTTTTAATTTTCACTATTTTTTAGTGAAAGTAACAAAAAATAATTTTTAAGCAAAAACCCAGTCCAGCAGATTTTCTCATACTGCCTCAGTACTGTGAAAAAAATTGATGTTTTTGTTTTGCATATTTTCTAGATTTTAGAAACAATGTAGAATGTTTTTACATATACATAAATAGTACTTTCTGAACAGCAGTCTCTAGGGAAAAATTTTTCCACCTTCTTTTGCTTTGCAATTTCAAAAGATTCCCTTGTGTCTTTGTTGAGCAAAAACAAAAAATTATAAATATAGCTTAATTAGAAGCATGAGGTATGTTAAATTTCTCTACTTAAAGGTTGTTCTTTTTCCTAAGTTTTAATTTTTGGTATAACTCATTTAGTTAAATATTGATTAAAGCTTTTAGAAAATTTAATGAGACATGAAAGAATGATAAAGATACATTAGGATTTGTTAGTGTCTGAATCCTGAGATGTATAGTGAATATGAACTTAAGTAGAAGTAGGATGTATTTTGAAACATAAATAATTCTTACATTTCATCTTTATTTAAATCATATCATTTTAATAATTGAATAATGTCTTGAAATTATTATAATCATCCTAAATTTAGTTAGCCTTTGTATTTCACCCTGTACCATAACAGAAAAACAAATCTGATATACCCTTTGTAAGGTAAGATAATTTCTTTTTTTATTTTGGTAAGATTACTTATTTATTTATTTTTTATTTCAGCATATTATGGGGGCACAAACGTTAAGGTTACGTACATTGTCCTTGCCTCCCCTCCCCCCTCGAGTCAGATGATTTTTAACTGATCTTTTTCTGAAACAGAAGTTAGGGAAGAACTTTGGAAATTCAAGTCTAGGAATTAAATATATTCTTAAATTGCCTTGTTTAATTAATTTTTTAGGATGAAGAAGCAAAAATATCTATTATATACATGTACACACACATACATAAAATGTAGTAGTGTGCATTTTTTGATATACAAATGAGTCTCTAATTCATTTTCTCAATCTATCTCTATGAGCTTGCAGTGGCATTAGGTGAATCATGGAGAGAAAATTAGAGAGCAGCTACTCTTTACATTTTTTCTTTTTCTTTTTAATTGTTATGGGTACATAATAGGTACATACCTTTATAGGATACATGTGATGTTTTGATGCAGAAATACAATTTAAATTTTAAGAAAATCTACAAAACACATTTATATTTAGTTCAAGGTTAAAGCTAGTTATTGTGTTTCACAAAACTAAGATTGTGATCGCTAGAACAATGATGAAATAAAGAAATGATGTCTTTACTAGTTATATTTAGTCTGCCACATCATGAAATTTCCACAGAATGCAACAAAAAGATAAATTTATATTTATTACATTATAAATAATATGTATTATTATAATGTAATTATGTATTAAAATACATATGCATATACATTACATGTACATTTTATTACAATGAAAGAAGAATGATTAATGAAAAACCCCAAGAGATAAAAATATAGAAATATTTTTATGTTGTAAGAACTATTATGCATGCATTAACATATTATTCATGAAGGATATACAAATTAAGACTGGTAGAAAACAATCAGATATGTTTAAAAAAAGATCCTGGGGATTCAGTAACTTTAAAAAGAACATGTGTACATAAAAGAATATCAAGTTATCTAGAAAAGCAGAGAAATATTTTTAAAAATTTAATCAAAAAGAAAAAATCACTTATGTGTCATTTGATTTTTTTCTATTATAGGTTTTATATATATATATAATAACAATAAAAGAAAAGAAAACCCTTTTGAATGTTGTCTGGCAATTCTGAAAATTATCTAAGACAAAGGAACCTTTCTTTAGTGCAAAGAAAATAATGAACAATAAACAGATTATAAACAGTAACTATGGAATGTAACTGCAACACTAGTCAGTAACAAGAACTGCAACTAGTACTCAAAATCATTTTATATTTAAAATAAAAAGACACAGCTTCTTACTATATTTGTACAAGAAAGAAATATGAGACCATTATAAGTGGAAGAAAGAAAAAAGGAAGATAAATATATGAGGACTAATTTTAGTTTTTCTGTTTGTTTTATTTCTATCATATAGAATTGAGGCATTGTTAATGGCTTACTGGAAAGCTAGTAATTTTAATGTTGACTCTAAAGGCAGTTGATAAAGTATACAAGTAGTCAATCAGATGGAGTTAGAAAAACTGAAGAAAAGTAAAAAAATTAAGTAAATAAAATATAAAGTGGAATTGATGATGAATGAATAAATATCTTAAGTAACAAATTACTTGAGATATTAGCTAAATTCAGAAATTCAAAAATATTAAATATTTAACAGCCAATTGGGATAAAGTGTTTGAAAGATGGATTATAGATTAACACTAACCAAATTATGGAACTACATTTCAACCAACTGACAAGCCTCCTGTAAAGTGGTAAGTAGGAATTACTCAACCCTGCACAAGAGAAAAATCTCTCTGCATTCTTGTAAACATGAATGATGAATTGGAGGACATGTTCATTTTGATGAACTCTAAGTTGATTTGTAAAATATTTGAACATAAGTTTCTGAATATGGAACTTTCTACAGCTGAGAATGAAAAAAATATCTTTTCTTACTTGTGATATTAGTTTTTATTTTCTGTAGATTTGAAGGGACAAAAGAAAAATGAAGAACCAAACAATGGAGATAGAGTTTATTCTGCTTGGACTGACAGATGACCCTCTGCTACAAATTGTGATTTTTCTTTTTCTACTTTTAAATTATATCTTAAGCCTGATGGGGAACTCAATCATCATCCTCCTCACCCTACTGGATCCCCATCTCAAGACTCCAATGTATTTCTTCCTTCGAAATTTCTCCTTCTTAGAAATTTCATTCACAACAGCCTGCATTCCACGATTCTTGATGAGTATTCTGACTGGAGATAAAATAATTTCCTACAGTGGTTGTGTAACTCAATTATTCTTTTTTTTTTTATTAGGAGTTACTGAGTTTTACCTCCTGGCTGCCATGTCCTATGACCGCTATGTAGCTATTTGCAAACCACTGCATTACCCAATCATTATGAGTAGCAAAGTATGCTACCAGCTTCTACTCAGCTCTTGGGCAACTGGATTCCTAACCATTTTTCCCCCTTTGGTCTTGGGGCTCAAGCTGGATTTCTGTGCTTCCAAAACTATTGATCACTTCTTATGTGACACTTCTCCTATTCTGCAGATCTCTTGCACAGATACACATGTTCTAGAATTGGTAGCTTTTATCTTAGCTGTGGTGACACTTGTCATCACATTATTGTTAGTAGTACTCTCCTACACATACATCATCAAAACCATTCTAAAATTTCCTTCTGTTCAACAACGAACAAAGGCCTTTTCCACTTGTTCCTCGCACATGGTTGTTGTCTCTATTACTTATGGGAGTTGTATGTTTACATATATGAAACTATCAGCAAAGGAAAAGGTGACTTTAATTAAAGGAGTAGCTGTGCTGAATACCTCTGTTGCCCCTTTACTCAACCCCTTCATTTACACTCTAAGGAACCAGCAGGTGAAAGAAGCTCTCAAGGATACGCTGCAAAGACTTCGTTATTTTCAAAAGAATGAGGCAAAATTTGGATCTAAATAACACACTGTTGGAACATGAATGCAAAAATTGAATATAGTCTTCAATTATGTTAGTTCAAATCTATGTCATTTCTCCCCTTGGGGATTTATATCATATTAGGTTTACTAAATCTCTCTGTACTCTGCGGCCCTCTATGTTCTTCTTTTTGAGTACATCTTCCTACTCTCTAGTAGTAAACTGCCTTCTTCAATCCAGAATATTAAATTCTATCTTTGCCTAGGAAAATCTCTTCTCATAAATGGCAGTTTTATGTCCTGAATGTTTTTTACAAGAACCTTGCTAGATATACTCATATAATCATTTTAATATATGTGTGTCAATTGCTAAGCATTGCACCTGCTCTTAAGTATTTTGTGTTGCTGAAACTGTCAGAGATGAATACATAACCCAGTAATTATTATATAATGTAATAGATGCTTTGATAGAAAAGAGGTAGAAAATCTTACTAATTTTAAAGATCAAAGTAACCTTCTATGAGAAATCGTCACTTATCATTACCTTGAAAGATGAATAAGGAAGTTCTTATTACAAGAGTGCTGTAATCAGAGGTATAAAATATGCAAATAAATTAGATCATACAGAATAGGTTTCACCTGGGGAGTTGCAATGATTAAGAATATGGTATTTGTAGGGATTATGACTTGCTATTTTGGGGTAGAAATAATTTGGGTCTAATAGTTTATGTTACTCTGTAGTCTCTGAAGCCTATAAGTGTTAGCAATCCATGAAAGAAATTTAAGGTATAATTTACTTATATCTGGGTTTGGGAAACTTTCCATATATTTAAAATAATTTATAAATTAAAAGTCTCCTAATCAGTTCTACTGTGTCAATTTTCACCAAGTTAATTAAGTATATTTGACATACAATAGCATACGACTATTTTAAACAGATGCTTTTGAGCAAATATTCACACTCATGTACCAATAAAGATAGGTAATATTTACAACATACTAAACAGTTCCCTATGCCTCTTCCAAGTCATTCTCTTGCCCCAAACCCACCTCC
This sequence comes from Cheirogaleus medius, assembly GCA_008086735.1. Lineage (NCBI taxonomy): Eukaryota > Metazoa > Chordata > Mammalia > Primates > Cheirogaleidae > Cheirogaleus > Cheirogaleus medius. Next base: position 16,012,212 of record VBSM01002616.1, on the reverse strand, counting down.
ATCTGCCACTGGATTGAGCTATACACTGGTGTTCTTTTAGCCCCCATAGGTTAGTTTTGCATTTTCTGAAATTTCTGATAAAGGAAACCACATCATGTGAAATCTATATCTGGCTGATCTTGCTCAGAATAGTATTTTTGAGGTTCACTCATGCTGTTTCCTGCATCCACAGTTCATTCTTTTTTGCTGATATGATTTAGTAGAATATCTAATGTCCTTTTGTCATACTCAGCTTTCTCTCCCTTATTCCAATACTTTGGTATTTTAATTCTCCGAGGAATACCTTCATATAACTGAATCATTTACTTTGATCAATGTGAAAAGTGATTACATTTCATATCCTTAGATGCCAATCCCTGAAGGCCTCTATCCTCCCACAAAGTCCTTAAGAAATAAGCTGTCTGACAAAGGGGAATTACTTGGAAGGAGTGGTTCCCCTATGTCCTGGTGACTCTACTCCAAGGCAGCGGAGCTTCAGAAATTTTCCCTAGAGGAAAAGAAGGGCACACATGGATAAACTCCATCCTTCAGTTTGTACTCATTTTAGGGACCCATTTCAGCCCCAGATTAACTCCTACTCTTTTTATATAGCAAACTCCAAGACTCAACTTTCTTTTGAAGAGCTGAGAGAGCAAAAGTTTGAGCACCAGAAACAAGGTTGAGGAAACTGATGCTAGAGATTTCACATCTAAGCCTGAAGAGAATGATTCAGAAAAGCTTAGGGGGAAGTGGCAATGACTTTCAGTAATTTCTGAGAAAGTGCTTACCAATAGTCTTAGCAGAATAGCAGGTAGTTCTCATACAATTAGTGAGAAGTTACTATGGATCTCACCTTTGCTCTCCAAACTGACTACAAACACCTCTGGAGAAAAATAGCCTCTGCATCTCTTCCAATTTCCAAAATTTTCACCAAGTCCTCTCATTGACAAACTTTAAATTAGAACCACACTGCGAAGGGGACTCCAGGAAAAGGACTCCCAGTTTAGGCTCTGCACTTAGGGAACAAGAAACATCATGTGTAATGTTGAGTTTGCAAAGTATGATTCGATGTAGATTCTTTTAAAATAATCAAAGTCATGGTCTCAGAAATTGCAAATCATTGTTTTGATTACTGGCTCTACCCAAAAAGTGATGTCAATGTCGGGAACAGGTTAGGAGAGATAAGATGCATTTTTCACCTTCTTATTCAATTTAACCCCTTTATATAGGGCTATTTGAAATTTCTGACTGTTATAGATGCTTAAATACATGAAATCCATTCATGTTATTTGAAACCTTTGGTACCCTAGTTAGAAAGCATGCTTCTTCACAGCAAAGTAGATGGGTTTCTGATGAAGGAAACGAAGCAATAAACAGAAAAATGTATTATTATTAAAATAATTTAATTTTCCCATGAGGCTAAAACAGATCTAGATGTTAAGATCTGGATTTATGTCCCAAGGATAACAAGACCTCTACTACAAGGTCCTCTAGGATAAATTCTTTTAACTCAACAAATCCCAGAGCCCAGAAAGAGAGGCCATTTGTTCATTCATTCATTCCCTCAACAAATAGAGCTCTAAGAACTTGTGACACTTATAGAAGTGGGCATGGCAAACATGCTCCTGGAAATTAAATATTTATAGTTTCATTGATTACAGAGAGTGAGGTCCATACAAGAAGTGTCATAATAGAAGAGGTATATTTGAATCTTAAACATATACTAGAGGATCTTATGAGTTTAAAGCTTAAAGCTTCAGGTACGTTTTCCTTCATAAACCTTCTTCTGCTTACTTCTCACCTCTTACAGCATTAAAACTGTCAGAATCAGTTAACCATAAGGAATTTAAATTTTAGCTATTAAAAAATTGAAGATACTTTCTATTACAGGAGGGCACTGTTAGGACCAAGTGGACTTGGCACTCTAGGCAAATGTTTTATCTTTGCCCTATGTCTTCATAAACTTTAGGCAGAGTTCTTTAACGTTCTCCACAGTTAAACTAATTTTAATAGTGTGATGACCCTTATAAATGAATAAAATGTTCCAATTCAGGATTACTCTTTTATTGATCTAAATAGTAATCTTGTTTATTTTCTTGGTGGGCGGGGGAGGTTGAAATACCTGAAGATGAGGCTTATAGAAAAAAACGAAAAATAAAATTCTAGGAGATCATTTGAAAAAACGTTTTTAATAGTCTAAGTTTCTCAGAAACATTCAATGATAATAGTAGTCACACTTTTAATAATAAAAATAGCTTGCAAATTTGAATGTTAAATGAGAATTTCATGTTTCCCATGAATTGCTGTAAAAGTCTTTATTATGAAGCATAGAATCTCAGATTCTAAAGATAGTCACCAACAACTGGGACCAGATACATTTATACAGTGCTTACAAAAAGATGGAAGTATTGACTTTAAAACCACAAACAAAAGGACGTAGCATGGAGAAAAGATATGATTCTTCACCTTCCTGAAGCCAAGTTTTAATAGATGAAATACTTGCACAAAGAAAATGTGCCTTTCCTGGCTAGAAGATTGCTGAATTATTCAACATGCAGACTCACACTAGTTCCGCCAAAGGAGAAGAATCCGTGCCTTAATTCTCAGAATCAGAATCATTTAACATAAATTTGCCAGAGAGGAAAGGAATTGGAATTGAGAGAAAGACTTTAACAAATACACCTTATATCAGCTAATGATTTTAGGGACATTATGTTGATAAGAAACAATACAGGATTTTTTTCATAACAATTTTAAAAGAAACAGTTGGGTCTTATATACAAAAAACATATAATTATTGCATGCAGCATTTATTCACTATGATGATTTATTTTGGGTTAACATACTTTTAAAAAACTTTATTGAGGTATTGTATGCAATAAATTTCATATATTTAAAATGTACAATGTTATAAGCTTTGACAAGTGTAAAATATTTCATATTTTCTAAGAATTATATAAAACTTAAAACATCACCACAGTTAAGGTAATGAACATCACTACCAGAAGTTCATTAATGCAACATTGTATCCCTGCTTACCACACCTCTGTCCTCAATCCTTCAGGAATCACTTATCTGCTTTATGTTACTATAAATCAATCAATTTGCATGTCTAGAATATTATATGAATGAAATAAGGCATTTTTTAACCAGGCTTCTTTCATTCAGCTAATTATTTTCATATTCATCCATGCCATTGCCTATATAGACAGTTTATTTCTTATTGTTGACAAATATTCAATTTCATTGTTTAACCACAACTTATTTATTCATTTACCTGTTAATGGGCATTAGGATTGTATCTGGTTATTGGTTATTATAACTAAAGTTGTTATGAATATTTGACTACAAAATCTTTGTGTGGTCATATGCTTTCATTTCTCTTGGATAAATAAATACCTGTGAGTGTAATGATTGGTCTATATGGTAGGTATATGTTTAACTTTTTAATAACATGCCAAATCGCTTTCTAAAATAGTTGTATAATTTTACATTCCCATCAGCAGTGTATAAGAGTTTCAATTGCTCTACAGCCTTGCCAACACTTGTAATGGTAATTTTTTTTATTTTTAACCATTCCAAAGGGTGTATCCTTGTATCTCATGGTGATTTTAATTTCATTTCTATAATTTCTAAAGATGTTGATCACCTTTTAAATGCTTATTTCCCATACTTGCATGTTTTATTTGGTTAATTTACTGTTTAAATATCTGCCCATTCTTATTTGGTTTTATTATTATTATTACTTTTGACTTTTTATGTATTCTAGAAAAAGTCATTTTTCAGGCTTGAAAGATGTGATTGGAAAATGGTGATAAAAATTCAGATATGTTGATGGTCCTGGATATCAAAGTCTTACATCATTAACCAATTACATTTCTGAGGAATGTTATCTGAGATCATGGGGCCTGAGTTTCCTTAGAGACAAAATGAATACATGAAAAGACATTTTCATACTAAAAATCAAAAAATGGCATAATTTTACATATAAAGATATAATCTAGGGCTTCAGAAAGTGGAGAAGAGATTTGTATAAAGAATGAAGAAGAATTAATACAGATATAAAAACTAGGCTATTTCAGACTTTTTGAAAAAAACTAAATTTCACCTAGTTGGAATCAAATCTCTCTCTGTCTCTCTCCCACTTTTTCTTTCTCTCTCCACACTCTTTTATCATAACATAATAAAATTTTATCTTTTATCATAACAAAATAAAATTAAAATTTTGGAGCAAATTATTCCTCTAGAGGACATGAAAGCATTGTCTCAATTCGAAAATGTAATTGTCAGAATCGCAGTGACTACAGAGTAAAATTTGACTAAGGCCAAAGTAATGATTGATCTGAGATCTCATGCAATTCTATTCTCCCATTTGGGATGTACTCCAGGGAAGTCCAGTTGAAAATATACCATAGGAATGTGCTTAGGACATGAGACTATAACTCCCCTAATCAATTTAACTAGGGAATATTTCCTGATAGTTACTAGGAAAGTGAGTGGATATGAAATTCCAGGGCCTGAGATATTAGAACATTAGCATTCAAGGATCACACTCAAAACAGAGTGAAGATTCAGTCTTGTGGCAAGAAACTTCAAATATTTGGTGACTGAGTGGCAGGAAGCTCTGATTATTATTTTATGTTATAGTAGTTAATAAAATACTTAAAATCAATAAACTATTATTTCATTACTGAACAAAAATCTCTAGCATGATTTTCAAAGCTCATATAAATAAAATATGAAATAAAATATACAATCAAGCAAACATTCTGAAGTTTTGCATCCAAAGTGTTTTTGGATGTGAAAGTGTTTTTGCATCCAAGGTGTTTTTTTTAACATTAAGCCAAAACCCAGGAAAATTTGCTGAGAGGAGGGAGGAGAGACTGTAAGGAAGAGAGAATATGGGAGGTTAAAGGTAAAATATGACATTATGACATTTTCCTATAGGATAAGTGGATGACTTCAGGAATTATTAAAAAAAAGAAATAAATAATTAGAAATTGAGGCATACTTCAATATCTATCAATCCAGAAATGCAATAGATAATAATTACAGCAATAATAAAGCTCCTCACAATATCTGTTTCTTATTTCATCTTGGTTCATCTTGACACTTTATCTGTTTGGGAAATGTGATTCTTTGGATAACTATTCATTTTGGTAATTTCTATGTGCCTGAAAACTTTTCTGATACAACTATGGAATATTTCCTTAAAATTGTTTAATATATATATGTTGAGAGTAGAAATGGAGAATTAGACTCAATTTCTCCTTTTCAATTTTCCTCACAATCTAAAAGTTTAATAAAATCTCTAAATTCTTTCTTCTAAATATTTCTGACTCTTAACCCATATCATAGACCAACGGCCACATATATATATACTAATATTTAAAATGTATACATACTTTATGGCAATGCCCCCCTTACCTGTCCCCTTGACACTAAAACAGCCCCTATTGAATATCATTTCCAAGAGTAATCTTCCTAAGAAAAGAGGTAAACATTTAATTTTTACACTTTCGAAGTATCCCAAGAACGGAAAAATAAGCACCACATGTACTCACCAGCAAATTGGTTTCACTGATCAACACCTAAGTGGACATATAGGAATAACATTTATCGGACATCGGGCAGATGGGAGGGAGGAGGAGAGGATGGGTATATGCATACATAATGAGTGCGATGCACACCATCTGGGGGATGGACACACTTGAAACTCTGACTCCAGTGGGGGAGGAGGGGAAAGGCAACACACATAACCTAAACATTTGTACTCCCATAATATGCTGAAATTAAAAAAAATTTTTTTTACACTTTCAATGATTTTTCCCTCTGGTTGGAAATGCCAAGACTACAAACTCAAAATAATCTGAGCTGCATATTAAACATAGGATATATTAACTGTATCTCAGACATATTGACTCAGAAGCACTAAGCATGATAACTTGAAATTTCGGTTATTAAACTATCTAGGTGATTCATACAAACAAAACCTTTGAAAATTACTGATATAGTAGATTTAAAGCCAAGATACTCTTCTGGTGAACAGGTTCCTCTATGTTTTGACCCTTCAACCTCAACTACCTTCATCAGCACTTCAAGTATAAGTCATACCACTTTCTCAGCTGGTCAAATATTTAAGTGTTATCCTTTACCAAGTGGTAAAGAGTATTAATAGCATATGTTTAATAAACAATGATGTATAGGTTACATTTCTCCTACTTTACATATGGAGAAACTGAGGCATAAGAAGTTTGCATAGTCCATGCAGCATCCCAGAGAGTGTGTGGTAAAAATTTTACTGAGCCTAGCTGAATATCTCAAAGCTCTTCTCTAACCATCAGATTTACTAATTCCCCAAATGTATGTGGTTATCTAACAATTGTTTTATTTGCATATATTTGTATCTCAGTAATCTTTCCTTATGTATATTTTTAGTCTCTGCATAATTATTACTTTCTCCTGAAAATCCTCCCATATCTCCAAGATTCCATAGACACCATCCTATCTGCCCCATAATATTTTTGTAGTCCTTTTTTTTTTTTTTCCCGGAGTGAGGGGAGGAGGGATGAGAGCAAGTGGAATAGCTCGCCTTGCTGGCTTCCAGAGCTGACACTATCTCCCCCTCATCTACTTTTTCATACTGCTTACCCTTTGTAAAATGAATCATCTGAATTCAATTCAACTTAAAACATGAATTTTTGCTTTAGTTTGCTTTGCATATGAACAGTATGTTAAATTTCTACTAATAAATGTGTAGTTGAAAACATGTGCATTTCTGTACTTAGGTGAAAGGTTTGATAAAAAGTGTGTCTTTCTTATTAGAATGACTAGAGCTAAATGCAGTGAGCTTCCCCTGCTAATTGGAACTCAAAACTTCACAGTAGTTGGTCGGCTGCCCCTTGAACTCCCTTCCTCTCACCTTTTTTTAAATTTTATTTTTCCTTTTTCAACAAATTATGGGGGTACAAATTTTAGGGTTTCAAATAATGCCCTTGCTCCCCTCC
>VBSM01002616.1:15983988-15995743 GCA_008086735.1 Cheirogaleus medius | reverse complement strand
GGCCACATAATTTTGGCTCTGTATCATTAATTGTATTAATGTATTAATATTTTGCCTTGTTTCTTTCATATTCTTTATGTTGACTATCCCAGAAAAAATATTACTTCCTATCCTTTTTGCATATAAGAATTCTATTTAGTCCCATGTTTACTATCCCCTTGTTATAGTAAATATGTCTGTCTACTTCACTTTATGCATTATGTTTAGACTTTTAAATGAAATAGATTACTAAAGGAGTACTATTCAGCTCTAAGAAACAATAGTGATCTTGTATTTTCCTGGTTAGAGCTGGAACCCATTCTACTAAGTAAAGTATCCCAAGAATGGAAAAACAAGCACCACATGTACTCACCAGCAAATTGGTATTAACTGATCAGCACCTAAGTGGACATATAGGAATAACATTTATCGGGTGTTGGGCAGGTGGGAGGGGAGAGGAGGGGACGGGTATATACATACATAATGAGCGAGATGTGCAATGGCTCGGGGATGGTCACACTTGAAGCTCTGACTTGAGGGGGGAGGCGGGGCAAGGGCAATATACGTAACCTTAACATTTGTACCCCCATAGTATGCTGAAATAAAAAATAAAGAACTCTCTTTGTTGCCTCTTTTTGCATTTATCTTATTAATATTGCTATACTTTCCATGTATTACTTTATTAAACTGATTTGGATAAAAATAACACTAATATTTTGAATGCATAATGTAATTCTCTATAACAGGTATTAGTGAATCAATTTAATATTTTTAAATGACAACTATAGACTTGCAGGCTTTAGCTGCTAAGTTGTTGCAAGCTTTTGTTGTAAAAACTAAGTATTTGTGCCCTTGTTATCTCTAATACTCCCATTTTTGCTCTACTTCTGATTTGAAAAGTTTTCTAGGAATTAGTCAAACACTTTCTACACCATGTGAGTCTAACAAACTGCTCTAGAACTATGTTATCTCAAATTATAGAAAACAGTCATTCAGTATTTTTTCCACATCACTTCACCCAGAGAAATGCATAATTTACAAAGACAATCAGAAAAAATAAAGCATAGATGCAACAGCATATGCATAGAATAGGTCACAACACCTATTAGTACATAACCATAAAATTAATTACCCGTAAAAAAGGTTTGTAAAATATGAAACCTCAGTAGTCAAATTTAAGTCCCTGTATTGGATTTACTGCGCACTTGCCTTAATTTCTGATTTTGAGTTAAGTTTAAAGTATATTTACCTTTTTGGATCTATTATTCATTTCTCTCTTTGTGCATGGAAGACATATATGCTAACATAATTAATGACAATTTTACTCATTTTTATGACCATATTTTATTATGCAATGGCGAGATTTGTTACCAATAATTTTTGTGGAGAGAAACAATATGTACATATTGTGTTTCAGTAAAGAATTTCCACATTTCATCAAATTCATACTCACTATGAAACTTGGGACTCAGGTATTAATGATTTCAATGGACATCCATCTTCCATTCCCAACAAGTTGAACTTTGTGAAATTTTATTCTTACAGTTGAGATTGCCATCACTCAAAACCTCAAAGTAGATATATGTTTTTTAAAATGAAATATCTTCCAAGAAAGAAATATCATATCACCAACTGTACACTTATAAAATGCTGGAGTTTTACCATTGTCTACTTACTACAGACTCAAGAGAATCTATTGAAATAAAATAAAATTTTCTCTGGGGATCAAAGTTACAAATGCACTAATTGTTGGCAATAAAATACATCACTGTAAATAAAAGCCAAAGAGAAAGTATCCCAGAGGAGTATTACAAGTGATTTAGAAAAATCAGTGAAATATTTAACAGGAACATCAGCAGTTCACTTTCTGGGGCAACATTGGAAATTTCCAAGCTGGTTTTACACATAAATGGAATAAACTACTGATACATAAAAAGCACAAATTAATCTTAAAAACAATTATGCTAAGTGAAAGAAGCAGATACAAAGTGGTTTGTAATCATACAAAAATAGTATATGATTCCATTTATATGATTCTGGAAAAGACTGAACTATAGGGACAGAAATCTGATCTGAGGTTCCAGGGATGGAGGGTGAGAAGATATTGGCTACAGAAGTGTCCTAAGGGAACATTTTAGGATAATAAAACGTTAGGATATAAAAACGTTTTATACCTTGATTGTGGTAGTGGTTGTATGACTACATATGTTTGAAAAAGTTCATCAACATATGTACTAGAAAAGGTGAACTTCGTCCTTAAATTCAACCTCAATCATCATTCCATTAAAATTGTTTGGATATCACTTGCCTCTTTTTATTTTAATAGACTATTTAGAAGACTACTTAGGTCTGCACTGCCCAATAAGATATAAGATAGCTACTAACCACATTTGGATACACACATACACAGATACATATATAGAAACATATATACACACACACGTATGTATATGTATATATATCTACCTATATATAGTTGTCTCTGTACATGAGTAGTATGGATAATGTTGCAAGAAATATGGAGATGCAGATATCAATTTGAAATACTGATTGCAATTCTTTTGAACATATACCTAGAAGTGGGACTGCTGGATCTTATGGTAGTTCTATCTTCAATTTGTTTTTCCTTGTGGCTGCACTGTTTTACAGCCCACCAGCAGTGTACAAGAGTTCTAATTTTTCCACACTCACCAACATTATTATCCTCTGTTTTTTGATAATGGTCATCCTAACAGGTGTTAGGTGATGACTCATTGTTGTTTTGATCTATATATTCTGGTAATTTATGATGCTGAAGACCTTATCAATTACCTGTTAGCCATTGTCTATTTTCTTTGAGGAAGTGTATACCCAAGATCTTTACCCATTTTTAAACTGGGTTATTTAGAAATTTGTTTCTATTGAGTTGTAGGAGTTCTTTATATATTTCAGAAATTAACCCCTTAGCAGGGTTTTGTGGTTTACAAATATCTCTTCTCCAGATCCATAGGTTGCCTTTTTATCCTGTTTATTGTTTGCCTTGCTGTGCAGAAGATTTTTAGTCTGGTGTAATCTCAGACTATTTTTTATTTTGGTATCTGTGCCTTCAGTGTCATATCCAAGAAATCATTGCCAAGACCAGTCTCATCAAGATATTCTCCATGTTTTCTTCTACAAGATTTACAATTTCAGGTTTTATGTTATTTAATTCATTTTTAGTTGATTTTTTGTGTATTGTGTAAGATAAGTGGCTAATATTATTCTTTTCTATGTGAATATATAGTTTTCCCAACACCATTTGTTAAAGAGACTACCCTTCCACATTGTGTTTTTTTTGGCATGCTTTTAAAATATCAATTGACTGTATATCTATAGATTTAATTCCAGGCTTTCTATTCTGTTTCATTTGTCTACATGTCTGTTTTAATGCCAGCTCAACACTCGTTTAATTACTTTAGCTTTGTGATATATTTTAAAATCAGGAAATGTGATTCCTCTAGCTTTGTTTCTCTTTTTTAAGTGTTTTGGCTACTTGGGTCCTCTGTGGTTCCCCATCAATTTTATTTATTTTTTCTATTTCTGTAAAAAAGTCATTGTAATTTTGATAGAGTTTGCTTTGAATCTGTTAATCAGTTTGGGTTAGTTTGGATACTTTAACACTATCAAATATTCAAATCCATGAACATGGGATATCTCTCCAATTACTTGTATCCTCTTAAATTTCATTTGTCAATGTTTCATAATTTTTAGTTAACAAGCTTAACTCCTTAGTTAAATTTATTCCTAATTATTTTATTCTTTTTGTGAAGCTATTGTAATGCAATTGTTTAATTATTCCCTTTTTACAATGCTTGCTTTTTAGTGTATAAAATGTAACTGATTTTTGTACATTGATATTGTATCTGGTTATTAGTCTAACAGGTTTTTTATTGAAGGGGGAGGAGTGTTTAGGATCTTCTATATATAAGATCATGTCATCTTTAATATCAGTAATATATAAATGTTTTGATATTGATGGCTGCATTGTGGTTTTGTAGTGGAATATTCTTTTTTGTAGTACGTATGCATTAGTGTATTAAGCAGGAGATGGAGTATTTCTTGTATTTTTATAATTTTTCTTTAAGTTTTATATTATTTCAAAATAAAAATAAATGGGGAGCATTTAAATACTGACACCTCCTCAATATGGGGGTGAATAACAATTAAATTAATGAAATCCTAATACATTTTGTAATGGAAGAAAAAAGTTTCCTATTTGGGGTAAACCCTCTTACCAGTAGAATTTTTCTAGGGTGTTGTAATATCTGAAATTCTTATTGGCATTTTGTATGGAGTTTAAATAATTTCTAATTTTTTTGTGAGGGAGAATGTTCTTCGGTTTTGCAGTTAAAGCAATTCACAATGGTTTTAATTTACTTCTTTCTTTGTTTTGTTTTGTTTTCTTTATTTTACTCAATTGATGCATCCAGAACACCAGTCTCCAGAGGGCATTTTTTCCTTCTTTTTATTTCAACTAGTTCCCTTGAGTCATTTCAAATGATAAAACTGAGCAAAATGATAAAACTGGAGCTATTATTAATGTGCAATTGGAAACAGTAATTCTTTGCATAAAATTTGGGTTCCTTTTATCTGACAGATTTCCCAAAACATTTTCATTTTGTTTAGAGCATCACATTTTTATTTAGAATTTTTATAAATAAAATGTTTATCTAGGTTTAAATATTTAAGAACAAAATAGTTTATGAATCTTTTTTGGTATGAAAGAGGATTCTAATTGAACTATAATATCTGGGTCCTATGATTTCAGTGAGTGTGAGTAGAAGTGGTAAGTATTAACAGATGCATATAATATCCAGAATGCATCTCTTCTCTGAAAGCTACTAAGAAAAGTATTGTAATTAAATTTCCTTTTGAAATAATTGAATATTTTATAACACTATAAAAATGAGAATATTTATCATTTATTATTTGACATTCCTTTCTACCATATTCCCATAGGGGAAAAATTATACCAATATATCCTGCATATATTATGTCAATTGTAATTTGGAGTAAATATCTAGATCATAATGAAAGCAATTCTTTAGTAAAAGCCAAATAATTTCCACTGATATGTGAATTGTCATATTTTTCTATTTTCATGTAAATGCAATATTTAATACTTTCTGATTATATAGTAACACGTTTAATGCAATTAATTATGAGAAGAATGATGTATTTGAAATCAGAGAAAAATAGTAAAGGAAATAAGATGAAGGAATAGTGGAGAAGACTACATTGGTACAAAACAATGACATGTCAGAAAATTTTAATCATAGAGAAAATATGTAACTGTTAATATTTTTATGTTCTTATAAAAGTATTTTAAAAGTCTTTTATTGAGCTAAGGGTTTTTGAATAGTCCTTATACATGAACACTGGCAGAATTGTCTTGATATTTTTCAATACATTATTAAATATACACAGAAAATATGTTCCCAGTAATACTTATATTTTCTCTATTTATAACATTTAAGAAGAATTCATTTGGAAATGATCAGCCAAAATTTAACTTACCTTTAAAGTTGAAAAGGGAAGAAAAGAAAGAATTTACTATTGTTATAAAGATAACATTGGCTTAAATGGAACAGTCAATGAGAAGATGCTTAGGTTGATCTCTGCTATAATTTTAAGAATCATCTGCCTTATCAAACTGAATAAGCCTTTTAAACTTGTTTACATTTCTGAATTTGTTTTTCCTGTGTCTGTAGCTTTTAAAAATTCTGTTGTTTCTGCTTTTGGGGCTCTTTTCCTTTGTTTATTTAATAGGACTCAAATCTGAAATGATGAACCAGTCAAAGGAGATAGAGTTCATTCTGCGGGGATTGACAGATGACCCACAATTGCAAATTGTGATTTTTATATTTCTCTTTCTAAACTATATGTTGAGTGTGATGGGGAACTTATCTATCATCCTCCTTACCCTGCTGGATCCCCGCCTCAAGACTCCAATGTATTTCTTCCTCCGAAATTTCTCCTTCTTGGAAATCTTATTGACAACAATCTGTATTCCCAGATTCCTGATAACCATAGTGACTACAAACAAGGTTATTTCCTACAATGGTTGTGCAGCTCAGTTATTCTTTTTCCTCTTATTAGGAGTCACCGAATTTTATCTACTGGCTGCCATGTCTTTTGATCGTTATGTAGCTATCTGCAAACCCCTACATTACCCGATCATTATGAGCAACAAAGTGTGCTACCAACTTGTACTCAGTTCATGGACAGCTGGCTTTTTGATTACCTTTCCACCTTTGATCTTGGGACTGAAACTGAAATTCTGTGCTTCCAAAGTAATTGATCATTTCATATGTGACACATCCCCTGTGCTGCAGATTTCTTGCACAGACACTCATTTACTAGAGCTGATTTCATTTGTCTCAGCTGCTGTAACACTGGTTGTCACCTTGTTGTTAGTGATTCTTTCCTACACATATATTATCAAAACCATTCTAAAAATCCCCTCTGCTCAGAAAAGAACAAAGGCTTTTTCTACTTGTTCTTCTCACATGATTGTAGTCTCCCTTACTTATGGCAGCTGTATCTTTATTTATATGAAGCCATCAGCAAAGGAAAGGGTGACTTTATCTAAAGGTGTAGCAGTTATTTATACTTCTGTTGCCCCTTTATTAAACCCTTTCATTTACACTTTAAGGAACCAGCAGGTGAAACAAGCCTTCAAGGACACACTCCAAAAGATTTTCTGTTTTATTTCAAAAAATGAAGAAACATTAATTTTAAAATCTTGCAGAAAAAAGTAAATAAGATGTTTTACATATGTTTTTATTTTTCTTAATTTGTCCTTGAATTAATTAACCTTCTTTTAACATTTTAACCAAACCTTTCAGCATGATTTACCTTTCCTACTTCCCTTTATGATTAACACTCCTTTCTGTGTTACAGTAACAGTCCTATACTCAAGTTTCAACACAAATGTTAAATTTAATTTATTCTCCAAGACATGGTACTAATTTCCTCAAAAAACAAAACAAAATACCCTCAAACAACCTATTTTAATTACATATTAACATATCATGTATTAATTCATCTGATTAAATGTAATTAGTTAATTATTTAATTTAACCTCTATTTATTACAGGTTTACCCTATCCCAGCCACTACTCTAGACATATATATATATATATATATATATATATTTATATATATATTTTTTTTCTCATTAAGATTCCATAGCTTGAAGGGCAGGAGACAAATAAGGAAACCAATAAAGATCAACTTGTGTAATTTTTTATGATATAGCTATATACGGAATTGTGGGAACATAATAATGAGCATTTAATTATTTTAGCGAGTCAGAAATGCAGTTCAGAAAATGACAATTCTTGTAAGAGTGGTGATATACAGGAAAGAAACAGTAAAAGAATGTAATTGGCTTGAGTTTAACAACGTGCACAACCTCTGGGGTACTAGAAGATACTTAAAATGTCACTAGTTAGTATCACAGGCATGACAATTTGGAGTGTAGACTCTTGAGCCAGTCAGCCAGAATTTAAATATGAGCTTGATCCAGTTTCTGAAACATTCTGTTGTTATGTTTTCCTGTTTATCAAATGGATATCATCATCATAATAATCTTTATTTTATAAGGCTATTTGAAAATGAAATTAGGTAGTATGCATAAAGTGATTCTAGATCTGCATCTGGCCCAGACTGAAATCTCCATAAATTTTAGCTGCCCTTGGAGGTAAATCTTATCTAAGCTGGACCAATATGCAACAATGCAAGAAAAAAAGGCTAGCTTCAGGTCTTAAAAAGCTCGTATGTCCTGAAATGTGCTAGCACTTAATTTGGTATGTCTGTAGACCTGAAAATTTAGAGTAAATAAGAATCACTCACCTGCTTAGCTTATTTGAATACAAATTCCATGTTCTCATCTCTAAAATATCTTTATAATTCCCTTGGAGTACATTCTAGAAATGTAAACTGGTCTAAAATGATTCTGAGGCAGGTGGTTCACATTAGAGTTTGGGATTTTTTTTTAAGAATCTATGCAATTGGATGCTTATTTTATAAATATTTCTGTGTTAAATATGTTGAGAATGGGATCACAAATGTTTTGAGTTAGAGATACAAGTTAGAGGGCTAATGAGTTATTTTGAGAGTTGAAATGCAATAACAGGAATGAATCTGAAGCTCAAGAAAATGGCACCAGAGACATTGAGACCAAACTGAGGGGAACTGTTGAACATCTGGGTATTTGGGATAAATGAAATGAGATTTTAAAAATCATTCTTCTTGGACCTCCCTCTCTTCTCACTTCTGCACAAATACCCATATATTTAATGTATTTTAAAACAGGAGGATCACTGATATCCTTTCATATAAAAATTAATGACCTACAAAGAGATCCCTAAAATATATAGGGTTACATATTATATATAAAAGCCATCAGAGAATATGAGTAAAAAAAATCTAAGGTGATTGATAATTGAGCCATTATTCATGTGACCTTGAATAGAAATAATTTAATTTTAGATATGTACTCTGATTTGTTTTATAACTTAAAGCCAAACCTATTGACCATCTTATTTTTCATGGCAAATATAAGGGAGATAGTCCATGTTATTATACTCAAGGCCCTGGAAACCTCTATCCACACAGAGTTTGCTTTCCAATACACTCTTAAAAATTAGTAGATTCTTAGTAGCTATATGACTTACAATTGTTTTATTCTCTGGGTCATCTTTTTACTTTCTTCATAGTGTCCTTTGATGCACAAAAGTTTTAGTTTTGATAAAGTAAAATATATCTTTTTCCTTTTATTGCTTTTGTTTTTGGTGTCACATTTAAGAAATCATTGCCTAATCCAAGGTTGAAAAGATTTGTACCTGCAGTTCCTTCTAAGAAATTTGCAGTTTTAGCTCTTACAATTAGGTCTTTGATTTCTTTTGAGTTTATTTTTTATATGGTGTGAGGCAGAAGTAAAATTTCATCTTTTTGCGTGTGGATTCTTTGACACCATTTGTTGAAAAGACTATTATTTCCCCATTGTGTGATCTTGGCACCCTTGTTCAAAGTCCATTGACCATAAACATGTAGGTCTATTATTAGATTCTCAATTCCATTCCATTGATCTATATGTCTATTGTTACAATATTTTCACACTTTAAAACTTACTACTATAGCTTGTAGTATACTACTATAGCATACTTACTATAGCTTGTAGTAAGTTTTGTTTTTTGCTTGTTTATTTTTTAGTATTCCATGGTATACATATACCACTTGTAGACTTGTAGTAAGTTTTAAAATTTAAAAGTATGCCTTCCAGCTTTGTTCCTCTTTTTCAATATTGTTTTGGCTCTTTATGGTTTTGTAATTTTGTATGAATTTTAGGATTAGCTTGTCCATTTATGCCAAAGGAGCTGTTGAAATTTTTATAAAGATTTCACTGAATCTGTAGATCAGTTTGGGGAGTATAGGTATCTTAGTTAACAATATTAAGTCTTCCATTCCATGAACATGGGATTTCATTTCATTTATTTAGGATTTATTTAATGTCTTTAAAAATTTTTTGTAGATGTTTTTTGTACAAGTCTTGCACTACTTTGCTTATATTTATATAAAATAATTCATACAACTCAACAATAAAACTAAAAACTTAACAAAAAATAGGCAAAGAAGTAGAATAGACATTTCTCCAATGAAGATATATAAATAGGCAATGAGTACATGAAAAGATAGTCAAAATCATTAATTATTAGGGAAATGCAAATCAAAACCTCAATGACATACCACTGTACAGCCACTAGAATGGCACCCATGTATGCGTGTGTATGTGCGTGTGTGTGTGTGTTGATGATGATGTAGAGAAATTAGAACCCTCATACATTGCTGGTGGGAATGCAAACTAGTATAGTTACTATGGAAAACAGCTTTGTAGGTCTCAAAAAGCTAATACAAACTTACTTGCGGCCCAGAAATTCTACTTCTATGAATTGAAAACACGTGTTCACACAAAAACATATACACAAATGTCAATATCAGCATCCTGCATAATGGCCAGTGGGAACAATGCAAATATCCATCAGGTGATGAATGGAAAAACAAAATCTAGTATGTATGCATATATACACACAGTAGATATTATTCACCCATAAAAGGGAATGAAGCACTGATACATGCTACATACATGGTTCATATAGGATACAAGGTTCATGCACAGATGTATCTTGAAAACATTGTACTAGTGAAGAAAGCCAGTTACAAAAGTCCACATACTGTGTGATTCCATTTATGTGAAATGTTCAGAAGAGGCAAGTGTGTAGAAATTGAAAGTAGTTTAGTAGTTGCCTGCACTGGGGGAAGGGGAATGGCTGTTTATTGGATATGAAGTTGCTTTTTGAAGTGATAAAAATGTTCTGGAATTATACAATGCTGATTGTTGTACAATATTATGAATATACTAAAAACCTCATATTTGTACATTTGAAAGGAGTCAAATGGTGAACTTTTTGTTACATAAATTTTACATCAATTAAAACAAAAAGCACTGCCAAAGGGAAACAATTAGTTTTCCTCATGTACTCAGAAAGTTTCTCTTTACTATTCCCAAGTAAATACCTCAAGATATTTATGCAAAAGGAAAACAGAAAGATATATGTGAAAAATTTCATCAATGTTTTCTTGTTTTGTTCAGTACCTCTTTTTAGCCATAAATTGGTTCTTAATGTACATCTTGTTTTGTTTTGTTTTGTTTATTGCAGTCTGCAAGACTCATCATCTGCTTCATGTCCTGAGGATAAAAGGACTCATCTCATTCTCTTCTCTTTTGGTAGTGTTAGCTAAGTTTAGTCTAAAGCTACCTTCTCACATATTTTAAGTTTGGCCTAGAGGTTTCTTCATACATAGTGAAGTGTAACCTCACTGAAAGTATAAACAGACCGTAACCTATTCTTGTACCAATCACAGAGTTTCAGCTAGTCACAGGTGGCCATCCACACAAACCCTGTTCAAATAGGGCAAATGCCAAGCTGTAAGCAATCCAACTGTTCCTGTACTTCACTTCTCTTTTCCATACTTCACTTTTCTTTTTCTGTCCTTAAATGTTATCTGACCACATGGCAGCCCCAGATTCACTCTGAACCTGTCCTGAAGGCTGCTTGATTCACAAATTAATTGTTGCTCAATTAACTTCTGTTAAATTTAACTTGTATAAAGTTTTTCTTTTAACGATGGGATCCACTGATCATTTTAACATCTGCAGTTCTTTTCTTCACTAAGTGTCACTGTTGATTAGGACATGGTCATCTTAGCTCCTTCCTTGCTTGATGACCCCACCTTTTTTTTTTTTTTGGTAATAGTTATCACCAAAATAAAATCACAAGGAAATTATGTAGCTTGGAGAGTATAGCATATTTGTCAAGGGAAGTATCTGTCAAGTCATCCTAACTTTTTCAGTTAAAACCCTTGGTAATTCTGAGAAAATGTCTTAAATTCTCCGTGCCTCTCTTTCTTCATCTGTTTCATGGGAATGAGTGAAAAAATTGCCAAGTTCATGGGGTTTTCTTTATATCACTTATAACATTGCCTAGTACATGTAAATATGAACAAAATACATAAAATATAAATATACTTATCACAATGTTTGGCACATTGTGAGTGGTTACAAAATAGAAGAATTTATGTTGTTAAAATTATTGCAAGGACATGGAAACAACCCAAGTGCCCGTCAATTCATTAGTGTATAATCAAAATTTGGTATATGCTCACAATGGAATATTATTCAATTCTAAGAAAT
>VBSM01002616.1:15947166-15983888 GCA_008086735.1 Cheirogaleus medius | reverse complement strand
AACCTTAACAATATTTGTACCCCCATAATATGATGAAATAAAAAGAAAAAAATGTATTTCTCTCACAACAGATGCCCATCTTATAATTTCCTTTCTCATGAAAAAAATAACAGAAATTTATAAATGATTTTATTTGACCATTCTTAATTCTTCTCCATGATGCAATCATCCTCTGCAATGCATAAAAATAATAACCCTTGATTTTCACTGAAAATAGGACTCAGAAGAAATTATTTTTTCCTGGAATACAATTTCCCATGTTCTCACTCTAGTAAATACTTATTCTTTTAAACCTGCATGACACCCTGAAACACAATGACTAAATCTTTCCAATGGGGTCCAATCGATAATATACTAATAAATATATTAATAAATTTAATAATAATAATATATTATTATAAATAACTAATAAATTTAATAATTTACTTATTTTAATGTAAAATTAAATGAGCATTGTGGTTATCTTTTTGCTTGCATTTACTCCAGAGTATACTCTGGCACCTAACACTATATATATTGTTTATAATTTAATATATAAAATAATTTGTTATTATATTAATAAAATAATGAAAATAAAACCACAATTCAATTAATAAGTTATATACCTAATAAGAATATCATGAGATTAATCAATGATTAAATTCATCTCCATAATCTGTTAGTCTATCAGTCTAAATATTTATTTTCCACTGATGTGAGAAACTGGTAGTGGTCTCAGACAATAATTTAACTGAAACATATATGATATGATTAATGGAATTAATTTCATTATTATAAATATCTTACATCTGTACAACTATGACTTTTTTCCCAATATTCTCTGTTTCTATCTGTGTATATATAAACCAGCAACACATGCTTCAGTGTTTAAATGAGTATGAAACGGGGAGGTATATAAGTTAACACTCTTTGGCAATATAACTCTGAGATATTAGTGAAATTTGAAATAAACTAATATTCTCAACCACTAACAGTATTATAGAGTAGAATAGAATGAAATCAGAGTGAAGGAAAAGTTATGTGTTTGATTCATGAAATATACGATTCTATATAAAAGAACGTGTGCTTTTATATGTGAATATATAGGATACTGATGTTGAGTTTATTATATGTTTAATGAGGATTAAATAAGTTTGAAATTACAAATTATGAAGAGTTGTTTAACATTACTTGTCATATTTGAATAAAATTGGAACTCTTCATAGGTGCAAACAAATAAAGTATCTTGGTCAATGACTCCTGTGCAAAACAGGACAAGTGAATGCCCAAAAGAAGAAAAGCATTTGCTACTTTTTGTAAAGATAGGCTAATTATCTTAAATGCTTATGACTTCTAATAATGAATAAAGGAATAATCAAATGTGAAAACTTTGTGAAATTGAAATCATAAAATGAATGTGTCACCTGTCTCTTTATATTACAATAAATTTAGAACTTAATAGTCAGTGAAAATTTAGGATTACCATTCTACACAATTCCATCTGAATATAACCCTGTTTTGAACAATACAAACAAATAGCAGTGTATATCCTGTAATTTCACCAAAATGCTTGATTATAATAAAAAGAACCCTGAATTTTCAGTTCATAAACTCAGGTTAAAGTATTGATTCTGCCTGATAATATTCACTAAAACTCTAATATTCAATTTTTTATAAATAAAGAAAGCAGAATTACCTATCCTATTTATTCTCTGTTCACAGGGATGACTGATGATATTTATATCATTATAGGCTCTCCAAGACTGCGATTTTTTATTATGAACACTATGTTATTTTGCTTTTCTTTATCTTCATGTCTCACTTACTGTAGTCAGTTAACTAATCCTTCTCAAGGGAACATGAAACGTTCACCAAGATAGATAAAACTGTGGTCCATAAAATGAACAGATCTAAAAACTAGCAAGCATGCAATTTGCATTCTCAGGCCATAATGAAATTAAACTAATAATCAATAATACAAATAAATTAGAAAATTCACTAATATTTAGGAATTAATTAAACTGTATTTTAAAATTCAACACTTATAACTAACCCATGCACAAAAGAGAAGTCTCAAGGGAAAAATAAAAATATCTTAAATTACATGAAAATAAAGGAGATATACTATTTAATCCAGCAACCCCACTCCTGGGGATTCACTCAAAGGAAAATAAGCCATTTTATAAAAAGACACCTGCACTTGATGTTTATTGCAGCACAATTGCAATTACAATTGCAAAGATATGGAACCAACCTAAGTGCCAATCAACTGATAGCAGATAAAAAAAAATGTAGTATCTATATATCATGGAATAATATTCAGTCATAAAAAAGGAAAGAAATAGTGTCTTTTGCAGCAACTTGTTTGTAACTGAAGGCCATTATCCTAAGTGAAGTAACTCAGGGACACAAAACCAAACACTGCATGTTGTCACTTATAACTGTGAGCTAAGCAATAGGTATGCATGGTTATACAGAATGACATAATGGACTTTGGAGACTCAGAAAGGGGAGGTGGGGCAGGTGTGCCAGATGAAAAATGACCTCTTAAGTACAATGCACATTATTCAGGTGACAGATACACTAAAGCCTAGACTCCTTCGCTATACAATTCATCCATGTAACAAAAAAACATTTCTACCCCCTAAATATATCGAAATTAATAAAAAAGAAAAAAAATATACCATATCAAAAATTGGGGATAAACCTAAAGCAGCAATTAAAGAGAAATTTATAGCATCCAGGCATATTTTAAGGAACAGTGCTCTGAGCCCTACCCTGAAGCTGCTACTGCCTGGCTGCCTGGCCAGGGAGGGAGACAGAAATCCAGGCTATCTCCTGTGCTCCAGCTTGCAGTTTTGCTGCCATGGCAGTAGGCTGGGATAGAACCAAGAGGGTTTTGGACCAGGAAGTCCGTCCCTGCCAACCTTTTCACGGAGCTGGCCACCTACCTTCTTCCACATAGAGTGGCATTTTTCCTCTTCTCCCACTCCCCACTGAACTGCAGCAAAACTCCCAGCAGCTGGCTTGGTTTCACCCAGGCAGCCAGGGACCAGCATGTTTCTCCTGGTCTCAGTCAGTGCTCTGAATCAAGGGTTCTAAAAATGGGTCTATGGGCCTGGGGTTCCCATACTTCCAGGACTTAAAATCACTGTGTTCAGGAGTATATTCATCAGTCTGGCCAAAGGCAAAGTGAAGGAGACAATCCTATAAGCTGTGAGACAAAACATCAAGTAACTTATATAGGAAAACCCATCAGACTAAGAGCAGACTTCTCAGAGGAAACCTTATATGCCAGAGGGATTGGGGTTTCATCTTTAGTATTCTTCAACACGATAACTGCCAGCCAAGAATTTTGTATCCTACAGAACTAAGTTTCATAAGTGAAGGATAAATCAAGTGTTTCCCAGCCAAGTAAACACTAAGAGAATTTGTCACCAGTAGATGTGCCCCATAAGAAATGCTGAAAAGGGCTGTAAATATCAAAAGAAAAAAAAGGTTGATACTCACCAGAGTAACAACACCCAAAAGTAAAAACTCACAATTCTTATAAAACAGTAACACAAGGGAGAATACAAAGCAACTAGGTAATAGTCAACATAATGACTGAAACATTATCCACCATACCAATATTAAGATTTACTGTTAACAGTATAAATGCCCCACTTAAAAGTATAGATTATTGGAATGGATAAAAAAAAAGAGACATCATAATCCAATATCTTCTATGTTCAAGAAAACCATTTACCTCATAAAGATTCTCATGGAATCAAGATAAAGAGGTAAAGAAACAATATTCCATGCAAATGGAAACAAAAAGCAATGAGGAGTACCTATTCTTATATCAGATTAAATAGACTTTAAATCAACAACAGTAAAAAAAAGACAAAGATGGCCATTAGACAATGATAAAGGGATCTATTCAACAAGAAGATGTAACCATCCTAAATATATATGCACCTAATGTAGAGCTCCCAGCTCCACAAAACAAGCGCTACTAGCCCTAAGAAAAGAAATAAACAGAAGCATAGTAATAGTGGGGGACTTCAACACATCACTGACAGAACTAGACTGATCACTGAGGCAGAAAATCAATAAGGAAACAACGAATTCTAGAATAAATGGACCTAACAGACATTTATGAAACATTCCACCCAAATCCATAGAACATACATTCTACTCATCAGCACATAGAACATTTTCCAAAACAGATCATATGTGAGGCCACAAAAGAAGTCTCAGTATATCCAGAAAAAAGAACTGAAATCATACCATGTATCTTCTCAGACCACAGTGGAAATCAGTTCCAACAGGAACTTTCAAAACTACAGAAGTACATGGAAATTAAACAACCTACTGCAGAAAAATCCCTAGGTTAATGACAAAATCAAGATGGAAATGAAAACATGTTTCAAATTGAATGAAGATGGTGACACAAACTACCCAAATCTCTGGGGTACAACAAAAACAATGCTGACAGGGAAGTTCATAGCACTAAATACTTACACCAAAAAGACAAAACAAGCACAAATTGAAAACTTAATGTCACACCTCAAGGAAATAGAAAAAGAAGAATGGGCCAAACCTAGAGCTAGGAGAAGAAAATAAATAACAAATATCAGAGCAGAACTAAATAAAATTGACACAAAAATTACAATGAATCAAAGAAAAGTTAGTTCTAAATATGATAAACTAAATTGATAGACCACTAGCTAGACCAAATATAGAAGAGAAAGTATTCAAAAAAAAAATAAATCAATTAAATTGATAAACATCTAGTAAGGCTAACCAAAGAAAATATAAGAAAAGATGTAAATTACCAGTATCACGAAAGAAAGAGAATGCATGGCTATGATCCCACAGACATAAAAAGGATAATCAGAGAGTGTTACAAATATAACATACTCCTAAATTTGATTACAGGTGAAACGGAACAATTCCTAATGATGTAATTACCAAAACTCACTGAAGAAGGCATATTAACTTGAGTATTCCTTTATCTGTTAAATAATTTGAATATGTAGTTAAAATTCTTCCAAAAATAAAATATCAGGATCAGAGATGGCTTCATTGGTGAATGCTACCAAACTTTTAAGAAGAAATTAATACAAATCTATACATCTCTTCTAGAAAACAAAACAGCAGAGAAAATGTTCCAACTCATTTTATGAGACTAGCATTACTCTCATTTTCAACCAGAAAAATAAATTACAAGAAAAGGAAATTACAATCTGATACTTCTCATGAGCATAGATGCCAAAATTTTTAACAAAATTTGATCAGTAATTCAAATATAGTAATATGTAAAATGGATAATATAATACATCACAATCAAGTTTGGTGTTGTGATATCTCTACCTGACACGGTTATATAACTATGATTGACCAAGACCCATTGTGTCAAGGTTAGGTAGCTTTTAATAGAAACAAATGTGCACAAGTAATCGCAAATGAATAAGATGACAATATAACATGTTAGGAGAGCAGAAAAGAGAGAACAACTAATTCTGGCTTTGCAAACATGGAAGATTTCATAGATTACCTAATATTTACATGAAACCTTAAGAGTGTGTGCGTGTGTGTGTGAGAGAGAGAGTGATGGAGAGAGAGAGTGAGAGAGAGAACAAGAGAGAGAAGAGAGAATGACTAGCAATAATAATGGTGAACAATTTGATGTGGTCAGAACAAAGACTGCACATGGGCTAGGTTCTGCAAAAGATGTCATGTACTTAGTTAATTCTCTAAGAGTAATAAAAGGGGAAATAACTGCTTCCCCAGAACTGTCTAAAACAATTTTTTGCATTAAGGGAAATGTCCTGTAATCTATCTTGTTCAATGCATTAGCCACTATCCACATTTGACTATTGAGAACTTGCATTATAATCAGTGAAACTGAGGAACTCAATTTGAATCTTATTTAATTGTAATTTACTCATGTTTAAATTTAAATATTCACATGAGTAAGTTACACTGTATAATTCACAATCAAGTAAGGATGACATCTGCTTAGCAATTAAAATAGGATTACTATTGTAATGATAAAGCATATGGGATTATGGGAACATGAGAATTTGAGAAAAATCAAAGAATTAAAGAACACTGCTATAAAGAAAACAAAATTAAAGTAGAATTGATACATAAGTAGAAGCGAATTGAGGAAGCACTTCCAGCAGCCAGAAGAATATATATAAATGTCCTGAAGGAGAAGAGAAAGTATCAGTTTATCAAAACAAATAAAAACCATAGGTGTCTTGAAATAGAAAAAGGGAAAGGTGAGAGTAGATGGCATAAAGTGAGTCTGAAATAGTAAGAGGGAGTCAAATCTTATAGGATCTTGGCCCTGTTAAAATTATATGTATTATGTTGAGGTCTAAGAAACCTTTTTTTTTTACCTAAAAAGTGAGAAGTATTAGTATCTCAAATCAAGGTTATATTTCAATAGCTTCACTTTCATTCCCAGCCAAAAGACTGCATGTAGATCTTATTAATGAGAACTCTGGGCTAGAAATGAAATTAACACAGGATACATAGCATTGGTGCTCTTAGTAACTCACTGTCCACTCTCAGATTGTCTCTAGCCTAATGGTGTTGAGGAAGTTAGCTATCCGTTACAAAAGCAACAAAAAGAAATCTATTTTTTCTCATATAAGAATAAATTCTGGATGGATTAAAGATGTAAATGCAAAAAGCAAAAGCATATTATGTAAATTTGAGATAGTAGGAAAGGATGTCCTAAGAAAAATAGGCTACCCAAAACTCATGATAAGCTATCAAATCTTTCAGTGTTGAACCACCTCAAAAAAAAAGTTAAAAAATAAGAATAGGTTCTGAAAACATGTTGCAACAGATAAGACACACCAAAGGTTTATATTCATAATATCTGCTACTAATAAATAGAACAGTAAATCCAACGGAACATAAACAAAGCTTATTGGTAGGTAATTTGTGGACAAGAATATTAAATATTTAAAAAGTTAAATCCTTCTATTCATTGGTAAATATGAAATTTAAAAAATATATAACATTTATATACTAAGCATTTATTATACCTGAACTATTCTGCTAAGCACTTTTATACATTATCTCATTCAATGTTTATACTATTCTATGAGTTAGGACTATTTATGGGTAAGGAAACTGATGTTCATAAGGGTTAAATAAATTTTGCAAGTTTGAAAGAAATTATAATTCATTAACCTCAAGCCCCAGACACTGTTATCTAGTTTTCATTATTAAATTAATTGTGATATAATTTTTATACCTGTTTGTAAAACTTTTAAGTAACTTATAATACCTAGTGTTGGTTAGGATGCAATGAAAAGAGTTCATTCTTTTTAAAAATGTTTTTCAATTTAATTTAATTATTTTATTTATTATGAAGTGGGGACAGATAATGGGTGCAAAAATTTAGTTAGATAGAATGAACAATATTTGATAGAACAACAAAGTGTTCATTCGTTAGAGAAGAAATGTTGAAGTATCTATCAAAATGTAGTGTTTACATAAATGTCATACCAATACTTGTGCATATGCAAATGAATCATAAGAATGCTCTGTATGTAGCATTGTAACTAATGATGCGAAAATAACAACACAATTCCATAAAACTTAATTATAGATTTATAGATTTATTATAGATTTATAATGAAATTCTTAAAGTATGTATAAGTCCCCCCCATATTCTGTGCAATTGTTACAAGAACATGATTTCTGTTTGGATAGTTTGACAAGGAATGATATCCATTATGTATTGTTAACTGAGGGGAAAAAAGAATAATTGCAGAAGATTTTGTGTAGTAAAATTGCATTGCTGTACAAAAAAAAACCCTTTTCTTTGAGTGTGTAAATGTGACTGTGTTTGTGGGTGAATATATAGAAAAAATATCTGGTAAAATACATTATAAATATTTAATACTGGTATATTTGAAGATTTGAGGGAAAATGGAGATTAGTTGGAAACATAGGGCAATTATATATGTCACTATATACTACTGTGACACTTGATTCTCATAACCTTAAGCATATATTAATTTTAAAATTAAAAAATGAAAAGCTGAATTTCAAGTATTTTTCTGATTTTTGAAGACATTAAAATGTTTTCTTTAGTGATTCATTCTGGTCTGTGCTGGTGGGGATGTATAAATAAAAAACAACACTGGTACTACCCTCAAAGAAAGGTCCACTGTGGAGTAGTTCAGCTCTGGATTTAACCAACCTCAAAGGAATTGAGAATGAATTATCTCCTGAGTGTAGACTGAGTGCCATGTGCATATTAAGAAAATTAAGCACAGCCAAAGGAAACCAGGTTGACTGTGTAAGCTCATTGGTACACTTGGCGTTTATCTTGCTATATTGCTTGGCTTTCCAGAAAGGTATGCCATGACATCACTACATCTCATGAACTGATCTCTCTTTGCATCCTTCCTGTCTGCACTTTACTTTCTCAGGGATTTATATGGTGACCAGAGAAGGTAAAATTTGTGTTATCTCTATGTAGTGTTCAATCTTTATCTTATCCAGAGAGCTTTGAGATGTTTTACATTCCTATTTCTTAAATAGGTATTCCTTAGAAATTAACTTAAAATAACTCTCAAGATTATAATAGCAGCTTCTTGGAGTTCAGGACACAGCAATGTTTATGTTTGCATGGAAATATAAAAGAGGAATTGATTTTTTGCATTAGTGAAAATAGAGGCTATTAAAAATTTTGTATGCAATTCAACCAATATTCTCAATATGAGAGGCTTTCATGTAATAGAGGCAAGGGTAAACTAAATGACAAAAAAGTCTCCTGAAGCCTATTACAAATGCACTACATTTCATATTTTAAGTAAATCAGTGATTAAATCTATGAATATATTTCTGATTGGTATCATCAGACATACCAGAATGTATGTTCAATATTTGTCAATAAATTGACAAATGTATAAATTTTTGTCTTTCTCCCAGCCAAAAGTTTATTTTGTTGGAATAAATTGCAGAGATCTCCAAATTATCATTAACATATTTATTATTATTTATTTTACATTTTAATATGTTTCAGCCATTGTTGAAACCATAGTAACAATCTCTGCCTTCTCTTCTGCCAGTTTTGCTGATATGTTAATGACAAAAAATGTGTATATTCCTAAAGGAAGAGAATGCTGATTGTCAGAAAAATAAAATAAAAAAGAGAAAAAATGTACAATAACAGCTTTGATCCTTTTCACCACCTGAGTGACCCTGTTCATGCTATAAAAAGAAAGTAATACGACAAATACTGAAAACTTATATCACAGGCCGAATGCTGTTTGTTAAGAATAAAGGGAGAACAAGAGGGATGAAGTTTACATAGATTACATTTTAGAGCATTCTGGTTTCTAATAAAGTAAATCCTAAAGAACATTTTTATTTATTCTAATTAATTAGTCTTCAAAAAAGAAGTCAATGCAATATTTTGGTACCAAAAACTCCTTATGAGTTCCTTCTTGTCCTCAGGTATTTTTAAGAGTAAAAAGACTAAGTGAATTTAGTAAAAAAAAAAAAAAAGTCAATTTTTAATTCAAATAACAAACATAAAAATGATATAAATTGATTAGTATGTTGTAGAACTATATTATTGAGCTTTATCTATGTAGTAATTAATTTCTCTGGCTTCTGCTTTCTTTTTCACAAATTAAGAATTCTCTTGTTTACCACCACAGAAACTCTACTACCATATTCTGTGATTTCGAGCACATTTATTTCTGTCAGTCACATTTAAAAGAATATATATTAAAAATAAAAATAATTGTAGGTACTAGTAATCTCAGGAATTGTGATTAGGTCATCAATTTCCACCAATAAAATATGTAAGTTTGCAAATGACATCAGAATTCAAACTAAAAATTAGATATTTCAGTCCTGAAAGCACACAGTCTTTCGTGTACTGAAAAACAATGTCTCAATATCCAAACTACAGACATAATTCAAAAATATTGTTATGGAGATGTATAATTCATAGATACAAGCACATATAGAAAATCTGATTATAAGTAGAGGCTTTATGTAAAATAACTGATGAGGAGACTTTTAACATAGATCTATGAATACAAGTTTCCTTTCAGTAGAAGATGCATACAATTTTTCTAGTTTAATGGGAATGAGTAGATATTGCAGAAATTCTTACAAGGATAAAGATCCATTGCTTTATTTCACTGGAGCTGTTAATTGCAACATTTAAAATTTCAATTCCTTCACATTTCACTTATTCTTTTTTGTTATTTTTCACCAATAGATTTTGTTGAAAGAAAAAAAAATATTCTGAGGAATCACACGATGATCACAGAATTTGTACTCTTGGGCATATCAGACGCCCAGAGCTTCAGGTTGTAATTTTTATATTTTTATTTATAACTTATATATTAAGTGTTGCTGGAAACCTAACCATCATCATCCTTACCTTAACAGACTCTCATCTAAAGACCCCTATGTATTACTTCCTCCGGAATTTCTCCTTCTTAGAAATTACATTCACCAGTGTTTCCATCCCCAGATTTTTGGGGACACTCATTACTAAAGTCAAGACCATTTCCTATAACAGCTGTTTAGCTCAATTATTTTTCCTTATCTTCATGGGTGTGCCTGATTTTTTTCTTCTGACTGCCATGTCTTATGACCGCTATGTTTCCATCTGCAAGCCTCTTCGTTACACCACCATCATGAACAAGAAAATTTGCACCCTGCTTGTCCTTAGTTCATGGCTGGGAGGATTTCTGACCATTTTTCCACCACTCATGCTTATCCTCAAGTTAGATTTTTGTGCTTCCAATGTCATCGATCACTTCTCTTGTGACTATTTCCCCATTTTACAACTCTCATGCTCAGACACGTGGCTTTTAGAGATGATTGGCTTTTACTTTGCTTTTGTTACTCTACTGTTCACATTAGCATTAGTGATTCTGTCCTACATATGCATCATCTGCACCATTCTGAGAATCCCATCCGCCAGTCAAAGGAAAAAGGCTTTCTCCACTTGCTCCTCTCACATGATTGTCATCTCCATCTCTTATGGAAGCTGCATATTCATGTATGTCAAGCCTTCAGCAAAAGAAAGAGCATCATTGACCAAAGGTGTAGCTATTCTCAACACTTCAATAGCCCCCATGTTGAACACTTTTATTTACACCCTGAGAAACCAGCAAGTACAAGAAGCTTTCAAAATCTTGGTTCATAAAATAGTGTTTCATAGAAACAAATGAAAATATATATTCACATGAATGAATGTCATTGTGAAGGTTTAAGAAAGGAAAAATGAAATTTTACCTTCTCTACTATCCTTCCACCTCCCTCTCACAGTTACCTGAAGTACTGAGCTCATTTGCTTCGACTTTCTTTTTAACCTGAAGGTAACTAAATTGTTTCTTCCTCTAAAACTATCTGTAGGTTCAATGTAATCACTGATTTATAATTTTGAATGGAAAACCATTGGTTCTAGAATATAAACCACTTTTCTGGTTATTCTGAATAGTAAGAATGATTTACACCATAATAATTTAAAAGTGTAAACACTTTCAATCTACTTAATCTTAAAATTTCTCTTCTGTTTTGCTAATATTACAATTTATTTTTAAAAGTTCTACAATATATGAAATAAATATCTGCAACAAACATATTCTCGGCATATCTGTCCGATTCTTCCCACTTCTCTAATGGACTTGGGTATTTATTTTCCTACTTAAAAGTAATTTGAAGTTCATAATATTTTCTATTTCCTAATTATGCTGAAGGCATGTTCTATGTCTAGTTTTATGTGTTCTCCTTATTCATCGGTATTTATTTTTGGAAATAAAAAAGATAAATATTTAGGCAGTCATCAGTATTCTTTTGTAACCTGAAAATCTGAAAGGAATTTCCTAAATACTACCTATTCTATAGAGAGCACTTGTTCTGTGCCATATGCTGGAATACATATGTCTGTTACTGTATCTTATTTAATCTTTATAGCTATATGACAATATAGACATGGTTATCTCTTTTTTATAGATGTGTAAATTGATGCTCAGAAATACTGGTAATTTGCCTAAGGTCATTGAGCTATAGTAGCCAATATGATAGCCTAAAATAAAAAATAAAAAATAAAAAATCAAACACTAGTCTTTGCTCTATTTTTATACAATGGGAAAATTCTGTGAGGACCTTCAAATTTTGCATAGATTTTATTAAATACCTGCACAATTTTACAGGCTTTTTTTCAGTGACATTATCTCATTTGGCATGATTATACTAGTATAGCCTAGTCAGGAAAGGTACTAATTCCTAAAATTATATTTGGCATATAAATTATAACACTAATGAATCAGAACAAGAAATCTTCAATTGCCATTGCTGGTGAGCAATAGAATGAATAGGAAAAAAATACATATATATAGAGAGAAAATAATATATATAACATATAATATATATAGTTAACAGTTTATGGTAGTAAAAGTTATTAGAAGGCAGATTAAAAATAATGGAAAAATTGATGTATTCAGTAAAATGTAGTAGATTGCTAGTTTTTAAAATATATTATTAGCAATCTGAATTAGGAATGAAGATATTTATTGGTTATTATTTCTACCTGAAAAAATGATGTCAATGGAAAAAACCTTGACACTTAGTTTTATTGTTTGTTGTTATTTTCTTTTCTGTCTCATTGGACACTGTCCCCCAAGCTTCCTTTTTCAATTTAAATACTAATGTGTATTACATTTTATATTCCTTAGTGTTTTGTGTACATTCTTATTCTGGCAATTTTGATTCACTGAATTAGTCCCCTTGAGCCAGAGGCAGAGAGAATAGATAAAACATTAAGTAGCTTGTGCTACTTCAAATCTTTGTAGAAACCATGCCAGACAGTCTTAAAATACCTTATGATACTTTTTTCCTACTTTACATGTTTGCTCCTTTCTCTCTCTAGTCAGAGAAATATATGAACTCTGGATAGAATGAGGAAATTAAGACAAAAACATTGACAACAGTAAGGAAACTTGTTCAATAGGAAACAGAAATAATGTTTTCAGAAATGCTGGTTTCCCTGGAAATTACAACAACAATGACATTTGCTAAACTTTTTAAATCTCCATTCATTCTGATGTGTTATTGAAACTATATGAAAGTCAGAGGTAAGTTAGACACATAGAAGCCAATGGAAGTCTTGCAAATCTTAGCATTATTTCATTACTCAACAGCTCAACTTTTAATCAAATTAAATAGGATATTTTGGGGGGTATACTTTGAAACTTGACATTAAAATATATAAAAAGGATTAGTCTTTTATTATATCAATTTATTCATTGCCTATTAATTAAAAGCAGGAAATTACTATCTTTGTGTTTTTAATTGAATACAGGCTATGTAGTACCATGTTTGAGAAGATCCTTTGATTTTTAGTCTGAGATTATATTTGACATTTCCTAGCTATGTGAATTAAGTTGCATAATCTCTCTGAATCTCAGTTTTTCATTTGAGTGTAAAGATGACAGTTTCATAAGTGTGTTATAAGGGCTAAATGAAATGAAATATGAAAGTCATTTGTCATTAGAATAGCACCTTTAATAAATCACAACTATTATGAATATCCTTCCCAGAGTTGGGCATTAATTCCAACTAAAAGAAAAAATAAATAATACAGCTATTCTTAGAGCCTATTAAGTGCCACACAGTTTATTAAAAACATATTTACTTTATATCAATTCTCAAAAACACTCTTGAAATTTAGACTCCATTTTAAACACAGAAAAGTTTAAAGAGATTAAGCAACACATCCAAACTCATAAATCCACTAAATGGACCAATTGTATTTTTAATTCATGCCTTTCTAATGGCAAATTCTGTACACTTTTTATGATAATAAATTGACCTTGTAATATCATAAATAAGAAATAGTATTCTGATAGCATAAGTTTATTATTGATTTATTTTCTTTTTCTTTCTTGTTTAAATTGTAAATGGATAATTAATGAACTGAAAACATGATATTATGAGTAGATATTCACCATGAGTGTTACTATTTATGAAATATTTATTAAGTGTGATTTGATAATTTTTCTATTCCCTTAATTTGTTTCCATACATACAGGTAAGAATGCTGAGAATTGAAACTGCCCATTATTAGTGAAATGAAGAAATATTAATTATTCATATTTCTCCAGGGAAAGAGTCCTCAAAAATATTCTTCCAACCATTCAGTGGTTCTCTTGAGGAGTCTTTGCTTTACTCAGGCCAGCAGAAGGACTCAAAGGAATTCTTGTGCCATGCCCCACGGTCTGTAATGATTGAGCAGTGCTAGAGTGTATTTTAGTGTGATTATGAAGCTGAGCTACATATTGCCCACAGTACTGAACTAAATTTTTTATTTTCTGTGATGCATTAAGCTGAACTCTCAATGTCTTTAAATTCATGAAAAAGTAAAAAATAAGGTAATGAGATAAACAAAATACACTTTTTTGAAATATGACCTGTGAAATTTTTCAAATGAACTCTAATAAGGTTTAACTGAAGAAGAAAGAATTGAGAAAACACAGAAAGAGTTGAAAAAAATTAGACCTTCAAAGTAATTGCATTACTAAGGGAGGTTTCAACACACTGAAACACACAAAAAAAATCATTAAATCCAAAGCACAAGGCCGGGCACGGTGGCTCATGCCTGTAATCCTAGCACTCTGGGAGGCCAAAGCGGGTGGATTGTTTGAGCTCAGGAGTTCGAGACCAGCCTGACCGAGAGCAAGACCCCGTTTCTACTAAAAATCGAAAGAAATTAGCTGGACAACTAAAAGTATACATAGAAAAAATTAGCTGGGCATGGTGGCGCGTTCCTGTAGTCCCAGCTACATGGGAGACTGAAGCAGGAGGATCGCTTGAGCCCATGAGTTTTAGGTTGCTGTGAGCTAGGCTGATGCCACAGCACTCTAGCCTGGGGCAACAGAGTGAGGCTCTGTCTAGAGAAAAAAAAATCATAGACGCATGCGCACACACACCAGAAATAAAATGGAACTAGTTAAGGTCTCTATCTCAGGCTTTCAAAGCCCTGTACCTAGATTCTCCATACTTAACAAACCCTTTAATACAATATCCCTTTCTCACCTAGGCATCAAAGAAATTGCCAATGTTTTATGTAGTTTACTTAGAAGGCTTTTATTAATATTTATTTGATGATAGGAAGGGCAGTATATAGGAATATTTTGAGAATGAAAGCCCTGAAGATGTTTCATAGCCATCGTAATTAACAAATATTAAATATCACTGTTAATTTTCATTCTGAATGCCTCAAAGAACATGCCCCAAGAATCCTTAGAAAGCAAGTAAGGAGTAATTTGGATGAAATGAGTAGAAGGAAATGAAAGTTTAATAACATATGCAATGTTGTTCCAGGAGAAAATATGGATCCGTATTCAAAAATAAAAATCTGCGATGATGAGTTAGATGCTTGGAGATATTCTTGGATCACTATACCAAGATACCCTTGGGATCTTTTGAGGCTCTAGAAAGCATGTATGCCATGTTAAATATTGAAGTTTAATTCCCTCATAGGACTATACACGCTGATAAATTTTACCAAGTTTGTTTTACATTGATATATGAATACAATCCAATGAATTTTCATAAACATTTTTATATAAAAGCATAGTATATCACCCCCATTCTTGACATTGGATCAGCTACTGCTACAGTTTCTTGGATTTTGAATACCGTTCATTTTGGGGGATACCCTCATGAACCCTTCCAATACCTAGATATACCTTCCCTCACAGTTCTTGCTACATTCCATCAGAGCTGCGATCAGTAGCAAAAAGAGTGAATCATGGCATTATTATTCAGAAAAGTGTTAAAACTAACAGGAAATTTAAGAGGAAAAGAGATATGCCAAAAAGATGAAATAAGGTTAGTAATACAGTGCATTGGTACATAAGTCACTATAGAACAGAAATAATACAATACGGCCTGGCATGGTGGCTCACACCTGTAATCCTAAGACTCTGGGAGGCCAAGCCAGGAGGATTGCTTGAGGTCGGGAATTCGAGACCAGTCTGAGCAAGAATGAGACCCCATCTCTACAAAAAAAAAAAAAAAAAAAAAAAAAAAAAAAAAAAAAATAGAAAAAATTAGCCAGGCAACTAAAAACAGTAAAAAACGAAAAACAAAAAATTAGCCAGGCATGGTGGCGCATGCCTGTGGTCCGAGCTACTTGGGAGGCTGAGGCAGGAGTATTGCTCGAGCCCAGGAGTTTGAGGTTGCTGTGAGCTAGGCTAACGCCATGACACTCTAGCCCAGGCGCCAGAGCAAGATTCTGTCTCAGAAAAAAAAGAAATAATATAATACATATTTTTAAAACCCTGAGTCTACAAGGTCAGTAAGTTATTGCTGAAATTTCATCTGCAAAATTGAAACCAAATCTTAACTATATGATGAAAATGTAATGACTTCAAGGTGTTATGAAAAACTTGTGCTTTTAATGAAAAATAAACCCTGATGTAATAAGAGTGATGTTACTGGGGCAGGAGTAAAGTGAATTGAAATGATGAACTGTAAAGAAATTTAAGGGAAGTAATTTAGAAATAACATTTTATGAAGTTTTTTCTACCTTTATTTATAAACAAAATGTGGTTTACTTTACATATCCCTTGAGTTTTTTTTTTCTTTTTTTATTTCAGAATATTATGGGGGTACAAATGTTTGGTTACATGATTTGCTTTTGTGCAGTTTGAATCAAAGTTGTATGTGCACCCATCACCAAGGTAGTTTGCATAGGTACCCATCCGGTGTGAATTTACCTGTCCCTTCCTCCGCCCTCCCACCTCCTTGGTTTCCGTTGAGTTTTACTACTATATGTACATGTGGGTGTTGATTTAATTCGTTCCAATTTAATAGTGAGTACATGTGGTATTTGTTTTTCCATTCTTGGGATGCTTCACTTAGAAGAATGGTCTCCAGTTCCATCCAGGTTGTTACAAAAGGCATTATCCTTTGTTTTAAATTTACTCTTTACAAGGAAATTGGGCCAAGTGTGTAAACACACCTTGCAAAATACGTAATGCAAGAAAATATATCTTGTAAAACAAAGATAAAAACCTAAGTAATATCTAGTCTAGAATATTACCAGGAAACATAGAACTTTAACTGATGCCAACATGTGATTCAACAACAAACTCAACATTAATTAACGAATTAATTAATCAATTAAATGAGTGTTCTTTTAAAATCCACTATAACAATACTAAGCACGGGATTATATTGAAATAGCTTTGAAGATAAGATCCTGTTCTAACCCTCAAAAATGTATAGAGTAATAGTGGAATTCACAGGAGAGTTTAGTACAAGGGGGATGGGTTGGGAAGAATGAGTATGAGGTTCTTATGGAATGCATACAATGGGTCTTAAACACAGTGTTGTGAAAATAAGAAAGTAGGTGATTTGGGATGTCATTACAATGTGCTACTCACAATACTAGGAGGGTGTGTGTGTGTGTGTTTGGGGGTGCTGATGAAGTGAAAGAGGCAGATACACCATGGAGGGAGAGGTCAGCACCATGTACACAAGGAAGAAGGACAAAGGTAAGATTCACTCGCCTAGAATGACTGACAGGTACTGTACAACCCAGTGACTTCTTCCCTATTTTTTTGTTGTTATTGTTGTTCTTATGTGATTCTCTTGGTGCAAAATATATTTATTACTATTTATCTAAGACGTAGCCTTTTATGTAGGACACTATTCTAATCCAAAGATTTTCAGATTAGGGATTAGGGAACATTTTCCCCATAGAACAAAGCTTCATATGGCCTTCATTAACTATCAAGCATTTTTCTAAATGTTTCACATATATTAACAATTTTAATGCTCACAGCAACCTTATAAAATGAATATTTATGTACAGAGGAAGAAAGCATGTGTTTTTAGATGAGGATACTGAGACACAGATATGTTAAATAATTTTCATTCCTAGTAAGTGGATTGGATTCAAAACTAGATATCCTCACTCTTTCCTATGGAAATATCTATGCCAATATCACTTAAACTTTATTCAGAAAAATAAAACTTACCATTTAAAAGTGCAAATAAATAAACTATTAAACAAGCTTTCTTGGTGAGCACTTATCTATCTCTTTAACTGAGGGCATTCTTCTCAAACACTAATAATATTTATTAACAATAATATTTAATTATTAGTATTAATAATATTTAATTAATAATAATATATATTATTTGAACTAGATGACAAAATAGATTGTATAAAAATAAAGGTCTTAAAAATGATACATAGGCTGAAAGATCATTAAATATTGCTAGGAATTCACATGCAATAAACCTCAGTTTTAAGTCCTTCTAGCTTACATTGTTCTCTACTTCTTTCTCTCTTCTATCCCTAACATCTGAAGTTGCTCATAGCAATGACTTCAGTATTGCTGCTTTCGAATGAAGTAGTAGCAGGAGTTGAAAAAGCTAAGTGTAGCACAAGTTGATACATAGCTAAGGATGAAATAGTCATTGTTAAAAAAAATCAAGTATCTTTCCCATTTTTGAGAATTAGGCGTTTTATAAAGGGGAAACTTGTACGGTGATTGGTGCAATGACATAAATGTGGTCCTCATTGAGAATGGACCTTGTAGGCATGTCTCTGAGAGGTAGTGGGAAGTATTTGGAGTAAAAAAATTCTGATGACAAATCCCTGCCCTACCGCTTCAAGGTGTGTGATATTGAACTTTTTTTAACTTGCTTTAACCAAAGAGTTTTTTACCTGTAAAAGAGAGGAAATTAAAGGATCACTGTAATCATACCTGAAGGGCTGTTAATTTTCCCTTAAGATAGATATGGCACACTGTTCCAGACAAATTCTAGCCCCATACTTGGATATTTGTTAATTCACAACTCTTCAAGCTTGTTCTTTTTGCTTTTCCCTATAGGTCTGGCAGTGAAAAAAAACATAAGCAACTGGAGAATGAGAAACCATACAGAAATAGCGGAGTTTATTCTCCTGGGATTGTCAGATGACCCAAAGTTGCAAGTTGTGATCTTTGTCTTTCTGCTCATCACCTACTTGCTCAGCATCACTGGGAACTTGACCATCATCACTCTCACCCTGCTGAATTCTCACCTCCAGACCCCCATGTATTTCTTCCTCAGGAATTTCTCCTTATTAGAAGTTTCATTCACAACTGTCAGTATACCCAAGTTTCTGTGTACCATTATTTCAGGAGATAAAACCATTTCCTTTAATAATTGCATAGCTCAGTTATTTTTTTTTATTCTCTTGGGTGTCACTGAATTTTACCTTCTGGCTGCCATGTCTTACGACCGCTATGTTGCCATCTGTAAGCCCCTGCATTACATGCTCATCATGAATCGAAGAATCTGCACACTGCTCGTCTTTGCTTCTTGGCTGGTTTCATTCTTAATCATATTCCCAGCACTCATGTTACTCTTAAAGCTTGATTACTGTAGATCTAATATTATTGACCATTTTACCTGTGATTATTTTCCCCTGCTGCAACTTTCTTGTTCAGACACAAAATTCCTGGAGATTATGGGGTTTTCCTGTGCTGTGTTTACTCTAATGTTCACTTTGGCATTAATATTTCTGTCCTACATGCACATCGTGAAAACGATTTTGAGAATTCCTTCTACTAGTCAGAGGACAAAGGCCTTTTCTACGTGTTCTTCCCACATGATTGTCATCTCCATATCCTATGGCAGCTGCATTTTTATGTACATTAAACCCTCAGCAAAGGATAGAGTATCTTTGAGCAAGGCAGTTGCTGTGCTAAACACCTCCATAGCTCCCATGCTGAACCCCTTTATTTACAGCCTAAGGAATCAGCAAGTCAAGCAAGCCATCATGAACATGGCAGGGAAGACTGGATTTTTTCACAAGTACATAAAATGATGCACTGTGATGGATTAGGGGCACACTAAGGGGCAATCTAAAACATAAATATGAGTTTGAAACAGCTTCTTCTAATCAAAACGGCCTCTCTACCTCCTTGTTCATCTCTTTTTTCTAATATTTTTAATTCCTATTTGTTTATATATGTCACATTCCATTTACATTCACATTTTTCTTGTGTCTTTCTGACTCCCCACCTTTGAATAATTTTTTAAATCACAAACTCTTCAATAATATTTCTATAACTAAAATTATGTATTAGTTTTATTCAGGAAATAAAGTGATAACCATACATGTTGGAATGGCTTATAAATATTGGTATTTCATGTAATATACAAAGAAAATATGGTTTTACAATTGTCATCTATTTTTGTGGTAATTTCTTTCTCTGTTATAGATGTTCTAAGAAATATGTGGAAAGATGCCAGCTAATTTAACAAAAAGGTAAATGCATTTGTTTGAAAAGCAAGAAATATTTTTAATTACGATCAAATTGAGTATGTTGATGGAATTAACCTGTTAGTAAAGAAATATATGCCATTATCAGTATACACTTTTTTAAATATAAGTCTAAGTAGATCTCCATATTTCTGAATCCTGTAACATCTCTCTATTAGAGTGGTAGATGATGGATTGATAGATACGTGCATACCTATGTAGATTTCATTAAACATAGCAAATACACTTTAAATACCTAAGAAAAATTCATTAGCTGTGATTGAGTAGAAAATAAGTTTCTTTCTGTCTATCATTAGCTAAAAAAATAATCTATATATCTCTTTTTCAAATTTTGGACTACTTTGAAACAGTGCATGTATCCAAATCATTTTATACCTGAACAAAATCATTTAAGGTTAAGTTTTGTAGCAAATAAAAACTTCACAACAAAACAAATTACCCAAAATTTTGCTACATTCTACATAACACATTATTTAATAAGTGTCTAGAAAATTTAGGCAAAATGTGTGTGCTCCAATGAATTCAATGGATCGAATGGTAGATCTACTTTCAGTTCTTCCAATGACTCTTTTAGGAGTTTGACTTATATCTGGATATCTAAATCTCTAGCAAGACTAGGGAAATTTTCCTTCATTATTACCTCAAATAGGTTTTCCATGCTTTTTGCTATTTCTTCTTCTCCCTCAGGGATACCTATAATTATTATATTTGGGCATTTAACATAATAGCTGTTTCTTGAATATTTTATTCATTTCTTTTGATTTTTTAAAATTTATTTTTGAGTGAGTTAATTCACCTGCCTTATATTCAGTCTCTGAAATTCTTTCTTCTGCTTGGTGTATTCTGTTGTTAAAGCTTTGAACTATATTTTTTAATTCCCTAGTTGAGTCTTTCATTTCCAGAAGTCCCATTGTTTTTTAAAAAATATTAATCTCTTTAGTAAATTTTTCATTCATGTCCTAAATTATCATTTTTTGTTTCTTTGTGTTGGTTTTCAACTTACTATTTGATCTCTTTGAGCTTACTTGTGATTCATATTTTGAATTTATTATCTAACATTTCAAAAATTCCTTTTTGGTTAGATTCCATTGCTAGAGAGGTAGTATGATCCTTTGGGGGTTTTGTTACATTCTGTTTTTTCATACTGCAAGAGTTCTTACACTGGTTCCTTCTCATGTAGAGAAGCTGTCACTTCTTGTTTTTGACTTTACTTTTGTTTAGATGGGACTTTTCCCCCCTCTTAAGCATGGAACTATAGTGTATGTTAGGTAAGAACCTTTGGCTTTGCTTGTGTGTACTTTTATCTGGTCAAAGCTCTGAATAAATTCCTTAGTAATAGAGAGGTTAAGTGTGGTGGTTTTCTCAAATGGCACTTATTTGTAGGTTGTAGTGGAAATATACCATATGTGTGGACAGGTTTTCTGCCTCCTGCTGAGAAAGAGACATGGGGGTCTCCAGAATCTTGCTTCTTTCCCCAGACTTGTGCCTTCAACAGTAAGAATTATGTTGGGACATTCAGTTTTGTTTCCATACCAGTAGGTAGCACTTGCGGGTAGGAGTTGGTGGAGCCCTGTACAACTGAATCAGCAAATAATGAATTTGGCTGTACTTGTTGAACCTCCCTGCCAGTAGATGGTGCTGGCAGAGAGAGCTAGATATGGTGCTGTTTGTGGGAGCTATGCCCAGACCTAGTCTATCAGAAGAAGCACTCAGATGTCCCAGCTGCTGGACTAGGGCCTTGGACCTCCCAAAGGTCCCCTTTTTGTGATCTGCCACCACCAAGGCTGATGGGGGTGGAGGCAAGGCCAGTTAGGGCTGGGTCAGGCAAGTCTTCATCCAGGCCCCCCAAAGGCTGGTACAAGTGACATCACAAGAGGGGTCAGTGATCATTTCCCAGGCTGCTGGGGAAGCCTGGGTTGGGGGCAGTGCAGATGTCCCACCGTGCCAAAGAGCCTGCTCATGGAAGATGAGCATTCCGGAATCCACCGTCTAGCAGACAGAAGTGAGGTTCAGGTTGCTCACCCCCCTCTGACTTGAAGGATCTCCCTCTGGCTTTTGGCCAGATGAAACTGGAAGACACTATACTAAATAAATAAATCAGTCACAGAAGGATGAATACTGTATGACACCACAAATATGAGGCATCTAAAAGAGTCAAACTTATATAACTAGAAATAGAACTATAGTTACCAAGTGCTTGGGTGAGGGAGAAATGGGGAATAGCTAATTAGTGAGAATAATATTTCAGCTATGCAAGATGAATAAGTTCTAGAGATCTGTTGCACATTGTTCCCATAATTAGAAATACTGTATTACACTCTTAAAATTTGCTAAATGGGTAGAGCTCATGTTAAGTGTTCTTAACACAATAAAATATTTTTTAATGTCATACCGAAAGATATCATAGGCAAATAAAAACATAATTGTGTGCCAGAACATAATTTTCAACTTTGTTTACAAACAATATTTTATGTCCCTCTAAACATAAAGGGGAAAAAACTATAAAAATTGGATCAGAGTCATAGTGAAATATTTTTTTAAATCACAAATAGAGCTTACTTTTTTAAAAAAACTGTCTCTATCTTACTCCCCATATGAGAACGGCATTGATTTATCAATTATTTTTAATTTATTGGCAAAATGTGGCAACATTTTCTGTTGGTGAAACTGTGGAGAAGTAGTCACTTGATGGGGAGATTTGATAACATCTAGTAAAATCACATATGCCTTTATTAATTGACAA
This sequence comes from Cheirogaleus medius, assembly GCA_008086735.1. Lineage (NCBI taxonomy): Eukaryota > Metazoa > Chordata > Mammalia > Primates > Cheirogaleidae > Cheirogaleus > Cheirogaleus medius. Next base: position 15,960,828 of record VBSM01002616.1, on the reverse strand, counting down.
GAAAACCCACTTCTAGGAAATTATTATGATATTGTGGGTGGCAGTGCTATCAGTGTTATACTAATACTGTTTTATGCACAATGTGGAAAAGAGAGAAATGAAAATTAATATTATAGCCTGGGTTCTAATATGAGAGAAAAGAAATACAAATCAAAAGATAAAAGGAAGTATATAAAAATCCTGCAGTCCAAAATTTGAATTATATGTTTTAGTATGCACTCATAAATTATTTTATAATAAAAATACATGTTTGCTGGTACTGTCTACTGAAAATACCTAGAACAAATGATTGACCTCATAAAAATCATCATAAGTAGTGCCCAGATTCCTATCTTGATTCAACATTTCTTAACCGATGTAAGGAGGACTCTTTGGAGAAATGATTGATTCTAGGTCTAATGTAGGAGAGTACAGCATGAGCCTGGAAAACTTATACTAGATAAGAAGGAAGTAATAAAAGAGTAAATAATGTCCACAAGAGTCAGAAGCCAATTTGAGGAATTTCCCCTGGCTAAGACACCCAAACAGGTAGGAATGTCAATTTAAAACTTCCTTAAAATATGTATGCTAAACACTAACGTGAACTAAAACAAAAATTATAAATCCATGTTTTTATAATAATATGTACAAAAAGATACTAGAGAACCAACTTGGAATACTGAATAAAGAATAAAGTAGCATTCATTTGGGCTTTTCTATGTTTTCTGTAACAATGAATAAGCAAATGGTAAATGATAGATTTAGAGTATAACCATTTTGTAGCACATTATAAACAAATGGATCCAGCCACTGATCACAAATAACTAAGTAGTTTTTTTTAATTCCCTTTCTGGAGTAGTTTTGAACAACAACAACAACAACAAAACTAAACCTAAACCTGGATACCTGGATTAAGCCTCTAAAATCTAAATAGCAACTACAGAAAATCAATAGAGGTAGGATGCAATCAAGTGAGACGCTACTGCACATTTGCTTTCTGTGAATAGGGATAGAATTTCTTGCTGCTTATTAATTGGGATTTTATCATAAAAACATAGCATCATTTTTACTATTTCCACAAAACCAATAAATAAGAGCTAAGTGGATAAGGATAATACTCCCTGTGATGTAGAGAAACATCTGACAAAATGCCCCTTTACTAAGTGCTTGTTTAGCAACAAGTAATTCACAAACATGTACCCTAGCCATGATGTAGCTCTGCATTAGTAATTGTTTTATTAGTTGATGCACAAGATATATTTATATCAAAACATCAAATTGTACACCTTAAATATACAAAAATTTTTATCTGTCAAATATACCTCAATAAATTTGAAAATAAAATATTATTTGATCATATAAACTCATATTCATAGTTTTATCTTAAATACATGTTTAATTATTTTATTAAGTAGATAGCACTTTTTTGGATAAAGTAATTCCTAATAAGTTTTATTAATTTATATAATTATATATCAAATACATGGCTTATCTGATTATATACATTTTATTGCAAAAACTTTGGGAACATTAAAGAAAATATTTAACTATAATCTACTAACCAGATTTCACAGAAATAAAAGTTTGTCATTTTGTGATGTTTCTCATTAAAGAGGTGGTAAATAACTGCAAAGGCCAAGAAGAACAATATGGCAGACAAAATGAACATTGCAGTTAAATGTCGCAATTTGTAATGAAAATTAAATTAGTTAACCTATGTAATAGCATTTCAAAAATTGTGAGCACAATATATGCATTATAATAGTTATTCTTTAACTTACTATTATAGAATAATCTTTTGCTTTTTGATGCCCCAATACTTAACAAAGCCTAAGGATAAACAACAAAAAAGGCATATGTAGACTTTTGTATTTCAAAAGATGGTTAAGGATCAATTACATTAAGACTTCTAGTTTAAGAAAGTAGATTTCTTAGCTATTTGTATCGCTCATAAAATATTATATAATTATGAAATATTAGGTAATTACTATAAGTCAATATTTTATAGAAGACAACATTTTAGGGCCTTTGTGGGATACAAAGATGCATGTAACCATCCTCAAGGGAGAGTGACCATGGAGAAGAAGAGTTAGGAGGCTACTGGGAAATCTAAGAATGGCTTCCAGAAATCCCTCATGATCTATAATATGGCAGACATGTGGCCTGGACTGTGTCTTGTTCCTAGGAGATCAAATCTTTCGAGGTCAAAACAAATATACTTGAAGTATTTTAGATGTAAATAAACCAGAGGGAAGCCAGATCCTAGTTTAAAAATCTATAGTCATAATACCCAATATTGTCATATCTTTCTCTGTTCTCTCTTTAAATATTACTTTGTGACCTTCTAGATCAACATCATTGAAGAGGAACATAGTGTATTTCCACATCTTCTGAAGATGGTGCTGTTCCATTTTTATTTCCTGAAATACTAATCATTATAAAATAGAGAAAAATAAATCAAATCTGATTAGTGTGAACATTGGTAGTATCTGGAGGAGAAGCAATGATTTTACATTCTATCCTTCAGAGCATAGATTTTACCATCTAAAATATAGACAAGGTAGTGGCCGGGATTTTAGCAACCAAATCTACAGAATAGTATATCTGCACTGTGTTTGAATAGCTGAGGATTCACTGAACAGGTTAGGATGAATGTGAAAAATTTTCCTATACATTTCTGGATATCCTTATGGATGAGTGGATGCATAAAGATGAGTGCTCTCATGTGGGATAAAATTACTAGGGAATGAAGCATTTTTCCATAAAACTTAATAGCTCAGGAGGGAGGATATTCAAATGGAAAATGCACTGTGCTACAATCCAAGTGACATTGCTGCTAAGATCTAAGGCAAGTAGTTATTTTTCCAATTTGTGCATCAGAGAAAAATGAAAAATACATTAATATTGCATGTCCCTTTAAGCTCAAGAATAAAAATGCGCGCTCTCTCTCTCCCCTTCTCCTTCTATATCTACACATACACACGCACACACACACACACACACACACACACATTTCTTGTAAGTCATAGAACACATCAAACATTAAAGATTCTGATGGAAATATAAGACAATCCAATAAACGAATAAGTGAATATCTTCCTATTTGTTAGATAAAATAATTACCTTTTTACTCTATCTGTAGTAAATATGCATAATATATATAGGTGTTCTCATATTATCTTGACAATTAGAACAAAATATTAATATTTAAAATAAAATTAATAATTAAAATATATAATTGATTATTTAAAAAAGTATTTTATTTGCTAAAAATCTTTAGTTTCATATAAAAAGCATACAAGTTTGTTACTTTAGTTTTCTAATTTTCCCTTTTGCCATTTTGTTTTTAGGTGGTAGTATCCTTTAATATATACGTAATGGAAAAAGAAAGAAAAGCATGGGTTTCATGTGATTGTTTCAACAAAGGTGATGATATTTTGCATAAATTGAGCCCAATGCAAGATTTATGGATTTTATTCACCGTCTCTCAATAATGTGGCTTACTTTATGAAGATTTCCTAACTTTTCCTGCTAGATTTAAAATAAAAGAACTAGAATATAAACTGTACCCAGAAATGTATATTAAAACATACTGCAAACAAGATAGTCAAAACAGAATTGCCATAGATTATAGAAGATATTTTACAATTGTATCAATGATTATGAGATGATGATATTCAATGAGGGTGAATTATATCTTTTATCTCTTCCCTTTATTTCTCTTTCTACCTAAATATCTTTAAAAGAAGAAAAAAGGAGAGAGAGAGGAGAGAAACAGAGAGAGAGTGACAAAGACAGACATGAACCACACAGTAAACACAGAGTTTGTCCTCCTAGGCCTTTCTGATGATCCTGACCTTCAGATTGTGATTTTTCTTTTTTTATTTATCACATATCTATTAAGTGTCACTGGAAACCTGACTATCATCACCCTAACCTTGGTGGACTCCCATCTGCAGACGCCTATGTATTTCTTCCTCCGGAACTTTGCTTTCTTAGAAATCTCCTTCACAACTGTATGTATCCCTAGGTTTCTGGGGGCAATTATCACCAGGGATAAGACCATTTCTTTTAACAACTGTGCAGCCCAACTCTTTTTCTTTATCTTCATGGGAGTGACTGAATTTTACATTCTAACTGCCATGTCCTACGACCGCTATGTTGCCATCTGCAAGCCCCTTCATTACACAATCATCATGAACAGGAGACTCTGCACCCTGCTTGTGCTGAGTGCCTGGTTGGGTGGGTTTCTGACCATTTTCCCACCCCTTATGCTTCTCCTCCAGCTGGATTACTGTGCTTCCAATGTCATTGACCACTTTGCCTGTGACTATTTTCCCCTCTTACAACTATCTTGCTCAGATACATGGCTCCTAGAAATAATTGGTTTTTACTTTGCTTTGGTTACTTTGCTATTCACTTTGGCATTAGTGATTTTATCTTACATGTACATTATCAGGACTATTTTGAAAATTCCATCTGCCAGTCAGAGAAAAAAGGCTTTCTCCACCTGCTCCTCTCACATGATTGTCATTTCCATTTCTTACGGAAGCTGTATATTCATGTATGCTAATCCCTCTGCAAAAGAAAAGGCATCACTGACAAAAGGAGTAGCTATTCTCAATACCTCTGTTGCTCCCATGCTGAACCCCTTCATTTATACCCTGAGGAACCAGCAAGTAAAACAAGCCTTCAAAGATGTGGTCCATAAAGTGGTGTTTTATGCAAAGAAATGAAATTTTTGTCAAAACTAAAGTACACCATAAAAAGCAATTAGGTACAATCTTGAAATTTCTGAGTATCTGTATCAATATCCTCACTTTCTTATAGTTTCTTTATATGCCACATTATAATTAATCTGATATTTTCCCCAGTCCATTTCTTCCACTTCCATACTCATTTCTCCAGTGCATTGTTCATTGATTTACTTAAAGATATAGTAAAATTTATTTACCCTATAGAAGTTTCTCAAAATGTATGAAATGGTAAAATCGTTTTAATTCTGTTATATCAGCTGCTAAATGGCACATACGTTATCGTGATGTACTTCAAACATAGAGTCTCAAACTTTAATTTTTTCTGTATTTTCAAGATTAATATTGACAATGATATAACAAGTTTTTAATCCCTACATGTTCTGTATCACTGTCCATTAAATTCAGCCCCTAGAGGCAATATGTTCTATTGCATTGTACTTTAAATATAGACCTTTGCACTTTGTGAAATTTAGTGCATACCACTACTATTAATATTTCTTTGTAAATTTCTCATTGAAAGTATAAAATAAATTTAGGATGCACTATAATGATTTTAATTACATGAACCTCAACTCAATAATTGATCATTTGGTTTGCGGTATAAATCACTGATTACTGGCTGTACTGTGGTAGTATTTAAACTTCAAATGTCCATTTTTCTCTCATGTTCTTCCAAACAATATTATTTTTGTCTAACACACTTTATTTTTAAAGTTGTATACTACTGTAACTTACAAAGTAAAGTGTAAAAAATCAAATATTTATAAAATGGAAAGTTTAATTATACAGAGTTTAATATAGTCAAAGAATATTAATCGTTACTCTCAACTATCTGCTGCTACAATATGGAAATCAACTCATTCCAATACAATAAATTAACATGAGGATATCTCCCTGAGGAACTTAATCTTCATGATATTTTAGGGATTAACACATGCCTATGTTTTAAATAGTTTCAAATACAGATATGCCATTTATTTACTTATTTATCTATTCATAAATGTGTCTACTAGAGAAATGATTCAGTGATTGAAAAGATTTGTTCTTACTCTTATGCAGATCTAGTAAGAGGAAAAAATAAGTAATTGGACTATATGGTATATCTCTATAAAAAATATATTGTAAGATGCATAAATATATTAATATCTAAATAATAGGTTTTCTTACTTCATTAATAATTTACAAAATCACACCAATAAGGAAGATAGATTAATTGTTATTTTTATTTCTTATACCAGGATAATAGCCATGATAGAGATAACAGGTAAAAAAATACAATATATCAAAGCTTCAGAGCAATAGACATACCGCTAATATCTAACATTTAGTTAGCACTTACAAATGTCAGACATATTACTAAGTACATATTACTAAGTACACATTTATTTCTTTATACACTCTATAACATACATAGTAATAATTTTTTCCAGTTGCTAAATGAATTGATCAATGCCGTCAAACAAATAATATGACTAGATTTTATGATTTTAAACTGGCGTGTCTGGACAAAAACTGTGATTCTGATCAAACTTATTAAATTAAAATATTTTTCTTATGCATGCTATTTCATCTGTGCCACTATAGCAAAAAGAAAAAAAGTATTATCCATATATGTGCATTTGGGTGTACATCAAAATATTGTTTCAATTTTGTGCATTCAGATCAATAATTAGCAAACAAATAAGATACATAATATTCTTCATTAAATGAGTTGAAGACTCTTTGTTGAGTTTTTGAGTTATAATACTTAACCTTCAACTTACCATCAGTAAGAACTTAAGAAAATTAAACACATTAACCTTTGAAGCTGATACTTCAGTTTTGATGTTATTTGTTTACTGCAAGATCAGTTATAAACTACATGGATACTATTGTATAAGTAAGAAATGTTATTCAAACACCACATTAGTGCCTGCAAAGCCTATGATATGAACGACTTATATTTTGTTGCAAACCCATGGCTTTATCTGACTCTCAGGAGCTTGGAGCAACTGCCATCCCAACAGGCAGAGGCAGTCATCCTTGCAATCAGCCATCAATAAAGTTGCCAATAAAGTTAAAAAGACATCTGCACTAGAATATTTATAGCAGCACAATTCACAATTGCAAAGATGTGGAAACAAGCCAAGTGCCTATCAAGACATCAGTGGATTAATAAAATGTGGTATATGTATACCATGGAGTTCTACTCAGCCACAAAATATAATGATCTAGCACCTCTTGTATTATCCTGGATAGAGCTGGACCCCATTCTACTAAGTGGAGTATCCCAAGAATGGAAAACAAGCACCACATATACTCATTATCAAATTGGTATTAACTGATCAACACTTATGTGCACATATAGTAGGAACATTCATCAGGTGTCTGGCAGGTGGGAGGGGGGAGGAGGAAATGGGTATATTCACATCTAATGGGTGCAGTGCACACTGTCTGGGGGATGGACACACTTGAAGCTCTGACTCAGGTAGGGCAAAGGCAATGTATGTAACCTAAACATTTGTACCTCCATAATATGCTGAAATAAAAAAATAATAATAAATTTTTGAATAAAATAAATAATAACAGCAAGGAGAATTGTGCTAATTAAATACAAGTTGAAACAATATGTCTTCTTCCCCATTTATCTGGGTACAGACCAATGTAATTTGCTATTCAACAAGGAATCAAGACTGGATGGACTCACTATTGTCATTATAGTTTCACTCTTATGGTATGACGTTTTTTACCTCAGTATGGTGAATTACTCCTGTGACAAGAACTTTGGCTGTTAGGATAAACTTTGTCCTTGAGGAAGTCATTTTCTTGTGCCTTGTTTTTCTCATAAACTTATGTACATCTGATGCCTAATACATATACAGTAGTTCCCTCTTAACCATAGTTTCGCTTTCCATGGTTACAGCCACTGCAGTCTGAAAATATTAAATGGGAAATTCCAGAAATGAACAATTCATAAGTTTTAAATTGCACATCTTTGTAAATAACATGACGAAACCTTGCGCTGTTCTGCTCTGTCTCAAGGACATGAATCATCCCTTTGCTCTCAGATCAACTGCTGCACTATTGCAGTGTTTACGTAGCAATGGCCTCAAAAGTCAAGAGTAGTGATGCTGGCAATTCCAATATACCAAAGACAAGCCTTTAAGTGAAAAGGTGAAAGTTCTCAATTTAATAAGGAAAGAAAACAATCGTTTGCTGAAGTTGGTAAGACCTACGGTAAGAACAAGTCTCCTATCTGTGAAATTGTGAAGAAGAGCAAAGAAATTTGCACACAGTATATCTGTGGGTTTCAAGCATCCATTGGGGGTCTTGGAACATGTCCCACACAAATAAGGGGGGACTACTCTAGAGAACTCAAATGGCTGGCAGGTAATTGCTTATTAACTGTTATCCATTATTATTATTTTGTAGATATGAAAAGGATCATTATTCACAAGGCAAAAACTGTCGTTGAAAACAGAGTGGTCCTCTCTCAGGGCTTAAAATTCCTTCAGAGCTCCCGTTGCTATGTTCTCCTCCATTTGACTGATTTATGCCATATCTTAAACCTGTTCTTCCACTGAATCCAGTTGACTTATTTTTTCAGTCATATTTTATATTAATTTTTTAAGATTTATTTTAAAAGATCTTTTCTGATTATTTTAGGAGATACTAAACAATTTTAATTGTTCCCACTTTTACACTCATTAAGCACTGAGACATTTTCTGCAAATTAAGTATACACATTAGATTTAAAAACTTCTTAGAAATTCTGAAAATTTCAGAAAGTTAGGAATTTATAAAATTCTTTTTTTTCTGTTTTGTCTATGAATGGCAATGAATATAATTTTTCTAGTATATCAGTTTACATATGTTTTTCCTGGACATTTTGACCAATTGACCCCATTTTTCATTTTATAAGACTATAGTTATTTAATTCAGTCATCACCTCATAAAACATATATTGAATATCCACCTCGTGTTATGACTGTGCTAGGCAATGGTGCAGATCCAAAACTATGCCACAGTTTTCCCTAAAGGAGTTTAATTTCTGGTCAGGATTATAATCCTGTAGGGGAGTTAGAGATCACCTCTAACCCCCCTTAAACTCTTATGTTGGCTCTTCGGCTGGATCTAGAAACCAAATTGACACCAGGCAGATTAACAAGAGAAAGGTACACAAATTTTATTAGTTTTACATGTACTTGGGATCTTCACAAGAGAGTGAAGTCCAAAGAAGTCGTCAAAGCAAGATGCCTTTATGGTTTTTAGACAAAGAATGATAAATTTGAGAAGAAATGACAGGACGAAGAAAATCTGCCTAGGGGCAGTAAATTTTCTAGATGAGTCAGTAGGAGACATATGGGAGGTGTAAAACTAGTGGAAGAGAAGGGTTACTCCATTAAGTATATTTATTTAGGTCCATTGCAGTCTCCAATTCCCAGTCTCTGGTGATAAGGGCTATCTTCTTGCCCTGCTATGGCAACAGTTCCCTCCCAGAGGGATCTTTATGGCTAGCTGCATGTAGGAAGAGACAGGTCAGCTCACTAACCTGAAACTAAAATTTTTGCATTGCATTTAACCCTAAATAATTAATATACCAGTCTGGCGTATTTTAGGATGGCACATCCTTCACTCCTTTAATCCCAACACAAATACATAAATATATAAATATAGAGATGGAGTTTTGTAATATAAATATTTAGTTATTATCAATACTATTGTGAGTACATATGGATTGGCTCACTGTGACTAGGAATCAAGTTTGCTCAGAGGAAGTTCTATTTGATTCAAACCTAAAAGATAATTAAGAGGGGGCACTTTTCAAAAACATAGATGAGGAGCTAAGGAGAGCTGTATTAGTGCTTAAAATTGTTGAGAAAATAGAACTCCAATATCAATATCCATATACACACGCACACATGCACAGTAGGAAATAATGAATATCTGATAATACTTTTTTCAATTTTTCATATTTTCTATGCGAGAGTTAGGGGTTTTTCCACATTTTTATTGTGGTAAAAAATAAATAACATGAGATCTTACTTAAAATTTTTAAGACGAACAGTATTGTTAACAGTTATTAGCTCCTTTGGATATCTCATATAAGTAGAATCAAACAGTATTTGTCCTTCTGGGACTGTCTTATTTCACATATAATGTTCTCAAGGTTCATCCATTTTTGTAGCAAATGACAAGACATAGCTAAAAGGAAAAATACAAAAACATAGTATGGGTAAAAAAGCAGAATATAGAAAGAATAATAAGCAGATTTAGATAGGAGAAATTTTCAAGGAAAAAATGTTCTGTGGGAAAAAATGTTTTATTTTAGATATTCATACAATTTGCCTTCCATAGCCCATAGTATAATTCCAGTCTACTGAATTCCTACTCTGCGTCCTCTGTAGTCTCTAATATCTGAGGATGGACATGGCAAAGAGTTTATTATCTGTGGCTTAGAAGAGAAGCAGTAGTTTGGAAAACATGAACGTGAGCCAGGGAGGAAACTCAGAAATCTGTCAGATTTAACTCCAATGACTCAAATTTTGGAGGCGTTCCCATTTCAGTGAGCTTTTTCCTGACACATTTGCTTTCCTATCTTGTACTTGTAAATAATAATGAAGGTGACAGAAATTAAGAAATGAAATGTTTTACTGGAGTTGAAGAAATGAGAAGTTTCCCAATGGGAAGAAAACCTTCTGGGAAGTCTCTTTTAAAGTTAAATATTTAAATAAATGCTGATGTTTTGCCTCTAAAAAATCAGTAAAGACTACATTGCTTACAAATACAGCTATGATGATGGAGACAAGACAACTCATTTTTTTTCTTCATCCAGCTGTTTATACGAATATAAGTTGCCTCATAGATTTTTGTTGTCTGTTTGGAAAAATGAAATAAGTTAAATGTTTAGTCAATGCCTTATAGGCAGTCAATCTCAAAAACGAATTGCTGTATGTTTTACTGTTAAAGAGTTTATGAAAGAAAATATGAAAATGGTAACTATTTGGATAAAAAACAAAAGCAAAGGAGTATAATTTTCATAAGTACCCAATACTTTTCACCATTTCTACATAAATATGTTGAAATTATAATTTCAGTGCCTATCTCAAAATGCATCAAGTATAAACTCAACATATCTCAATGCTTCTGTATTGTTTTATGTGTTAACTAGTGGTTTATTCATTATTTCCTGTTTCCTTTCCTTTCCTCTTTCAAATATTCTCAACTTTCACTTCTATTAATGATCAGCTTTTCTGGGATTAAATGCTACATGCTGTATGTCCATATTTATACCTTTGAAGAAAATAAGGAGAAATTATTAAATATCAAATTTATATTACATATATGTGATATATATAGTAAATGAGTATATATTTTTCTACTCATGAAACTTGCATCTCCAATGCAGAATATTTAGAAATGAATATGTTAAAAAAATTTAATCCCAGATTTTGAAATATTTATTTTTTTGGTTCATAAATATTTTTTCAATGAGAAGATATCATATAAACAACTATAAACAAAGATTTAACAAAAGTAAATGATACAGTAAACAGAAGTAGTCAGAAGGCAATAAATGCAATTTTTATCAAATATTGCCATGACATTAGTCATACACTATGGGAAAGATTCCCCTAAATTAAAAAAAGCAATACAGAGTATAGAACTTTTCATAGGTTCTTAATATTGCCCATTTCAGAAGACTATTAAGTCGTACTAGAAATCCAAAGCAGTGTTTTCTACTATCTCTTTGTGGCATGATAAAGATATCTTTTCTGAGTTGCCAAAATTTAAAGGATATAAGCATACTAATTCTCCTGAATTTCTAAGAGAAAAATATGGACTTGTACAATTATAGAGGAATCAAATTCTAAATCAAATTTTTATATACCCCATTTCATATGTTGTCTATATCCCTCATTTATATCAATAATTATGTTTTTATACTTTCTTATCAATATTTGTAAAGAGACCAATGTCAATGATTTATCTGTATCTTTTAATAATGCCTCACTTTGGCACTCTCTGTTTACTTAATGAATTCCCTTGAGCCAACAAAAAAGACACAGATAAAATAAGTCCAATTCCATTTATATAACATGCATAGAGAGGGACATTCCTTATTTTCTATTGTTCAAATTAGCATTTTCAGGAGAATGTAACATGCTCTAAAGGCTAAGAGAAGTATTACTTAGATTTTATGCATATACAGGGTTACAAAATATTTATTTAAAATGTTTATGTAAATGCAAAGGTAAATGTTTTAACAACTGTTTATTACATGGAAAGCAGAAAATGGTAGAGTACTTTACTAGTTAATCTGGATATAACTATGTTTATGTGAGAGAGGATCTTGTATGAGAGAGGAAAAGCAAGAATTAACTGTAATATAATAAAATGTTTCAACAATTTTACACTATCAGAAATTAAGGATATTGTGGGTCCAATATTATAGAAATAAGAAGAGCTATGATTTCTGAAAGACATGAAAAAGTTAAATCACCACACTTGTTTCGAAAGTACAAAGAAAAGCAAATAAATTGCCAAACCGATTTGCCAGCTCTGAAATTATATGACTATTTAAGAAAGCCAGATGGTAGAATTTCAGACTAAATTATTAAGAAGAATCAGGAAGTAAGTAAATTTGTTACTCTTAAATATAATATATATTATTTTACTTTATTTTTATGTTTTAAAATACTATTTGCACATGATTGTGGGGCTTACAGCTCTTATAATATTAAAAATTAAATAATTGTTTATCATTAAGAAAATGTCATTTCCAGTAAATGTTATTTCAGCAGTCTACTTGTTCATTTGCTATAGAAATATCACAAATAAAAAGCTGAATTGTGCTTTGTATGAATTCAAATGTTTCTAGACAATGATTTGTTTTAGCAACAGAAATTTCCCTTTCTTGTTCTTCTAGCTTTTTTTGCTAGAAGACGGAAAAAAATGAGGCATGGAGGATAATAGCATCAATCAAACCCTTCAGTAATCTAGGAGAGAATGCCAACAAAACATAGACATGGATAAACATGTATTTTCAAAAGAGATGATTACTATGGTGATTGGTTGTTTAACCTTGTGAAAGTTTCCTAAACTTTGTGGGACTGAGTTTATCAAAATATCATGTTTCAAGGTCAGTCTACATAAGCTCTGTAAATTTTCAAATTCTGTATTTAGATTATGCTACATTACAGGGGTTTTTTTTATAACATTGAGGAAAGGAAAAAATCAATTAGAATACTTGCATATGTTTTTAAATATTTTTAAAATCAATTAGAAGCTTAATTTTGAAGAAACATTAGAATAACTAGCTTCTGTTTAAATGCTAGTGCTAGAATTTTTTATCCATGGCCTGTAATAGTGTATTTTTCAATGAAGAGAGATTGATTTTTAACATCAGATAATATTTATTACCTGAATGAAAGGTAGAATGGGAATTGGAGAGGGTTGCTGATGGAAAGTACATGGGTTTTTAAAAATATTTAATAGATTAATCATAATTATAGAGATTTTTTAAATGTTATATCCTATCCTCAATACTGCTTTATTTTTTCTTTATAATTTTATAGGGGGGAACATACATTTTCTGTTCTCAAAGGGGAAAAATAAAGACCAGCAATGAAAAACCACACGGTACCCACAGAATTCATTCTTCTAGGGCTGTCAGATGACCCGGAGCTTCAGATTGTGATTTTTCTCTTTTTAATTGTCATGTACATATTAAGCATCACTGGAAACTTGACCATCATCACTCTCACCTTGGTGGACTCCCATCTACAGACTCCTATGTATTTCTTCCTCAGGAACTTCTCTGTATTAGAAGTAACCTTTACAACTGTCTGTATCCCTAGATTTCTGGGCCCAATTATCACCAGAGACAAAGCTATTTCCTACAATAACTGTACAGCTCAGTTGTTTTTCTTCATCTTCATGGGGA
>VBSM01002616.1:15928328-15947066 GCA_008086735.1 Cheirogaleus medius | reverse complement strand
GTAGCCATCTGCAAACCCCTGCACTATACAACCATCATGAACAAGAGAGTCTGCATATTGCTTGTCTTTTGCGCTTGGTTGGCAGGATTCTTAAATATCTTCCCACCAGTTATTCTTTTTCTCCAGTTAGATTACTGTGGCTCCAATGTCATCGATCACTTTGCTTGTGACTACTTTCCCCTATTACAATTATCCTGCTCAGACACATGGCTCCTAGAAGTGATTGGCTTTTACTCTGCAATAGTGATTCTGCTTTTCACTTTGGCATTAATCATTCTATCCTACATGTTCATCATTAGGACAATTTTGAAACTTCCTTCTGCTACTCAGAGAAAAAAAGCATTTTCTACATGCTCCTCTCACATGATTGTCATTTCCATTTCTTACGGAAGCTGTATATTCATGTATGCTAATCCCTCTGCAAAAGAAAAAGCATCCTTGACCAAAGGAGTAGCTATTCTCAATACTTCTGTTGCTCCTATGATGAATCCATTTATATACACTCTGCGAAACCAGCAAGTAAAGCAAGCCTTTAAGGACACCATCCAAAAGGTTATGTTTTCTTCTAGTAAATGAAAGAATGTTAAAAGAATAAAGTTCTTGTAAATGCTTTCTATTATTAGGCATACCCTCTCAAAACACTCTTTACTTCAGGATAGTTATACATTGTTTTTGCCATTTTCATATTAAAATTTTCCCCACACTGTGTTCAATAAATTTGATAAATCTGAATATTTCTTCATAATTTTATGAACATTAAACTGTTTTATTCACATGTATTTGTATGAAGTAAAAAATCCTGGTTAATGATTATGGTTTTGAATAGGAGTAGTTTGCTTTGGAAGAGATATATAGGGCATTTAGTTTGATGGAGAGAATATCAGGCTAGATATGGACTTTGGAACTTTTCATTGTCACCAGGTAATAGAAATCAATGTTTTTAGGAAATTCAATTCTATTTTGCATTTCTGTGAAATCAAATAACCACACTCACTAGTGGGTGGGAGCAAAATACAAATATCCATTTCAATATTTGAAAATATTAGAAAGTCATATGTACTCAAATTAGTATATTAATTATATTAATTATGACGATAATGAGAAGCAGTAATAGGAGCTCAGAAGATGAAGCTTCTCAGCAATGACTATATTGCAGACATATTCCAATAATTTTCTATATATTAGCTCATTTAATTCTGCTAACAACTTTATGAGGTAACAACAATTATTCTTTTTTTGTCAGTGGTATTTTTCTTTAGGTATATTAAATAATTCTAAAAATTAACACAATAACAGAAAGAAGAGAAAATTTTTTAAAGCATCAAGGAAAATGCATGAAATTTAGATAAACCGGTAAGAGTTCAGCTTTCCGGAGAACTGAAATTTAACCTGAGAGTCTAGAAATACCTTTAGGGTATTTGGAAGAAGAAAAGAGAAATAACATTTCCTATCATAGTATTCTATACACTATGCTTTGTATTAGGCAAGTCATATGCAAAATTCATTGTATAAAACCTCTTAGTGAGTATTATGCACTCTTTCATTTATAATAATTTATTAATAGAAATTCATATTAAGTACTAAAATTATTAAAGGACTCTCTAATGTATGATTAACTCATTCCAGTTATACTTAATTATCTTATGACAGGTGTTGAAGATGTAATGATGAAAATATGGCTCTTGCCTTAAGTTTTCTCAAATTCTAGTGAGGAGAAAAAATAACACCTAATTAAAATTTAATTTGATAAATGCAACAATTTTAATCTAAACAACCTATAAACCAGGTAATGTTATCATTGATAAAGATATAGAATGTCAGTTTTGCTGCCTTTTCTCCTAGTAGGATTATAATTGATTTCACAAAAATTCATTTTAGCCCTAAAATCACATGCGTTTGAAAAATGTTGTCTGCTTTGGCTATCACCTTAGTTTTCACTCTTATACTCTTACATATTTCTTGATAATCTTGTGTGTTATTAAAAAAATCACATTATTTCTTAATTAAAAACAGTTACTGGAAATAAGATTATGATGGTCTTCAAACAGACACAAAATTCTCCCCAGTATCTCTCTCTGCCTCCAATCTGTATCAGGAATCATGGATTGTTCTTCCACTCACTATGACCCCATGCATCACTGAGACAGGGAACTGGCAGGCAATGCTTCAGGCATTGCTCTAGGCATTGCTTCACACGTTGTCTGATTGTTCAGGCATTGCCTAACTGAGTGAAGAAGTCTCAAAACAAAGTTTCAGGGTAGCCCCTGATCAAAACAAGATGGTGGCAGGACAAGTTCCAACTTCTTAGAACCAAGATGGTGGAGAAATCTACTGCTTCTTGACATTACAGCTTCATTATACCATCGTTACCGTAAAATTCCCATAAGAGTTTCTAAGGAAACCCCCCACTCCTACCATGCACCTGATGCCATGACACTTCCAGTTTGACCATATACAGTCAAAAGGAGGATGTCACCCTAATTCCAGGAAAACACTGCCCTTTCCAAGAAATAACATGAATATTACTCCCCTTGTTTAGCCTATAATTAAGGCTTTGCTTAAATAAAGGGACTCAAGGAACCATGGGGCCTGCTCTCCCCTGCAGGGAGAACTAGCCTCAACTCTGTGGAGTAAGTTTTCTATACTTTCTGAATAAAACTTGCTTTCACTTTATACGGCTGGCTCACTCCTGAATTCTTTGTTATAGGAAGCCAAGCACCGACAGGGGTCCTCAAACTATGGCCCGTGGGCCACATGCGGCCCTGCCGAGGACATTTATCCAGCCCGCCAGGTGTTTTTGTCCGTTTTGTTTTTTTACTTCAAATTAAGATATGTGCAGTGTGCATAGGAATTTGTTCATAGTTTTTTTTTAAACTATAGTGTGACCCTCCAACGGTCTGAGGGACAGTGAACTGGCCCCCTGTTTAAAAAGTTTGAGGACCCCTGGCTAGGACTTCAAGTGATTTCCAGCATGGAGATTCACTTTCCTGTGTCACCACTCCATCCATATCTATTATTCTCCCAGGTCCATCTGAAAGAAGTTATGTTACCAAACACACCCTAGGTTTCTATGAGATGCCAAACTGTTTCAAGTATTTTTTGATTTCACATCCAGGAAATAACTCAAGTCTATGCACAAAATGAACAGAAAAGTCAAAACAATTACTGCATACTGAATATTTTATTATATTATCTGAAAAGCAATAAAATAAGTCTTATGCATATACTATTTTTAACTCAGTATCTACATGTGGATATTTATAGTTTTCTATAAAGAGAATAAGAATGTTCCATGTATAAACTCTTTGTAATTCTTATATGATTGTGAAAATTCAATCATATATTAGTCAAAAAATATTTTTTAAAGCAACTTGGTTGCAAGTATGTGTTAGCAATTTGGATTAATAGAATAATATCATTTCTACTACATGTGACTTCAGGTGACAGTTAAAAGGTATACATTTACATACTGAATTAATTTTTATATAAAAGCATATACCAAGTGCTATGTCAATGTAAAGATGGGGTTGCTCACAATATCGAATTATCCAGGAAGGATTTCCGCTAAATACAATAAATATGATTAATGGATATTCTTGGCAAAGAGAATCATGATTGCAAATAACCCAGAGCTGTAAAAGTGAGGAAAGAGGCATATGGTGAATTATGAGAAAGTAAATAGAAAGCAAAAAATAGCAATTACTTCCTTTTCATGCCTTTTAGGGAAGAGCTAATTTTATTGATTCAATTTATTATGCAAAGCAAAATATGCTATAAAACACTCACTTTTCTTATGTGAATATTATGTTTTAAACTGTGTTAAATGTTTTATCTATTCCTCTAAGGTTTTAACAGACTGTGTTAAATGTTTTATCTATTCCTCTAAGGTTTTAACAGTTTCTGTAAGTGGATATTTCTTCCTCCTTCTAAAAAATGAGGCATAGAGAGTCACAGGAAATAATCACATATAATCAATATATATCAAAATAATGATTTAAGTCAGGTCTATGCCCCAGCAACTAAGCTATTTTACCAACTTTTTGTGGAGGTAGAAACCTTGCAAAATTATACAAGTGAAATTTAGAAATTTCAGAATTAAACATTATTTATATTATTCATTCCTTCAAAAAGTACTAAATGAACGTAGCCAAAGTGCCAAACTTGGCTTATGGGAAATTCTACCCAAGGTAATATACCACAGAAAATTAAACATTCAGGAGACAATTACTTTTTTGGAAATAAAATTAAATCTCTCAGACCACACAAAAAAATCACATTTGCTAAAGAAACTCATAATCTGCCAACTCTTCTATTGTTAATCTCAGAAGTAATATATACCTGCATGATAGCTGTGGTGGACTTTCAGTGTATTCTTATTTCCTTTGTGTCTTATGGGCAAGATTCTGTCATTTTTTAATTGAACACTGAATTATCCACACCACAAACCTCAGCCATAGCTATAGAATATGTGATTCATAATTCATTATCTCACTCATAGATATTACTTAGTCATTCTCCATCAGTCTGATTTGAGACACAGTAAACCTTTGTATTCTTAATTAAAGCTCTTTGGTGTTCATTGTATCCTACATCTCTCTCTGATATCAGGTTGCTTGTATCAAAGTTCCCAAGCCTAAGTCATCTTTTTTCTGCAGCTATATAATTGGAATTTCACTGCTATATTTTATAGTTACATAGGATCACATAAGCATCTTGGAATGGTTCAGTATGCTTACTCATATGATAGCAATTTTCACAATGTACTGGAACTTTATTTTTCTTGACTATCTCTACTAATAGACTATGAGCATTTTTCAAGCAAAGAGACCTGGATAAAATGTATTTGTAGCCCCCAAATCATTACTTGAGTCACTTTCACAATCATTTAGGACATGCACAGAGCAGCTAAAACAAATTGAGTTACTCATCCTTCACAGTCTCAGTTGAGGTTAGACAAGATAATGCTCTGCTTCTTGTTTCAGCTCTCCTACCTTAAACAAGTGTCCTTTTCATGGTCCATTGAATGTCACATTTCATGTTTGTTTATAAGTGATTTCTCTGCTTAAAATAGCCCTCAAGTGAAGTATTAAAGTGTTCTCTATGTTTCTTAGGAACAAAAAGGCTTTGATAAGATTTATGAAGAAAAACACATTAGATAAGCTTTGCTCCACCATGACTTACAGGACTGTTGGCCATGAGTTCAATGTTGATGAATCAACAACACAGTGCATGCAGAAAAAGGAAGAGGAAATTCATCAATCTGCGTGTTACAATTCTCCTGAAAGTGCTAAAGTAACAACTTTAGTACATGATGAAACTATGGAAAAGATGAAAAGCAGCTAAATTTGTGGATTCATGAAATTGAGACAGGGAACTGACAGGTACTGCTTTGGGCACTGCTTTGGCTGTAGCTGCAACATTACCTAACTGAGTCAGAAAGTCTCAAAACAAAGTTTCAAATTACCCTGGTCAAAACAAGATGGAGGCAGGGCAAGTTCCAACTGGTTAGAACCAAGATGGCAGAGAACTAGAGGGTGTCACCTGATTCCAGGAAAACACCGCCCCTTCTGTGAATATTCCTCCTCTTGTTTAGCCTATAATTAAGCCATTGCTTAAATAGAGGAGCAAAAGGAAACAGGGGGCTGGTTTTCTTCTGCAGGGAAAACTAGCCTCTGCTCTGTCTGTGGAGTAGACTTTCTATAGTATCTGGATAAATCTCACTTTCACTTTATATTGTTGGCTCACACCTGAATTCTTTCTTGCATGAAGCCAAGGACTCACTTGGACTTCAAGTGCCTCCACATCACTTTCCTGTGTCAAAATGAAAACTTATTTTTTAGAAATAGGGACAGCACTGCTGTGAGGCTGAAAGCCAAAGAAATTTATGGTTATGTTACCCAAAGTCAGGAAATGCTAAACTCGGCAGCTAGTGCTTGCTAGTTTTCATGTTTCAAAAGGAGATAAAGTGTAAACGATTTTAAAATTGCAGGTGAGGTGAGTTCTACAAATCAGAAGGCTATGGAAGAATTTTTAAAAATGCCTGCTGTATGTCATATAGGGAAAGGTTAACATGAAAGAGCAAGTTTTCAATGCTGATGAGACTGGCCTGTTTTATAAGGACTATGGCAAATTAATCTATATGACACAAATTATATATGACCTATATAACAACAAATGGATTTGGTTGATAAAAATGTTGTGACCAAAGACTTACAGGAATCTATTATAACCCTATAACCCTCTATTTCCCGTAGAAGCAAGAGTTCTTATTGCTATTTCTGTGCCTGTGGAGACCTTATGGAACATAATTACCACAAATAATAAGAATCAACTCTCTCTATGTATGCATACATCTCTGTATTGAATAAATGCATGTGTGTGTGTACCTGGATTAGTGTGCATACACAGATTTCCCATCTCTGTCCACTGACAGGCCTAGGAAGACCTCAGTAAAAAAAACCAAAAAACTGGAGTCAGATGGAAAGGACCTAGCAGTCATCCTGAAAGAGTAGCCAATGGCCAAAACTAAAGAATTTGAAAAACAAAATAAATAGTAAGAGATTATAAAGCAAAAACCAAAATCAATATTTATTAGTGCATATGGTTATAAATAAATGATTGAATAATTAAATAAAAGGTGGGGAAAAAGTCACTATTTCTCATATATGAAGGCCAATTACTAAATGCAGAAGAAATGAGGGAAGTACAAAAACACAGTAATAATTGCTGTAGGCGAGATCACTGTAGAATGCTAAAATTTTAGTGAGTGAAATTTTAAGAAGAAAGTAGATTTTACATGGTATCAGAGTATCCCACCCAAAGACTTAGGAACTTTTACAGATGGTAGAAAATTAAGGAACATCCCTTTAAACTGCAATGTGGATTTTGAATTCGCTCCACAAACAAAGGACAGTAATAGAAAAATAGGAAAAAAATCCAAAAAAATCATAATTTAGTTAATAGTATTGTATTTGAGTTAATTTCTAAATTTTATCATTGTACTATGGTTATATAAGATTTTGGATTTAGTGAAAGTTGAGTGAAAGGCATAGAGGAGCTCTCTACACTATTTTTATAACTCTAGTGTATGTTTAAAATTATTGCAAAATAAGAAGTTATATTTTTAAAAAATGCTTAATCCCATCTTCTTAAAGGCAAAAAAATCCTATTAGCTTGAATGATTTCCTAAAATGGCACACTCTATTTCTACATCATCTTCTTATTCAAAGACATGCCCATTGACTCCTTATTTATGAAAAATGATTTAACTTACACAGACATCATAGTCACTTGATTTCTGATCAGCTGATAAGTTTTAACAGAGCTTTGCAGTGGCATCATTCAACAATCTTCCATTCAACAGAAATGGGCTCCTGAAGAATTCTTCCAGTGTAGAGCCAACAGCAAGACTATCTCTTAAGCATTGGCTTTTGCAGAACCAATTTCACAAGTCAAGCTAAGTCAATATTCCTAACCACATTTTTCAACCACTAACATATTCTACCTTGTTGGGTCATAATTACTTTTCAATATGTACAAGCATAGAGAAGTCAGATTATAGAAAAAAATCTATCTATACTCATTGTAACTCTTCACTTACCTTTTCTATATATCCAAAATCTCTTGAGTTTTCTTGTAAATATTTTATTAAATAAGAAAATATTTCTGTAAATTCTGAGTGTTTCTCTCCTAAAACTCTGTGAATTTTAAAATTAATTATACCTCACCATTAGCACATAGGTGCATAAAATCTCCTGCTATAGTTCCTAGAAATTTTCTATTTCTACCAAGATAATTAGCTTACTATATTTGCATCTTTCAAAGCAGAGGTATGTGGGAAATAGAACCAAGCTAAGGGAAAATATTTTGTAAGATAATATATCTGGCTAGTGGAGAAGCCATTAAGGTGTACTAAGGAGTGTTGCTTTGTTTACTCTAGAAGATAAAATCAAATGGATTAGATACATAAAGCAGAAAGGAACTTATTAATATGCTATAGATAAATTTTTTTGCTATAGATAAATTTTACTCATCTTTTTTTCATTTCTCTTTTGTTCCTGGTTTATAGTTTTATACATTCATTTTATTAGGTTTTATTCTCAATTATGTAAAACAAAGATCAATATTAAATATTCATATATTTTATTTCCTTTACTATACATATCAGATAATCAACTGATAAATAGTACTACTTCAATCATTGTGGAAAAACATGATTCTAGGTGTGAATTTTAAAATAAACTAAAGCTAAAATACTAACATGGATCTTATCCTAGTAAACTGTTATGACATACCATAAGTTTAAGATAATCTTCGATGAGTTTGTTTTTAAAAAATGTATTAAAAGATTTAATTACTGCTTAATTCAAATTATTTATTTAATCTTAATTTAGAAGATTTAATTTAACTTATATTCTGCAGATCATTATGCACGTTCCTGTAACACATTATTGAAAATATTGATAGAAAAGCTTATTCTGCTAAAAATTTTGAAGTATTTTGTTTTGCTCACTGGAGATATATGTTATTGTTTAAAACTGTTATTAGAAGTATTTGTTTTGAGACACTCTATTGGCTTGATAGTGCCCTTCAAAGATTAATGTCCATCTGGAAACTGTATATAGGACCTTATTTGAAAATAGGGTCTTTGCAGATATAATCAAGTTAAGATGAGGTCATATGTATTAAAGCAATTTCTACTTCTATTTAATAACAGGTTCCTCATAATGTATAATTTTAAATAATATTTTGGCCTACAGATAAGTATCGTATACATACTATTGCAACAGTGTTTAAACATGAGCATGTTTATGGCATCTTACTCAAGTTCTTGATTTTAATCATTGATGAATTAATATTATATACTTTGAGTTTAACATAGCTGTTATGCTTTAATAGGTTTTGTCCTTTAGTATTCTCTCTGTATTGCTTAACTCTTTTTATTGTATAAAAGCTTGCATAACTTTATGTCTTCCAAATATATAAAAATAATTTTAAAATATTTGTTCAGAAAGTATCTACTTTCTTAAGATCATTAAATAATTCTGATTTTCATTTATTTTGTACTATTCGTATGGCTTATGAAGCTCCTGGATTATATGTCAATAAATATGTCTCAAAATAATAATATAAAGGGGCTATTTCATATGTCTTTTCATATCAGAATAGTGAAAAATAAGATGACCTGTGCAGGAATGTATTGCTTGCCTTGAATTTGAAGAAGGAACTCTGAGATTTCAAAAATATTGTAAAATTTTCACTTTTCACTTCTATAGGAAGTAACAACTATGTAAAGAGGTATCTTTATCATCTCTGCATTCTCAGAACCTAATGCTGAACCCAACACATAATAAACATT
This sequence comes from Cheirogaleus medius, assembly GCA_008086735.1. Lineage (NCBI taxonomy): Eukaryota > Metazoa > Chordata > Mammalia > Primates > Cheirogaleidae > Cheirogaleus > Cheirogaleus medius. The sequence continues at coordinate 15,937,708 of VBSM01002616.1, read as the reverse complement.
CAAAAAGTAGTTATTGAATGAATAAATGGTAGTTAATTATAATCATGATCCAGTTTTCTATGTTATCAGTTAATGGAAAGAAAAAATCTTAAAAACAAATCTAAAAAATAAATAAATAAAAACAAACAAACAAAAAAAACCCAAATCTGATATCTTTTATGATGTAGAATTATGGAGACCCCAGGCCCACTCCAAAATATCAGGATGAATTATTAACATTTCCCTAAAACAGAAAAATCCATTGATTCACAGTTTAGTCCACCATCACCATTTAGAGGTTACCAATTTCTACTGCTTCATGATTTAGTTTATTCTACTGAAGTTATAGATTATTACGAAAATGTAAATCCTTCTATATTTTCTGCCCTGATTTCAGGCTACTATCACCTAAGTATTCTATTCTAAATTGTACACTAATTTGGGCTACTATTTAGTGCTTGGTGTCTTGAGAACACCAATCTCCACAGTATCTTTTGTTTATTCATTCAACTAATTCCCCTGAGTCCATTGTAAATGGAGCAGATAAAATTATGGCTAGCCTGAATAACATTACTTCTGCACAGAAGATCATATCATCTTATCCATCAAGCTTGGAAGGATATTACATTGACATTAATTTCAAAAATAACATATTTCAAGTATCAATGGTGATAGATGGGATATCCTGAGACCTCAGATCCTAAAATTTGGGGTTGATATATAGAAATGGGTTGGTGTATGCCTTTCTCGTGAATGTTTGTAGAGAACCTCTTGGAATTATCCTTTATTATCAATATTTTGGATATTTGGTTACAAATATGATAAAGGAGAAACATTACAAAGACTCTTGAAAAATCCCAAAGCACTTATGTTTAGGCAAACTAATAAGCAATTAGAAATAACATTGACTAAACTGGTCATATTTATCATAAAAGTAAGTATGTTCTTTTAGGAATATAGTTTTTGCTTTAATAGTTTACATTTATATTTTATATAATTTAAATTGCATATATGTTATATGTAAGTAAAATTAAACCATCAATGTATATGAAATATATAAATAAAAGAAAAATTTTAAAAATACTATGTCAAAAGTTACATGTAACATTTTTGCCCATTATAGAATAAATATTGTGTGATTGATAAAGCTACATGAATTTTTGTTCTTATCTAGACATCGGGTAATAATCATTTGTAATATAAACAATATCAGGATACCATGGAATCAACTTTGCATAATATTCAAAAAAGTTTACTTGATGTGCTTTAATACTGAGAAGATATACTTTATCTTTTAGTTTTTCACAATGTGAATATTATGCATAGTGAAGATTAGCACTCATCCTATAAAGGCAAAAGACAAAAAGCTGCATATCATTTGACCACAAAGAGCAGATAATGGAAAGGGGAAATATATCCATCCCAGAAATTTTACAGGTAAAAATTTTGAATAAATTTATTCACATATTAAATTAGTTCACTAATCCTGAGAAAGTGTTTTTCAATTTGATAGCTCTGACATCTATGAAGAATATAGAAAACAAATGAGACATTACAGACTTATGCATACTCTATGGATATTTAAGTATTAAAAAAATTATTTTAGATGACAGTATATTTAAAGCTTTAATAATAACTTCAAACATGAACAACCAGGTAAACAAATTCTGTATAATACCAAGAGTGACATCAAAAGCAAAAAATAGAAAAAAAGAAAATATTTATTGCCTGCTCAAAACTTACCTCAATGTTGACCTATTCCTATTTAGCATCCCTCGGGAAGGGAATAAGTGATGTTACGGAAGTGCTATAGCATTTTGGAAACAAGGCAAGTAAGAGCACTTGCAGTTTATAAAAATAAAATCAGCACTTTTTATAATACTTAAGTACTGCTTTATATATCAGAGAATAGACTTATGATAGCTAAGTGGTAAAAAAATATATATTAAAAAAAATACATTTGCAATTTTACAAGAGACCATTATAACAGATTAGTAATTAAAACTGGAATGTCTGCAGTAGAAACATTGAAATTGCACTGGGGCTGCTCTCCCACCCATTAAACATCTCTGTATAACATTAGCAGAAACGCATTACATTCGATGACTGCGTTGTCATCGTAGACTATAAAAGTCTGAATGGAGGAGGAGAAAAAAGGCTTATTCAAAATAGCAAAATAAAAAACATATGAAGAGGAAAACAACAATAAAAAATTTTCACAGAGTACTTTAATATGCTGGCAAAAACTTCTTAAGAGTTTTATTTGAAAATGTTTTAATCTCAGAAGTTTTCTTTTTTCTTATTTTCAGAGAATATATTGAAACATTCAGAAGACGGTCTTATATGGAAATATATGAGAATATAATGAAGAAAATACAGGAATAATGAATATATGAGGTAATAAAACAGTTTTTAAAAAGTATTTTGTTTCTATGTACTATGAAATCATTTTTCTCTAAAAGCAAAAGGTAATAATTTTTAAAGGGTGTGTGTTTTTTCCTAAGTTTTTATTGTATATATTTAAGGTGCACAAGATAATACTTTGACACGCATATACTTAGTAAAATTACTATAGTCAAGCAAATTATTCTATTCATCACCACCTTTCATAGTTATCTTTATTTGTGGTAAGATCACATGAAATTTCCTCTCTCAAAAGACTTTCATTATACACTACAGTATTATTAACTGTAGTCCTTGCACAGTACGTTAGATCTCTAGATTTATTCATCCAACAGAAGGGCATATTTGTACCGTTTAAAGAGATAGACAGATACTGCCAGGCACGGTGGCTCACACCTGTAATTCTAGCACTCTGGGAGGCCCAGGCGGGAGGATCGTTTGAGCTCAGGAGTTCCAGACCAGCCTGAACAAGGGCGAGACTCCGTCTCTACCAAAAACAGAAAAAATTAGCCGGGCATGGTGGCACATGCTTGTAGTCCCAGCGACTCGGGAGGCTGAGGCAGAAGGATTGCTTGAGCCCAGGAGTTTGAGGTTGCTGTGAGCTAGGCTGACGCCACGACACTCTAGCCCAGGCAACAACGTGAGACTCTATCTCAAAAATAAAATAAAATAGATAGATAGATAGATATTAGGATGTATGTATATGAGATATATGGATAGATAGATGCTTAGCTATATACATGGAATGTTTTTCAGCCTTTTAAAAGAAGGAGATACTGCCATACTGCCATTTGTGACATCATAGATGAAATTAGAAGGCATTACATTAAATGAAATAAGCCAGCACAGAAAAAAAATTACCAAATTTCTTTACTGATGTTATAACTTTCTTATTTCTTCACCTATTTTAGAGCTTAAATACAGAATACCTTTATAAAGAAAGAAAATAATGAGAAATTCCACAGCAGTAACACACTTTATTCTTCTTGGATTGACAAGTGACCCACAGTGGCAGATTGTACTCTTCATATTTCTTCTTGTTACCTACATGCTAAGTGTGACTGGGAACCTGATAATTATCACCCTCACCCTTTCAGATCCCCACCTACAGACTCCCATGTATTTTTTCCTTAGGAATTTCTCATTCTTAGAAATATCATTCACATCTGTCTGCATTCCCAGATTCCTTGTGACCATCGTGACAGGAGACAGAACCATTTCCTATAATGGTTGTGTGTCTCAGCTATTTTTTTCATCTTCTTGGGGGTAACAGAATTTTATCTTCTGGCTGCCATGTCCTATGACCGTTATGTGGCCATCTGCAAACCTCTTCATTACACAACCATCATTAGCACCAGGGTTTGTATCCTTCTTGTCTTTAGCTCCTGGCTTGCAGGATTCCTGATCATCTTTCCACCAATAATCCTTCTTCTGCAGTTGGATTTCTGTGCCTCCAATATAATTGATCATTTTATCTGTGATTCTTCTCCAATTCTGCAGCTCTCTTGTACAAACACTCACTTTCTAGAACTCATGGCATTTTGTTTAGCTGTGGTAACACTCATGGTCACCTTGACATTAGTTATTCTCTCCTATACAAATATTATCCGGACAATTCTGAGAATTCCTTCCATGAGTCAGAGGAAAAAAGCCTTTTCCACTTGTTCCTCCCATATAATAGTTGTTTCCCTCTCTTATGGTAGTTGCATCTTCATGTACATAAAGCCTTCTGCAAGGGAAAGGGTGACTTTAAGCAAAGGAGTAGCTGTGCTTAATACTTCAGTGGCTCCTCTTTTGAATCCCTTCATATATACACTAAGAAATCAGCAAGTGAAACAAGCCTTCAAGAGCATGGTGCAAAGGATAATCTTTTCTTCAAAGAAATGAATGTGATTATGTGCACGATGTACCCCTAAAAGCAAAGCTGAATGAAAAACTCTCTACCCGTCTCTAAATTAACTCTCTCTAAACACCTGATTTCACTCCTTTAGTTAGACCTATTTATATATCATCAACACCTCTTTATCTAATTAGGCTAAAAGCCAAGACTTAACTATATTAAGTTATAGAGAAAGTGTTTGATCTCTCACCTGTGTAACTAAATTTTAGGTAAATCAATAATCATTAATGTTTCTCATTTAAAGGCAATATTAGGAATTCATCCTTAAAATAGAGAGGGCTATAAATTAAGAAGCTTCCTAAAGACTGCATTCAAATATACAATTTATTTTTAAGAAATATATAAAAAATATATATCTTAATTAATATCTCTAAAATTCTTTCTTCAGTGTCACCAGAAAAAACATGTTATAAAACTAGAAGTATTATCAAAATGCCTCCTTGTATTTATCAATAAATTGTAGTTAAAATGTGTGAAAACTTTACATAGAAATTTAAGATAAAATGTGCAGTCAGAAATACTATCTCTGGTGTTTGAATTAAGGCTATATTAATTTTTATATTAGTTTTCCTTGAAAAGAATAGCAAAGTACAATTGAAATGAAGAAAGGACATTTACCTTATATTTTGCTTGGGTAATATTTCCTAAAATATAGATTTTTTAACTGAGAATTTTTTTCTGTTTCTGCCAATAATATTTTAAAGGTAAAACCATGATCCATAAAGACAAACTGTTATGCTGACAAGATAAATATTTGTGTTCAAATTTTTTAAATTGATACAAAACTGCCTTTCCTATTAATATGATGAAGTAAATGACAAACTAAGAGTCTAGAATGGTGATATTGCCTCTTTATAAATTGTCTTGCAAATGATGACATATGAATTACTAATGCATTAGTTTTCCTTCATTAGTAAACTTATAATACTATCTTTATCTTTCTATTGTGTCTTTCATAGAAGGTTCTACCCTCCTCCCCTATATCCAGTAAAATGACTTTTAGAGGTATTTGAAAACTGTAAAAAATGTGTTCAAGCCCAGTTCTTACAGTTAATGAGTCCCCTAACTCCAATGTATCATTAAGAAAATTAGTTGTCTTGGGACAATAGCTGTGAGTATGACTAGATACAGGCTAAGTGGATTTGAGTTTGATTTCTTGATTTCAACTTGGCCTGATGTATAGGTTAATGTAAAGAGCTTTACATATTTTCTAAGTCCATGACAGAAATACTTTTTTCTCATAGACAAGAGTGTCCTTAAGCACTTACTTGTTTCCTACCATTGGGCTTTCATGAAGTGGCTTACATTTTTTTTCAAACTGATTCTAACATAATATTACCACAAAGCAAAAATGAAATGATAATTTTGTTTGAATAAGAATATTTTATAGGAGCAACTTGTAAAGAAATGAGACAATGTCAGTTTGCTTTGTAAGATTATAACAAGTAGCAGAAATGCAAAAATGAAAATTAGGAGTGTGGAAAAACAACATGCAAATGTTAACAAAATAAATATAAACTGTGTGTGTATGTGGGTGTGTGCGTGTGGTAAAATCTACATGATAGTGAGAGAGAGAGGAGGGAGAGGAAGGAAGGGAATAGAAAAGTGGGGGAGGAGAGAGAGAGAGAAAAGAAGAGAGAGGGAGTGGAAAATAAGAAAGTAAGGGAAAGTAGACCCTCTTGATCAACAAAAAGTATTTGAAGAAGTTGACTGTAAATGATAAATATACATTTATGAAAATCGCTATGAATCTTTCCAAGAGTAATATTATTATGCTCTAAGGTAAAATGTTACTTTGAAGTATTACAAAACAATGAAGCTTTGATTGCTAATGTGAGATTTGGTGAGAAATGTATCAGATATATGTTAGAATTCATGTTTTTAGAGGCTTTCAATAAACTATATGCATTTAATGCTCACAGTGTAGTATATCAAAAAATAATTTCCTTTAACAATAAGGAATATTAAATCTATGTAATGCTCACACAAAATATATCTGTCATAATATTTTTTATTACATGGCATTGTTTGTTCTTGACGTCTTTGTCAAAAATCAGTAGGCTATAAATGCATGGATTTATTGCGGTACTCTCTGTTCTGTTCCACTGGTCTATAAATCTATTTTATGTCAGAACCATGATGTTTAGATTACTCTAGCTTTGTACTATATTTTGACATTAGGTAGTGTGAGGACTCTAGTTTTGTTTTTTTTTGCTCAAGTTGCTTTGGCTATTCAGGGTCTTTTGTAATTCCATATAAATTTTTTTTTAATTTCATGATATTATGGGGGTACAAACATTTTAGGTACATGGTATGACTTTGCCACACCCAAACCATGATTTGAGGTGTGCTCTTTCCCCCCTAAAATGCTCACTGTGTCCATTAGTTGTGTGTTCACCCACCTCCAATGCCCCCAACCCACAAAGAATATTACTACTGTGTGAGCACCTTAGTGTTGATCAGTCAGTGCCAATTTGATGGCAAGTACATGTGGTGCCTATTCTTCCATTCTTGTGATACCTCACTTTAGAGGATGCGCTCAAGCTCTACCAAGAAAAATATAAGAGGTGCCAGATGACCGTCATTTTTTATAATTGAGTAGTATTCCATTGTATAGATATGCCATATTAATCCACTCATGGATTGACAGGCACTTGGGTTGTTTCCACATCCTTGCAATAGTGAATTGTGCAGCCATAAACATTCAAGTGCAGATGTCTTTATTATAGAATGTCTTTTGTTCCTTTGGGTAGATGCCTAATAGTGCTATTGCTGGATCAAATGGTATTTCTATTTTTAGCTCTTTGAGGTGTCTCCAAATTCTTTTCCACAGAGGTTGCACTATTTTTCAGTCCTACCAGCAGTGTAAGAGTGTTCCTGTCTCACCACACCCTCGCCAGGATTTGTTGCTTTAGGATTTTTTGATAAAGGCCAATCTCACTGGGGTTAGGTGACATCTCATTGTGGTTTTGATTGGTGTTTCCCTACTGATTAGAGATATTGAGCATTTTTTTATATGTTTGCTGGCCATTATTCTGTCTTCCTTTGAAAAGTTTCTGTTCATGTCCTTTGCCCATTTATTGATGGGGTTGTTTGATATTTTTCTTGTTGATTTTTTTTTAGTTCTAGATAGATTCTTGTTATTAGACCTTTATTGGATGTGTAGAGAGCTTCTATTCAACATAGTGCTGAAAGTCCTTGCTAGAGCAATTAGACAAGAGAGGGGAATTAACGGCGTCCAAATAGGGGAAGAAGAGATCAAACTCTCACTCTTGGCTGATGATATGATATTATATCTAGAAAACCCCAAGGAGTCAACCAAGAGACGCCTGGAATTGATACATGAATTCAGTAAAGTCCCAGGGTACAAAATCTATACACACAAATCAGAGGCATTCTTATATGCCAATAACAGTCAAGCAGAAATTCAAATAAAAAATGCAGTACCTTTTATAATAGCCTCAAAGAAAATTAAATGTCTTTTAATATATTTAATGAAATAGGTGAAATACATATACAGGGAGAACTACGAAACACTATAAACAGAAATTGTAGAATATATAAACAGATGGAAAAATCTACTTGCTCATGGATTGGTAGAATCAACATTGTTAAGATTTCCATGCTACCTAAAATGATCTACAGAATTAATGCAACCCCTATTAAAGTACAATCATCATTCTTTACAGATCTAGAAAAAATAATTCTATGCTTTGTATGGAACCAGAGAAGACCTCGTATAGCCAAAGCAATCTTAAGCAAAAAGAACAAACTGGGGGTATCAGTCTACCAGACTTCAAGCTGTACTACAAGGTTATAGTAACTAAACCAGCATGAACTGGCACAAGAATAGAGACATAGACCTTTGGAATGGGATTGAGAATCCAGAGATGAAACCATCTGCATATTGTCATCTAATCTTTGACAAAGCAGACAAATATATGCACTGGGGAAAAGAATCTCTTTTCAATAAATGGTGCTGGGAAAACTGGATAACTACATGCAGAAGATTGAAACTGGATCCTCACCTCTCACCTCTTACAAAAATCAATTCACAATGGATAACAGACTTAAACCTAAGGCATGAAACCTTAAGAATCCTAGAAGAAAATGTAGGGAAGACTCTTTCAGACATCAGCCTAGGCAAAGAATTTAGGAAGAAGACCCCCAAAGCAATCACAGCAGCAACAAAAATAAATAAATGGGACCTGATACAATTAAAAAGCTTTTCCACAGCCAAGGAAACTATCATTAGAGTGAATAGACAGCCTACAAAATGGGAGAAAATATTTGATTCCATATAAATTTGACAACTTTCTTTCTTTGTGAAGAGTATCTTTGGCATTTTGATAGGAATTGTAATGAATCTGTAGATCACTTTGCGTAGTATGAACATTTCAACAATATCAATTCATACAATTCATGAACATCTTTCTTGTATTTGAACACCTTCGTTCTATTTATTTGTGTCTTCTTAAACTTCTTTCATCAATATTTTATAGTTTTCGATGTAGAGCTCTTTCACCTCCTTAGTTAAATTTATTTCTAAGTATTTTATTTTTAGTAGTTATTACAAGTGAAATTTCTTTCTTGATTTATTTTATAGATAGTTCACTATCAGTGTATAGGAACACTATTTATATTTTTATGTTGATTTTTTATGTCCATATTTTGTGTCTGTCATCAATGTTGGAAAATTTTCAGTCGTTAATTCTTTGAAAAATTTTTCAGAGCATTTTGTATTAATCTAGTCAGGAATTGGGCTCTGTTCCAAGTTTGTTGTTGCTATGATTACTCTCAGTCACCATATATTTCAAATTGCTCTAGTGACACTTGTGTTTATTGTGTGTATTTTCTGCCAGAGGATTTTCTGATTGTCTGTGTCCACTTGGCTTGGGTCTTCCTGTTTGACTTTGGCTCTTCTCTTTGCACTGTCCACAAAGAGAATTTGTCCTTTACAGCTCTTCTGTCTATATGTAACTGTTACAACAACTAAATGCTTGTTAGCATTGTGTGAGGTGGAGCTGCAGAGATAGGAGGCATTCTCTGATGTTCTAATTAAACCTCAGTCTTTGGGAAGTAATGTTAACCTCATTCT
>VBSM01002616.1:15864610-15893278 GCA_008086735.1 Cheirogaleus medius | reverse complement strand
ATGAAAAAATGCTCAACATCTCTAATCATCAGGGAAATGCAAATCAAAACTGACATTCACTTTTTTTATCTACAGACCTATTAAAATTCAGAGCTTAGCCATGCCAAATAAGACATCAATTAGAGAATTTATTCTTCTGGGCCTGACCGATGATACAGAGTTACAAGTTGTGATATTCTTCTTTATGTTGATCACATATTTACTGAGTGTAAGTGGAAACATGACCATCATTATGTTAACATTGTCAAATGTTCATTTGAAAACTCCCATGTACTTCTTCCTTAGGAATTTCTCTTTCTTAGAAATTTCATTTACAACAGTCTGCATTCCTAGATTTCTGATCAGCATTGCTACGGGAGACACAACCATTTCCTATAATGCTTGCATGGCACAAGTATTTTTTTTAATCCTCCTGGGATCAACAGAATTTTTTCTTCTGGCTGTTATGTCCTATGATCGTTACGTGGCTATCTGCAAACCTCTACATTATACAACAGTCATGAGTAGCAAAGTCTGCAACCGGCTTGTTATCAGCTCCTGGCTGGCTGGTTTTCTCATTATTTTTCCCCCAGTGATTATGGGCCTCCAGCTGGACTTCTGTGACTCCAACATTATCGACCATTTCACCTGTGACTCTTCTCCTATGCTGCTAATTGCTTGCACAGACACAGAGTTTCTAGAGCTTATGGCATTTTTCTTAGCAGTATTCACACTCATGGTAACTTTGGCTTTGGTGATTCTCTCCTACACACTCATCCTTAGAACAATTCTGAAGATCCCATCTGCCCAACAACGGAAAAAAGCCTTTTCCACCTGTTCCTCCCATATGATTGTGGTTTCCATTTCTTATGGGAGTTGCATTTTTATGTATGTAAAAACATCTGCAAAAGAAGGTGTGGCTCTGAGCAAAGGGGTAGCAGTACTTAATACCTCTGTTGCTCCCATGCTGAATCCCTTTATTTACACATTAAGAAACCAGCAGGTAAAACAGGCCCTTAAGGAATGTACCAAAAAAATGTTATCATCAAACATGCACTAGTGATAGTGAAATCTGTAGCTGAAACCACAAACAAACCACAAATAAATACAAATCATTACTCCACATGATAGATATACACAAAAGAATGAACCATATAAAGGTTTACATCCTTGTAAAGCTTACCTCTAATAATAAGATAGACACATTAAGCAGTCACATAATAGTAAAGTAAATTACTTAGCACTTGAGTAACTGATAAATGCTATTTTTAAAAAAGGAAATACAGTATAGAAAGGCCAGTAATGGGCAGAATTCAAATTAAATAGTCTGCTCAAACCCTTCACACTCATTAGAAAAGTTATTTTTTCTATATTCAAATGTATTAATATTTTCCTGTATTCTTAATCTTTTTCTATTTTTCTGTAATTTTCCCATTTTATGTTCACCTATTTCAAACATCAAACATATCGAGACTGTGAGGTATGACAATCAAATAAGTGTAGATAGCCTATTCAAATTCTACCTGAAAATAAATGATTCTAAAGAAAATTCACAGCAACCTACAGTTAATGAAAAAGATGGCATCTAATTTCAAAGTTTAGAAGACTGTGCTTTGTGATTTTTTGAAAAAAGGACTTTGTCTCTCCCTTAGTCTTCTTCCTTTAGTCTATTGAATCAGATATTCAGAATCTGTACAGGGAAAAAGTAGCTGAGAAACAAAGTTATTCTGTGAAAATGGACTATTTCAAGCTGTCCAGGTTCCTTTTTTGCCATCTCTGCTCCATCAGAAATATTTATCTACATCTTTTCAGATTATACATTTCCTGCGAAACAGAAAAAGGAAGTGTGAGAGGCTGGAGCTATTGGGGAAGGAGATGTCCTCCAATGTAGTGCTATACGCAGTGTTACTGGAATTGACTGCTTTTACACTAAATGCAGTGACTTTATATTTCATGGCATCATATTATCATAAAATTACACCATCAAATAGACAGAGGTGGGAGATCATAAAAATGCAATCTGTGAAGTTACTGACAATTAATGCAGGATTTATATACAACTATTTAACACACACATAATGATCAGAAAACACAATTTTATTGATGCCCAAATACATAAGGCCACTTCAAAGACAAATCATACACTTTTATAGTTTTCAAACAATCACAAGTAGTGCACAATATTTAATTAGTAGGAAAAAATATCTAAAACAAATGTAAAATACAAAACTCTGAAAATTAAGAAATAAAATTTCAATTAGAAGAAAAACAAAAAAAGAAAATCTGGGTTAACTCAGACATATTTTATGTTGATTTTTTTTGATAATTTGACTGTATGCTTTATTTCTTTGTATGCCTTGTGATTTTTTGTTAAAAAAAAAAACCCTGGAAATTAGAATCTTATAATGTGATAACTATGAAAATCAGATTCTCCTTCTTGCACAGTGTTTGCTTTTTGTTTTGTTTTTTATTTTTCTTTTAGGGTTTAGCCTGATGTGAAAGTCTAATTTTTTCTTATGTGTTTTCTAAGTATGCTCTTTCTGAAACAATGGCATTCAATTTCTACGCCCACATTCTCGCAATCAGAAGCAGCTTTCAGCAGTCTGAAGACAAAACCCCAATATTTGGAAGATGAAGTCCTTAATTTCAACCCTGGATCCAGCAAGCCATACCAGAAATGTGGATTTTTAGACTCTACCCGACATATTGGTTTTCTTAGTTCTCAAGCCTTTGGATTTAGACTGGAATTATACCATCAGTAGTCCTGGGTCTGTAGCTTACCAACTGTTGATCTTGACACTTATCAGCATCCGTAGTAATTGCATGGGCCCATTTCTTACAATAAATCAATATCTACATATCTATCAATCTATCTCTATGTCTATCCATCCATCCATTCATCCTCTTGGTCCTGTTTCTCTGGAGAACCCTGACTAATACAACTTTTCTCTAATCTCTCTTTTTTTTTTGTTAGGTACAGAAACACACATATTTTCATTGAACATATTAACTCATACTAAGTAAAGATTTAGATTCCATTACATTCAATAATATGGGCTATTTCAGGTTCATATTAAGAGACTGACACTTGAGGATGATAAAATATATATTTAATATTATGAAGTGACATAATGAGTTTCCACTTATATTCCCAGTAAATTATTACTTTTTTTAGATAGGGAAATCATCAGTAACTCTTGAAATCTGAGTAGAATACATGAAGCTAGGCTGAGTATTCTGCATTTGCTTACTCCTAATAATTTATGTGGATTAGTAATTGTTATATTCTCAATGCAGACTATAAAATAATACCAAATTGGATATTTAGAAATTAACTTTTATGTTCCAACTCTTTATCACTGAGTATTAAACAGACAGTTAAATATATTTATTATGAACCTAATGAAAACAAAGGAGAAAAATAGGAATATGGTGATAATTTACTCTGGTACAAAGGCAGAAATGTATATCACAGTAAACTATAAATCGTTTTTAAAAGTCTACACTACAGCAATCCCACCACTGGATATAAAAAAGTAATTCTGATAAAATTCACAACAAACTTATCTTCCTATTTTATTCTGTAGTACATTTACCTCTATACTAGTTTCTTTCTTTCCATATACACTTACACTACTTCCTCCCCACGAATTCCCTCTACTTTATTTCTTGTCACATGGGCCTTCTTCTGAGTAGAATCATCATAATAAAGAAATTTCTTAAACTTTACCATGTCTACTCAACTAAAATTATTCAATATTTTCTGAATATATGAAAATCAAGTAACTATTTCATGAATTTTACAACTCAGAGTATTCAATTTCTCAAAAAGTGGTAGCTTAATTTTTTAATTATGTGTAAAACTTCTCTGGAATCAATAAATGGGATTTGCATTCTAAATTTCCTAATGAATATCATGCTTTATTATAAAATTAAAAATTTAACTAGAATATGCTTTGGTTACATATTTAAAATAGACATTAGATTCTTTTATATGAGTCTATCTGCAAAAATATAAATTAAAAATAGTATATTTCATCCTTAAAAACATATTTAAAAATTTATAAGAAATAGAAAATTTATTGAGATATCAATGAATAACAGGGAAAAAGATAAATAACTATAATACAGATATCAAATTGAGGCATAAACAACACAACTCCAATAAAAATTCTGAAATCAGTAATTCATTATCAAAATACAATAAATATCCCTGGAATAGGCACATAATCACCATTTTGTTCTCTATTACACTAGAAAATACTAAAGGTATAATCTTTTATACATTAAACTGGCATCAAAGCAGCCACTTTTATAAAAGTATGTAATGTAACAAACAGTTCTCTAGAAAAATATGGAAATGTATATGAACATTTTAGTATGCAAAGTTGTGGCTTAGTAACTGCATTTGAAGAAATTTACACTCAAAAAGTAATAGAACAATATTGCCAAAATGTATATCCATGTCTACACATTCTAATATTATTTATAATAAGGGATATTTTCAAAGATTGGTATGTTAAACAAAGAGGGGTTTGATTCATTATGGCATATCCATACAATGAAACCATATTTAGTCATTAAAACTGATCTTGTAAATGTTTAAGCTAATGTTAAATGGTTTACTATTACTTAGGGACAAATGAAGATTTATAATTAGGTAAAGGGTGCTTAAAAATATATTGCTAAATGTCAAAGGCAAGTTACCAAAGTTGAAATATATCTAGAGTAGTGTACTTTAAATTGTTAACAGTCATTATCTCTACATATAAACAAACATTTGAATATAAATATTAAGACCACATGAACATATCTTGTTCAAATGAAAAGATTCATGTTGTGATTTTTTTCTTAAATTATTAATATATTTGTTTCTGCAGGTGTGCTAAAGTCACAATAAATCAATAAATAAATCAATTACTGAGTGAGTTTTTATTACTGAAGTACCATTATTAAAAATATAATTTAAATATCCTAGTTTTCACTTATACAATATGTTCAACAAGAGGCTACCATTTTTCAGCCTGGCACAATGGCGTGTGCCTGTAGTCCCAGCTATTTGGGAGGCTGAAGCAGGAGTATCACTTGAGCCTAGGAGTTCCAGGCTATGGTGCATTATGATCTTCCCTAAGAATAGCTACTGCACTTTAGCCTGGACAACATAGTGAAATTTTGTCTCTTAAAAAAATTAAATAGGCTGGACACCATGACCCACGCCTATAATCCTAGCACTCTGGGAGGCCGAGGTAGGAGGATAGCTTCAGTTCAGGAGTTCAAGACCAGCCGGAGCAAGAATGAGACCACTTCTCTACTAAAAATAGAAAAAATTAGCCGATTGTGGTGGCATGCATCTGTAGTCCCAGCTACTCTGGAGGCTGAGGCAGGAGGATCGCTTGAGCCCAGGAATTTGTGAGCTAGGCTGGTGCCACAGCACTCTAGCCCTGGCAACTGAGCAAGATTTGTCTCAAACAAAAAAAAAATTTAAAAAAACTAAACAAAAATATTTAATTAAAAAAGATTCTAACTGTTAAAAATATTTTTTAGCATTGTATTTAATCACTATAGAATGGACTCTATTGTGTTCATATGTAATGAATAGATACTGCATACAGTATTAAAAATACTTGAGGGGTTCTATACTCATATGCTGAAAATAATACAGAAATATAAAGGTGAAATTTGAGTTTCTTCTAATTTTAAATGAATACTAGTTACTTAGCTCAACTGATCAAAGGAGCAACATTCCCTATGTAAGCTTTAGATATAATGGTATATCTCATCATCTTCAGTGATTTCAACATTGTTTCATGAATTGTTACACCAGGTACTTTTTCCTTCATAGACCTCTGGCTCGTTTTGCCTTTCTTATTTTAAGATTTTTCCCCATAGTCTTAAGGATGATACAGGGATCATATGAAATGAACAACAGAGGATGTTAATTTATTTTTGCTAGGCCTCACTCCTCTTCAAATACCTGGCTAACATCCAAATTGATAATTTTCTCAGTCTTCTCCTGAGAACCAGGTCCCATAACCAACCAATTAAAATATGATTGCCGAAGTTGATCTTGCACATGGATTCATTAGTGCTCTGTTATTGTTTATCCCAAAAGTCATTAAGCATTTGTTTGCCTTAATGAATATTTCTGAAATTATGTACAGAAAAACACATTAAAGGTGCTATGTGTAATTTTTTTCCTACAGAAAATTAATGGAAATAGTCCTCTGTGAAATGTCAGAATAGCCTATCGAAAAGTAATTCTAGAAATTTTTTTCATTTATAATGCAAAACTTGTATCTAAAGATTTGGTGTTAAGATTGTGGGTAGAATATTTGAAGATTCCAGATTTTGGACAATGTTGGGGAAAACATGAGGAAACTATTTCATTGGATTTTTTTAGATGAAAAATCAAGATCTTTATGAGGAAATCTGCAATTCTGTGGGAGGCAAGAAAAAGCAGTTACTTCTCCATGTAGCATTGATTCACTACATGATTTTGATTTAAGAGAATTGAGCTCATTATTTTGTATTCAATATTTAACCTCTAAGCATCAAAATTTTAAAATAAGTAAGTATTTTCAATTAATTTTTATGTGATATTTCAGCTTCTATTTATTCCATTCTATTGATTATACAACATTGATTACTCTTCTCTGGTACATTTATTTTTATCTATTTCACATATATAATAGTTAAATCAATAAACTAAAACGTGGAACCATTTTAAATAGTAATTTCTAGTAAGTATCTGAAATACTTGAAAAACAGCATGCTTTCCTTAATATTGATACATTTATAGCTTAGAAAAATATGATATATATTATTGGTGAGGGTGTCCAAGATAGTTACTAAATAACATATGTAAAGTATTTGCTGGTTTCATATCTGATTTTCATATATAAAGTATTCATGTACTTCATTAAAATATTTTCTGACTATGCTGTTTGATATCTAACTTCATTTAAAAATATTATTAGGGATTTTGAAACAATCAACTGAAAAACACTACATTAATTATATTTTAATGAAAGACCCTCTTTTTAAAAAAATCAAGAATTAAGATAGAAATTTAGGAGGCTTCAGAGTTATCCAGAAATACATGTGTGGTGTATTAGAAAAAAAATTGAATACTATTTATATAAAACATTGTTTACATGTTTATAACACAACCTTAGAATGACTTACACATTGATTTTTTTTTATAAGGGGCAAGAAATAAACTAAAAGAGGTTGCAGTGGCTACTTCACAAAAACAGACATTTAGAATTTTCACTACAAAATTGGGTTGATCATTGATTTCTGTAATCAGTCAGAATTTTTATTCCTGGAAAAGATAAAATAAGAAAAACATAATGCCTGCTGTATTTTAGCTAAGTAATGAAGCATTAGAAGTCTTTATGTTCAACTAGTAAATTTCCCAAAACTAAATGTAAGATATGGAGATAGAGTAAACATGTAGCAAACACCAGTATTAAGCCTAAAAGACATATCTTGAAAGATATGAGAGAATTATAGAAAATGGGTAATATATACAGAGACTATTTTAAAAGTACCAGCTGCTTCATGTTAAAATACAAGGATACCTGAAAAAATTTGTGTAAATATATATGATTGTCTTTAAACTCGTTGTTTTACTGTTTTCCACGCTGATTTTATTAGTAAGATCTGACAGAAATCAACCACCAGAAATGAAAAATAGAACATCCATAACAGATTTCATCCTCCTGGGTCTGACAGATAATCCAGAACTACAGGCTGTGATTTTCTTGTTTTTATTTCTCACATACGTACTGAGTGTTACCGGAAATCTAACTATCATCACTCTCACCCTGCTCGATCCCCACCTGAAGACCCCCATGTATTTCTTCCTCAGGAATTTCTCCTTCTTAGAAATTTCATTTACTTCTGTCTGTAATCCCAGATTTTTGATCAGCATTCTAACTGGGGACAAATCCATATCCTACAGTGCTTGTGCAGCTCAGCTATTTTTCTTTATCTTCCTTGGATCAACAGAGTTTTTCCTCCTGGCCTCCATGTCCTATGACCGCTATGTGGCTATTTGCAAGCCTCTACATTACACAACCATCATGAGTAACAAGATCTGCTACCAGCTTGTCATCGGCTCTTGGCTGGCTGGTTTCTTGGTCATTTTCCCACCTCTGGCCATGGGCTTACAGCTGGATTTCTGTGACTCCAATGTCATTGACCACTTTACCTGTGACTCAGCTCCTATGCTGCAAATCTCTTGCACAGACACCAGTACTCTAGAGCTCATGAGCTTTATTTTAGCTTTGTTTACTCTCATGTCCACTTTGACATTAATAATTCTCTCCTACACTTATATCCTGAGAACAATTCTGAGAATCCCCTCAGCTCAGCAAAGAAGAAAGGCCTTCTCAACCTGTTCCTCACATATGATTGTTGTCTCTGTCTCCTATGGAAGCTGCATCTTCATGTATGTGAAAACATCAGCAAAGGAAGGAGTTGCTTTGACAAAAGGGGTAGCTATGCTCAATACCTCTGTTGCTCCTATGCTGAATCCATTTATTTACACTCTAAGGAACCAGCAGGTGAAACGAGCATTTAAGGATGCTGTGAGAAAAACACTTTCTTCAAAAAAATTGATCTGAATGCAATTTATAACTGAAACACACATTTTTTACCAAAGAATTAATACATTTCAATTTTTAGTTCTTCTCTGTCTTCTTACTTTTATCTCTTCTCAGAAATACAACTACTCACACTATTTTTAATATAATGTTCTTATGTTACAAGTCTTTCTGTGAATCTCTATATAATATCATTAGGTAATTAATTATCTTATGCACTTTCTTATGGTATAATTCAAGGGAATGACTAAAGTAGCTTCCTATATTTATGTATACACTTGAAATAAAATAATTGTGATATTTATCACTTCCCAACTAATTTAAACAGAATATGATATTATATGTCTTTAGCTGTTAAATCACATAAGTGAATATAGGAACGTACATACATATGTATGTACTTACATATGCGTTTGTATCTCTGTGTCAATATTTGTATACATATATATATATATATATAACACATACACACAAATGCCCATTGTTTTAATGGGTTTTTTCTTCAAAATGACAGAGGAAAGTTATAGAACACAGAAATAACTGATACATAAACATTGAGTTAAATAATATAAATGGGGGCATTAATTTTTGTATTTATCAGGATATTTAACTCATATTTTACCTATATCTTGTGTAAAATAGAAAAAATTAATTACATATTTGTCATCATGACAGTAAATAATTAAGAATTAGAATAACCTTTACTAGTTTTTCTTTTGTTTTTAGAGCAATTTATTGTGAATGCTTAAATAAGAAAAAATAATATAACAAACTATGCCATTAAGAATAATTTCATGAGTGTAGAACTTTTCCAATTACAGTTATTACTTAAAGGAAAGGGCAATAATATTTAATTCCACTTCTATAAAACATTTCTACAAGGAGTTAGCAACATTTAGCTTGTGAACAGTACTCTCTGTGGACTTTTATCCAAGACTGTGATTTATAACTCTATAACCACAAAATATTTTGGCTTATAGTATTGTTTTCTCTCTTTTATCAGTTGTCTTAGACTGGCTTTGATAAAACTTGTCCATTGTATTATGTGGGATATTAGTTGTCAACTACACATGAAAATAAAACCAGTTTATGAAAAAAAGATTTATTAGATTGATAATCATAGGAAGACTTGCAAGTTGTGGAAAATAATGTTTAGCTCAGGAGTCAGAAAAAAAGGCTTATATATGCTACAACTTAATTTTTCTCAATCTCACTTTTACATGCTTCTGTCTCTACCTGTTTTTTTATATCATATCGTTATTTATTTTTTTCTTTAATCAATGCACTTTATTTTATTTTATTTTTTTATTTCAGTATATTATGGGGGTACAAATGTTTAGGTTACATATATTGCCCTTTCCTACCCTCCCCCCTGAGACAGAGCTTCAAGTGTGTCCATCCCCTAGACAGTAAGCATCGTATTCATTACATATGTATATACCCATCCCCTCCTCCCCGCTCCCAAATGCCCAATGCCCGATAAATGTTATTCCTATATGTGCATTTAGGTGTTGATCAGTGACACCAATTTGCTGGTGAGTACATGTGGTGCTTATTTTTCCATTCTTGGGATACTTCACTTAGTAGAATGGGTTCCAGGTCTATCCAGGAAAATACAAGAGGTGCTATATCACCATTGTTTCTTATACCTGAAATGATATAGAAAATTTCTTTTCTTATTTCTTAATGATAAATTTGTCTTTTGTTACATAAATAGTACAGCACCTTGAAGTCTCCCATTTATTCTTTTTTATTAAAAATATACCTTTTATTTCAAGATAAAACCATTTATTCTTTTTTAATTCATGACACAATGAATAGAGACTCTAGTCACCAACTCCAATAGAAGTGTCAGTTGAAAAGGGTTGATTGGCCCATTTTTGTGTAGGTGTTAATCACTGACCATCTCTTTGATTCAAGAGGGTCACTTATATTATTCTCAGCCATAGTGTGTTGGTTAGTTTATGCATGCTGGAGTTAGACTGTTTGGGTTTGTACTCTGGCTCTGTTTACAAGCTTGAGACTTTGCTGGCCATCCTGAAAGTGCTTAGTAATGTTAGCTATTATCATTGACATTGTTAACTTCTATTTACAGTCTGCCTGGGTCACATTGTTCTTTGAGAGGTCGAGTTGAGGGCTGGCAGCTACTCTTGCTTGAAAGTGAAAGGAAAATAGTTTTGGGGTAAATCAAATGCCATTAAATTTATATCAGCTAAATCTATTTGGCCAATGTAATTGTATAGTAAGCATGGCTACCTGCATATACAGAGACACAAGGGAAAGGCCACCGAGGGTGCATTAAAAACTCTTAAAGGGTGGCATCTCCTGGGTAAGCTTATGAGAGTGAAGGAATGGCCTTATGCCTTGCCTGAGTTTCACATATTTTATCAGATATAGATCCCTACCAATCATAATCAAAAGAGAGTCAAATATATAAAGCATAATGTATTAACACATTTAATCACTTAAAAATGGTTACTAGAGCTGGAATATTCATGTGCCCTATGAAGGGAGCCTTATTCTTAGCATCTGCATACTAGGGCAGCTGAGAATCTTTGGACAATAGGATGGTATAGAAAATGAATATCATAGTTCATTTTTTTTAACTAGACATGAAGATACATGATAAATCATTCTGATACAGGAATGTGGACCCCAAGACTGGGTCCACCTGAAGGCCAAGTGAGTTCTTGGCTTTGCACAGGAAAGAATTCAAGAGTTAGCTGACAGATTAAAGTAAAAGCAAGTTTATTGATGTAACAAAAAAACAGAAGTAAGGCTTGCTCCATAGGCAGAGCAGTGGTTTTCTCTAAGAGCAACAGAGAGTAGCCCCTTGCGAGTTTCTGGAGTTCTTTTTTATTAATATATTTTTAATTTAATTTTATGTTAAGTGGGAGAAGGATTATTCATAACATTTCTGGGAAAGGAGTGGGAAAAGATGGTTCCTCCTCTTTTTAAACCATATGGGGTAACTTCTAGGAGTTTCCATGGTATTTATAAACTGTCATGGCAGTGGTGGGAGTTTCTTTCAATATGCTAATGAATTATAAGCAAGGTACAATGAGCACTGAGGGTGACCTGAGGTCATTTTTTTTAATTTGTAGCCATCTTGGTTCTAGGTGGTTTTGGCCAGCCCTTCCACCGCCGCCTCTTTTATCAGAGATCTTGGTTCAAGTCTTATGACTCTTTATCAAGCAAGGCCTGCCAGTTTCCTATCTCAGGCCCTGTGATAAATCTACATAACCCAAACAAAATGTATTTCTTCACTAGATTATACTGAATGAATATGGCTATATTATGATATTTTATTGTATTAATGATGCAGCTAATTATACCTAAGTGATTTGCAGCAAGCTAATCTTGCATCTCTGTTGGTTTTATAAACTGTCAAATCAGGTTAATACTCTATAATTCATGGAATTTTTTTATTTGTTTGAAGAGAGTGAATTAGGTCATTTAAAGTGTTTGTTTCAGGAACTCAATAAATATTTATTATTATTTAACTATATAATCACTTTGTTTAGTACATTCTTCATCCTTAGATTTAAAGAACACTGCATTTCCTCTCTCTTCTCTTGTTTAGGACATTCTTTTCCCAGTTTACCCATTAAATATTTGTCTTCTATAACTAAATCGTTGACAATATTTTTATGCTCTCATGCTATATACCCTCTCTTTTAAAGTTGTATTTCAGAGTTTAATACTGTATTTTGAGGTAATGAATTGTAAATCTATGCTTAACCTACTTTTTATCATGTGCCTAAGGACTAAATATCTGATTTTCTAATTTTTATCATAAAGAGGTTGCTTGGGGCCGGGTGCGGTGGATCACACCTGTAATCCTAGCTCTGGGAGGCCGAGGCGGGAGGATTACTTGAGCTCAGGAGTTCAAGACCAGCCTGAGCAAGAGTGAGACCCCATCTCTACTAAGAATAGAAAAAATTAACCAGTCAACTAAAAATGAAACAAAAAATTAGCTGGGCGCGGTGGCACATGCCTGTAGTCCCAGCTACTTGGGAGGCTGAGGCAGGAGGATTGCTTGAGCCCAGGAGTTTGAGGTTGCTGTGAGCTAGGCTGACACCACGGCACTCACTCTAGCCCGGGCAACAAAGCGCAACTCTGTCTCAAAAAAAAAAAAAAAAAAAAAAAAGGTAGCTTGGGTAGTAGATAGCATAACCAAATTCTCTTTTGGCTCTTACCCACACAACCACCTCAAATAAGCCTACTATCTCATAAAACACTGCATCTTTGCTTTGCAGAACCACATAAAAGATGATTATCCTAGTCATAACAACATTTATGGAGATTGTCCCCACAAGCCATCCTTCTATATATCATATCTGGAACTTCCAAGGCAAATATCCTAACTATATTTCTATATGCGTATGTGACTGCACATCAAGACCAAATTTCAAAAACTGAAAGTTTTGCCTTCTTCCTCCTACCGAATTTGCTTTCTACCTGATCGTTTATTTGTTTAATTACCTACTTTATAAAACCATAAACCCAGGGTTTATCTCTTCCCACTTCTTTTCCTATTCTTACATTAAATTTTTAAATCAAATCCTGTTTGTTTTATTATACTTTTACATATTTTTCACATCATCTTACTGATCTCTGTACCAAATGAATTATGTTAGGAAGACAGAAAATACTCAATATATTTCAAATTCTCCAAGTTTGTAGTTTGCCTTCTGACTTTTTTAATATTGCATTGCAGTTTCTTAATGGATTCTCTCAACACCCATTTCTTTTTTATTTTCATGAAGTCAAATTCATCAATTTTTTAATATGGCTTGTGTTTCTTGTGTCCTAACTAATAAATCTGTACCTTATTTAAATGTCTCCACATTTTTTAAATTTTCTCATTAGTTTTAGAGCTTTATCTTTAAGATAATCCTTTAATCTACTTCAACTGTTTTTATGATATGAAGTAGTATAGTCTTTTTAAATTTGTTAAGCAAATTTTCCTGAAACTTTTGTTTAAAATCTTGCCTTTTGTCCCATTGATTATATGCTCATTTTAGTTGAAAATAGATTAAATTAATGTATGTTTGAGTGGGCAGTCTAATATCTATGAATACTTTCTAAATAACTGTAACTGAAAAATGAATTCTGCAGTCACCTAGTGGAAGTACACCTATCTTCCTCTTTTACAAACTGCTTTTGCTATTAGAAGACATTAAAACTAAGTGTGCTCTTATAATACTAGCTATTAATAAAAAACAAAATTAAATATTTTACAAGCCCAGTATTACCCTCATACCAAAGTCAGACAAGGATGCTCCAAAAGAAAATTACAGACCAGTATTTTGATGAACATAGATGCAAAAATTTTCACCAAAAATACTAGCCATACTTTTCAATAGCACATTAAAAATTTCATTCACCATGATCAAGGGGAATTTATCCCAGGGATGCAAGGATGGTTCAGCATACATTAATCCATAAAGGTGACACACCACATTAACAGAATGACGGATTATCTCAATAGATGCAGAAAAAGAGTTTCATAAAATAGAACATATTTTCATGATAAAAATTCTTAGCAAATTAGTTATAGAAGGAAAGTACCTCAACACAATAAAGGCCACACCTGGCAAATCACAATTAACATAATGCTCAACCAGGAAAATGTGGATTTTTCCTCTAAACTCAAGAACAAGACAATGATATCCATTATCACCACTTCTATTCAATGTAGTGCTGGAAGTCCCAGCCTAAGCAATTAGGCAAGAGAAAAAGGTAAAACACATACAAATTGGAAAGGAGGAACTTAAATTGTCCTTTTTTTCAGACACATAATTTTAAATATAGAACACCTTAAAGACTCCACCAAAAAAAACCTATTAGAACTAATTGAATAAATGCCTTAAAGTTACATGATATAAAATCAACACACAAAAATCAATAGCATTTCTATGCACTAACAACAAAGTATTAAGAAAACAATCCCTTTTATAATACTTACCAAAAAAAAAAATACTTAGGAATATATTTAACTAGGGCCTGCAAAAAGACAACCACTCTAACACAAAAATCCGGCAAACCATATGCAAAATCCCTCAAGCTATAACCTTCCTCTGCTCTTCACACCTTTGGACGGGCAGGTACTACTATTTTAAGGAGGCAGATAGATCAGAGACCTTACCTCCTTTTCCTGTACTATCAAAAGCCCCAAAAAGTTTCTCTAGCAACCAGATTCCAGGAGCATTTTCTCTCCAATTGAAAGCCCATCACTACCTTCACTCAAGGAACAGAGTAATTAGGAGCCTAATGAAACAACCCCACCAAGACAGCAGCCACCAACCTGCTGGAGAGAACTGAGGCAGAACCGCTTTCTGCACCAGGAGCATTCCTCACTGCACCATGGGGGCTGGCATTTTGGCACATACCAAACGGAAAGTCTGTGGGGGCCTGTTCATAAACATGACTTTCATTTCCCTTTGTTACTGACCTAAAGAAACACACCTTCTAACTGGCCCTCCAAAACCTAATTTTATATGATTTGAAACCATTCACAGTTTGAGATGTTGCTTTTTATTTGTTGTTGGTGGTGGAGTTGTTTATAGAGACAAGCTCTTGCTATGTTGCTCAGGCTGGTCTCCAACTCCTGGGCTCAAGTGATCCTCCCGCCTCGGCCTCCCAAAGTGTTGGAATTACAAGCATGAGCCACTGTGCCTGGCCTGGGATGTTGCTTTTAAATACATGTGTTTAAAAATGTCAGAAGCTAACATTTCAAAGCAGTAATACATTAAAGTAGTGATTCTTAATTGTGTGAACTGTTTTTGCAAGTCATGCAAGTAACGATGGTGTTACAAGTCACTGTCTGTACACAGAATAAATAATATGTCTGACCTACGCTAGTTCTTCTGTTTTTCAAATGTACATACATTATCCTGTGAATAACAAAATATGAATTAATTTTGTAATATCACCATATACATAGTAATTTCTATACATAGTGAATATTTTACCAAATATTATAGCTTGAGGGATTAGGTTAGGCCAAATATTTTGATTATTAATAAACATATGTCCCTATATCCTTAGAAAGTGTAGTAGGAAATTGAATCAGACTTGTGTAGTATTTTTCTCATTAGCATGGGCATCTGGCCTCTGTTTGATACTGTTGTTCTACCTTACTGTCTCAAAGGAAATTGTCTCTCTGTTGCCATCTCTTTTGGTTACTTTGCCCAAGTTAATTACACAGACAGTTCATTAGTGACGTTTGAACGTGGTCACTAAGGATCTTTTACTTTATTAATTCAGGTGATCCCAGTGCAGCTCCAAGAGATAAAGCAGAAAACATAAATATTGTTATTTGGTGTGTAGAAAATCTAACTTCCTGCTCAGAAAGATCAGAGCATCTACTTTTCTCAAACCAAAAGAAATTCTTTTGTTCTCCCTTACATTAAATTTTCTTACCATCATGACAGAGACCAAAGGAAATGTTTCCAAGTTTTAAAATAAGAAAGAATCTCTAAAGAGAGCTTTTATGTGATGTCAAAATGAGAAACTAGGAGACCTCAAGACTCCAGAAGATGCTTGTATAGTAAATGGTGTTAAACCAGCACAAAGTCAAGTGTGTCTTAACACAGCACAGTTAAATCCACTAGGGAGCTGCCATCTGAAACTATGAGAAATTTTCGATAGAGTAAGTACTCTACGGTCAATATGACAATTACTTTCTCTTTTGAGAGATAAGGGAAAGAAATATTTGTTGGTATATTCTTCTCTAATTTTGTTAATTAAGCTTGTTTCAACTTTTTAATGTGGAAAACTGTGGTAGACAGGCTTTGAAACTATTAAACAACCCTTTGATAAGACTAATGTCATAGCCAGCATATATTTATGCATCCTTGTGTAGCAACAGTTGTGGTAATTTGTGCAGTGTAATTTAAAGGACACACAAATCCTTGGGATATATTCCCAAAAAAAAAGGTTACATTGATTACAATTTTAACATTTTACAACAAATTGTAAATGTTATTTTATGATTAAAAGTTTAAGCAGAAATAATACAATTCCTCTTATTAGTTCAACAAAAATGTTCCTTTAATATATAAATGAGATAAATTATTGATAGGCCTTTATTTGTTGTTCATGATGCACTGCAGAAAATGATCAAGGTGGAGAAGACTATTATTTCACTGAGACAGTTTTTGCCTCGTGTGTGTTTAGAGGGGAAAGTATGAAAACGGAGATGATGGAAAGGATACCAACTCTTACTGACTTCATACTTTGTTCTACTTATTGCACTTTTTGTGTCCTTAAAATAGTTGGGACATAATTAGTTCTTAAATAAACCAAAATCAAAGAATAAGACATAGTATATTATCAGCACACTATTTTACTTGTATAAAAGAGAAATCATTAATAAAGTGATTTTATCTAACAAAGTCAAAAACAGGATTTTCATAAAAGAAAGAGGATTGAGGGGATATGGAAAATCTCAGAGAATTTGAAAACCAAGAATTCTGGCTTTCTTTCCTGAAATAAGATGATGTGAGAGGCTTGCAAAAATCCTAGTCTTTGGGGGACAGAGGGGTCATCAAAGGAAACAGTTTTAGTTTTATGGATTTTTTGAAAAACCTTGAGAGTTTCACTAAGAAGTGTGTGTGACAGGCTGCAATATTGGCCAGTATGTTTTGTTAATGTCTTCACCCTAGTTATGCCAAGTCTGCATCATTGCCCTTAAAGGGATGTCCATTAGGTTTCCTGCATAAATCTCCATGTCCCTATGATGTCCCTTTAAAGCAAGGAGGGCCCTGCCATATGTACCTCATGGGATTTTATAAGACACATGTCCATAGGAAGGAGGAATTTATTTTCCCAGACCCAGAGGACTCATGATATTTGCAGTCATTTTTAAAATGCAAACTGAGTGAAAAATCATTCATATAACAAACTAATTTGTATCTCCTGGGGAGATACTGTTTCATTCAGTCATGGAGAAATAGCAAGAATCCTAGAGACTGTGTTTCAGATAAGACATATGTTCATAGCTACCATTATAAATAATCAATGCTGGCTGAGGACAAGGAGCAATTATTGCTCCATGAACAGAAATAGTGTCATTTCCTCTTGCTGAGGAATGCACATAATGGTGAGAGATGACGTCAACAAAATGAGACCAATAATGCAAATAAGATGTCAGTTACTATGTTGTCATCCTTATTTGTGTCTGAAATCATAATGTAAATATATAAATTAGGTGAGTTTTTTAATGATATAAGGAACAACACTGATGGGTAATATAGATGATGTTGAGGTTGAACAACAAATGTCCTTAATTGTGTAGGTGGCTCTCACATGTAAATATGCATATGAAACTAAATCATTATACTGCAATTATTCTAATTTCTAATTTCTTCACTATCATCTGACCTCACTTACTGCTTGGCTAAACTTTATTAAGCTTTGAGTCTCAGAAATCTGTATTTGTGACAAATAACTTTGATGATTCTAATTCAGAGAACTATTCACATTAAACAACTTAGTCAAATGCAAGTATTTCTGGAAGAAGATAGTAAAGCATTAGATAAACCCTACAGTGAAAATTTTATTATAAATCAAATGAGTTTTATAATACAGAGCTTAGCCTGGTGCCTGGTTAATAACAGACACTGTATGGAATAGTTAAATTTAAACTAGCTCGCTTCATATTTTGCAATAGCCAGGTGAAAGCAAGTCCTTTCATGGAAGTAAGCGGATATACCCCCAAAGGATGGGGAAGAGAGAAAAGGATCCAGACCTGCTTAACTCCTTGGGAAGAGTGGAGGAAGAGACTATCAGAACAAAGCACTGAATGCAATAAATGCACACAGCTAGTATACCTCAAGGAATCAGGCAAAAGGAGGTTTGGAATTTAGGAAGAGTAGTACAAAGAACAAAGGCTATGGAGGCAAATTTTACATTTGTCATTGCTTGTCTTCTGAAAAAGAAAATATAGTCACACTTAGTCAATATGATACAAGGAATGAAAAAGAATTAAAAGTGTCATTGTGTTTCTGAAGAGAAAAAAGAGATAAGAGACTGGTTAAAGTTGGGATAAAGGATCATGTGGGAAGGTTAAAAGTAGAAAAGGGCAAAATAGAAGTCCAATAATTAAGCAGGTAAATTTTGTCTTTAAGTCACTCAGAATAAGCATTTTATCTCCTTTCCAAATGACATTGCTGAGCTAATGCCTGTAGATGTGATCCACCAATAGCCTATTCACATGCAACTAAAACCAGTGGGTGTAGTCAAATACTACTTTGCAATATGTGCCACAACCTGTTAATAGTTATGGAAGCTACAATTTATTTAGTCTTATGGTCCTCTGCATATACATGTTTAACAGCTTTATTAAAGTATAATACATATACAAAACTGCACATTTTTAATGTATTAAATTCGATGAGTTTGGACATCTGCACACACCCATGGAACCATCACCACAATCAAGGTAATAAATATATCCATTACCCTCAAAGTTTATGTGCATCAATTTAGCTTTAGTGGGTTTTTATTTTTGGTTTTTCTTTTTTTTAGTTTTTAGGAGTTTTTTAATATAAAATTTAATGTGATATCTACCTTCTTAAACTTTTTCAGTGCACAATGCATTGTTGCTAACTATAGGCACCATGTTGTGCAGCAGAGCTTTAGAACTTATTCATCTTGCATAACTGAAATTTGTAACTATTGAACAGCAACTCCCCATTTTCCCATCCCTTCATCCTCTGGCTACTAAGATTCTAACTCTGTCCTTCTATGAGTTTGGCTGTTTTAAATACCTCATATAAGTGGAATCATGCAGTATTTGTCCTTGTGTAGCTGGCTAATTTCACTTAGCATAGGGTATTCTATGATCATCTATGTGTTTAGATATTATAGGATTTTCTTCTTTTTAAAACTGAAAAATATTTCATTGTTTTTAAATGCCAGATTTTATTTACCCATTCATCTGTTGATGGACATTTGGGTTATTTCCAAATCTCAGCTACCGTGAACAATGTTCAATGAACATGGAAGTGAAAATAGTTCTTTGAGATCCTTTTTTCTGTTCTTTTGCATATATACCCAGCAATGGGATTGATAGATCATATACTAGTCCTATTTGAAATTTTTTGAGGAACTTTTTATAGTGTTATCTTTGGTGGCTGTACCATTTTACATTCCCACCAACAGTTTGCAATAGTTTCTATTTCTCCATGTACTAGCAAAAAGTTATCTTTGTTTTGTTTTCTAATTTTTTTTGTAAAAGCCATCCTAATAAGTGTGAGGTGATATCTCATTGTGGTTCAATTTGCATTTCCTTAATGATTAGTGATGTTGAGCATATTTTCATACACTTGTTGGCCATTTGTATGCTTTCTTTGAAGAAATGTCTATTCAATGCCTTTGCCCATTTTTAAATTGAATCACTTTTTTTTGGCTACTATATTGTAGGAGTTTTTATATGTAATTTGGAGATTAGCCACTTATCAGATATATGGTCTACAAATATTTTCTCCCATTTTGTAAGTTGTTTTCTAAATCTAAAAGATTCTACCTTGAAAATAACCATAAATATAGCAGTAATTCTAATCATCACATTGCAGCATGAGCCTTCTACCTTTCAGTATTGTCTGAAACTTTAAAACAATTTTTTTTAAATTTTTAAACTTTAAAAAAAAACTTTAAAAAATTTTACTTTTTAAAAGATAAAAATACAGGCCGGGCGCGGTGGCTCACGCCTGTAATCCTAGCACTCTGGGAGGCCGAGGCGGGTGGATAGGTCAAGGTCAGGAGTTCGAAACCAGCCTGACCAAGAGCGAGACCCCGTCTCTAAAAAAAAAAAAAAAAAAAAAAGATAAAAATACAAATTAAGTTAAATTATGAAAAAGTATATGAATTCATTCATTCAAAAATTATTGAACACATGTATGTGTCAGGCACAGCTTCTGTACCAACAAAGGATATAACAGAGAAAAAACAAAGCCTCTGTTCTTAGAGTTAATTTTCTAATGACCCTAAAGATCCAGTGATCCTAAGAATATTGGGATATTCTTGAAATTCTCAGATGTATCCATACATACAATCTATGTGAATTCCAGCTGATTTTAGTGAAATAAGATAACCCAAAGTCTCTCAGGTAAGAGGAATAAATCTTTAGGTAAGCCTTGAAAAAGAAAGGCAAGTGGAAAGTAAAACAACCTCAGTGTCTAAAACAATTCTAAGTATCTAACAAGGAAGGGGTCAGGAGAGAGATGATTACCAGAAACAAGTGTACAAACAACAACAACAACAAAAACAGATAAAGAATTACAATATTAAGGGTAAAGAGTAGTTCACAGGCCAAAGAAAAACTCTGGACTAGACACTAGAAGAAGAGGATTTGCAGAGCTTAGAATCGGAACTATTCAAACCTTTTGTTTAATAATGCACTCGAAATGACAGCACAGTTTGAAACAGATGTGAGCATGAGAACTTTGAACCAACTGACCAGACCACACATGAAGGAATATATCATACTCTCAGTATATAGACAACTGTGTTTTATTTTGTCATTAAATTTATTAAGAACCCTGTATATGCCAGATATCAAAGAAAATATGAGTATACAAGATGTTGTCTCCACTTTAAATAAGTTAATAGAAACATACAGGAAAAATGTAAATATAGTGCAGAATATAATACAATGTGATATATTCCAAAACAGAGTAAGTAGCAGGTACTTGAAAAGAACACAGGACCATAATTTCACATTATCTGTGTGGGTAAATGAAAATTTCCTTGAGGAGCTGATACCAAAGCAGAATCCTGAAGGACTAATAGGCGTTATTCAGTCAAAAGATTCTCCTCTGCAGAAGAGATACCATGTAGAAAATATGAAGAATTGGGAGTAGTCAATGTTAATGGAACTTAAGTCATAAGGAAGAAAGGTAAGAAAATGGCAAGTGATAAAATGGGAGAATCAAGAAAAGTCCTGTCCATGAAGAGCCTTGAAGTCTACACAAAAGTGATTAATCTATATCAAGAAATAATAACACCAGAAGAAGAGAAGGCTTAGAATATGACTACCTAGAGCATGTATTAGTAGTAAGTGAGATGTCTGTGGAACATCCAATTTGTGTTGTATACTTAGGGATGCTTTTTACGAAAGATGTATCTGGTCTTTGAAATATATCACATTAATGGTAATTAATTAAATGGTAATGGTAATAAATGGTAATTAATCACATAAATGGTCAATTGGACTAGGTAAAATCACCCTTGTAGAGTAGAGGGTAAGAAGAATGGCAAACAGAAAACAAGAAGTCAGGGGTCTGGAGACAGATTATTGGGGGATATCAATATCTCACAGATGAAGAGAGAAGAGACTAGAAAGAGAGACACTAAAACAAAAGATCTGCAACTAGGAAGAATATCAGAATGATGGCATGGAACCCCTTTAAATAATGATTGAAATATTATTTTTCAATGCTATGGCAATGCCAGGCAAGATAAAAACTGAACTGTGCCCTTAGCGTCAATAGTAATGAAGTCCTTGCAGGAGTTAGGAAAGCTAGAGGAAGTGGAAATGAAAGTCAGGACACAAAGGGTTAATAAGCCTAAATTGAGTGGGGGTCAGATAATAAGGAGACACTCATGTCTTTTTAAAGGAATTATTAACATAATGAAAAAAGACACAGCCTAGAAGACTATATATAGTCATGTTAATTGTAGATTAGCTTCTGGGACTTTGAGAGAAAAGGAACTACAGTTAACTGAGCATAAAGTGACAGCATGTGAGAATATTCCTTTTGTAAATACCTTAACCCAAGTTATTCTCATACTACAGATAAAACAGTTGTACATCAAACCATCTATACATACCATAGTGCTGAGTGTGAGGAATACAAACAAAGAAAAATAAAGAGACTAGGGAAAGGCTCTTTAAGTCCAGTGTTGTATCATTGCTATTTGTTTGTTTTCCAGGATAAATGCATCTTTCCCATAAAACAATCCTTGGATAATAACAACTGAAGAGAATTTATGTTCTTAATTACCTGTATATCTCCTATATCCAGAGTTTGTCCTGGACAAAGAACTTTTAAGTACCCATAAAATGACATCCTCATTTTCTAACCCATGTGTAAATCTCATCCACATAATGCTCTACAATCAGACACGTTTGTAAATTCTGTAGGGCAAGGAATGATCAAAGAAAAAGTTGGATTGCTTTATAATAACATGAATTCTAAAGAAAACCTCCAATGTTTATATAAAAAATTCAGAAAGACTATTGTAATAGGGGAGATATTGATTATTATATGAAGGGTGAAAATAAATGTAGGCTGGTTTGTTTGGCCTCTGCGTGTATAGTCTTTTGCTATAGAAATTGAATATCTCCCTCCTCATATATCTTGATTTTTACATGAGGATTGGTTAGACATCGAAGGTCAGTGATGAGAAACCACACAGCAGTAACAACTTTCATCCTGCTGGGACTCACAGATGACCCACAGCTGCAAATTCTACTTTTCATCTTTCTATTTCTCACCTACATGTTGAGTGTAACAGGGAACCTGACTATTATCACCCTCACCTTGGTAGACCACCACCTAAAAACTCCTATGTACTTTTTCCTCAGAAATTTTTCCTTCTTAGAAGTCTCATTTACCACAGTCTGTATTCCTAGATTCCTGTACAGTATATCAACTGGGGACAACACCATCACCTACAATGCGTGTGCAAGTCAAATATTCTTTGTTATTTTCTTTGGAGCAACAGAATTTTTCCTCTTGGCAGCCATGTCCTATGACCGCTACGTGGCCATCTGCAAACCCCTTCATTATATGATCATCATGAACAACAGGGTGTGCATGTTATTAGTCCTCTGCTGTTGGGTGTCTGGACTGATGATTATTGTCCCACCACTTAGCTTGGGTCTCCAGCTTGAATTCTGTGACTCCAATGCCATTGATCATTTCAGCTGCGACGCAGGTCCCCTCCTAAAAATCTCATGCTCAGATACATGGGTAATAGAACAGATGGTTATACTTGTGGCTGTATTTGCACTCATTATCACCCTAGTCTGTGTGATTCTGTCCTACTCATACATAATCAGAACAATTCTGAGATTCCCCTCTGTTCAGCAAAGAAAAAAAGCCTTTTCCACCTGCTCATCCCACATGATTGTGGTTTCCATTGCCTACGGAAGCTGCATCTTCATCTATATCAAGCCCTCAGCAAAGGACGAGGTGGCCATAAACAAAGGAGTGTCCGTGCTCACTACTTCTGTGGCACCCTTGTTGAACCCCTTCATCTACACCTTGAGAAACAAGCAAGTGAAACAAGCCTTCAATGACTCTATAAAGATGATTGCATTTCTCTCAAAGAAGTAGAAATTTTGATGAATTAGAGTAAAATGAAAGAAGAAAATTCCCTAAATATTGTCCTACTTCTAGCTTATTTCATTTTGTTCTGCATACAATTCAGTCATATTAACCTTCTCTGTAACATTTAATATTGCATCCAGATCTCATCTTTATCAAACTACTTATTCTTTCAAAACAAACCTATACATAGTGTTTTCCCTCACTGTGAAACTAAAAAATATATTTCTAAGAAATTACATTTTTCTGCACCTCTGACCCACCTCTTTTCTTCATTATTCTAGGGAAGAAAAGAAAGTACTAATGCTTAAAAGTGTACAAATTATCTAGAAGTTAATTTATATAGTAATAGTATTAGTTTCTCTAATACAAAGTCATCAAAATTAATATATTAAATTCAAGAATAAAACAAAAAATAGAAAACACAGCAGAAATATATTAAATATAAATTAAACCAAATAAGGCATTCTGGGCCAATTAAAATACTTGGAAATAGATATATTAATAGTAGTTTAGGATTAATTAGAATTGAAGAAATGGAAACATCTTCATTATCACTAGTAAGATGCATTAGTTCTTTCTCTATGTTACATGAGAGAGAACTTCACTTAAAAGATGTATGTTTAATTTAAAACAAATATAAACATAAAGTCACTTATTATGAGTTATAAAATCAGAATAGATACATAAGAGCAAATTGGAACACCAAAATTTAAGTGCTCATGAAATAAGACAACTATTTATAGCAACAGAAAGGCAACTAAAGGATTTAAGTAGATATTAAAGATATACAACTAAACAGATAGAAAAAAATGAGCAACTACAAATGAAAAAAAATATTAGAATTATATCTAAATGACAATTAAAAGAAATATTCACAGTTAAAGAAGTTACAGTTTTAAGCTATTAATAGTAGCTATTAAAATATTAAATACATTTCATTGCTTCTCAAGAAAACAAAGAAAATTAAATGAGTTTCTACTGATAATACTCTTCCCTTTTTAATTATCATATCTAAAAGAATTACTTCTACAGGCGAACAAATAATACAAAGACTAAATTCTTAAAGAAAGTTGGAAAATACCTTGTATTAAGTTACAAACTCAGGAATTATTTATTTTAAATATTAAAAGTAGGCTTTGAAATTGCAGTAAAACATTCTTTCATATTATTTCCATTGGTATAATTTTGAAAATAACTACCATTTTTGGACTATCAATGATGTGTCAAACTCTTCGCAAACATCATGATTAATACCCTTACCCATACTGTAAATATGTGTTAAGTATGCTGAAATGTAAAAATAAGATTGAGTAAATTGGCCGATATATCATAGGCAGGAAATGATAGAGCCCGATTTCTGATTTCAAGTCATGTTCAATCCACTACACTTTACTGCTTTTCAGGCTGCAGAGTAATATTGGCGGTGGGTGGATGAGAAAATATGCTCTAATTGAAAGTATATGAACTGACACAGGTCTCTCTCTCTCTCTCTCTCTCTCCTTCTACTTCTCTCCAAAAAGACACTTTTAGTCAATCAATTTTTCTGCTTATACTTGTTTTTTCAATTGCTTTGATCAACTTTTAGAAAAAAATTTTTTCTAAACATTTCATAATTTATGCAATAGATTTTATGTGCCATAATCTGTCCTAGAATAGCTTATGTAAGATTTTATGTTTTGATATGAAGCAAGAAGATGAAATAAAACTGCAGTTATCATCTCCCCACCAACACTGAAGCACATTTATTATCAACAGAACCTTCGGTTTTAGTATTCATTTGACCTAAGAACAACACTCAATCTGAGTAAACAATGACAAGATATCACAAATGCAAAGGACTCCTGAAATGTCTCCATTATTTTTTCCTCATTATAAGCCTATTAAATTTCAACCACAGTATCTGTCATCTAATGAAAAATTAAAAGAAATTATTAGAGAGATCAGAAATTGGAAACATAAAAATAAGAATAATAGTCCCCAGACGATTCAGACTGGGAGCCTTTGGCAAACATTTTAAAATAACTATTATAAATATTTTAGAGATGTAGGTAGAATAGGGCAAACAAAATAGAAGAAAACATGCAGAATTAAAAGAGAATTGGAGGCCGGGCGCGATGGCTCATGCCTGTAATCATAGCTCTCTGGGAGGCCGAGGAGGGAGGATAACTCAAGGTCAGGAGTTCAAAACCAGCCTGAGCAAGACCCTATCTCTACTAAAAATAGAAAGAAATTAATTGGCCAACTAAAAAATATATGGAAAAAATTAGCCAGGCATGGTGGCGCATGCCTGTAGTTCCAGCTACTTGGGAGGCTGAGGCAGAAGGATTGCTTGAGCCCAGGAGTCTGAGGTTGCTGTGAGCTAGGGTGATGCCATGGCACTCTAGCCTGGGCAACAGAGTGAGACTCTGTCTCAAAATAAAAAAAATAAAATAAAAGAGAATTGGAAATCCATGTTTAAAAATCAAATGAAAATTCTAAAAGGAAAAAATGCGATATTTGAGATTAAAAATTTGGGGGTGGTTTAAACAAGAAACAGATGAAGATATAATAGATTTGATGTAATTAAAGGCAAGTCAATAAGAAAAATCCATAATCTCAAATTCAGAGAGATTAAAAAAGAAAAGAACCAAACAGAAGTTAAGAGATATGTGAAACACAGGCAAACTTTCTAACATACATGAAGTACCACAAATGATGAGAAAAAACATGACAAAGCAATGTTTGAAGAGATAATGACCAAAGAATTTTCAAAATTGCTAAAGATATATCTACCTACTAATTTATGAAGCTCAGAAAAACCCACCAAGACCCAAACAAAATCATAGCTATGTACCCCATAATCAAATTGTTAGACGCCGAAGACCTAGAAAAATGTTAAAAGCATTCAGAGAAATTATACAAATTATCATGCACTACCAGACAAGCAGTGGACTTCTTGAGTAGAAACTAGAAGTCAAAGGATAATGGAGTAGCACTTCAAAGTGTTGAAAGAAAGAAAAGAAGCATGTAGCTAGCCAGATTTCCCAGCACCATTTATTGAACAGAGATTCTTTTCCCCATTGTATATTTTTGTCTGGTTTATCAAAGATTAGGTTACCGTATACTGATGGTTTCATCTCTGGTATCTCAGATCTATTCCAGATATCGATGCTTCTGTTCTTGTGCCAATAACAGGCTGATTTAACTATTATTACTTTATAGTACAGCTTGAAGTCAGGAAGACTGATGCCTCCCAGTTTGTTCTTTTTACTTAAGATTGCTTTGGCTATTTGTGGTTTCTTCTGGGTCCATACACAGGGAAGAATTATTTTTTCTAGATCTGTAAAGAATGCTGGTGGTATTTTGATGGGAATTGCATTGATTCTGTAGATCACCTTAGGTAATATTGACATTTTAACGATATTGATTCTACCAATCCATGAACAAGGTAGATTTTTCCATCTGTTTAAATCCTCTGCAATTTCTTTTTTTAGTATTTCATAGTTCTCCTTGTATAAATCTCTCATATCTTTTGTTAAGTATACTCCTAGATATTTAATTTTCTTTGAGGCTATAGTGAAGGGTATTGCGTTTTTGATTTGAGTTTCTGCTTGATGGTTCTTGGCATATATGAATGCTTCTGATTTGAGTATATTGATTTTATAGCCTGAAACATTACCAAATTTGTTTATCAAATCTAGGAGTCTCTTGGATGAATCCATGGGTTTTTCTAGGTATAATATCATATCATCTGCAAAGAGTGAGAGTTTGATTTCATCTGCCCCTACTTGGAAGCCCTTAATATCTCTCTCTTGCCTGATTGCTATAGCTAGGACTTCGAGCACTATGTTGAATAGGAGAGGAGATAGTGGGCATCCTTGTCTAGTTCCAGATTTTAGAGGGAATGATTTCAATTTTTCCCCATTTAATATGATATTAGCGGAGGGTTTGTCATAAATGGATTTGATAAATTTTAGGTATGGGCCATCTATGCCAATTTTGTTAAGAGTTTTTATCATAAAGGTATGTTGGACTTTGTCAAATGCTTTTTCTGCATCTATTGACAGAATCATGTGGTCTTTGTTCTTCATTTTATTTATGAAGTGAATTGCATTTATAGACTTGCATATGTTGAACCAGACTTGCATCCCCGGAATAAAGCCCACCTGGTCGTGGTGAATTATTTTTTTCATGTGCTGCTGAATTCTACTTGCTAAAATTTTATTTAGGATTTTTGCATCTATATTCATGAGGGATATTGGTCTGTAATTTTCTTTTTTTGTTGCATCCTTCCTGGTTTTGGAATCAAGGTGATATTGGCTTCGTAGAATGCCTCTCACAAAAATTCATTCAAGATGGATAACAGACTTAAACCTAAGGCATGATACCATAAGAATCCTAGAAGAAGAAGTTGGGAAAACCCTATCAGACCTTGGTCTAGGCGAAGAATTTTTGAGGAAGACCCCCAAGGCAATCACTGCAGCATCAAAAATAAACAAATGGGATCTGATCAAATTAAAAAGCATCTGCACAGCCAAGGAAACTATCAGTAGAGCAAATAGACATCCCACAGAGTGGGAGAAAATATTTGCTCTCTTCACCACTGATAAAGGCCTAATAACAAGAATCTATCTAGAACTTAAAAGAATTAACAAGAAAAAATCAAACAATCCCATCAAGAAATGGGCAACGGAAGACAGAATAAAGAAGACAGAATAACAGCAAGCAAACATATAAAAAAATGCTCATCATCT
>VBSM01002616.1:15824306-15852177 GCA_008086735.1 Cheirogaleus medius | reverse complement strand
CCCAGTAATGGGATTGCTGGATCACATGGTAGATCTACTTGTATCGCTTTAAGGCACCTCCATATTGCTTCCCACAGAGGCCTGAACTAGTTTTCAGTCCCACCAGCAGTGTAGGAGTGTTCCTATCTCTCCACAACAATGACTTGCAAGAACAAGGAGGGAGATATTTAATTTAGAAAATAGTCTATAATCTGATGTTTGGTATCATAAATGGGATTTGAATGTTGAACAATATTTTTTGATCAAATAAATAAGCATATAATTAAAAGAGTGATATTTTTATACCATAGCATGCAATATTTTTCAAGAAACAAAATGAATTCATGAAGCTTTTCTAAGTTTACATTTTATATAAAATTTTGATTTTTGAGTCAAATTACTATTCTAAATATTCTGGTGTTTTACAGTATTATATAGACAAAGACAGGAAAATAACTACAATTGAATATAAATGGAAACAAATGAAGTTACAGTATTTCACATTTAATAAAATAACCACAAGGGAAAACAAAGAAATACAAATGTTAATTTTGTATATCATGCTATGATTATTAACTCTCCATAGATATATTCTAAAGTGTAAAACAAATAATTTATCTCATTGAGTTAGTATGTTGTTGTTGGGGTACTGAAAGAGTACTTCTGATTTTATTTTGTGGAACTTTAGCATTGAGCAAATTAGTAAATATATTGATGTTAGGAGCTAGGAATCTCACTTTAGGGGCCAAAAAAGGGAAATCAAACATGAATCAGAAAATAATTCATTGATGTTGGATTTAAATAAGAGGTATCTGTGTAGACTAATGATTTTTTATTATGCTTTTTCTTAGCTTTGTTTTTCAAAAGATCCCATAGAGCATTTTGATGGTATTAGCATGCTCCAAAAACAATGAATTGATTTCCTATCTCAGCTATTGTGAATAGTGCTGCAATAAACATAGGAGTGCTGATATCTGTTCGACATACTGATTTCATTTTCTTTGATTAGATACCCAATAGTGGGATGGCTGGATCATATGGTAGTTCTATTTTTAATTTTCTGAGAAATCTCTGTAATCGTACTATAATTGTTGTCCTAATTTCCAATCCCACCAACAATGTATAAGGATTCTCTTTTCTCCCCATCCTCACCAACATTTGTTATCTTTTGTCGTTTTTGACAGTAGTCATTCACTGGAGTAAGGTGATATCTCATTGTGGTTTTGATGTGCATTTCCCTAATTATTAGTGATGTTGAACATTTTTTCACATACTTCTTGGCCATTAGTATGTCTTTTTGTGAGAAATGTCTATTCAAGTACTTTGTCCATTTTTTAATTAAATTTCTTTTGTTTTATTTTGTTTTTTACTACTGAGTCAGGTTACTCATATATTCTGTATATTAACCTTCTTATCAAATGTATAGTTTTCAAGTGAAAGTTGTCTCTTCACTCTGTTGATTGCTCCCTTTGCTGTGCAGAAGGTTTTGAGTTTGATGTAATCTAATTTTTATTTTTGCTTTTGTTGCCTATGCTTTTGGAGTCATCCCAACAATTCTTGCCCAGGCCAACGTCATGAAGTATTTTCCCTATATTTTCTTCCAGTAGTTTCTTGGCTGTGAGTCCTAATTTAAGTTTTTAATCCATTTTGAGTTAATTTTTGTATATAGTGTGTGATAGGGGTCCAGTTTCTTTCTTCTGCATATTCAATTTTCCCAGAACCATTTATCAAAGAGACTGTCCTTTACCCAATGTTTCCTCTTAGAAACTTTTGTTGAAAATCATTTGTACATACATGGATTTGTTTCTAGGTTCTCTATTCTGTTTTATTGATCTGTGTGTCTGGGTTTTTTTTTTTTATGCCAAGACCATACTGTTAGGCTTACTATAGCTTTGTAGTATATTTTGAAGTCAGGTAGTATGATGGTTCCAGCTTCATGTTTTTTCTTTTGTTGTTTTTGTTGTTGTTTTTCTTTTTTGCTTAAAATTGCTTTGACTATTTTGAATTTTTTGAGTTTCTTTACAAATTTTAGTGTTGTTTTTTATATATAAGAAGAATGCCATTGGCATTTTGGTTGGGATTGCATCTGTAGATTTATTGGGGAATTATGGACTTTTTCACAATATTAATTCTCCCAATCCATGAACACAGAGTATCTTTTTATTTATTTGTCTTTTCTTCAATTTATTTCATCAGAGTTTCATACTAATGGTTTTCAGTATACAGGTATTTTGCCTCCTTATTTAAATTTACATTTGAATAATTAATGTTTTGTTGCCACAATATCACCATACACATAGAGATATGAATATGGTTATGGTATATATATATGGATATGAATATAGAGAAAGAAATGGAAGCTTTATAAACTATTTTTAAAGCCAAATTATTCATTTATAATGAATGAAAGAATTTTAAGAATCTTCACTTCAAAAGCAACTTAATGATTGTCTAAGGCAAGGATCATCAATAGCATCACCATGATTGCAAATGCAAAAAGAAATCTTTACAATAAAGCAATCTAACAGACTACTTTAACTAATGACCAAACAGCATCACCAATACTGGGACTCATTGTCATTTGTGCCTCTTAATGTAAGGTATATACACAATATGACTATGTAGTATTCTTGAAAATTATAATTAATCTGAAAGTAATCATAAAAAAACAGAAAACAGCTATTTATTATATAGTATGAAAAATTACTAGACTGGATTCTTCAAAAATATAGATTATGAAAAAAATAGAGAATAGGGAAACAGTTCTATATATCAGAAACAAATTGTCAAATGAATTCTGAATTAATGTGATAGCCAATAAAAATATCAATTATTGGATTTTTGAATATGTAATATATTTTTTAAATCATATTGTTTAATCTATAGGGATTTAAAACAGTTCAATAATTGCTTAATAAAAAAATACCTTACTTTATTTAAAATCATTACACCTGCATCTAAATAATCAAAAATGGTACAACTCTTGTAGACTCCTAGATATGCTGCCTTTGTGGACTTGGGTGAGATAAGGGAGAATTTACTCAAAATATTTCTGGAACTTAACCACATATCATTGTTATTGCCACTCTTCTTTTCAAAACCACCCTAATGTTTTGATATTTCACTAACATTTTCAGTAGGTAAAGATGTTGAGATTGCACTGATGTCATTTAGTAAACTAGTGTGTGCCATTAAGTGTTTGTTTTATTCTCAACTTTACTTAATATACTGATAAAATTAACATTTTATGTGACAGGTGCAAGCATGTTTTCACCTCAGGTTTTTCTACTCCGGGTTTAACTTACTCAACCTCTGAAGATAATCAGACTATAGTGTGTGGTGAAGGTGAATAGAAAGTGATGTGAAGAATTACACGAGGCCAATGTGCAATAAGCTATATATTTAGAAGAAATAGATAACCAGGAAGAAAAGTAGAAGAAAATGTAACTATCATGTATGCCTGGTATGTGTGAAAATATATCAAGTAAGAGTAAATTTAAAAAAGAGATTGTATAAAGTGTAGCATTGGATTATGAATTATGCTCTCATTTTTAAAATTTAATCAAATTTTAGATTTAGCAATAACTACTCATGGCTTTGAGACTTTCTGTACTTGACTCAGGTATCAGTATAAAATTGAACCACATGAAACTTAACTTATATTCCAATTATATCTAAATAATATATAAATAGTGACTTAGTTGATTATTTGCTGATATAACAAAACGCCTGAGACAGGGTAATTTATAATGAAGAGAAATTTATTTTCTCACAGTTAAGGAGAATAAGAAGCCAAGATAAAGGCACCAGCAAGTTCAGTTGTCTAGTAAGGGTTGGTCCCTGCTACCAAGATGACACCTTGTTTTTTCATCCTTCCGAGGGCAGCAACACTTTGTCCTCATGTGGCAGTAGGGCAAACAAGCCAAATGTTGAGTAAATCCTATTATATAGGGCCTTCATCCTATTCATGAGGGAGAAGCCCTTATGACCTAATAACCTCCTAGAAGCTTCAGTTCTTATTACTATCACATTGGCCATTAAGGTTCAATGCCTAAATTTTGGAAGGGACATATTCAAACCATAGCAAGCAGATATTTTTTTTTCATAATTAAAATATACATTCTCATATACTCTAATATTTTATCTGTTGTTAACATTTAAAATATTATCATTTTATCCCACATATATATCTTGGATAGCATGACTTTCTATATAATATGCAATGGTGGGTATGTAGGTACACCACCGTTTTGATTTTTTTTCTTGATGGATCGATAACTTGGAATTTCTAATACATTGTCCACTATCATCTATTATTCAATACTTTTAGAAATTCCAGTTCTAGATT
This sequence comes from Cheirogaleus medius, assembly GCA_008086735.1. NCBI lineage: Eukaryota > Metazoa > Chordata > Mammalia > Primates > Cheirogaleidae > Cheirogaleus > Cheirogaleus medius. The sequence continues at coordinate 15,847,850 of VBSM01002616.1, read as the reverse complement.
CATCTAATTTCTACTTTTGTTAACTCAGTCCTCTATTTACTCTCCTCCCCATCCGAGAACATAGATCACAGTTATTCAATTAACTCTTGCTTATATCATGACCCCGCCCACTCCTTTTTATTGTCCTACCACACTTTCTTGACAATGACAAGTGCCTCCATAAGAGTCAAATTTCACTAGCAAGTAACGTCTTTTTACTTTTGTCATTATTGGTTAATAGTGAATATAATATCAGAGGACCTAGTAATCCAATAGTAGATGTCTCAAGTATCCTTTCTCTTTCCTCTTGGTTTCCATCCAATGGTTACATAAATAAGATAATAAAAATATAGAGCAAAACTGAGGAAGGGAAAGGTAGAAAACTAATCTTTCTGGATTTTAGAAATTCTTCAAAACTTGTGAACAAATAATGGCTGCCTTTCTTCCTATCCAATGGAAGAAATTAAGATAAGTTCTAAAAGCAAACTCAAGGATGAGACAAAAAATAATATAATAGTTGGTTTTTTATTAAACTACAATAAAACTGCCTAGTTACTTAGGGAAAAATTTTATATTCTCATACTTTAGACCAAATTATAATGCAGAGAGAGTATATATATAAATAAAAATAAAATAAGCCATAAAACTATTAGAAGAAAATATAAATAAATATATGACAAGATCAGGGTCAGTAAAAACTCTTAAATAATGGTAGTAAATTTAGAAATAATAAATCAAAAGATGAATATATTTTATGACATATTAACCAAATTTTCTATATCTCAGCACAATAATAGTGGAATTAAATGTTAAATTGTAAAATAGGATTTCTAACATACAAGACTGGCAAAGGATTTTTTCTGGTTCCAAAATGGTGATATAAAAGCAAGCTGTCTTCACTCTCCCTTCTCACAGACACAAAATACAAATATACAGTGCCAAGACCATCATAGCAATATCTCAGAACTCAAATATGAATATTAGACAGTTCCCAGGGCCACAGATAAATGAAAAAATTTTGAGTATGATGAGAGTCTCAGATTTCCTCATCTGCACTGTCCCACCCCTAAATCTGCCTGGCACCAAGTGTGCAAAAATTTTATCCCAACTCATGGTTTCTACACTGGGAAAAAGTGAGATCAAGGTGGACAATCAACTTCGCCATCTTGGGATCCCTGGCAGGAGACCGAAGTATAATGAAGACCCCGAAGAGAGAAATCCTTTAGAGCATCCTGAGGCAAAAGGGAGACGTGGGACTACCATTCCTTGCCCTAAAAACACTGTTCTTTAACTCACACAAAAGAGACTCTAAATCAGAGTAGCAGTTCAGCAGTACCATGCTATAGGAGGTATGTTTCACAAGTTCCCAGGGCACAAATGCCTAGCCAGCCTTCCCACACTGCTGAGATACCCACTTTGGGACTGCCCTTATTTGGGACAGGTAGTGCTCCAGTTTTTTACTAAAGCTGAGGCAAATATGGGCTTAAGGCACCATCTAGTGCCAAAAGTAGGCAGCAACATAGCAACCTAACAAATCTCCAAGCAAACATATCCAATAAAAGCCAAAACAAGCCATACAAAGAATGGAATAAATAATTAATTCTTCAATGCAAACACATAGATATATACCCACAAGAAAGAACAGAAAAAAAGGAACCAAGACCTCCCCAAGAGACAAGAGAGGGAACTAGTGACTGGCCCTACAGAGATGGTGATATGTGCTCTTTCTCACCAAGAATTCAAAATAGCAGTTTTAAGGAAACATTGATCTTCATGATAATGCAAAAAAGCAACTCAGAAATTTATCAGGGAAATTTAACAGCGATTGTAATAATTAAAATCAAACAGAAATCTTAAAACTGAAAAATACATTTACTGAATTGTAAAATTCATTAGGCTCTCAACAGCAGAATAGATCAAGCAGAGGACAGATTCAGTCATCTTGAAGTTGGGCTATTTGAAAGCACATAGAGTAAATAAAAACAAAAAAATGTAGCGACACCCCCACCTCCACAAAAATAAGAAAAATTAGTCAGCACATGTTTGTTGTCTCAGCTACTCATACTCAGTGGAAGGATTACTCAGTCCCATAAATTTGAGGCTGCAGTAAGCTATGATTACACCACTACTCTCCATAATGGGTGACAGAGTGAGACCTTGTCCCACAAAAAAAAAAAAGGAAGAAAAAGAAAAAAAGAAGAAAAAGAAACATAGATCATTCAGACAATATAGAAAATTACCCCAAATTAACAAATGTAAGAATTACTGGTGTTCAAGAGGAAGTTAAGCAAGAGGAAAGGTTGGAAAGCTTATTCAAAGAAATAATAACAGAAAACTTTTCAAACTTGAGAAAGATATAACTATCTAGGCACAAGAAGATCTAAGAAAACAGATTCAAACCAAATATGACTACCAGAAGGCATATAATAATCAAAATCTCAAAAGCCAAAGACAAAGAGAGGATTCTAAAAATAAGAAGAGAAAGAAACAAATAAAGATATAAAGGAGCTCCAGTTTATCTGGCCACAGAATTCTCAAAAAAACCATACAGGCCAGGATGAAGTGGGATGACATTTTCAAAGTACTGAAAGAAAAAACTGCCAAAGCTATCTTTCAAATATGAAGGAGAAATAAAGTCCTTCCCTGGGGAAAAAAAAAGCTGAATGAATACACTACTGCCTGCCTTGTATAAGAAATGCTAAAGGAAGTTTTTCAATCTGAACAGGAAAAAAAACAACTTACATGCAAAAAGAAAAAAACTAAAGATATAAAACCCACTAGTAAAAGTAAATACATAGATAAACCCAGAAAACGCTAATATTTTGATTGTAGTGTACAATCCACTCATAACTATAGTATGAAGTCTAAAAGATGAACATATCAAAGGAATAATAGCTATGGCGACCTATTAAGAGATGGACAATGTAAAAATATGTTAATTGAGACAATAAAAAGTCAAAATGTGTGTGAGGGGGAGGATATTCAATAGATGCCAATGCACTTGAGAAAATTCAATATCCCTTTATGATAAAAACATTCAACAAACTGGATACGGAAGAAACATAGATAAAAATAATAAAGATCAAATATAACAAACCCATCTAACATCATACTCGATGGGGAAAAATGGAAAGCCTTTCCTATAAGATCTGAAAAAAAGACAAGGATGCCCACTTTCACTGCATTTATTCAACATAATAATGGAAGTTTGGGCCAGAGAAATTAGGAAAGAGAAAGAAATAAATGCCATAAAAATATGAAAGGGATAAGTCAAATTAACCTTGTTCACAAGTGGCATGATCTTCTAATTAGAAAAATCTAAAAATTCCATCAAAGAAAAAAACTGTTAGAACTAATAAACAAATTCAATAAAGTTGCAGAATATAAAATCAACACACAAAAATCAATAGCATTTATATATGCCAGTAGTAAACAATCTGAAAAAAAATAAAGAAAGCAATCTCATTTACAATAGCTACAAAAAAATATAAAATATTTAACAAATGATTTAACCAAAGTAGTGAAAGATCTGCACAAGGAAAACTATAAAACACTGATGGAAGAAATTGAATAAAACACAAAAAATGGAAAGCTAATGCATGCAGATGGATTGAAAGAATTAATATTGTTAAAATGTCAATACTACCCAAAACAATTTTTAGATTCAATGTGATCACTATCTAAATACAAATGACATTCTTCACAAAAATAGAAAAAAATTCTAAATTTTACATGGAATCACAAAAGACCCTCAATAACCAAACAATTAGGAGCAAAAAGAACAAAGCTGGAGCCATCACACTACCTAACTTTAAAATATACTACAGGGGGGTGGAGCAAGATGGCAGATGAGAAACACCACCAGACAGAGTGTCTCTGCAGAAAAGACAGCTTATAGAAGACATTAGAAGAAAGAAGCAAGCAGATGACCGTACATCAGACAGGGGTCGGAAAGAGAGGTGCCGGAGACTACAGGAGACTCCACAGGAGGAGGTTGCAGAGGAGAACTGGAAGAAGAGACCTCCCGAGCAGCTTGGAGACCAGCGGCAAGGGTAGGTAGTGGTTAACATTCCCCTGCCTTGCATCTTGGACTGCTAGTGGGCTCCCCAGCAGTTGGAGAGACCTGCAGACACCAGTCCAGAGAGAGCCACAGCCAGCGAGCGGTAAGCCTGTAGCGAACCCAGCACCAGGCTCCCAACCCCCTCGGGGCACCTCCATATGTGCAGACCTGACCACGTGGCAGGCGCCATATTGCTGCACTCGCCCCTCCCCTGTCCCTACCGCACTGCCGAGACAGACAATATAGCCACCAGCCAGAGGCAACTCCAGGGAATGGGACCTTCCCTTTTGGGTCCCTACAGCTGACTGAGGGATACTCAGATGGGGAGCTCCCTACCCGCCAGCCCTCCCAGGTGCTGCTGGCCTGGTGATTCCGGGAGAACGGGGCAGACCCTGAGGCTGAGAGACATTGACCCAGCTTGGGCTCCCAGTAGGGGAATTAGGAATGGCACTCCCCTCTCTGGTGGGGTCAGGGATTGAACTCTAGGGCCAAAGGTCAGACCTGCGGACCAGATCCCGTGCACCCAGGTCTTACATTGCCGGGGCACAGAAGGGATATTCGGAAGGAGCCTACTAAGGTGTGTGTGCCTTCAGGGGCAGATCAGTGTGCTTTGAGGGCAACCCTGCTCCCAAAGGGGGGCCGTGTGCCCAGTCCATGTGGCAACCCAGTGCAGGGAACCTCCCGGCCTGCATCACAGCCAGGGGAGACCCAGTGGTGTAACGTCTGGCCTACTGCCAGAGGCCCGGGAGAAGCCACGGAGTTGAGGAGGGTGGAAAGGAGTGAGGCCTGTTCCAGACTGCAGGTATCAGACAGCCGCACCCCCACACACAGACTTTCTGACTGAGTGGGGCCATCCCAGCCCCTCCCTGACAGCTTTTCCCGGAAGCAGAGAACAGGACTTTGACCCCTGCTAACAGCATTTGTGGTGCTCGAGGGCAGGCTTACCCAACCCAGCTCCACCCAGACTCACTCCCATACCAGCCCTCACTGAAGTGGAGAATAAGGACACACATGGAAATCCCAGGGCCCCACCCACCACCTGAGGCACTTGAGTGCCCCTCCAGAGGAACAAGACCTGGTTACAGGACACAAAAACAGCAGTGTAGCCTGTTCCTCTGAGCAAGCACCACCTACTGATAGGGATGACATTGTGCACACTGTTTTAAGGCATCTACTGACTCATTGTACAGGGTGTGGTCAAATCTCACACACAAACACCACTTACTGGCTCAGAGACTAAACAGGGCATGTCATTATCCGAACAAAAACCTAAAAGTAAGAAGCAACAATTGATCCAGATGGGAAGAAATCATCGAAGGAACTCTGGAAATATGAAGACCCAAATGGAAAGCACACCACCAAAGAGCAACTCCAGCCCCTTAGAAATGGACAGTAACCAAAATCAGACCACTAAAGTGACAGAAGAATTTCGAGCATGGATCGTAAGAAAATTCAACAACTTGCAAGAACAACTGGACAACCAACAAAAAGATAATGCAAAAAGAATCCAGGACATGGAACAAAAATTCACTAAAGAAATTGAAACAATGAAGAAAACTCTAACTGAACTCCTGGAAATGAAGAATCAATTCAGGAAACTACAAAACACAGTGGAAAGTCTCAAGAACAGGGTAGATCAAGCAGAAGAAAGAATCTCAGAGATTGAAGATAACACCTTCCAATTAAATAAATCAATCACAGAGATAGAGCAGAGAAACAAGAGAAAAGAGCAAAGCTTATAAGAGATGTGGGATTCTGTGAAGAAACCTAATCTGAGGGTTATAGGGTTACCAGAAGGGGAAGAAGAAAACACTCAAAGGTTGGATGAGCTATTTGAAGTTATAATAGAGGAAAATTTCCCAGGCCTTGGTAAAAATCTCTATATACAAATTTAAGAAGCTCAAAGGACCCCTGGGAGATTCAATGCAAACAGGAAGACGTCACGACATGCAGTCATCAGACTAACCAAAATATCAACTAAAGAGTCACTTCTACAAGCTGTAAGATGAAAGAAGCAAGTAACATACTAAGGAAAGCCAATCCGAATAATGCCAGACTTCTCTACTGAAACTTTACAAGCAAGAAGAGAATGGGGCCCCATTCTCACTCTTCTGAAACAGAATAATGCCCAGCCTAGAATCTTGTCCCTTGCAAAACTAAGTTTTGTATATGAAGGAGAAATCAAGACATAAGATAAGCAAAGACTGAAGGAATTCACCAAGACAAGACCAATCCTTCAAGAAGTACTCAAAACAGTGTTACCCACGGATCAGCACAATAAACACTCACAAATATAAATCCACTCAAAAGCTAAAGATCAAAGGCCAGATACCACAATGGCTCAAGAGAGAAAACAAAGCAACAAAGTTCAACCCAACATAATGAACAGAAATCTGCCCCACCTATCATTAATCTCAATAAATGTGAATGGCTTGAACTCCCCACTCAAGAGACATCGGCTGGCTGAATGGATAAAAAAAATACAAGCCACGTATCTGCTGCCTTCAGGAAACACATCTAACCTGCAAGGATGAAGTTAGACTAAAGGTAAAGGGGTGGAGAATGACATTTCAAGCAAATGGAAGCCAATAGAAAGGTGGTGTGGCAGTGCTGATTACTGATTACTTAGTTTTTAAATCAACAAAAGTAATAAAAGACAAAGAAGGTCACTATATAATGGTGAAGGGTACAGTTCAACAAAAAGACATAACAATACTAAATATGTATGCACCCAACTTAGGTGCATCCAGATTCATAAAGCAAACTCTACTTGATCTAAACAAATGGATAAACAACAACACCATAATAGTCGGAGACTTTAACACCTCGCTGACAGCACAGGACAGATCCTCTAAACAGAAAATCAACAAAGGAATAATGGACTTAAACAGGTCTCTAGAACAAATGGGCATAACTGACATTTACAGGACATTCTACCCCAAAACCACTGAATATACGTTCTTCTCATAAGCTCATGGGTCATTCTCTAAGATTGACCATATCCAAGGACACAAAGCATGTCTCGGCCAGGCGCAGTGGCTCACGCCTGTATTCCTAGCACTCTGAGAGGCCAAGGTGGGCAGATTGCTCAAGGTCAGGAGTTCAAAACCAGCCTGATCAACAGTGAGACCCGGTCTCTACTAAAAATAGAAATAAATTAATTGGCCAACTAAAAATATATAGAAAAAATTAGCCGGGTATGGTGGCGTGTGCTTGTAGTCCCAGCTACTCGGGAGGCTGAGGCAGAAGGACTGCTTGAGCCCAGGAGTTTGAGGTTGATATGAGCTAGGCTGATGCCACGGCACTCACTCTAGCCTGGGCAACAGAGTGAGACTATGTCTCAAAGAAAAAAACAAAAAAAACAACAAAGCATGTCTCAAACAATTTAAAAAAATAGAAATTATACCATGTTTCTTTTCAGATCACAATGGAAGAAATGTAGAAATCAACCCTAACAGGAACTCTCATTTCTACACAAAGTCATGGAACCTAAACAACCTTCTACTGAATGATCACTTCATAAATGAGGAAATCAAGATGGAAATCAAAGGATTCTTTGAACTAAATGACAAAGGAGACACAAGTTATCAAAACCTGTGGGACACAGCTAAAGCAGTCCTGAGAGGAAAGTTTATTTCCATAAATGCCTATATCCAAAAGTCGAAAGGATCACAAATAGACAACCTAATGAATCATCTCAAAGAGCTGGAAAAAGAAGAACAGACCGACCCCAAATCCAGCAGAAGAAGTGAAATCATTAAGATCAAATCAGAACTAGATGAAATTGACAACAGGGAAACTATACGGAAGATTAATAAAACAAAAGTTGGTTCTTTGAACAAAAAAACAAGATTGACATACCTTTGGCTAGACTAATGAAAAGCAAAAAATAAAAATCTCTAACAAGCTCCATCAGGAACAATAAAGGAGAAATTACAACGGATGCCACAGAGATACAAGATATAATTTATGAATACTACAAAAACCTCTATGCACACAAACAGGAAAATGTGGAGGAAATAGACAATTTCTTAGAAACATACAGCTTCACTAGGCTCAACCAGGAAGAAATAGAATTCCTGAACAGACCAATATCAAGGACTGAAATAGAAACAGCAATTAAAAACCATCCTACAAAGAAAAGTCCAGGACCAGATGGTTTCACACCCGAATTTTACCACACCTACAAAGAAGAATTGGTGCCTATCTTGCAGAAATTATTCCACAACATCAAGAATGATGGAATCCTCCCCAACACATTTTATGAAGCGAACATAACCCTGATGCCAAAACAATGAAAAGATACAACAAAAAAAGAAAGCTACAGACCAATATCCCTTATGAACATAGATGCAAAACTTCTCAACAAATTCCTAGCCAACCAAATCCAGGTGCTTGTCAAGAAAATAATCCATCACAACCAAGTGGACTTCATCCCACGGATGCAGGGATGATTTAACATACGCAAATCTATGAATGTAATTCACCATATAAACAGAAGCAAAAACGAAGACCATATGATCATCTTAATAGACACAGAAAAAGCATTTGACAAAATTCAACACCCTTTTATGATAAGAACGCTCAACAAAATAGGGATAGACAGAGCTCACCTAAAAATGATACAAGCCATATATGATAAACCCACAGCCAATGTCATACTGAATTGGGAAAAATTGAAAGCATTCCTACTTAGAACTGGAACAAGACAAGGTTGCCCACTATCTCCACTTCTATTCAATATAGTGCTGGAAGTCCTTGCTACAGCAATCAGACAAGAGAGTGGAAATAAGTGCATCCAAATGGGAGCAAAAGAGATCAAACTTTCACTCTTTGCTGATGACATGATAGTATAACTAGAAAACCCCAAGGATTCAACCAAGAGACTCCTTCAATTGATAAACAAATTTGGTTAAGTCTCAGGATACAAAATCAATACATAGAAATCAGAGGCATTCATATACGCCAACAACAGTAAAAGTGAGAACCAAATCAAAGACTCAATTCCCTTCAAAATAGCAACAAAGGAAATAAAGTACCTAGGAATATATTTAACTAAGGAGGTAAAAGACCTCTACAGGGAGAACTATGAACCACTGAAGAAGGAAATAGCAGAGGATGTAAACAGGTGAAAGAATATACCATGCTCTTGGGTCGGCAGACTCAACATTGTTAAAATGTCTATACTACCCAAACTGATCTACAGATTCAATGCAATCCCTATTAAAATTGCAACATCATTTTTCACAGATATAGAAAAAATGATTTTATGCTTTGTTTTGAACCAGATAAGATCCCATATATCAAAAGCTATGCTAGGCAATAAAAACAAAACGAGAGGTATCAATATGCCAGATTTCAAACTATACTACAAAGTTGTAGTAATTAAATCAGTTTGGTATTGGCACAAAAATAGGAATGTTGACCAGTGGAACAGAACTGAGAACCCTGATATAAAACCATCCTCATATAGCCATCTAACCTTCGACAAAGCAGACAAAAACATACACTGGGGGAAAGAATCCTTATTCAATAAATGGTGCTGGGAAAACTGGATAGCCACATGTAAAAGACTGTAACAGGACCCACACCTTTCACCTCTCACAAAAGTCAACTCACGCTAGGTAATACTTGAACCTTAGATGTGAAACTATTAGAATTCTCGAGGAAAACGTTGGAAATACCCTTCTAGACATTGGCCTCGGCAAAGAATTTATGAAGAAGACCTCAAAGGCAATCATAGCAGCAACAAAAATAAATAAATGGGACCTGATCAAATTACAAAGCTTCTGCACAGCCAAAGAAACTGTCAAGAGAGCAAACAGACAACCCACAGAATGGGAGAAAATTTTCGCAAGCTACACATCTGACAAAGGGCTGATAACTAGGATCTATTTACAACTCAGGAAAATCAGCAAGGAAAAATCAAACAACTCTATCAAAAAGTGGGCAAAGGACATGAACAGAAAATTTTCAAAAGAAGACAGAATAATGGCGAACAAACATATGAAAAATGCTCAACATCTCTAATCATCAGGGAAATGTAAATCAAAACTGCAATGAGATATCATTTATCTCTAGTAAGAATAGCCTTTATCAAAAAGTCCCCAAACAATAAATATTGGCGTGGATGCGGAGAGATAGGAACACTCCTACACTGCTGGTGGGACTGCAAACGAGTTCAACCTCTGTGGAAAGCAATATGGAGACACATTAAAGCAATACAAGTAGATCTACCATTTCATTCAGCAATCCCATCACTGGGCATCTACCCAAAAGAACAAAAGTCACTCTATGAAAAAGACACCTGCACTCGAATGTTTATAGCAGTACAGTTCACAATTGCAAAGTTGTGGAAACAACCTAGGTGCCCATCAATACATGAGTGGATTAACAAAATGTAGTATATGTATACCATGGAGTACTATTCAGCTTTAAGAAACAATGGTGATATAGCACCTCTTGTATATTCCTGGATATAGCTGGAACCCATTCTACTAAGTGAAGTATCTCAAGAATGGAAAAACAAGCACCACATGTACTCACCAGCAAATTGGTATTAACGGATCAACACCTAAGTGGTCATATAGGAATAACATTTGTCGGGTGTTGGGTAGGTGTGAGGGGGGAGGGGAGGATGGGTATATACAAACATAATGAGTGAGATGTGCAACGTTTCGTGGATGGTCATGCTTGAGGCTCTGCCTCGAGGGGGGAGGAGGAGCATGGGCAACATACGTAACCTTAACATTTGTACCCCCATAATATGCTGAAATTAAGAAAAATAAATAAATAAAATATAGTAGCTATAGTAGCCAAATCAGCATAGTACTGGCATGAAAACAGACACTTAGACCAACAGGAGCAGAATAGAGTATCCAGATAAAAATCTATGCATTACAGCCAACTTAGTTTTGATGAAGGCACCATGTACATACAATTGGAAAAGAACAGTCTTATCAATATATAGTTTGGGAAAAAACAGACAACCATAGGCAGAAGTATGAAATAGACCCCATCTCTCACCATGTATTAATATCAAAGCAACATGGATTAAAGACTTAATCTAAGACCTGAAATTACTAATTTACTAGATGAAAATATGAGGTAAACACTCAAGGACATTGTTCTAAACAGAGTTTTTTGTGTGTAAGACCTCAAAAGCACAGACAACAAAAGCAAAAATAGACAAATAGGATTACATCAAGCTACAAAGTTTCTGTACAAAAGAGGAAAAATCAACAAAGTAAAGAGAAACCCACAAGATGGGAAAAAATCTTTTGTAAAGTACCCATCTGACAAGAGATTAATAATGAGAATATGTAAGGAATTCAAACAACTCAATAGGAAAAAAATCAAATAATCTGATTTAAAAATGGGCAAAAGATCTGAATAGACATTTCTTGAAAGAAAACATACAAATGGCCAACAGGTTTATGAAAAAATGTTCAACATCACTAATAACCAGAGAAGGCAAATCAAAACCACAATGAGATATAATTTCACCACAGTTAAAATGACTTTTATCAAAAAGACAGGGATCAACAGTTGCTGGTGAGGATGTAGAGAAATGGAAACTCTCATACACTGTTGGTGGGAATGTAATTAATATAGCCACAATGGAAAAGAGTATTTTCATTCCACAGAAACTAAAAACAGAAATACCATATGATTCAGCAATTCCACTTCTAAGTGTATATCCTAAAGAAAGGAAATTAATATACTGAGGATATATCTACACACCTATGTTTATTGCAACACCATTTACGATCACAAAGTATAGAATCAACCTATGTGCTCATCAATAGATGAATGGGTAAAGAAAATCTGGTTTATGTACATGATGGAATATTTTCAGCCATAAAAATAATAAAATCCATTATTTGCAACAACATGGATGGAGCTGGAGGTCATTATATTAAGTGAAATAAGCCAAGCACAGAAAGATAAATACTGCATGTTCTCATTCATATGTAGGAGCTAAAATAAAGTGAATATTATGAAGATAGAGATAATAGACTTGTGGTTATCAGAAGATGAGAAGGGTAGTGGGGAAGGAGGATGAGAAGAGGTTGATTAATGGGTACAAATATTCAGTTAAGACCTATAGTTTGATAAATCAGTAGGGTGACTATAGTTAACAATAATCTAGTGTACATTTCAAAATACCTGAAAGAGAATAGTTTGAATGTTATAAGCATAAAGAAAAGATGAGGTTTAAGGTGATGGATATTTCAGTTATTCTGATTTGATCTTAACACATGTATGAATATATCGAAATTTCACCTTTACCCCAAAAATATGTACATATATTATCCATCAATAATTTTTTTAAAAGACTGGCAACAACATAATGTCTAGTAAGGACATTAAGGATATACAAATATCTTAGAAAAGATAGGAAATTTGTGAACACTTTTATTCAAAAAAAATGGGCAGTAATATTCTATTCATTAAGTATAAATTACCAATAAACATTGAAGAAATTGCTATATGTCATCAGCAATTGATGAAATGTGAATTTAAATGAGCAACAGGACAAAATATTATTTGGGTCATTATTTGGCAAAGATTTCCTACACTGATAATGCATTTTAACCTTGGTGCCATTAATGCATCTTCCATTCTCCAAGGACACTGTCCCAATTCCTATGTGCATTAGTTATCTTTTGTTTTGTTTTTTCTATAATATTAATTACATATTATGTTCATTAGTTACTTTGAAGCAGGATTGCCAAGGACTTTTTTTTTCAATTTAGCTGATCCTACCTGTTACAAATTGACTATATAAAACATCCTCAATCATGTCTGTGGTGAAACTTTTAAGGGACCCATTCTGTATTAAGATGATTGGGTCAGGTCCTCAACTTTGCAAAAATTAAAGAGGATTTCTAGTTCTCTCTGCCCATTAATTAGTCTTTCCTTCTATTCAGTCACTCAGATTATACAGAAAAAATTCTTTTTAAATTTTAAACTGATATTGGCCTTCATGATAAAGGTTAGACATAGGAATATAAAATTTGAGATAGCTTGTATATGTATTTCCACTGCTACCTTTGAGTACAAGTTCAATAAAAAAGCATGACTAGATTATATCCATATTGCTGCTAATACATTATTGTTTAGTTGTGAATTGCACTAAGAATCCGTGGATAAAACAAAAACTAATGCCTGAATGACAAACCAAATAGTAAGTATTTTCATATCTCTCAAACCAACTATTTTTTTCTTTTGTGAAATTTGGTAAATAAAATATTTCCTGTCACCTTTCTAAGTTTCTGTGTGTGTGTGCGTGTGTGTGTGTGTGTGTGTGTTAATTTGGATAGTCCATAAGGATCTGAAGAATTAATTTTATTTCTTGAATATCATTTCTTTTGAGAATATTGATTATGGAAGAAAATACAGAAGTCCTCAAGACTGTTTTATGGTAAAGTATGTGGGCAATAAAATAGTCAAATTCGTTGGGCATATAATGTAACATTTATTGCCCCCAGTGCCAACAGAGACCCCACACATTCACACACACACATGTGTACACAACCTCAAATACATAAATGTACCTACCCCCAACCTAATGAAATTTGGTTTGACATTTTATCTATAAAATATTCTATATTTTTTAAAACACAAATACTTTTAAGTATATTAAGCAGAAATCAATCAATTATACTTGCTTTATAATCAATTTGTCAGAATTTGATAACTGAAAAGGCCAAAAGATTGTTTCACATCCTTGGATAATACCCAAAATCAGCAGGGACTTTTGCTAGAGGTTACAATAGGGAAGGAACAGAAGATGACTGCAAGAAGGAAGGAAGGTGGGCATTGGGGAACAACCATCCTGTATTTCTCAATTTTAGCTCTTGCAGATATTTCAAGTGTGGATCTGCAGAACAGCACCACTATTTAGAAACAGCATTTAGAAAAAAAAATTGCCTATGAGCCTCTATCAGTGTTTGCCCTCTCTGATAGTGTTTAGAAATTCTGCTGCCTCTTATTACATAGATTCTATCTGAGATCATCTTTTTCAAAGAAGGAATAAGGAGTAGATTTCAGTTGGAACAAACCATCTAAAAGAGTGTTCTCACACAATTATGGGACTTTCTAGCTAAATATCCAGGTAAATACAAAGCCTTGGAGAATTTTGACTATAAAAGAGGATTAAATTTTATCAAATGCTTTTTCCCACATCTATTGAAATGATCATATGAGTTTTATCCTTCATTTTGTTAATGTGGTGTATCACATTTATTAATTTGCATATTTTGAACAATCCTTGTATCCCAGAGATAAATCTCACTTGATAATGATGAATGATTCTTTTAATGTGGTCGTGGATTAGGTTTGGTATTATTTTGTTGAAGATTTTTGCATCTATGTTCATCCAGATTATTGTCCTATAATTTTCTTTTTTTGTAATGTCCTTGTCTGGCTTTGGTATCAGCTTAAGGATAATCTTGTAAAGTGAGCATGGAAGCATTCCTTCCACTTTGATTTTTTGAAGTAATTTGAAAAGAATTAGTATTAGTTCCCCTTTAGATGTTTCATAGAATTCAGCAGTGAAGCTGTCCAGTACTGACTGGGTTTTTCTCTGATAGAAGACTTTTTCTTACTGATTAATTGTTCTTACTCATTATTGATTTGTTCAGATTTTCTATTTCTTCATGATTCAGGGTTGATAGTTTGTATTTGTATGGAAATTTATCTATTTCTTCTAGATTATCCGATTTTTTGACAAATAATTGCTCATACTAGTTTCATATGATCCTTTGGCTTCCTGTGGTTTCAGCTGTAATGTCTCCTCTTTCATGGATCTTATTTGAGTCTTCTCTCTTTGTTTCTTGTTAGTAATCTAGCTAAGGATTTGTCAATTTTGTTTACCTTTTCAAAAAACCAACTGTTAGTTTTGTTGTTTTTTTCTAACACTTTTCTAGTCTCTATTTCATTTATTTTTACTCTGATCTTCGTTATTTCCTTCCATCTGTTAGCTTTGGACTTAGTTTGTTCTTCTTTTTATAGTTCCTTGATGTATATACCATTAGATTATTTATTTGAGATTTTTCTTCTTTTTTGATGTAGGCATTTATCACTACAAATTTCCGTCTTAGGACTGCTTTTAGTGTATCACATAAATTTTGGTGTTTCCATTTTAGTTTATCCCAAGGTATTTTTTTTTTTTGAGACAGAGTCTCACTCTGTTGCCTGGGCTAGAGTGCTGTGGCATCAGCCTAACTCACAGCAACCTCAAACTCCTGGGCTCAAACAATTCTTCTGCCTCAGCCTCCCCAGTAGCTGGGACTACAGGCATGTGCCGCCATGCCTCGCTAATTTTTTCTATATATATTTTTTAGTTGGCCAATTAATTTCTTTCTATTTTTAGTAGAGATGGGGTCTCGCTCTTGCTCAGAATGGTTTCGAACTCCTGACCTTGACCGATCCACCAGCCTCGGCCTCTCAGAGTGCTAGGATTACAGGCGTAAGCCACCATGCCAGCCATCCCAATGTATTTCAAAATTTTATTTCTTCTATAGTCTGTTAGTTGTTTAAGAATGTGTTGTTTAATTCCACATATTGGTGTGTTATTCTAGATTACTCCTGTTATTAATTTCTAGTTTATGTCATCAGGAAAGATACTTGATATGATTTCAATCCTTTTAAATATGTTAAAATTTGTTTTGTGGCTGCACAAATAACCTATCTTGGAAATGTTTTGTGTACACTTAAGAAGAATGTGTATTCTTCTACTGTTGGATGAAGTGTTTTGTATATGTATGTTATGTCCATTTGGTCTAAAGTATAATTCAAGTCCAGTGTTTACTTATTGATTTTATGTCTAGATCTGTCTATCATTCAAAGTGGGTTATTTTTTTTTTTTAATTTCAGAGCTTTACAGGGATACAAATGCTTTGGTTACATAAATTGCCTTTAAGTGGATCATTGAAATCCCCTATTATATTGCAGTCTATCTCCCCCTTCCAATCATTCAACAATTCCTTCATGTATTTTGGTGCTCCAATGTTGTTTGCATGTATATTTAAAATCATTTTGTCTTCATGGTGAATTAATTTATTTATCATTATGAAAAGACCATTTTTATATTTGTTGATGTAGAGTCTATTTTTTATAATGTAAGTATGGCCACCCTTGCTCTCTTTCAGTTTCTGTTTGCATAGAATATCTTTTTCCAGTCTTCCACTTTCAGTATGTGTGTCCTTGCTACTAAAGTGAGTGTCTTGAAGGAAGCATATGGTTGGATCTTGTTTTTTCTTAATTCATTCAATGACTCAATATGTTTTCATCAGATAATTTGATCTATTTACATTCAAGATAATTATTGATAGGTAAAGAATTGATACTGCCATTTTGCAACTTATTTTTTATTGTTTCATAGGTTTTTTCTTTCTCCCTCTCTTGCTGTATTTCTTTGTGGTTCAGTGGTTTTCTGTGGTGTTATGCTTTGAACCTTTTCTTTTTATATTTTTGCAACTACTGTAGGTTTTGCTTCATGATTACCATTAGGCTAACATAAAATATCTTGTCCTTATAACAGTCTACTTTAAACTGACAACAATTTGCATTTAATTATATATAAAAACTCTCCTTTTTCACTCCCTGTCCCTTACCTTTTATAATTTTGATATCAAAATTTATCATTTAAGTTGCTTTCCACACCACCCTTAGAGTATTAGAGAATTCTAAGTAAGTTGTTAAATATATTTCTGTGAGTTGTTCAAAATGTTCCCTTACCATCCTTTTAGTATCTTTGAGATCTGTGGTGATATCCCCTCTTTAATTCCTGATCTTGCTAATAGGATTTCTAGAGCAGTTGAATAAGATCAACCAGAATTGACATTCTCACCTTGATCCTATTCTGTTTTCCCTCTGTTGGTGATTTTTTTATTTTTTTATTTCAGGAAAATATGAGATTACAAACATTTTATTTACATTTTATATCTTTGCCTCTCCCTAGCAAGGGTTAGAGGTATGCCCTTCCCCTCCACAATGCTCACCGCATCCCTCAGTTGTGAGTCTACCCTCCCAACCCCTTAATCCCTGGAGAACACTACCATCATTTGAGCACCATAGTGTTTATCAATCAGTACCAATTTGATGACGAGTACAAGTAGAGCCCATTCTTCTGATCTTGTGTCACCTCACTTCGGATAATGGCTCGAGCTCAATCCAGGAAAATACAAGTGGTGCTAGATCACTGTCATTTCTTATAATTGAGTAATATTCCATTTTAAATATATACCAAATTTTAATAATCCACTCATGAATTGATGGGCACCTGGGTTGTTTCCATGTCCTTGCAATAGTGAATTGTGCTGCCATAAACATTTGGGTGCAGATGTCTTTATTATAGAATGTCTTATGCTCTTTGGGGTAGATGCCTAATAATGCTATTGCTGGATTTAATGGTATTTCTATTTTTAGCTCTTTGAGGTATATCCAAATACTTTTCCACAGAGGTTGCACAATGAGATATCACCTAACCTCTGTTGGTGCTTATTTTTGTTTGTTTTTCTTTGTTTGTCACCCTGATTAGATGTTCATCAATACTACACAGCTCTTTCAAAAAACAACTTTTGGTTTTGTTTTTCTCTATTGTCTTTTTGTTTTTAATTTTATTGATTTCTGGTCTTATCTTTATATATTGGAAATCCTGTCAGAAGTTATAAATTTTATTTTCAACAATCAATTTTCTAAGAGGATTTGTGAAGAACTGGTAAATTTTGTATGTTTTAAAATTTTGGGTAGAAATCAACAATCCATCAATCCTTAGTTCTCTTTGTTCTATCATTTAAGTATATATTCATTTACGTTAGTAGATATAGAGCTATATAAGTTAGATTTTCATCTTGAATGAGACTTGATAGATTGTATCTTTCAAAGAATTAGTTCATTTCATGTACTTTACCCAATATATATGCAGAGTTTTCAATATATTTAATTTCATCATTTTAATATCTATATATTCTATGATAATGTTATACCTGATGAATTGCATCTTCTCTCTTGTTTTCAGATTATTCTCACAAAAGTTTTATCAATGTTATATATTCTCTCTAAGAATAAGCTTTTGACTTCATTACTCTCATTGTTCTATTTTTTATTTCATCCATTTTTGTGTTTTTATTTCTTTTCTTCTGTTTAGATATTTTTATTTGACTTTTAAGATGCAGATTGCCTAAAATATCAAATGTACTTATGAGAAATCACACAGCAATAACAACATTCATCTTGTTGGGACTTACAGATGACCCACAGCTGCAAGTTTTGGTTTTTATCTTCTTATTTCTGACATACATTCTGAGCATAACTGGAAACCTGACCATTATCATTCTTACCCTGATGGATTCTCATCTTAAAACACCTATGTATTTTTTTCTTCGAAACTTTTCCTTTTTAGAAATCTCATTCACAACAGTCTGTATTCCCAGATTCTTGTATAGCTTATCAACTGGGGACAATACCATTACTTATAATGCCTGTGCCAGCCAAATATTTTTTATTGGACTCTTTGGGGCCACAGAATTTTTTCTCCTGGCTGCCATGTCCTATGATCGCTATGTGGCCATCTGTAAACCCCTGCATTACATGACCATCATGAACAACAGAGTCTGCACCATCCTTGTCCTCTGCTGCTGGATCTCTGGATTGATGATCATCATCACACCACTCAGTATGGGCCTCCAGCTGGAATTCTGTGACTCCAATGCTGTTGATCATTTTGGCTGTGATGCATCTCCTCTTTTTAAGATCTCGTGCTCAGATACTTGGTTCATAGAACAAATGGTTATAATCTGTGCAGTATTGACATTCATTATTACATTAATAGGTGTGATTCTCTCCTATGTATATATTATCAAAACAATTCTCAGATTCCCCTCTGCTCAGCAAAGGAGAAAAGCTTTTTCCACTTGTTCTTCTCACATGATTGTTGTTTCCATCTCTTATGGCAGCTGCATTTTCATCTATATCAAGCCTTCAGCCAAAGAAGAGGTGGACATTAATAAAGGGGTATCTGTGCTCACTACATCTGTTGCCCCTTTGTTGAACCCCTTCATTTATACCTTGAGGAACAAGCAAGTGAAACAAGCTTTCAATGACACAATCAAAAAAATTGCATTTATCTTACACAAGTAAGAGCATGCTGAACTTGAGCAATTAAATAAAAATGAAATATTGGTTTCTTAACATTTTTACTGCCAGATTAATGTTCTCAGACTTGAATCTTGATTTGTGAAACTACTCAGATCAAAGAATTTCTTTCTTTCTTTAATCTCAATCAGAATTCTTTCTATTATTAAGTGAATATGAGAATTGATTTCCAGGAAATTAAATATTTCTTCATTTTTCACTTGGATTTTTAAATATTATTCAAAAAGAAATTGTATAACTTGATAAAATAGTATTTATGATTACTGAGAAATTTTTGGAACAATGGTTTTGAAAAACTTCTTTATTTTAAACATGTAGATATGCTGAAACATTTAAAATATAAAAAGAGGCATTTAATCTTGCTTTAAGGTATTAATCAAGTAAAAGTAAAACATACTGCAACCAAAGGGAGAAAACAAATACCAAGAATCTGGAAACAAATATGGCACACAAAGGATACAAGCAAGCCAGAATATTTACTATTTTAAAAACTTGGAGTAAAAGTTAGAACATAGCTGCTTGACAATGACATGCACACACACACATCTCTGTATACACACACAAACAGAAAAAAAATAAAAAAATAAAAATAAGATGACTTTTTCTTCTAGTTTTGTTAGAGAAACAAGTATGAGTTTGTGCTTTCTGCCAGAAATAACCATAAAACTGAATCAACTATATGAGGAAACTTTTGACAACAAGCAGCTCAAAAAATGCTATCCTCCAGAAAAGGGAAATGTAGTACAATAAATAAGCCTCTAATTGGCACTAACTCAGCCTGCACTATGAGCTAGAGATTAAGCCCAGCATGACTCTCTCTCTGAGATAAATTTGTAAAGATTGAGGCAGATGAAATGGTTAGTATCTACAGGTTGAGGAGGAGGGATCTGTGCAAAAGGAGTCTGTGTGTGGCGTTTCCCACGTGTGCTTGATTGAAGGATTGACTGAACACATGCAGGGCAAGAGTAGTTTAGGGTTACCAGAGATAAAGCTGAGTATTGAACAAGATGCTGATGCCAAGTAATCTGTGAGCTTTAAGTTTTGACTCAGGCAGAGTGAAGAGACCTTGTTGATACCTCCTAAAAACTACAGGTTTGTACCTGAATATTACCACTTAGGAGTACCTTAGGAGTAAGGACCACATCCTAGAGCAAGAGTCAAACTTAGATCTGAGGGCAAAAATTCATTTACCACATGTTCTTGTAAATAAAGTTTTATTAGAATATGTCCACAGCCATTCACTAGCATAGTGCCTATTGTTTTCAACAGCAGAGTTGAATAGTTTAACAGAGACCTCAAGCATCAAAAAGCCAAAAATATTTATTATCTGGCCTTTTACAGAAAAAGCTTACACACATTTGGTGTAGAATTTACTTTTTCATTTTTACAATTTTTATCATTTGGGAAGAAATAATGAGAGATAGATTGCTATGCACCTACACTCTCTTCATTTACCCAGATATATCTAAGAAGCAGCTCTTAAACTTCTTGGTCACCTAAAAGAATTCAGTTAAGTCCATTGCTCTGCAGTCTCTCTGTCCCTGAATATACTTCAAAACAGATTTTGAGGATGTGGTGGCAATCTGGCTGCCACATCTGTCACACCATTGATTGCCAGGGTTGATTCGGCGGATCTGGCTGGCAAGGTGGGTGTCTCCTTCCTCCCTCACCCGTCCATGTGCTTCTCTCCCCTCTCGAAGCTGTGCACTGGTGCTTGGTGGAAGAAGACAACCTTCTCCAATAGAGGAGGATCATTCTTCAGTCAATGGTATACGAGTAGCTGCACTCCCATGCTAGAACCTCCAAACAAGCTCTCAAAACAATTTTGAAAGATCATGAATTTTGGGAATCCTGCCTCTTCTATCCAACCTAGATCTCACGCTAACAATGAAAATTAAAACCTCATCAGTGTTTTATAACAAATGGGGAAGTCACCTGCTTTGTCATTTAAAAGGAAATTATGTTCAGCCCACTCATTTCTATAAATCTTGAATCTCACCTCAATCCTCCTTGAAAAAATTAAACCACACTGTGCAATTCAAAATCAAGCCACATATTCCCTATGGCCTCTTATTTCTGGTTAAGGTTATCTGCATGATCTATCTGCCAGATGGCTAACATCTTTTATATGTCATAAATGTTAGATATCATCCCTCTTAAGTGCTGGTTGGCAGAAATGTCACACATACAGACATTCCCACACTTGCATAAAAATAGTCATTCATTTTTTAACAAGACTACCTTAAGCTAAAGGGACTATCCAAGATAAAATTTTTGGACACTGGTTCTTATTTAATTCTGCTGGAAAAAATTAACTGCTTTACTAAAAATAGTTTATTTACTAATAGTATATTTACTAACTACACTAATAGTGTATTTACAAGATCTTTATGTTAGATCTTGTCTCATGTTTTAAAAAATGAGGATTTTTGGTCCTTGGCATTCAAAATAGATATTAGAAATTTCTTTTTAAAAATTCAAATAAAATTTAAAATTACATATGTCAAAGAAGCCATATATGACAAATCCATAGCCAACATCATACTGAATGGGGAAAAATTGAAAACATTTCCACTTAGAACTGGAACCAAACAAGGTTGCTCTTTATAACCACTTCTATTCAACATAGTGCTGGAAGTCCTCGCCAGAACAATCAGACATGAAAAAGAAATGAAGGGCATCCAAATGGGGGCAGAAGAGGTCAAACAATCACACTTTGCTGACGATGTGATCTTACATTTAGAAAATCCCAAAGATTCTGCCATGAGACTACTGGAATTGATAAACAAATTCAGCAAAGTCTCAGGTTACAAAATCAATGTACACAAATCAGTAGCATTCCTATATGCCAACAACAGTCAAACTGAGAACCAAATCAAAGACTTAATACCCTTCATAATAACAAAAAAGAAAATAAAACACCTATATATTTAACTAAGGAGGTAAAAGACCCCTAGGGAGAACTAGGAAATACTGAGGAAGCAAATAGCAGAGGACGTAAACAGGTGGAAAACCATACCATGTTCATGGGCCGGCAGAATCAACATTGCTAAAATGTCTCTACTACCCAAAGTGATCTACAGATTCAATGCAATCCCTATTAAAATCCCAACATCATTTTTCACAGATCTAGAAAAAATAATTCTATGCTTCCTATGGAAAAAGAGAAGACCCTGAATAGCAAAAGCAATCTTAAGCAAAAAGAACATATTGGGAGGCATCAATTTCCCACACTTCAAGCTATACTACAAGGCTATAGTAACTAAAACAGCATTGTATGGGCACAAGACCAGAGACATAGACCAGTGAGCCCAGATATAAACCATCCTTATATAGCCGTATAATCTTTGACAAAGCAGACAAAAACATACACTGGGGAAAAGAATCCTTATTCAATAAATGGTGCTAAGAAAACTGGATAGCCACATGTAGAAGACTGAAACAGGATCCACACCTTTCACCTCTCACAAAAATCAACTTACGGTGGATAACAGACTTAAACCTAAGGTGTAAAACTATAAGAATTCTAGAAGAAAATGTTGGAAAAATTCTTATAGACATTGGCTTAGACAAAGAATTTATGAAGAAGACCCCAAAGGCAATCACAGCAACAATAAAAATAAACAAATGGAACTAATCAAATTAAAAAGCTTCTGCACAGCCAAGGAAACTATCACAAGAGCAAACAGACAATCTA
Organism: Cheirogaleus medius; assembly: GCA_008086735.1. Classification (NCBI taxonomy): domain Eukaryota; kingdom Metazoa; phylum Chordata; class Mammalia; order Primates; family Cheirogaleidae; genus Cheirogaleus; species Cheirogaleus medius. Next base: position 15,824,949 of record VBSM01002616.1, on the reverse strand, counting down.
CAGAATGGGAGAAAATATTCACATATCATACATGCAATAAGGGGCTGATAACTAGAGTCTATAAAGAACTCAGGAAAATCAGCACAAAAAAATCAAACAACCCTATCAAAAAGTGGGCAAAGGATATGAACAGAAATTTTTCAAAAGAAGATAGACTAATGGCTAACGAACATATGAAAAAATGCTCAACATTTCTAATCATCAGGGAAATGCAAATCAAAACCACAATGAGATATCGCTTATCTCCAGTGAAAATGGCCTTTATCAAAAAGTCTCAAAACAATAAATGTTGGTGTGGGTACGGAGAGATAGAAACACTCATACACTGCTGGGACTGCAAACTAGTACAACCTCTGTGGAAAGCAATATGAAGATACGTGAAAGAGATAAAAGTAAAACTACCATTTGATCCAGGAATCCCATTACTCGGCATCTACCCAAAAAAACAAAAGACATTCTATAAAAAAGACATCTGCACTCGAATATTTATAGCAACATAATTCACAATTGCAAAGATGTGGAAACAACCCAAGTGCCCTTAAATACATGAGTGGATTAATAAAATATGGTATATGTATACCATGAAGTTCTCAGCCACAAAAAACAATGGTGATCTAGCACCTCTTGTATTATCCTGGGTAGA
>VBSM01002616.1:15769938-15813954 GCA_008086735.1 Cheirogaleus medius | reverse complement strand
AATATTTGTACCCCCATAATATGCTGAAATAAAAAAAAAATTTAAAAAAAAAAAGAATCCATTTGTGTTTACCCAAGAGACAAAATTTAATTATCAAACTTATTTCATCCAGCCTTCTCCAATTTCATGATCATTAGATGCTCCTCAATCTCCCTCTGGTTTCCTCATGATTTATCTTAATTTTATGCAAATGAGATAATATTATAATTACCCAAAGCATCTCCTAAATAAATACAATATTTGATAAAACTGAAAAATAAAAGACTAAAAATATTTACACCTAATCAGAAGTGCATGTTTTATATTAGTATTTCTTCTCCCCAATTTTTATTTACATTAGCATTTCCTTCATCTAGCATCTTCTCAGTTTTTTATATTTGGCTTTATTACTGAGAAATCTAATCCTTTGCTGATCTTGCTTATGGTGGATTTAAGGTGGTCTCCCTTACATGTTTTCTGTCCATACATCCTCCGGCTTTACTGTAGCAGCAAATAAATATATTTTCACTTAATAACCAGATTGAATCACCCCAGTCAACATATTAATGTTTTCTTTTGCATTTTATATGGTAGCACTAGACACTCAAAATAGTTATCATAAAATACAATTAACAAATGTTAGTCTGTTTAAAATATTCCTTCTTCAGATATCAGATATTAAAATACTTACTCAGTTGAGCACAGTAAAGCAAAATGTAACTGTTGCAGACTCTAAGATGTCCCCCAGTGATCCCTGCCTCCTAGTATTCCCACTTTTGTTCAATCCCCTCCTCTTCTTTTTTTTTTTTTTTTTTTTTTTTTTTTTTAGAGACGGGGTCTCGCTCTTGGTCAGGCTGGTTTCGAACTCCTGACCTTGAGCTATCCACCCGCCTCGGCCTCCCAGAGTGCTAGGATTACAGGCGTGAGCCACCGCACCCGGCCAATCCCCTCCTCTTTAGTGAAGGCTTTTAACCAATACAGTGAGGCAAAGGAGATGTAATGCTAGTTTTGTTATTAGGTTATAAGTGATTGCAACCTCTATCTTGCTATCAGAAGCTCTCTACTGCTTTCTTGTCTTTCATGTTTCAATAAATCAAGTGGCCAGGTTGGCGACGCCCATCCCAGGTGTCCAGGAACCAAGGGTGACCTCCAGCCTACAATCAGCAAGAAACTGAAGCCCTCAGTTCAAAAACCAGCCTGGAAATGAATCATATTAACAACCATATGAACCCAAAAGAGGATTTTTCCCTCAATAGAGAATTCTAAGATGACACTTTACTTGTGAGGACACAAGTAAACTACACTTAGACTCCTGATCCAAAGAAATTCTGAAATAATAAATGTATTTTGTTTTAAGTTTACTAAGTTTTTGCTTAATTTGTTATAAAGAAATAACTAATAAACTAATGAAAAACTTGGTGGGTTGTGTGCAAAACGTGGAAAACACAACCACCTTATTCCAATTCTTTATTCTTTGACCTATATATTATCTATGAAAAATTTAGAAGATGCATTGTCTATTTGTTCTGAACATAAATTATATCCTGCAAGGCAATATTGAAGATCACAATGTATTCCCCCCACTTGAGATTTAAGAAATTGTTTCCCAGGTTTAAAGTGGAATAGGATCTTTAATGATAGTCTGTTAGCCATTCAGAGAACACTATTTACAATTTTTAAAAAAGTGTCTGTTAATGTGTATGTCTCCATGAGAGGTGCATTTGTGCACATATTTGACTCCACTTACACTTTCAGTTTCATCTTTGGGACTATCAGCATTACACCATCAATTAAAGCCATGATTACCTTCCATAAGAGTAAGTATGTTCTCATTTGGTAATTTCAGTTTCTTTATCCAATATTCTATTTCTGTAAAATATCATACTTATCTGCTTAAAAATCAAAGATACTAATAAATTAGTGTGAGTGTCTTTAGAAAAGAAAGTCGTCATTTCTGATGTTATTTTGTTCTTCAAAAATTACATGCAAAGGGATTGGGCTAATTGGAAATATGTATTATATGCATTAATAAAGAGATGAGTCAGTTGTTGATCACTCTTTTTTCCTTAGTATCTACAGTAGTATCAGGCCTATCCTAGGTTCTTAGGAAATAAATACATGTTGAATTAATTCATGAGCACTCCCAGAAACAGGATGATGTGAGGAGCAAACAGAAGTGGCCTGCCCCACAATGTCCCTCTCACCAATCTGTATGTATCTTAAGGCAAGTTATAACTATAATATTCTTCATTAGAGGGCCAAATTATCTGCAATGCTGTCATTAATGAGCGCTCAGACAATTACAAATGCAAATATTCCTTGAAACACACTAACTTAAAAATACACGTAAAGTACATTGGTTTACCAAAGCATTCATTTGATATTTGGGTATCACGGAAAATAACTATTAATGATTAGAAAGGGAGGAAGCTTTTGGAATTTGGGACATTGCTCTGAATTAGGATACCATAGGTAAGCACTGAGAGCTTAAGAAGTTTATCAATTTGGTTCAAAAGGGTCAATTTCTATGTGATCCTATCTAAAGGGTTACTAATTACTAGCTAATTATTTCTCCCTTCTCCCCCTGAACCTGGATTAGTGATCCTTTTCTGTAGATATGCCTATAAACCATAGGTACTTTTCTATCTATAGTAATCTAATGTTGTTATTTGTTATTGCCTTAATAGAAACAGCATGCCTAAATTCACCAACCTTAGGAAAACACACCTCTAGGTTTCCTGCAGGATATAGTTTACAGGAAATAAGTGAAACCATTATATAACGAACTAACTAATTTTACCATGAGTGATCCTTTTCTGTTTTGGAATAGAGGGAAAATAGAACTCTTTATTTACAAAATTGACTCCTTATTCCTAAAAAGAAATAGCTGTTCATATAATTAATTATTGATAATTATAAAAGAAATGTGAAATCATGTCCCAAATTGCAGAGTCCCTGAACTCTGCCCTTAATATTTCATTAGCAGAACACTGAACAGGTTATTAGAGGCACAAAAATTCACATGCTTTATATAGAACGCAAGAAAGAAAGCACAGTAGGCACAGTGGCTATTGATTAGGGTCCTCATGCATTAGCATAAGTATTAGAGCAAGTTATAGAGCAAGAAGAAGAAGAGTTAGAGGAAGAAGAAAATGAAGAGGAAAAAGAAGTAGGGGTAGTGGCTTTAATTTACTATTGGCCAGGCACTCTGCATGGACTATCTCAATCGATTCTCACAATAATTCCATTAACTAGAAGTTACTGAGGAAACTGAGGTTAAAGGGACAAGTGGGATGAGAGCACCTGCAGTATGATTCTAGAGACTGTGTGAAAAACATGGAATCTACTCCCTCTTACATCAGAAAGCAATACAGAATTGTAATATTAAAGGCAATGTCAAAAAATCAATGTCAAATGCATTTTTACTATTAGGCTCATATTAAAAATATATTCTTAAAGGTCATTCTAAAGACCTATTAAATCATTTTAGAGAAGATAGCCTTTTTGTTGTACAAGGCAAATATGACATTCATTCTTTTATTATTTACACAAACTTTTAAGGAACATTTACTATTCCCCTGAAAATACACTTGTTACTGGGAACACAATGTTCAAAATAAAAATTGGCAACACCATTTGACAATCTAGTCACAAGTGCATTAATGAGAATAATCAGAGTCTACCATGGAAACAGGAAGAGGGAGTATTAACCCCATCTTGAAAAATTATAGGTGTCAATCTAAAAGAAAAGAACAGAATTATAGATGGATTCTTGTCAAAACTGATACCCCAACTAAAACTTGAAAGAGGGATAGGAGAGGTTAGAAAGCACAAGAGAGATCGTTAAGAACGGAAAGGCTAGGCGCAGTTGCTCACGCCTGTAATCCCAGCACTTTGGAAGGCTGAGGCAGGAGGATCACTTGTGGCCAGGAGTTCAAGACCAGCCTGGGCAACATAGCGAGACCCTATCTCATAAAAAAAGAAAAGAAAAATTAGCTAAGCATGATGATGGCCCAAACCTGTAGTCCCAACTATTCAGGAGGCTGAGTCAGGAAGACCACTTGAGCCCAGGAGTTTGAGACTACAGTGAGCTAAGATTGTGTTACTGCACTCCAGTCTGGACAACAAAGTGAGACTTTATCTCTATAAAAATAAACACACAAATAAATAAAAACAAGCAGAAGGAAGAAGTTCCAGCATATGGAATTTCCACAGGCAATTTTAAGCATGGCCTTTTGTGGTTACTGCTAGTAGATAAGTTAAGTGAAGCAACTTGAACCTGGAAACATGAAACCAGTGGCTTGACTCCATAGACTGTACTCTTTGCCACTATGATAGACATTCTCTTGCTAGCAGCCAGAGCAACTACACTAGACCAGAGGGAGCAAACACTATAGTAAGAGGGAGTGTTAACCCCATCCTGAAGAATGATAGATGTCGATGTAAAAGAAGAGGGCAGTGCATCAGGTAAAGTGTGTGATCGACACTGGAAATGTTAGGAAGATTTTCACATGCTACCTGAGGAGCTTAAATTTTATGATGAGTGCAAAATGAAGTCATTGAAAGGATTAACGTTCATGGTGCAGTTACAAAAACTTCATTTACAAACTCTGAACAAAATAATTAAAACATTATTTTTTAATTTTATTTAATATCTGTTTCTTTTTTCCCTGCCAGACCCCACTACCTCATTCTAGTGAATTATTCCCTCATAGTTGTGTTGCTGCCCTCAACCCAAAGTCCTCTTAATTCTGGTACAATTTCACAGTTCCAATGTGTTAAATAAATAAATGTATCCATTAAAGGTGTCATTCAATGGAACGCCCATCATATCTCTTCTGGTCCTCAAACACCTACTCATGTGAATCTCTATTGTAGCATCTCTTTTTCTCCTTGCCCATAAGACTTTCTGGTATGTTTGTTCTCTGTGTAAGGTTTAAGATATTTTTATTTTTCCTGTGATAAACTGCAATGCAGAAAAACTTGGGAAGTATCTAAAGTTCTTTACTTTCATGTCACCACTAGGCATGAGAATATCCTTTTGCTATGCTATATGATCTTGAGAATGAGAAAACTCTATGTGACTTCCTAAAGCCCTTTAAGCCTAGGAGAGCAGCTAATTATTTCCTACTGTCATTCTCCTTAGATCTCTATAAGAAGAAGCCATAGAAATCTATCTCATTTTTCCTTCCTTCTAATCTTAGGCTTCATATCAGAGGAAGATGACAGAGGGTCCCTCAGTCAGGGACCTCATTCAGGGTCACTAAAATCTTTAAACTATTCTCTAATTCTCTTATACTCTGCTAAAGAGATTTCATGAATTCTCTAAGGATAAGAAGCCCATTCTATAACTTATTCCTCTGCATAAAAATATTATTGCCTGAAAATAGTTTATTAATCTCAATGTCTGATGCATGCGCAACTCAAAATCCATGAAAGTGTTCCTTCTTCTCCTCTTTACAGTTCTTATCTAAAGCCAAAATGAAATAACTTCTGTGTCAATAAATAGTGAATCAAAGGTTGAAAGGAAATGCTGAGTATGGAAAGAAAGTTAATAATAGATCAAAATTTTTTCCATAACAAATAGGAAAGATTAATCTTATTGGGATTTTAGAATAATGATTCTGATTGCATTTATTTTAAAAGATTGAATTGAGGGAGCAAAAATGTTAAGCAAATGTTAATATGCTTTTATAATATTTCAGCTATGAGATAAAGACACCAGAGTAAGATAAGCATTGTGAGTACATGAAGAAAAGGAACAAATTAACAAGATATTAGGGATACAGAGATGACAAGACTTGTTGATAAACTAAAAATGAGAATAAAGAAAAATAAGTAAAAATTTTCCTATGAGAGAACAGAGAAAGAAACACATAGTTCCTCATTTAAAATATTAATATGTGCACACCTAGAGGACTCTCAATAATAGATAATAGGATAACAAATAAAAATGTTCACTATAAATGTAATAAGTGTTCACCATGTTCCAGATGCAGTTATAGATATCTATATCATCTAAACTTATCAGTATAACAAAAATTATACATACTATTTTTATCTGAATTTTGCATATGAAAAAAGCACAAGATAAAGAAGTTAAGCAGTGTTTAAGGACATTCAGTAGGAAAGGAAAAGCCTGAATTCAGACCCTCTAAGTGTTGGGGACCGTCCCTGGGTCAGAATGGCCGAGACCCAAAGTCAGCAGAATGGGAGCACATTGCTTGTTCCCAGAGTTAGCAGGACGTCACTTGTTGATCAGCGTAAGAACTATTCCTCTAGACATAGCACAAGAGATGCCCTTCAACGTCTGATACCATTTGCAAGATAACAGACAACCTTGGCTCTCGTGAGAAACCATAGGTCCTTGGCAGTTTGCAACGCTTAAAGCGCCAGGCCCAAATTACAGACCGAGATATGCACGGGGAACAAGGCAGCCGGGAGGGGGGCTGTTGCTATCCCCCAGTTCCTCTTTGCTGGCCCCCCAGCAGCTGTGCCTGTCTTAGGTTGTCCCCCCCGGGTGAGGGATCTTACCTGTCTCTGGCTAACCAGCCATCTTACAGGGCCAAGCAGCATTCATGGGAACAACATGTTTTTCTCGTGGCCTCCAGACCTCCATTGTTATGGGGCTGGGCAGCTCTTGTTTACATGCAAACATTCCCGGGGCTATCACTGTGCACCTGGACTTGTTTGCAAGACCACAGGCTCTTGGCTGTTTGCCCGGAGGAACAGTTTTTACACTGATTAACAAGTCATGTTCTGCTAACTCTGGGAACAAGCAATGTGCTCCCATTCTACTGACTTTGGGTCTCAGCCATTCTGACCCAGGGACGGTCCCCAACATCTAAGTCTAGAAACCCAAGAATAAGTTGAATGTTGAAGTCAGAAAACTGTAAGATGTATTTTCCCTACAGATATAAATTTGAGAATCATTAGCCTGTTTCCAGTCACCTTATTTATGAGAATCTCCTAGAGATAGAGTGAAAGTGTTGCCTAGATAACAGATTTCAGGTGCACCAGCAACCACAGAGATTAGAAAAGGAAAATGAACCATGAAGAAGAATGGAAAACAGCAAAGTGGTAATAAGAAATTCAAGAAAAGGTGAGATAGTGGAAATTAAGCTGTAAAGACTTTCAAAAAGTTGACAGTTCACATTCTCACAGCAGAGAGTTTGAGTTGAATGAAGACTAAATTGTGTTTAATGAATGAAGCAAGGAGGCTAGTGGTGACCTTTCCATAGTAGCTTAAATGGTCCTAAATCAGATGAGTTGATGTATAAGTGGGAAATAGGAAAGTGGAGACAATTATAAGGTAGATGGAATTTTAAATGGAAGTGAAAAGCAGAAGTATGTCTAAGAAATGGCTTAGCTTTGTTAAACCCGATATTACAAAATGTCATTGTAATTTATAATAAGGTGATTGAGTGTATTGCAAACTGAAACAAGGCTGACCAAAAACAGAAAAATTCAGGGATGTGGCCCTTCAGGTCTATAAACATACTTCTAATTTTCTCCTATTTCTCTGTAATAAACTTTGAATCAAAACTGCTACTGTAGAATACGTAGAGGAGGTGGAAATATGCCACTGTTAAATGTGTTTAAAAAGAAATACAGGAAATTCATTTTAGAATTTTAATATTAAAAATATGCTCTTATGGAAAACCATTTGGTGGAAACAAAGGAAGACAACCACAAGATCCAGAGAATAGGAAAATGTAGCAGCTAGTTAGAGGGCACTAGGTTTTTATTATTAGAGAAATCCAAAAGGAAAGTAATTAACCAGACAATAAAATTCCAGACTTCCACTTGTAAATAGGGGAGAAATTCTTTTTAGCATGATATATCTTAGGAAGCATAAAAATATATAACATAGGCATTCTATTCAAACATTAGGAGGAAAATATAGCCAAGGATAAATATTACAAATATAAAATACATTTAAGGCATTCTTTACCTTGAAAAGTATGGACTGGAACACATTTAAATGAGTCTTTAGGAAATACACCCATTAAAATGTTTTAAACACACCTCAGAGAAGCTGGGCTGCAGCTATGTGATAAGTACTCATTGTCAGTTTAATTACTAATACACATGTGACCTTTAATGTTTGAATTTTCTTAACAAAAACCACTGTTAGTTTATTTTGGCACTTGTCTACTAAAAGCATGTCTGGGAATAAGAAGTTAAGGAAGGTAGAATTATGATTTAACAGCAACTTATTGAAAGGAGACTTTTTCCCCAATGGTGTTTTTAAGAGAATATGTTGAATTTACACTGATTTATAGCTAGATAGTTGATTCCTTAGAGACAGCAGTATGAAATATGTGATTCAATACGAGTAGTCAGTTTGTGGGACACAAAGAGGAGGTCATCAAACACGAGCATGTGTTATGTGCTTGCTTACCCATTAACCAAGTGTATAGGAATCACTCTCAAGTTTACTTCTCCTGAGGTTAGAAGCTGGCTAGTATTCTGGAGTTCCTCATATAAAGTCTTTCTCATTGTTTCAATCAGATTGGGCAAGAGACAATAATCAAGGATGAGAAATCAAACAACAGTAACAACCTTCATCTTGCTGGGACTGACAGATGACATTCAGCTACAAATTCTGCTTTTTATCTTTTTGTGTGTTTCTTACATGTTGAATATATCTGGAAACTTAAGCATCATCACCCTCACTCTGATTGATTCCCACCTTAAAACACCTATGTATCTTTTTCTCCAAAATTTCTCCTTCTTAGAAATTTCATTCACAACTGCTTGTGTTCCCAGATTCTTGTACAGCATATTATGTGGGGACAAGTCCATTACCTATGACGCTTGTGCCAATCAACTGTTGTTTACAGACCTCTTTGCAGTAACAGAATTTTTTCTTCTGGCCACCATGTCTTATGATCACTACGTGGCCATCTGCAAACCACTGCATTACATGACCATCATGAACAGCAGAGTCTGTAAGAAATTTATCCTTTTCTGTTGGGTAGCAGCACTGGTCATCATTCTCCCACCAAAAAGTTTGGGTTTGGGCCTGGAATTCTGTGACTCAAATATCGTTGATCATTTTTACTGTGATGCATCTCCTATGCTGAAGCTCTCTTGCTCAAATACATGGTTAATAGAACATGGTTAATAGATGGTGATAGTATGTGCTGTGTTGACATTCATCATCACCCTCGTGTGTGTAATTCTTTCCTACATTTACATCATCAGAACCATTCTAAGAATCCCCTCTGCCCAGCAAAGGAAAAAGGCCTTTTCCACTTGCTCTTCCCACATGATTGTTGTTTCCATTACTTATGGAAGCTGCATCTTCATTTATGTAAAACCTTCAGCCAAGGACGAGGTGGCTATTAATAAAGGGATTTCACTCCTTGTTACTTCTATTTCACCCATGTTGAATCCTTTTATTTATACACTAAGAAACAAGCAAGTGAAGCAAGCTCTCAATAACTCAATTAAAAAAATTGCAGTTCTATCAAAGATGCAAAGGAAAACGAGTTGATGGATGTAACTAAAAGGAAAAGTAAATGGGCACAAAACCTAAAGCTTTGAACACTATTTGTCTATATAATGTATTCTCTAGTCATGTCAATATTCATACTTTCTCTTTAAACTTACTTATTGTGAACCCTGACTATTTCATTCTTTATCTCCATTAAAACCAAATTCTTTGAGGATATTTGCTCTTACAATCTAGCTAAAATTCCTGTTTGACTGTTTATTCCTTGAAACACAGTAGACCATATTCTCCCACAATCTTTTCCACAATGTTAGGTGTGACTATCAGTTATAGCTAATAGATAGATGTGGAAGTACGTACACCATTTCTAGACCTGACCTATAAAAATATCCAATATGTTATCCGCTATGCCATTTCCTCAGCTATCAGCCAGATGTTTATGCTTAAATGACTTTAAGTTTCATGTTAATGATGAATGACCTTGTGAAAGCCTATTTCTCTAAATCCTATATGGAGACCTCCCCAATCACCACCAAATTGAAATCTTCATAAACCATTTATGTGAGCAAGTAATAAATTTAGGCTCTGTTTGAACCATTGTCCACAGGATCTTCTTTAGAGTAGTCAGCTATTGTAACAAAAACCTAAGATATGTGACATTTGCAAGCAGTGAAGAAACTGAGAAAAGACTGGACAGGTGAAAATTCATGTAATGCAGTAGGAAAATATTTGGTAAGACAAGTGTCTGATTTGGAAGGCACGCTAAGGCTCTACTGAGATAATAGCACAGAGGAAGTAGTTGGAAGTCATGTGGGTTGGCTATCATTTGCTACTTTTTAGAAAGATATTGCAGAATAGAGACATAAGCTTGAGATAGAATTGGCTGATTTGAGAGCAAAGATTAAAGGGATTAAAGAGGTTGCAGAAAAGTGTGATTTAGCAAACTTGGAAAATCCAACTGCTTCCAAACCCTAACCAATAAGAACAGAACGAATAAATAAGATTGAAAAGACTTTAAGAAAAAAAAGTAATTATGACTTCCCAATGTAAAAGATTCAGGCCTATGCATAGATCATATTATGAGTTCCTAGCAAGGCTTTATTTCAGATAAGCATAAATTAGCCACCATTAAGTTACAAAAATAAAAGAAGTAAAGAAACAGGCAAATCTGATAACTATGTCTAGGAAGGAAATTTGTTTGGGAGTTCTAGCACATAAAATTGATTGGAATCAAATAAATCAAAAATTTCCAAGTTATTGAGGGAATGTGAGGGAACGTTCATGCTCTTTTCTCTCTTGCCAGTTGGATGCTAATTCTCAGGGTAACCTCTGAAATCACATTGTAGGTGGCAGAGACCATCAGCCATGCATGAGAAACATGCATCTACCATTATGCACATTCTTGGCCTCCTGATACAATAGTTAGCCTACATAATTAGTATATACTAATATTAAAAGATGATGAAAATAAATTTCCTAAAAACCCAATTCTGTAATGAACAAAAGCCACATAAAATTATGACCTTTTTTCTTGTACCACATATTCCCAGTAACTAGGGTGGTGACTTTTGAGACATTTTTCAATAAATGTTGAGTTTTATCTGATTTGCAGATATAACCATGTCCCAGAGATCATTACAGGTCTTTACAGAAACTGATTTCAATGTGTGCCAATACTATCTTCCCTCTTAATAAGAACAACACCATATTTCTTCCTTATTTTGTCCATTGCCAATCAGTTGTACTGCAATGAAGATATGTTCCCTTCATAGTCATCCAACCACTGTTGGAGACCAGTGATAAAGCCCCATTTTTCAGTGATGTTATGCTACTATTTAGGTTTGCCATATGAATATATATGCACCCCCGTCTCTCCTTCTTAGGCTGGTTGTACTCCCGGCTGCAGACCTTTAACAACACCAGATTCTAAATGATAATAATATTCAATAGTCCTTTCTTGATGAGGATACAAGCTCTCTCTCCAAGCCCTGTTAACAAATATGGTGTCCCATCGTGCCATTATTTGAAAGTCCGTTTACAAATGATTTCATTTTCCTCCTAAGTTGATATCCAGAAGTTGTCAGTTTTCTAAAAGAGAGCCTCCTTAATGCCTCTATTTGTTTTGGCAAGTCTTTTTCTCATGATAAATGAGCCTACAGAAATGTTATTTCTACCCAAGGTGATGCTACAAGATTTCCTCTTAGTATTTCCAAAGAATATCTGGCAAAATGGAGTCTGCTGGTCAAGCTATTACATATGTTGCTTCCAATCGAATGGTAAGATGAATGCAATTGAAACATGTCATACAAACTTACAAGTTGTGCTGCACCCTAGCAAACTGTCAACTGATTATATTGTATTATTACATACAACTTAGTTTGTAGATGTCATAATGTTTCTCACATAAGGCCATTACATACCCACAAAGGGTCATCATCCTTACTAATCTGTATTATCACACCCAAATTCACTTCTCTTCAGTCTGACCAAGTTCCTTGGTTTTACTTAAAGTTAATTCATCCATATTCACATTTAATAGCAGTCATTTGCTTCCCATCATACCCAGATAGATGTCTTGTCAACATCATCTTTATTTTCAGGTATAAAAGGAAGGACAGTTTTTCAGCAGTCCCTGCCCTAAAATGATCCATTAATATCTATGCTAAAATGTCATCTGAGAAATAACTAGATTGATAAATATATTCCATGACCATGAAGTGAATAGAATGATGCCTCTGGCTAGCTAACTGTGAGTTGAGGGGAGAAGGGATATTACATCATGTCTTTTCCAAATTGTCAGTGGAATTTTTAGGCCATCAATGACCCTTAGTCAGCAGCATCAGATTTAAGTTATTGTCTTCCTCTGAGATGCTCTCATGGAAATTTTCCTCCATCGTTGTGAACCACCCAAGCGTGTTCTCTTCAGTTGCCATGACCTCCCCCTGTTTCCATTTACTACCTGTTTTGATCATATCCACATTTCATGGTCTGGTTTTCCATCTCAGCTATAGTTGTCATCCAAAGGACAGACAGTCACAGTAGGCTTGGTAATCCTCCTCTGCCCCACCTCCAGGCAGTTGTCACCAGAGTTGACATGTGATGTATCACAGAACTTCCCTTGCCATTTAGAAAGGAGCCACATTCACACTTAGCTCCACATTGGCTATATGGGTGAAATTACAACCCACCCTAAAGTATCACTAGAAACACAAGCAGATAAATGTAAAGGTATGGATACTATGCCTTAACTATTGATATCCCCTTCCTCAGACATCCACAAATTCAAATCTAGCCTAAGACAACCACATGAGAAAAAGAAAACTAAAAATAATATATACAATATTGCGAAGTTGCAATACCACCCATCTCCGGGTCCTATAAACCTTTCCAGTAAGGTACTTGTCTTACTTGCTCTTATATAGACTGTGAGGAGGCAATTATCTAAATAAAACTGTAGCCTTTCAATGTTTATCAACCACATCTTTTGAATAACTACTCTTTTAATTAGCCTTTCCGTTTTTAATGAGTCTACTGCATTGAGGGCATTATGGAATATATATGCCTATGGAAAATTTTCTTTTCTTGTCCCATTTTGTACATTGATAGCAGTTAAATATGTAACTTTTTCTGAATATTTTCAATATATTCACAAAGTCGTGGGCATATAAATGGTGGCCCCTCAATCAATCTTTTTCAAATTCCATAAGTTTAATTGAGAGAATAAATTTAGCACCCTGTTCAAAATTGGGTCACTCTAAATCACCATCCTCTACTAGATTTGGATTTTTATAGACTAAGTTAAATTGAATGAATCTGAATGAATATTTTCAGATGTGCACAGGAGATTAAACTGCCTCAAAACCCTAAAATTGATATTTCACTATTAATTCTTTAGGGTCATCCTAACAATTTCTATTTTTAGTATACTGTTCCTCAAAAAACTGTCTGAACATCTCAGCCATTTATCTAATTATCAATAATAGCCCTGTCTTTTCATTTCTTCCCTGTAACTGACCTCTCTTTTATAACATAAATCTTTTTTTTTTATCATGCACCTCCATGCGTGGCAATTCAGGTCCAACCTTCTGAATATCTTTTTGGCCTTCTGAAAATAAAATGGTAAGAGTTGCCCAAAATTGGCCTCATCTATTATTAATACAATATACTCCATGGTCTGTATTAACAATATGAAATTGTCTTTCTTGTCCTCATCATAAGTTCTTTCTAGGGTTGCCTGCATTTGTGATAACCTCATATAAAAAGGAATATCTAAATTGTGGGTCAAGAAAGGGACAGAAAAATTATCCCTCGCGGGGTGAGCCTGACCTCTGCCTTTACCCATTGAAATAAGGCCACTGATATCACTCCAGCAGGATCTCCTAAGAGTTTTCAGTCACTTAGGTCATCAATCTAAATTATTCCTTCTATTCGGCAGCACCTACAATTAACGAAGTGCTCTCTTATTATTTATTCCAAGAGTAAAAAATAGTAATGCTAGTTAAAATTCATTATGTTTTGCTGCTGTTTCTCTATAAAATATTCTAGTTCTTTAACAGCATACCTTTGCCTCTAGCTATTTGTACAGTTACTCAGATTAATCAGTGATTTCAACTGAGTTCATCTGAGTTAATTTGGGAGTGATACAGCCTGCGGCTCCTCACTTGCTGCAGTGTCATAGACACAAAATGTGATTCTTGGAGTTCCCCTAGGGAGCTGCCTGTGGCTTTATTTATGAACCTGGCCTTTGGGAGTCAGGGGAGGACATGACTCTCCTGCGAACAGCCCCATTGTCCGGGAGCCATGACTCAGAAGAAAACTGAGCTTGGGTTTTTATTACACACATTTGCTTTGTGCAAATAAACATTGACAATTTTGTATTAAAGATGGAACAAGTGTTGGGGCTTCTAACCGTATATTTTTCACTTTTATAGATTTTTAAACTATGATCCTTTATGTATGTGTTTTTTTGGGAACTATAATATATTAAGTTTTATGCCACACAGTTGATATTGTTAAGTTTGCCATCGAAAGTGCATACAAATTCTATTAATCCCCTTTTCCATCTACTTTCCTTAACACTGGTGTACCCCAAAGAGAAATCTTTACTTTCCTTGTTTCATCACTATAAAAATAATAAAAGTATTTTGCTAGTATGGAAAAAAATTTGAAAATGATACAATTTCTGCCCAGGTGGTCAAGTAAGCATTTAAAGACTTTCCAGCAATGGAAATCTTATCTTTTCTTTCTCTTATTACTCAAGCTTCCTTCTTCATGTGAAGGAATAGAATAGTCTGCTAATTTCCATTGTTCATTCTGGTCTCTGTCTTTCTACTTACCTATTTCTTCTAGGTCTCTACATGTTTAATTGAAATTCCATTGATAAACCTTGTACCCTCATGTTTTTATACAAAGGACGATTTGATACCCATCCTGACATTAAATGCTCATTGTGATGTTTCATCCCTTTCTCTCCCGTTCTCTCTTTCTTTGCCAAAACCACACTAGCCATTATGATTCGCGGGTCTAAAACCACCATTCTGATGACAAAAAAATTTTATACACCCAAAATATTGCATTGGTAAATCAGACTCGACATGAATTATAAGTCACTGTTTCCAAAGATACTGGTGATAGCAAGTTGCAGGTCATGCATGCTTTTGTTGGAAAGGCTCAAGACTCACAGGGGTGGCTCTCATAAAATGTCCATCATTTTCTACGTAGAATATGATATGGTTTGGATTTAACCAGAAAGATTTAAGTGATGCATGTGGAGCATTGTTTAGAAAGAAGAGCCACTTCAGTCATAGAACATCTAATTTTTATGCTCTATTAGTTACATACCTTACAAAGCATTTCCCAGCAAGCCTATAACACTTAAATCCAACATTATAGGTTTGTGAATAATACACAATCTTAACGGACTAAATAATCCTGCTATAAACATCCCATTGATAAAGTCCCTTGGTTAAGTATGTTCCTCAGGAGGTTTGTCATTAATTAAAATGTTTATAAATGAATTTTACCCGATGTCTTACTTTCTTTCGCAGATATGAGTAAGAAACGGAGAAAATAGATTGTAGGCTTGCAGCTAACTCATCCTTAACCCTCAAGTATATGTTCTGCTAGTCCCTGATTCATATAATGACAATAGAAGTGGCATTACCTAGGAGGATATTCCCAGACAAACTTCTAAAAGCTTGGAACAAGGATAGATTATAGATTATAGCTACAAATGATATAGAAATAAACCATGGAAATCAAATTAACCAATGCATGAGTCATTTGGGGGTTCATAGTGGCATTAACTATCCAATGCAGTTAATTCAAAACAAAGTCTCAGCTATAACTCATATTCCTATGAGGAATGACCTTGTTAATATGCATTCATGAAGTACTCACATTCTATGGTTTTCATAACGCCACATGTTCCTGGTTTCTCTTCTATTTAGGATTCTTCTTCACCATCTTCATTCATTTATACCTAATATGGGGTTGTTTCTATAGTTTCCACAGGTACCCCACAATTATGTCTTTAATACTCTTTCCGTGGGTAAATTCTGTTGTCACCATGCCTTTTACTATCACCACTCTGAGGCTAACTTTAAATTATCCTCATCCCTGATCTCCAAAAAGACATTTTGGAATGCACGGATAACTTTACTTTTTTTCTTTTAAATCAAAGACATATGCAAAAGCATTTATACACATATGTATAAAATATAAATACCTAACTTATTAGTAAAAACATAAATAATTACCACCCAAGCTAAGATATAATACAATGCTAGCACCACAGCTGCTCCCTGGATATTCCTATTAGATCACACTGTTTGCGTAAATATGCTTTACGTGTTCTTTTTCAAGCACTATATTATTTTTAAGGTTCATCCATGTCAAATTAGTAAATCTTCTAGCTTATATTGATATAGTATATTCATGAATGAATCTATCATATACGAATGACTATATCCTGAATATAATCCAAAATTACATACCATGTGAAGAACCAGGAAAATCTGCACTCAACATGGGAAAAAGAAATCTGTAAACCCTAATACCAAAATAACACAGGTGTTTGGATTATCTGGCAAAGGTTTTAAAATAGTTAATATAAAAATGCTCAGATAAGCAATTGTGAAACTCATGAGACCAATGGAAAGATAGAAAAATTCAGCAAAGAAAAAAAGATATTAAAAAAAGCAAATGAAAATTTTAGAACTAAAAGATACAATAATATGGGGGAAGAAAACAGAATGAGCTCAAAAGCAAAATGATAACAGAAGAAGCAGTCAGTGAAATTAAAGATAGATCATTAGAAATTATCCAGTATGAACAGCAGAGACAAGAAAAATCAAAAACAAGAACAGATCCTCAAGGACCTCAAGGTCTAATATTTGTGTATGTGGGTTTCAAGGATATAAGAAAAAGTATAGCATAGAAGTGTATTTCCAGAAAAAATGATTTAAAAGTTCCAAATTTAGGAAAAAATAATTTACAGAATAAAAAGTACTACATAGAAATGCATGGCTAGAGATATATTATAATCACACTGTTAAAAATTAAAGAAAAATAAAACATCTTGAAAGCAGGCAGAGAAAAATGACACATTACCTATGAGAAAGTAATGGTTCAAATAATTGCAGATTTCAAAATCACAGTTACATTAGAATCACCCAGACAACAAGTTTTCTGATACAATAGACCTCTCTTTGCAAAGCTTGTGATTCAAATGAATTTTCAAGCTGGGAAACAACTGCTTTAGGGATCATACATTCTAATTCCTAACCTAAACAGGAATCTTAAATGATAGGTAGAGGTCTTCTTTTTCTAATCCAAAATCTGCTTCTTTATACTTCTAACATTGAGTAAGAGTTTGCTCTTTGTAGCAGGACTACCAGGGTCAATATTAAAGTAAACAAACAAATTGCGCATTTTCTTTAGAGTGTACTATGTGTTATTAATTTTCCTGTTATTATTAATCTAGACTTTTCCTTTTGAGGAGCTTCTCAGTAAAATTACTAATAAAGTGTACTTTATCTAAAAAAAAATAATAATTGCAGACTTCTAATCAGAAACACGGGGGCCAGAAGGATGAGGCACAATATTTTTAAAGTAAGTAAATAAATAAATAAATACAGGTGAACCCCAAAGTTTACATCCAGAAAAAATATCCGTTAGAAATGAAGGAGGAAAAACAATATTCTTAGATGAAGGAAAACTGAAAGAATTCACTGCCAAAAATATTGCTCTAAAAGAACTACTATAAAAAATTGTTCAAAATAATAGGAAATTATACAAGAAGATAACTTGCAACAACAGGAATGAAGAGCAACAAAAATGGTAAATACCTCTGTAAATATAGTAAACTATTCACAAACTCATGAGTTTTAAAAACATGTTTGATAGCTAAAAGCAAAAGCTATAACATCTGATGTTTTCAGTGTATTTAGATTTAATATATAAGACAGCTACTATATAAAAGGGAAGGAAAAAAGATATTTATTGGAACCAGGATTCTACATTTCACTTGAAGTGGAGGGTGTTTATTCAAGAGACTGAAAATTTATTTTTATTCCTAAAATAGAGCATTACTAAGAATCCTATATAAAAGACATATTAAAAACCACAATAGATAAGCCAATGAAGTACTAAAATATGGTCAAATAATCAAAAACAACAAAGAAAATGGGAAAAGTAGGAATGCAAAACAGATAGAATAAACAAAATTAACAAATAATAAAACCATATCAATAATTATGTTAAATATAAATGATCTAAACAGTCCCTAGAAAAAGGCAGAGCTGTCAAAATTGATTTTTAAACATGATTTAAATACATGCTATCTGCAAAAAAATTACATCAAATATAATAAGATATAGGTAGTGAAAGGATAGAAAAAGATAAACCATGCAAATACTTAGCAAAAGAAAGTTCGAGGACTATAGTAACATTACACAAGGTACGCTACAGATCAAAGTAAACTACCAAGAATAAAGTAAGACTTTATAATGATTAAAAGACCAATTCAGTAAGAAGCTGTAATAATCCTATAGGTTTATGCACCTGTTGGGGGTTGAATTGTGTCCCCCAATAAAAGGTAAGTTGAAGTTTTAACCATCAGTACTACAAAATGTAACATTATATGGAAGTAGAGTTCTTGCAGGTGTAACCAAGTTAACATGAGGTCATTAGGATGGGCTCTAATCCAATATGACTGGTGTCCTTATAAAAAAAGACACAGAGATAGGCACATGCAGTGGAAAGATGAAGTAGAGACAGACACAGAGAGAGAAGATGGCCATGTGATAAGGAAAGCAGAGATTAAAGTGCTGTAACAACAAGAAAAGGGATACCAAGGATTACCAGACTACACCAAAAACTAGGAAAGAGTCATGGGAGAGATTTTCCCTCAGATTTCTCAGAAGGAACCAACATGCAGATATCTTGATTATGAACTTCTTTTATCCAGAACTGTGACACAATCTGTATCTGTTCTTTTAAGCCACTCAGTTTATAGCACATTTTCATGGGCGCCCCAGCAAACTCATATAGCACCTAACAACAAAACTTCAAAATATATGTATCAAAAACTAACATAGCTGAAATGAAAATAGACAAATTTACATTTGTAACTGAAAAAGTAAAGACTTTTCACTCAGTAATAGACAGAAAATCAACAAGGATATAAAAGATTTCAACAACCCCAATAATCTGCTGGATCTAATTGACATTGATAGAACACTATAAAAATAGCACCAGAAAACATAGAAATGTACCTATGGAGGTGTGGGACAGAGGCAGGCTTTCTGAACGGAGAGAGTAATGGAAGAGAATCAATCCCTTAACTATATACAAGCATGAATGAATTTCCAGCTTAACTTTGAAACATACACCCATGGTTTTAAAAATAAAATAGCCTTAGGAAAGGCTTAACATACACAAATGATTTTTGTGCCATACATAAGGCAAGACTGAGTTTGTAGTCTGAGTCTAAAAGGGTTGATTACTGACTTTAAAAAAATTGCCCACATTCTCCAATAGAATATAACAGAACCCAGAGTCCAAGCAATGTAATAGTCACAGTGTCTTGGATCCAATCCAAAATTACTGAATACACAAAGAACCAGTAAAATGTTACCCATTCCAAAAGGTAATCACTTATTAAAGAGACAATCATTATGTGCTGAGTAAAAAATGACACAGATATTAGTATAACACAAGAAGTTTAAATCAATCTATACAATGAGATGAAGTAACATACTCAAAATAGATTAAAAGTTAAAAAAACCTCAGCAAATAAATAGAAATGTATTTTATTTGTATAAATTTAAGGGGTATAAGTGCACCTTTGTTACATGGATATATTGTGTAGTGGCGAAGTCTGAGTTTTTAGTGTAACAATCACCCAAATAATGTGCATCGTACTTTCTAAGCAATTTCTCATCCATCTTTCCCCTTTCACCCTCCTATCCTTCTGAATATCCAATGTCTATTATTCCACACTCTATGTCTCTGTGTACACATTATTTAGCTTCCACTTATAAGTGAGAACATGCAGTACTTGACTTTCTGAGTAGTTTCACTTAAGATAATTGCCTCCAGTTCCATCCATGTTGCTGCAAAAGACATGATCTCATTCTTTTTCAAGGCTGAACAGTATTTCCTTGTATGTGTATGTGTGTATGTATATGACATATACATACATACATACATATATATACATACATACATATATACATACATATATATCACAAAAAATATATATTTTTAAAAGTAAAAATGTTAGAAATAAAAAATGCAATATACTAATATATCTGAAAAAATTAACTCTTTTAGCTTAATAATAGAATAGAGATTACAGAATAAAAAGATAGTGATCTTGAAATTAGAACTAGAGAAATTATTTAATCTTTATAAGGAAATAGAATATTTAAAAATTACAAGAGATTCTTTTTTATTGAAAAAAGAAAGTATTTAATTACACACGCTTTTTTGGGGGTTTTTTTTTGAGGTGTGTGTTTGTTTAATTTCAGAGTACAACCGTTTTGGTTACATAAATTGCCTTTGAACAGTCTGAGTCAAGAGCTTCAAGTGTGTCCATCCACCAGACAGCACTACATCCCTTAGGTGTGAATTTACCCATCCCCTACTTCCCTCTCCCACCTGCCTGACACCCTATGAATGTTACTTCCCATACATGCCCATTAGAGATGCAATGTTAAAGTCTAGCCTAAGTGTAATTTGCATCCCAGAAGAAGAGAAAAGAAAGAATAGGGCAGAAAAAAATATTTAAGTAAATTATGGCTAGAAACTTTCCATATCTTGGGAAAGAAGTAAATTTATACACTTAAAAAGCTTGATAAACTCTCAAACATAATAAATATAAAGACAGTCATATCTAGACATATTATAATCAAAGCACAGAGAAAACATTTAAAAAGTGACATATAAAATAAAATAAAAATATAAATGAAATATAAACACTCATGAATAATAAAAATATAAATATAAATTTTAAAATATAAAAATAGAATATCATAAATAAATATAAGAACAATAAATATAAACACAAAAAATCATAAAAGTCTGAAAGTTTATTCTATTATACAAAATATCAATAGTAGTTATCACTTTGCGTTTTCTACTGTTATAAGAAAAGTAAAAATTTGGAATATAGAACAGAAAATATTATCTGATTTTTTCTCTCATTATCTAAATAGTTACATTTAACTTAACCATTAATTCTGTATTTTACAGGATTGGTACATCAGAAAAAGAATTCCTTATCATCTTACAAATACCTAAAATGATGTTGAAACCTAATAAAAAAAAAAAGTGTGCCTTTTCCTTGTAAACTGATAGTTATTGTGGCATACCTACCCTGCTTCTTATGCTAATGTGGATTAAATAAGCCCCTGAGGACACTTTCCTCTTGCTGCCTGATCTGTGCCCTACCCCCAAGTCTATTACACAAGGGATTTACTACTAATGTTTGAGATAGGGCCACCAAGGACATATTTTTTAATTATTTGAAAATTGGACCTCATTTTTTTAAAGGCAATTTTGCAAGTGAGAAATATATCCATCTGCCAGAAAAGAGAAGATCAATTTTTCCAAAAACAGTAAGAGATGCTTTCCTTGTCATTTTAACTATTTGCTTTACAGTTACAAAGAGGAAAGAAAATATTTACTAGTCTCAGTGGAGGCAGGATTTCTGCTGAGAAAATCTTCACCTTCTGAGGATGGTGGAAGATTTAGTGAAAACTGCATTTGCAGAGCTCTGAGTATGAGTGTGGATGATAAGAATAAGCCATCAGAGCCCATCTACCTACACCCGCTGTAAGATATTCCTAGATTATTTTTCTCACTCCTGACAACTTTGGAGTTCAGCAAACATCTGAGGCCACGATTATCAGAGAAGTAAGTTTTTCTATATTTTTTTCTTTTTCTATTTTGAACTCTAGCATGATGCTTTCCTCTGAGGAAAGTGTGTGTAAAAAATAACTAATATAATCTGTTATTTTACTTAATATTTTATGAAATGTTTCAACATCAATTCTGGAGTGTAGCTTTTTAATGTGAGTGATAAATATCTGATAGCCACCAACAACATATTTGTACATATCTATACAATGAAAGGTCATCTAAATGTACTATAATTTGAGGGGGACACCCCTAAGTACCCTTTGACACAATCTCACCCTCACTTTTTATTTAAATAAAACTGCATATAAAATATATAATTTTTCCTCCATTGAGTGACTTATTTGCTAATGTTTTATCAATTGGTAACCCTGCCTCTAATAGTCTTTCACATTTTAATGCAAACTCAATTTTTAATCTCTGTATCTAAATCAGTGTCAATTAGTATCTGACACTTCTCTTATGAATGTGGAATATTAATGATTGAAAGAAAACAGTTATGAGTTTGAAAGGAAAGATACTGTCCTCAGCTCATGTAGGCTAAATGAGGTATCTCATGATTTAGAGATGTGTGACTTCAGATGACAAGAACTGAGGAGAGATGCCTGAGCTGCAGGCTAAATGCATTTCTATACCACAATTGGAAATGCTGTGGTTATCCTTTTATGAGCCTAAATTGATGTCAAGGTGGAGAATCTAAATTATAGGCAAACTGTAACATTTCTTTCCCTTATTTTGTTTTGTAAAAACAGGTGGGAGCTGGTATCTGCCCTTCCCTAATTAGGAAAGAAACATTTTAAAGCAACCAAGTGAAATTTCATGTCAGAATCTAACTGGAACCCCTAAGAAATATGCCTTTTATTTCAGCAATAAAGGAAAATGACAAGCTATCCAGAAGATGATTGAAGATAGAAAATATCTGAGTATCTGTTAAATAGGTAATTAGATCAAAAAGAGGACTAAATACAAAACAGTTATTGACCCAAACAAAGAGTTACGAATTATTGACATTTTTATTGTTAGTCAAGGAGAGAGGTCAGCAAACTACTTCCTGTGGACCTTATTTGAGCTGCAGCCTCTTTTTGTACAGCCAGGGAACAAAGAATAGTTTTTCCATTTTAAAGGGTTTTTTCCAAAAAACAAAGAAGAAGGAGATGTAGCAGAGATCATATGTGTCTTCTAATATTTACTATTTGGCCCTTTATAAAAAAGTTTGTGGACCCTAGTCTAGGATATAGCATACTTATGCTAAAGAACATATCTTAAAAGAGAATATAAATTTTAGTAAATGAGAATGTAGATTGCTTGTTCTGAGTAAGAAGAGTAAACAGAAACTTTATTTATTTTCCAATAAAATTTATTCAGTACTTGATAAACTTTGAGTAGTACTAGTTACTGTGGAATCTCACTGGATAAGATACAGGTAAATCTCAATAAAATTATATTCACATATTTAGTGATATCATAAAGATCAACACAGTGTGACAGAGCAGGCAAAAAAGAGAGGCATCTAACCTGGACAAGGAAATATTAGGAAGCTTTTTCAATGGAAACTACAACAAAGCCACAAAAGGGAAGGAATATCAATATTAGCCTAGTGAAGGTAAGGATGAGATGTAAAGTCATTGTTGGAGAGAGTTATATCAGGACACAGACTGCACTCAAATTTGTAGATATGTTGTTATTTTGGATTGTGGAAAGCTAATGTCCTCCTTTGGTGGAAAGATTCTGAAGAATGGTTTCATACATAAATATTCCTTTCTAATAATTGATATCATCATCTTACAAGTGTAATCTCAATGGTCAAAAAGTCCAAACATTTCAGGTCTTGTTAATAGATGTTATGATATTGACGTTTAGATAGAGATAGACTCCATACAACTCAGGCATCGCTAATTAAAATTAATCTATAAATCTCACTGTGCACATTAATTTCAAATGATATTCTATTACTTATCAATGGAATAAAACTGACAACAGCACAAAAAAAAATACGATGGAAGAAAAACATATGATGGGAGGAGAGTAAGTATCAGACAAATAATCCATGTGAAGATTTGCCACAACATACTGCCTGGCATATAGAAAGTGCATAGCAACTGCAGTTTCCCTTTTTACTTTTTATTTTATTTTGTTAAATTTTTAATTATGAAAGAATTTTATATTTATGTAAGATTTGAAAAGAGAGTACAGAGAGTTTCCAAATAACCCTCACCTCTAATCTTAGCATTTTACATAATCATAGTACAATTATTAAAACTAAGGAATTAACATTAATACAATACTAACAACTAAAACATGGACTTTATTTGGATTTCTCCAATTTTTCCACTAATGTCCTTTTTCTACTCCAGGATCCAATTCAGGATTCCACATTATATGTAGTTAACATGTCTCCTTAGTCTCTTCCAACCTGTGACTCAGCCCCAGGCTGTCCTTGTCTTTCATGTCCTTGAGACTTTTGTAGAGTACTGGTAAGATATATTGCACTTTTCTGAAGTTTTCTCGTGATAAGACTTAGGTAGTAGATTATGGAGTTGGTGCCTTTCAAGTTTCTTCACTGTCCATTCACTGTTTTTCTCATTTAATACTCTATTAATCAGAAGTGAGTTACTGGCCGGGCGCGGTGGCTCACGCCTGTAATCCTAGCACTCTGGGAGGCCGAGGCGGGTGGATAGCTCAAGGTCAGGAGTTCGAAACCAGCCTGACCAAGAGCGAGACCCCGTCTCTAAAAAAAAAAAAAAAAAAAAAAAAAAAAAAGAAGTGAGTTACTAAATCCAGCCCACATTCAGGGGAGGGGAATTCGGTTCCACCTCCTGGAAGAAGGAGTATAAAAAATTTGTAGACATATTCCACAGCAATTAATAAATGTTGAGGGGAAGATATTGAGCAACTGTGCAATATCCCCTAATTTTTGCATCCATCAAGGACCTCCTCTACAGCTATTATTACCACAGTGTTGTGAAGGTGCTTTCCCATTTCCCTCATTCTTTCTATATTTATAAATCTGACTTCTCTAAGGAAGAACTGTCCCTTCTCCATAAATTTTAATTTATTCATTCATTTATTTTTATTTTTATGAAATCATTGGTAATTATTTTATTCTTCAAGTAATCACATAGTTCAGCAAACTGCAGCAAATGAGCCAAATGCATCTTGCAAACTGTTCAGTATAACCCACAATGAAGAATTTCTTTTACACAGTAAAGATAAGAAGAGGGAGGATGAGAAGGACAGGAAGAAATATGAGATACAAAGATCTTATGTGGATTATAAAGCATAAAATATTTACTATCTAGATTTTTGCAGAGAAAGTTTGCCAATTTCTGGGCTTTAATCAACTGAGTTTATTATTTATGATGTTGCTCAAATTTTTCCAGATTTGGATATTGGGTCTTTCAGATTTGTTCTTGTATCTTTTTCACATGCTGTCATTTTTTTGTTGTTTATTTAGTAACTATTTTCTAGTAGCACGATATACTTTATGCTGTTTTGAATTCTCTCTGCCCTTGTTTTATAATCAACCTATCTCTAAAGATCCCTGGATAATGATGTTTAAAATCCAAGATTTGGGCATTAAATGTCTTGCTGATGCTGGGGAAGATACATGCAAGCATACTCGTAAATGCACACATACCTACTTTTATTTCAATATCTATTTGTATACATAGCAAAATCCCTCTGGGATCATTCTAACATTTGTCCTTTACTTTTTTCTCTGTTTTTAATAGGGAACACTAGATAAAGAGTAGCTATGAGGCTGTACAGATTTTTAAGTATGTTAATTCTGAGATGTTTGTGAGACTTGCCCAGTATTCACATAAGCATGTGTTACTAGCTCAGAAGAGAAATTATGTCTGGAGACAGAGACTTATGAATTACAAACCTTTAGATATTCATGGAATTCATACACAATATCAGAAAGCATGTATATAAGTGAGAGAAGAGACTTAGAGAGATCTTTATGGATCAACAAAAGTATAGAAATGAGATGGGAAAACCATGTGTTATCATAAAATACAACTGTAAATCTGATAAAAGCATTACTTTGATAGAATAAATAATAGAGATTTATTCCCTCTTATTTTTAGCATTCTAGAAATCTAGAATTAAGAAAGAGTGGTCATGTAGGGAAGACTCCCTGTTCATAACAGTACTGTTTTTAATGTTGATAAATTGTATTAAATAAATGAATTGGGATCTATTCAAAAATAGATTGCCGCAATGAAAATGAACTACTTCTCTGCATAACAATGTCAACACATACTGAAACAATATTTCAAACAACTTAACTCATGTAAAAATTTTATATGTTTAAGGATGTATACATAGTTAGAAATCCATAAAGAAAAAAAGAAATTACTTTTAAAAATCAGGATCTGGATTAGCTCAAGGGAGCAGGAAGAAGGCCATGGTCACTGATGAGCAAACAGGGGTTTCAAAGGTTCGGGCTGTAGACTATTACTTGACCTGACATAACTATGCAGTTTCATTATCAATTAGATTATATAAACTGGACAGATATGTTTTATGCATTCTCTAGATCATAGTGTCTTACAAAAATTTTTAAAAATTAGAGTAGAGAAAAGAAACTAGTGTCAGAGTTGTCTGCATTATATTTATACTTAATGGTTCAATAAATCTTAAATGGCATAAAAATTAAGAGTTATCAAGAGTACAATGCATCAGTAAGACCAACCAAAAAGAATTTATTGCTTTTATGGAAAAGGATATACTCGATAATAGAGAGTTCAATAGAATATGTGTGGAAAGACTAGGTTACCATGGATTGAGGACCAAATGATTGGTAAGAGGTAAAACTGTCAATGTAGATGAAATGAAACAAAGAGAATAAGTGCAATCTGACAATGACTTATGTACTTATTTTTAGTTTGGTTGTAATTAGAGTGAACTTGATAATCATTATCAGTTTTATTTAAAAATAATGAAAGCATAAACAATCAAGATACTATTCTTCAACATTCTTTAGTTTGTACCTAATGATTCCTTTATGAAAAACTATAGCATATAAATTATTTATATACCACACATGAAAGCACCACATTCTATGTTAGAGTGAATCTAGAATAAAAGTCAATTATTAGGGTAGAAATTTAGAGATAAAATAGAAAAATTTGAGAGTAATGGTTGTTACTTGGATGACCCTCCTCTGATACCAAAAATAAAATAACCTCCTAGTCATAACAATAAAAGAGAACATTGAAATACTATACAGAACGCCTTCAGACTGTCCAGCTGTCAAACTTATTAGCTATGTTTTTCCATTTAACAGGAAGCAACATGTCAAGCAGACTCATTGGATTCAACCTGTGAGTAGTGAAGAATTATTAGCAACAACAAGATGTTATAATACTCATCAAACTATACCACACAGGTGGTCTTTTCTATTTCTATAGCTTAACTTATTTCAGAAAAAAATGATAAAGAAAAAGTGAATAAAAAGATGTGAGAAAGTACAAGAGGCTATAAAATATGAACTGTAGTACAGATAATATTTAAAGAAAATATTCTCTTAACAGGATATATAATGTACATTAATAGAGCTGAATCAACCAGAGTTTTGATGAGAGTCATTATAAGTTAAAAAGAGAATGACTATTATTTGCAACGATTTGTAGCTAATGTCTGTGAGAATTCACGCAACTGTTCTCAATTCAATGTCATTTGTGTTTGTCAAGAGATTAATAGAAGTATAAGTCAGTGATGAGAAACCATACATCATTAACTACCTTCATACTTCTAGGACTTACAGATAATCCTCAAATGCAGGTTCTGATTTTTATATATCTGTTTGTCTCCTACATATTGAGTATGACTGGGAACCTGCTCATCATCACACTCACTTTACTGGATTCCCACCTTAAAACTGCCATGTACTTTTTCCTCAAAAATTTCTCCTTTTTAGAAACTTTATTCACCACAGTCTGTATTCCCAGATTCCTATATAGCTTGTCAACTGGGGACAAGACTATTTCTTATGATGCTTGTGTCACTCAACTATTTTTTGGCATCTTGTTTGGAGCTACAGAATTTTTTCTCCTGGCCGTCATGTCGTATGATCGTTATGTAGCTATCTGCAAACCCTTGCACTATGTGACCATCATGAATGGCAAAGTCTGTGGCTGGCTTGTTATCTGCTGTTGGATAGCAGGTTTGTTGGTCATATTCCCACCACTTTGCCTGGGCTTAAACCTGGAATTCTGTGACTACAATGTCATCGATCATTTTGCCTGTGATGCTTCTCCTATGTTAAAAATCTCTTGTTCAGACACATGGCTTATAGAGAAGATGATCATTGCCCTTGCTGTGCTGACCACCATCATGACACTTCTGTGTGTAGTCCTGTCCTATCTATATATCATCAAGACCATCATAAAGTTCCCTTCTGCCCAGCAAAGAATGAAGGCCTTTTCTACCTGCTCGTCTCACATGATTGTGGTTTCTATCACATATGGTAGTTGTATCTTTATCTATATCAAACCTTCAGCGAAAGATAGAGTGGCAATTAATAAGGGTGTGTCAATGCTTAATACATCAGTTGCCCCCATGTTAAACCCATTTATTTATACCTTGAGGAATAAGCAAGTGAAACAAGCTTTCACAGACTTAATCAAAAGAATTTCATTGATCTCAAAGAAGTAAAGGAATATTGAAGTTGAGTATTCAATTTATCAGAATACACCAAGGGGCCTTAAATGTAGAGTCTTACATCTTTAATTATTTTGTCTCTTCCTTGTCCCCAGTATATTCCTACTATCTTGATTATAGCACAGTTATTATTGAATTAAGGATCCAAAATTATCTTTTCACTTTTTTTGTCATTACAAATAGACTTTCTCTACAGTGACATCTCTCATCAAGAACACATGAGGTCAGATTACCAGGATAAGAGTCTTGCCTCTATTCCATCTATTACACTTAAGCATTTTAAAAAGTTGAATTATTTAATTAACAGGAAGAAAGGAAAGGGCAATAGGACCCATTCCTTCTTCCAATTCAAACATCCAAATGATTACAGAAAATAGCACACATATTAGTACTACTCACAATCAGAAACAAAATAATTTTTGAAAATTAAGAAAACCAGAATACATTAGTACACAATGAAAAGGAACAGATACAAGTTTAGAGACCTGGAGACATTTAGCTAGAAAAAGAAAACCCCCAAATTCCAAGATTAGGCATTCACATTCATTGAATTTTCTCCAAAGTGAAAGACTAGAACCTCTGCACGAAATGGTACCCCACATGGCAGTGATCTGATAAACTCTGTGGCTCTATTGAAACAATAAAGCCACCTGTAGGATGGCAAACCAAGACCAGTACTGAAATATGGAATAAAATCTAATTCCTTAATACAGCTAAATTAATCCAACAGGAGAAGCAAGTCTCAGCTAAATGAAAATAATAGCATATCAAGAACATCAAAGCAGCAAAATATTTGGAAGCTTTGAGTTATAGAAGAGACACCAAATAGGAAATTGTAATTATTTTCCTGAAAAGAATAGATTCAAGATTAAAGAACAAAAATGTAAACTTCACTATTTCTCAAAGTAAGTTTTTCCACATTTGGTTATTTTATTCTTCATGATCTTTCATATTTCTCATTGGAGATTTCTGTGATGCACACTAGAATGTTTTTGACTTTCTAATTCTCATTTCTAGACATGTGTTCATGGTGTCACTTCTAACAAGGATTTTCTTCCCTGCATTCTTCCCTAGCCCTCTTATGTACTCTAAGCCTGTGTTTGGTATCTATCCCTCACATATGCTCTTGTCACATTCTGAAGAGTTAGCTATAGCCAATAAATAAATCACCTTGAAATCAGTGGCTTCAAACACAGATTCTTGGGCCAGCTGGGTGTTTATACTGACCTGGGGAGCAATCAGCTGATCTCAGCTGGGTTTGTTCACAGTACAGCCATCATGGACAGCTGTCTCATGCTGTCTAGTAGGGCTTCATTCACAAACTGAGAAGTCGGATGGTTCTTTACTGAGACTGTTGAACTCTCCTCCAAATGGTGTTTTATCCTCTAAGTCAGGGGTCCCCAACCTATGGTAGTTATATAATTATTTCATTATTTAATATGTTGCAGCATAATAATAGTAGAAATAAAGTGTACAATAAATGTAATGCACTTGAATCATCCTGAACCCATCCTCCCTGCTCCCAGATCCATGGAAAATTTGTCTTCCATGAAACTGTCCCTGGTGCCAAAAAGGTTGGGAACTGATCCCTAGGTCGCACTTACTCACATAATGAGGCTATCGTGCTACAGGAGAGAGTAGAGCTGGGTGTTTATACTGACCTGGGAGCAATCCTAGCATCCTAAGCACAATATTCCTCCTACCACATTCTATTAGACAAGCACACCATGCAACAAGCTATAATTCAGCAGTGAGGTATTGATGTTATATTTTGCACTTTCCTGTCTATTTTGACTCTATTATGCTATTTTTTCCTTTAATATGCACATAGATCCCAGGAAAGTAAACTGTGTCTAGTGCTATTTTTCAAGTTAATTTTTAATGAATTATAAGTTGAATGAATCCCAAAGGAAACAATAAGGAACAACCATTAGAAGGGGGAATAATGACTCTAACATACATTCATAATCATATACAGTCATTCTTTTGTATACACAGGGGATTGGTTCCAGGACTTCGACATACACCAAAATACATGTATACTCAAGTCCAGACCTCACCTATACAAAAAGTTGGCCCTCCATATATGCAGGTTTCTCATCCTGGTAATACTATATTTTCTATCTGCATTGGTTGAAAAAAAAAATCTGTGTATAAGTGGACTCACACAATTCATGTTGTTCAAGGGTCAACTGTGTAAATTAGTAACATGAATATTATTTACCTGAAATTAAACATGGAATTTGATTCATAACTGTAGTGCAGTACAAACATTTTTAACCATGTGTCTGTCTTTATTGCATCAATTTAAAGTGTACAACATGATACTTTGATGCACATAGATATAGTGAATTAATAACTAAGCATAAGCAATTTAACATATCCATCACTTTTCTTAGTTATGTTTTTGTGTGTGTACTAAGAACACCTAAAATCTACTCTCTTAGAAAATTTTCAATATGTAATACAATACTACTAACAATAGTCCTGCAGCATATTTAATATCTCAACTAATTAATCCCACAACTGCAAGTTTGTAGCCTTTGACCTACATCTCCCAATTTCCTCCCTTCCGCCTCTATTTCTATATATTTGATAATATTTTTTAGATTCTACATGTGAGATCATACACTAGTATTCTTTCTGTGTCTGGCTTATTTCCCATGGCATAATGTCTTCTGGGTTCTTCCACGTTGTTGCAAGTAACTGTTACTCCTTTTTTAAAACTAAATAATATTCCATTGTGTGTATGTATAAATAAATTTAGATCTAGATATACATATATGTGTATGCACATATATACATATATACTAATATATCACAAATTCTTTATTCATTTCATCTGTTTAAAGACACTCAGGTTGTTTCCGTATCTTGACAATTGTGAATAATGGAGCAATGGACATAGGAATGAAGATATCTCTTAGACATACTGATTTCATTTTCTTTGGGTATATACCCAGAAGAGGGAATGCTGGGTCATATGGTAGTTCCAGTTTTAATTTTTAGAAGAACCTCTATATTGTTTACATAATGGATATATCCATTATAATCCCCATTTCCAGATCCTCCATAGGCAGCCATTCTAGTAACATTAAATGTTTTATTTCTACTGTTTATGCTTTTTTACAAAATATATTTGAATACATCTAGCAAAGGTATTGATAGTAATTACTAAAAATATTATTTGCACAAATTTGTGCTTACTTCCAAAATATACTTCCATTCTAGTATATGGCACAGCCTCCCTAGTGACATAGCAATGTCAATTCAAGGAAATCTTTAATAAAAATATACATATATTTTTTTAAAAGCATAATTAAAATACTAATGCATAAAATAGTCCTCAACAATAGTGATAGATAATTATACTAACAAAGAAAATACTAACTATAAAAATGTAAAAGGGCAATTGTATTATGCATTATGACAATGTATACTTTCAGAGTAAATAATTACACTACGTATTGAATTACATGAAAATTGAAAATTCCACATTAGGAGGGATACGATAGCTTTAATTGCATATATTTTTAAAGTGGAAACTTTAAAAATCAATTATGTAAATTCTCAGCTCAAGAAGATAGAAACATAAGAGAAAATTAAACCACAATAAATATAAGAAAGTAAATAATACAGATAAAGCAGAAATCAATTAATTAAAATAGCAGAAATTTAATATTAATAGAAAAAATCAATAAACCCAAAAGTTGATTATTTCAAACAATTAACAAAATTGGTGAACCACTAGTGTTTACCAATAGGCTAATAATAAATAAGAGGGCTATCTGGAATGTATCCAGCCATGTAATATGAAAAATTGTATTAACAATGGCTGGATACTTTCTGAATAGTCCTCATATATTAAATGAAAGGAAGGATATCACTACTTACCAGATAACACAGACACTAAAATTACAGCAGTGACTATTAGAAACAACTTTATGAACAACTGTACATTACAACATGGATACAATGAACAAATTCTGGGAAAGCTCAACATCTTAAAGCTTTCACAAGAATATTAGAAAATATAAATAGAGCTATATCTGTTAAAGAAATTGACTCTATATTTTAAAACATCCTCAAGAATATGAATGAATCTCAAAAGTATGTTTAGTTAAAACATTTAGGCACAAAAGAGTATATATTAATTGATTCTGTACATATAAAGTTATATAACTGACAAAAATAAGCTATTATAATAGAAGTCGGATCAGTGGTGCCCTGGGTGGAAGGAGGAGAGGCGATAATGAGTGGATAACAAAATGCTGCAAGAGTACTTTCTGGCATGTTCTACTTCTTGATTAGAAATGTATCACTTATCAGTTAATAACAAACCATTCCAACCTTAGAGGCTTAAAACAACACTGACTTATTATTT
This sequence comes from Cheirogaleus medius, assembly GCA_008086735.1. Lineage (NCBI taxonomy): Eukaryota > Metazoa > Chordata > Mammalia > Primates > Cheirogaleidae > Cheirogaleus > Cheirogaleus medius. The sequence continues at coordinate 15,781,039 of VBSM01002616.1, read as the reverse complement.
TTCATAATCCTGTGGGTTGTCTGGGGTCAGCTGGATGGGTCTTCTGGTCTGGGTGTTGTGAGTTGATGTCACTGAAACAGCTCCAATTATCTTGGTGTCTGGGGGAGCACAGCTGGTGTCACGCTACCCCAGCTGGCATTTTGTGCTGGCTCTGGGCCGGGTCACCTCCCTTTACATACTGTTTTTAATCTAGGGCATTTTCAAGCTATGGTGATCTCAATGCTGCAATATGAAGTGTTCCTAAAGGGAAAATGCCAATGTTCGAATACTTCAAATTCTTCTTACGTCACTCTTGCTCATTCTTATTGACAGAAACAAGCCAAATAACATGGCCAAACTCAGGATCTATGGGAGTAAAGGTTACATGAGAAGGTGAATAGCAGTAGGCATGGTTCATTGGGGGCCACCAAGATAACAGTCTACTCCAGATTTCCTTCTGGGGCTTGATGTTTGATTACAAAATAGACCCTTCCCAGTTTTAGGTCATATTTCAAGACACACAAAGAAAACTTCTTACTCATACAAGGAACTTCTTGTGACAGCAGGATGGGCAAGCAGATCCATGTTGGCTTGAGCAAAGCAGAGGCAGTGTGTTGGGCCATTGTAGTGAGTGTCTTGGGGCTGGGGCTGGGAAAAGCACCCGTGAGTGGGCTTGACATTTGCGAGGTTTAGTGTTCCCTTTTGGGATGGCAATTGCAATGTGAAACAAAATCCTAATAACAATCATACTCTGTGAATTCCATGTGAAATGGTTTATGATTAAAGTTTTAACAGTGTTTTCTAAATTACTCTTTTTGTGAAATTGTGATAGTTGTTAAAAATCAAGAATAAATTTATAGCAATTAATAAAATAGAGAATAAGTCAATACAGTGGAATACATTGCAACCATTATAATGAAAATTTTTAAAGTATTCCACAATATAGATTGTTTTAAAAAAGTAATGACATGTCTTGGTCTGTTTTGTGCAACTATAACAGAATGCTTGAGACTGGGTCATTTATGATGGACAGAAATTTATTGGCTCATTATTCTGGAGGCTGAGAAGTCCAAGATCAATCTTCTGGCACCTGGTGAGGGCCTTCAAGCTATATCATTGCATGGCAGAAGGTGGAAGGGAAAAGCACATGAAAGAGCATCCTCTGTCAAGCCCTTCTTACTGATACTATTCCATTCATGAGTGTAGAGCCCTCAAGACTCAAACACCTTCCATTGAACACCACCTCCCAACACTGTTGCCCTGGGGATTAGATTTTAATATAAGTTTTGGAGGGAACAAAAACATTCAAATGGTATCATGAAGTATTCGTAAATTAAACAGTATATGTGGGAATATTTTATACTAAGGTATATCTAAATTATTGAACTGATGTTTGGTTCTTTGTGTTTGTAGATCTAAAAAATAGCACATTATGTTTAACTTTTATAAAGTTCTCCCATATTATAAATGTGCTTAATAAATGTGCACATGAATATATAAAAGTAAAATGTCTGGGGCTACATATTCAAAATATTAACAAGAATTATCTGTCTGCCATGCATGTTTTTACATATATTTTTAATTATCTTATTTACTTCTTACAGTTAAAATAAAGTATTCATAAAAATTATTAAATGAGGACAATAGATCCCTATTAATTTAAAAGCTTCTATGGTGATGCATTTCGTACATGCCCCATTTCTGACGCTCATGTTTATTTCTATCTCTGAGAACACTGTCCCCACTGCTCCTTTAGGAGTTTTTCTTTTCCCAAAAGTTAATTACACAATAAATTCCTTAGTGACTCCTGAACCAGGGTCTTCAAGGACATGAGTGTTTACTCATTTAGTTACAGACTGGGTTTATTATTTTTTTTTAAGTGTGACATTGTGTAAGAGAAAGCATATCATCAAGTTCTCTGAAAACCAGAGAGGAGTCCAGAATGTCCTAGCCTTTTTATTTAAGGAGAGTATAGGAATATACTGCTTAAGTTTAACATGAAATCTTGTTGAGAAAATTTCTGAAATGTGTTGGAGTAAGAACACTCAGAGAAATCTCCACTTGTGAGTGTGAGTATGCATTCATAACAATGAGTTATTGGCAGTGCATCTACCTGTCTCCACTGACACGTCCCTTGTCAGATTGGTCACCATGAGGAATTTGGGGGATAAATAACTATCTGAAGGTATAACTGTCAGAAGAGTATATTCATCTTTGTCACTCAGCCTCATCTTTTCATAATTCTAGAATGATACTTTACTTTGAAAAATAGGATGATTTTGATATTTTATGAAAACGTCCTTTAAAAGCACTTACCACAAGTAATATTTTAAGTAATTAAATAAATATATTGAAATCAACTGACAGCCTGTTTATGCATTAGTACAACTGAAGTTAACTCAATGTGACATGATTTTTTAAACATGCAGAACCAACCTTTTTCAAAATTTCAATAACACCTGATGGGAAAATAAATAGATAGATAGATATGTACATTATATATACATGTATGTGCATATATATATAATATGTGTATAATATATATACACACACATACACTTTCTTCAATCTAATGACATATTTGTTAATGTTACAATAGTTTCTTACTCTATTCACTTGTCAATGTAGCAGCAATAATTTCTAAAAGATAGAAATCTTACCCTTACACTTCAATATCAATCAGTTTATCAAACTTGACCTCTTTGTATCTAAGCAAGAAAATGCTCAGACTGATGTAGAATAAAAATGAATTAGAGAAAAAAAAAATTTGCAACAAAAAATACTGTTCTGCAGTGTACCCACAGAGGAAGGAGAAGTGCGAGTGAGAAGAGACGAATTGAGAGGAGGTAACTAGGCTGCAGATACATTTTATTCTTATGTCTCAATGTGATCTGCTGTGATTTTTCCCTTTCTGGTCTTTAAATATCACTTCTCAGGGATTAATATATTTCCCTTTCTTTAATATAATGTTTTAAATATTGAGGCTAAACAGCAGAACCTAGACACAAAGTAGGGCTGATTCTTGTCCTTACCTCAGTAGGAAAAAAACAAAAGGAATCAAGTGAAACTATTCACAAAACCACCAAGGGATATTTTTCAATTAGGAAATTCTGGGAAATTACAGACCTTGAGATACTGATTGCAGATAGGAAGTATTTGAGTAGCTCCAAAGTAAGTGATTACTCATATTTTAGGACCAAATAAGAAATGGCTAGCAACCAAAACATGGAATTACAATTCTTAATTTCTGTTTTTAGTACCTCAATGAAAGGTATGTTGAAAAGATATACATGACATCAAAAAAGACAAGACTCTGAATGGCCAAAAAGAGAAAAAGAAAGGGAGTTATCACTTTGGTCATGAATAGGAGTTTTCAGCAAAAACAGATCATTGTATAACGTAATTCCAGGATTAGAAATAACTTCTCCACCAAAGCAAAACTAAACTACATCAACTCAAGTTGGGTCAAGGAGATGAGAAACTGTTGTTTAAAAACAGTACTTCAAAAGGGAGTAGGAATTGCATTCAATGAGAAAGGTAAAAGTATGTTTGAGGTCAGTAGGTTAAACTTGTGATTCATATACCTTGGAGTAAAAATTCATTTAGCATTTGATTAGGAGTCTGGAATTCTGCTAATTGTGTGATATATTTTGCATGAATCAGGCTCCCTGATCTCAACAAAATTATATATTCCTGCTGAGTGCTAAGATAGTAATAAACAGAATTTTCTAAGAGGGCACAAAAGAGAGGCACTTTACTTAGATGAGAGGGATTCAGTTGATTTTTCAAAGGAAGTGACCCTAAGCTGAGTGAAATATATGTCAGTATTAAAAGTTGGGGGCACTGATTGGAGGGAATTTAACCAGATATACCACTGCACTGAGATGTACCAATAAATCATTTTGATTTATGGCAGGTAAGTGCTCTCTACCAGTGAACTGATTACAAAAAGTTGTTGCACAAATAATGTTTTATATGAAATATTATAATTAGCAACATGAGTAGCCGATTCTTAGGGATCAAATATTCATAGAAACTTTTCTCTATGTCATTATTGCATAACGTAGTTTTGACTTTTAGATGGATTGCCAAAAATTTGATTAATTTCCATTTAAACTATCTTTTAATCTGGTTATAATCATTTTGAACAAGATTTTCTGTAAATGTAAATTGAGTACACAGTAGCAGTGACATAGCCACGATAAGGTAAACTACAGAAGGAAAGGCACCTGGCTAAAACAGAGAGTGCTCCGCACAGAGAATCTATGCCATACTGCTAATTAATTATTAAGTGGTTCATTCTTTATTTTTTCATAGGAAACATACAAAGGAAGTTCAAGAATGGGTTGTGGAAATTTTTGAACAATTTGACTCTGAGAGGCCTATTAGTCATTTGGCTAAGTGGCTAGAAGGCAAGAACATGATTATGATTACAGATATGTTAAGTAGATAGCAAGGGACCTCCAAGAATCTCCTAGGGGATAAAAATGGGTGCCCTGCCTTGGTGCTGCCTGGAGCACTTGCCCCACTCCACCCCCCCTGGAAGAAGGACAAGGGTAGGCCCCCATTTTGGTGCTGCCCCACTTTAATCCTTCCCTGAGCAATTGCACAACTGGGGGAAGGAGGAACCCCTGCTAATCTGCAAAATGATGCAGGGAATCCCAAACCCACAGGCCAGGCAGCCCAGGCAGCCCAGGCACAATAGGATTTGAAAAGTGATCTAGAGTAACCTAAGGCTAATTATCATGTCATTGACCATCAAAGTGGTTCAGTGGTGACATATGGGCCCAATCCAGATATAAAACAGGACCCCAGACCATAATCAATTGGAACAGAGGGGTCTGTTTACCATTCTATATCTTGTTGTTACTCTGTAAACCTCTATCTTGCTCTTGCTCAGTAAATCTATCTTGTCCTTCCTCAATAAACTTCATTTCATGCTTGCCAAGCTTGCCTTTGGTGTGTCTGGTCACTCTTTGGCCAAGAGCACACCAAGAACCAAGAACAGACAAGATTACCAACCCCGAACCCCAACAGAGAGAGACTTAGAATCTCAGAAACATAGATGCTAATTGATGTCAAGAAAGTTTGATAAAAGTACCCAGGGAAAACAAGTATAGCAAGCAGAGAAGTGGTATCAAGAAAGATCTCTAAAAATGTCAATGCTATAGGGAAAGATAGTGGAAAAACTTCCTCAGAATAAGATACTATCAATAAAAAGAAAGAAAAAAGTCAAAACTTGTCATGAAAGACATGTGACCAAAACACTGTAAATGTTTGCACTCAAGAATATTTGCAACAATGTTGTTCATAATAATTCAAATCAGAAGCCTAGGTATCCATCAATAAAGGAGTAGATTAATAAATTGGGGTGTATTTATATAATGCAATACCAGATTACAGGAGGTAAAATAACTACTTCAGGTAAAAAGATGAATGTATTCTAAAACATGTTAAGAAAAACACATCAGAAAAGAATATATTCAGCATACCTTCATTTATATGGAGTTTAAAATAGGAAAAACACATGTTTCAAGGATGCAGATAAAATTAGAAAATCATAAAAAAACAGAAAGTTATTACCACAAAATCAAAATACTTATTAGGTCTAGGAAGCAGAGAGAAGGTGGTAATCATGGAAAGCTACAGAAGGGGACTCTGTGGTTCATGCTATGTCCTATTTTCTTTCCCAAGTGGCAGTTACACCCATGTTTCCTCAATAGATATTATTTAAATTATATCCATTATTAGGTATTCTTCTCTCTTATAATATATTTACTGTTAAAGTATCTTAAAAATAAAAAATGTGAACGCCAGACCCATAGTATATATTATTGGTAGTTTGTTAAACTTATATCTCTACTTAACAAACAGTGCATAATTAAAAGGAAGAAAAGAAGAAAGAAGCATGTTAAAGGTGCAATTCAACAGAAAGGTCAAGCATTAGATTGAACTGTCCTTTTTGACACACAAAAATTGTAAATACATGCAGCTTAACCTAACCAAAAGAGAATATTGTATTTAGTTAAGAGACTATTAGGGATGATCTTTTTAAAAGCATAATTCCACTACAATATTGGTACATAAACTAAATTAGAGCTGACGATGGGTTCATGAAAACTTACATTTTACAGAAAATCTTTGTAAATGAAAAGAATCAAAAGCAATGAGATAAAAGTGGTAGAGCCTTTGAGACTAGATTTATAATTGTAAGTAACCTTGACTGTGTTAAAGAAAAACTTATTCATGACACTTGTTTGAGACAGTAAAGAAGACTTCACTCAAGGGAGGACTATCTCGACAGAAGTAGGAACCACTGCTATGAAATTTTCCAGTGGGGGAGAGAGATTGGGCTGAACTCTGAATACAGAACTGGGTAAATGGGAATTTATAGCCTAGAATTAGGGTGAGGATCATTAGACGGAAAATAACCAAGAGGAACTAACAGGGGTTAGGGGGATTCTGGCTAATCTGACTTGATTAGGCTCTTGCTGAAGGCGAGCAAAAGTGATCACACAGCACCTGAGGAATGGTGGAGGATGAGAAACCTGTCCAGACATGAAAGGGGACCAAATATTGAGTGGGGGAATTCTGACTAAACTGACTTAGCAGGAAGGCAGCTATGCTCACCACTATGCCACCAACGCACTTAGGATTCTGGCTAAGACTGAATAATGCAGAGGTTAGCACAGAGGTCTAAAAGTCGAGGCTTAGTTGAAAAAAGAGTTCAGCAGAGGCTGAATAGAGTTTGGTCAAGGAGAAAATCTTGTCAATCATTGGGCAACTGACAGGATTTCAACTTTACCTAATCACAATGTAATTATAAGCAATAGAAGTTACATTATTTTGGTATGTAGAGCTTAATTATTGTAGTTGAGTGTTTCTCAAACTTTGGTGTGTTTCAGAAATCACCTGGAGAGATAAAGAACCCAGAGGCCAAGGCTCATAAAAGCTGAATAGAGACTGAGCTTTTGAATTTTCACCATGTTCCTAGACGGAACATTATATCATTATAATAGTATGTCAAAACACTGTGCTCTATTTCAGAATGAACAATAATAGAAATTAGGTTCATCTTAGAAACTTAGAGATTGTCAATGGATAAGAATAGAAAGTACATGTTTGTAAAAATATCCTGTCTTTCTTTATTAAAATAAAAATCTCTTCAGATATATCAGTGCCATGTTTTCCCCAGTTCTATTGCAAAAGCACACAGTGTATTTGTGTAGTTGGCCAAAATGTCCAGCTACAGTACTCTCATTTAATAAAGACCCAGCACCTCAAGCAAAGCCATGAATCTGGTGATGATGCTTTTTTAATCCAACTCATGAGTATTGAAGAATTATTAGAAGCATAAGATATCAGACTACCTATGAAATCACCTACATCAATAATCTCTTCTACTCATAAGGATAAAATTGAATTGAACAAGTATACGTGTATGTATCAATTGAAAAAGAAACTTGAGAAAATGGAAAGAACTATAAAAAAAAGAACTTTATCAAGGTGAAAACAATTTTGAAAAAACTTTCCCTCAATCAACCATGTAACACTGATCAGTTAAAGCTGAGGATAGCCATGTAGTCAACATGATTAATTGTTAATTACAAAAAAGAAAATCTATTTGAATTGCATTAATTGAATTTTCTTCCTAGTGTTTATTAACATAATTTTCAATAGCACCGTTTTAAAATTTTTTATCTCAATTTTATAAACTGATTGAGCTGAAGTCGAGAATATGTGATGAGAAACCATACAAGACTAACAACATTCATCCTACTGGGATTGACTGATGACCCACAACTTCAAATTTTAATATTTATATTTCTGCTTATCACTTACATGTTGAGTATAACTGGAAATCTGACAATTATCTCCCTCACCTTAATGAATTCTCAACTTAAATCTGCCATGTACTTTTTCCTTCAAAATTTCTCCCTCTTGGAGATTTCATTCACTACTGTCTGTATTCCCAGATTCCTTTATAGCATGTCTACTGGAGATAAGACCATTACTTATAATGCTTGTGCTAGTCAACTATTTTTTATCATACTTTTTGGAGCAACAGAATTTTTTCTCCTTGCCATCATGTCCTATGACCGCTATGTGGCCATCTGCAAACCCCTGCATTATGTGACCATCATGAGCAGCAGAGTCTGCAGAAGGTTTGTCCTCTGCTGTTGGGTAGGAGGATTGTTAATCATAATCCCTCCACTTGGCCTAGGCTTAAATCTGGAGTTCTGTGATTCAAATGTCATTGATCATTTTCTCTGTGATGCGTCTCCTATTCTCAAGATCTCTTGCTCAGACACATGGTTCATAGAGCAGATGGTTATAGCCTGTGCTGTGATGACTTTCATCATGACCCTTGTGTGTGTAGTTCTTTCCTATATATATATCATCAAGACAATCCTAAAATTTCCTTCTGCTCAGCAAAGGAAAAAGGCTTTTTCCACCTGTTCTTCTCACATGATTGTTGTATCCATCACCTATGGAAGCTGCATTTTCATTTACATTAAACCTTCAGCAAAAGAAGAAGTGGACATTAATAAGGGTGTGTCAGTACTCACCACTTCCATTGCACCAATGCTAAACCCATTTATATACACCTTAAGGAACAAGCAAGTGAAACAAGCATTCAATGACTCAATCAAAAGAATTGCATTTCTCTCAAAGAAATAGGAAAATATTGAAATTGTTGATTTAAGTTATAGGGGAAATTTGGTATAGTGATTATTATAAGACTAGAACTGATCAACAAACTGTGTTTAATGTTTGATAAGTACAGAAATTGAAAGTAAACTTTTATATACTGTAAGAGAAATATTACAGAGTTAATACTTGTTGAATCTAACAGTAAAAATTTTTAACTTGCATTTATGCCTTTTTAATTTCTTTTTTAAGTAATCTATCTTTATTGTATTTTACAAAAGTATAAATATGCAATAAATTGAGGGAAAAAACTGGCCCTTCATCACAAATAGTTTGAGAAACACTGCATCAATGAACCTTAAGTTTCTAAACTATTAAATATCTTTGTAGTCATCATTACATTCAGATTAACTGTCTTAAAATATTTTTGATCTTAATGCTAAAACAGATCCTAATAAGTTTATTTTCCTCCTCTTGCAAAATAATTGTGCTAGAGGACTATCTCTCATTAAGATATTATCCAGAACAAGCCAGATCACACCTCCAAACCAGTGTTACCAATTAAGTCAACAAGTCAACTGTATGTATATGAGATAGGTAGGATCACATGCAGAGCCCTTATGACATAATCACCCCTTAAAAGTGCAACTTCTTAATTTTGTTACAGTAGCAATTAAATTTCAACATGAGTTTTGAAGAGGACATTCAAACTATATGTATGTGTGTGTATATATAGACACACATATATACACACACACACAATGCATATACCATATACATTTACACAGTTTTCTTTCTGTCACAACCAACACTGCACATTGCAATCATCATTAATATTTAGCATCTCATTGTCATTTTGTAAATGTCATAAGATAAAAAATTGAAATTAATATCAGAAAAATGTTATGAAACTACTTTAGTTATAAAATATCGAAGGCTTTTTTTTAAGTTTTTGTGGCTTTGCAAAGCAGATATGTCTTACAATGACTGTAATCTTAACATTGTACATATTTTAATCAGTAACATATTTTTCTTTCTTCGTAGTACAACAAATAACAGCCTGCACTACAATAAAGTCAGTGACTATGGTAATTTTTCCAGATAACAATATTATGTACCCAGAAAACCATAACATATAATAGGAAACTAATAGACATAATGAGAAAATTTGGTCATTTAAATCAATAAAAGATACATGTAAAAGTCAATTAATGATATTTATAGTAGCAACAGTCACCTTCAAACCAAAGCTATTAATATGACTGCTAAGGCATAACTTACACTATGGCTATAACATATTATGTCAAATAATATCAATTTTCTCACCTATAATATTTTAATTTAACACAACTCCAGCAGGAGTCAGCATTTTAAATTTTTAGAATAGCACAAATTATCTCTAAGTTAATATGAAAGAATGAAATCTCATGAATACACATCAGTTTACATTTGAGATAAAAAAAAGTTCTGGAGATCAATGGTGGTAAAGGTAGTACAATATGTGAAGGTACTTAATGCCTGTAAATTTTACACTTAAAACTGGTTAAAATCATAAATTTTATGTTATGAATATGTTATCATAATAAAAATAGAACAATAAATGTTCCTGAATTAGGACTTGCTTTATACAATATCAAAACATATGGGCGAATGAAATTAAATTAATATGGTACCGGCATAAGAGAAGATAAAATGATCAGTAGAACAATTTAGATTCTAAAAGTATAGAATAGTAAGTAACCTTTATTTTTATGTCTGGATTTTTTGTTATATAAAAGTAGAGAAATTTCAGTTCAGTATTAAATGATGGATTGTTGAATAATTACTTCAGTCACAGAAATGATTTCCTATAAAAAATTTTACCTTTTATTCATACAACAAAAAGGTAACATTGTAAGTGGTATAAACTTTTAAATTAAAAAGTAAACTAGTAAAAGTGCACTTGAATATATATGACACCATACATAAAGGAGTCAAAAAATTAATTAAGATTTTTTAACTTTAATTAATGCCAGAATGTGACAAAAGAAAAATCATCAGTTTGATTATGTGTATATTAAACCATTTTAACTAGCAAAAGATACTACTGAAAAAAATTTATAAGTCAAACAATATGGTTGAAATTAAATGTATAACAGCATACATTTGCATGATTTCTAAAGTCTACATAATGCTCTTGTAAATTAACAATACAAATACAAAATACAAACAAAAATAAGCAAAAAATAGACAATTTAGAGAACATTAAATCCCATTTTGTAAAGAACATATAATTATCAACTGCATCAGTTTGTTTCATGCCACATAAGTAAATCAGTTTCATACCAAATAAATTAATACTGAGATGTAAATTTACACCAATCAAATTGTCAATATTGAAAGGAACTTTTTAACTGTTGAAATTTATTTTTTTTTTTTTATTTTTAATTTTTTTTTTTTATTCCATCTTGTAATGGGGGTACAAATATTG
>VBSM01002616.1:15746529-15756903 GCA_008086735.1 Cheirogaleus medius | reverse complement strand
AAAAAAAAAAAGAAGCAAAAACAAAGACCATATGACCATCTCAATAGATGCAAAAAAAGCAGTTGGCAAAATTCAGCACCCTTTCATGATAAAAACCCTCAACCAACTAGGAGTAGAAGAAAAATGTCTCAAAATTATAAAAACCATATTGACAAACCCACAGCCAAAATTACATTTAATGGGGAAAAGTTGAAAGCATAACCCCTAAGATCTGGAACAAGACAAGTGTATCCACTGTCACCACTTCTATTTGACATAGTGCTAGAAATCCTAGCCAGAGCAATCAGGCAAGAGAAAGAAACAAAGTGTATCTACGTTAGGAAAGAAGAAATCAAACTATCACTTTTTGCTGATGATATGATCTTATATCTATTATAGAAAACCCCAAACTCCACTAAGAGACTCCTGGAATTGATAAATTCTGCTAAGTCTCATGTTATAAAATCAGTGTACACAAATCAGTAGCAATCCTATGTACCAATAATAGTCAAGCTGAGAGTCAAATCAAAGACTCAATACCATTCACAATAGCTACAAAGAAAATAAAATGTCTAGGAATATATTTAACCAAGGACATGAAAGATCATTACAAAGAGAACTACAAAACACTGAGGAAAGAAATCACAGATGACACAAACAAATGAAAAAATATATCATCTTCATGGATCAGTAGAATCAACACTGTTGAAATGTCCATACTGTCCAAATTGATTTACAGATTCAATGCAATACCCATCAAAATACCAATGGCATAATTCACAGCTCTGGAAAAAAATAATTATATGCTTCATTTAGAACCAGAAAAGGGCTCAAATAGCCAAAGCAATCTTTAGTATAAAGAACAAATCTGGAGGTATCATTTTACCAGATTTCAAACTATACTACAAGGCTATGCTAACCAAAACAGCAATGTATTGGCACAAAAATAGAGGCATGGACCATTGGGACAGAATAGAGAACCCAGATATAAAAGCACCTACCTACAGCCAACTAAACTTTGACAAAGCAGACAGCAACATACACTGGGGAAAAGAAAGGAGCTGGGAAGATTGGATAGCCACATACACAAGAATGAAACAAGACCCCTATCTCTCACCACTCATAAAAATTAATTCAATTAGAAACAAAGATTTAAATGTAAGGCAAAAAACCATAATAATTCTAGAAGACGATATTGGAAAAACTCTTCTAGATATCAGCCTAGGCAAGAATTTATGAAGAAGACCCCAATGGCAATTACAGAGCCAACAGAAATTAAACAAACAGGATTTGATTAAATTATGATAAAAAGCTTCTGCACAGCTAAAGAAATAATCAACCGAGTAAATAGGCAACCTACAAAATGGGAGAAAATATTCACAAGCTCTACATCTGATAAAGGGCAAATATCCAGAATCTACAAAGAACTCAAGCAAATCAGCAAGAAAAAACAAAAAACCCCTTAAAAAGTGGGAAAAAGACATGAACAGAAGCTTTTCAAAAGAACATAGACAAATTGGCAGCAATAATATGAAGAAATGTTCAACATCACTAATCAGGCAAATGCAAATTAAAACCACAATGAGATATTACCTTATCCCAGTTAGAATGACTTTTACTAACAAGTCTGAAAAAAATAGATGCTGGTAAGGATGCAGGAAGAAAGGAACACTCATGCACTTTTGGTGGGACTGCAAATTAGTACCTCTATGGAAAGCAGTATGGACATTCCTCAAGGAACTAAAAGTAGATTTACCATTTGATCCAGCAGTCCCACTACTGGGTATTTACCCAAAAGAAAAGAAGTTATTTTATCAAAAGACACTTGCACTCAGATGTTTATTACAGTACAATTCACAATTGCAAAGATGTGGAATCAACCCAAGTTTATATATATTGTAGAGTACTACTCAGTCATAAAAAAGGATGAATTAATGCTTTTTGCAACAATCTGGGTGGAACTGGAGACTATTATCATAAGTGAAGTATCTCAAGAATGGAAAAACAAACACCACATGTACTCGCTATTAAAGTGGACCTAACTAATGGGCACACGTGCACAGAGGGAGGTAAGACTCACTGGAAATCAAGTAAGGAGGAGGGAGAAGGAGAGGACCAAAAATGTACCTAATGGGTATAATGAACACTATGTGGGTGATTGACACAATTATAGCCATGACTCAAGCATTACAAAAGAGATCCATGTAAAAATATTTGTATCCTTTTAATATTTTGAAATAAAAAAATAAATAAACCTTAAAAAAATAATATATGTGACCCAAAAATACACTCTGGAAATCACTCTTACAAGTGTGAGAATTTCTTTTTATATTAGAATTATTATGTTCTATTAGAATTAATAACTATCTTTTTATTACAATTAATATCTTTTTGCATATTTTTATTGTGGAAAATGAAAGTAAATCTAAATTTGTTTTAGGCATCAGTTAAACAATGGTGACACATTTCTATAGTAATTTTTAATATTGGTAGAATATATAAAGGTACATGAATTTATAGTAAATTGATTTTAAAATGTCATGGACTATTAAGATATTGACATTAAATCAATTATAATAAATTATTATAATTAATTTTATATATAAGTTAATAGATTGATATACAATTTAGTATATTAATTTCATGTATATTAATTTAGAATATGTTTAGAAGCTTAATATTTTATGCTATGTAATCAATTACAGAAGTTATGACATTAATGTTTAATTTAAATAGTACCTTTAAATATATTCATACATTTGTTTTTAAAAAGTCTGAAAGTGTATGCTCTATGACATAAGCAGTATGAGTTATATAATTTCACATTTTTTTACTTTCCTTGTCTAATTAAAATTTCCCAAATAAAACAAATATTTCATTTAACAAACTAATGGATGAGTAACGTGGTTTCTTTATGCTCCTCCTATATAGTAGATCTTAGTTTAAGGCACGCGATAGTAAAAATGAGCTACAGTTGTGTTTTATTTTATAATGACATTCTTCTGTTGTCCTACTGGCCTTTATTCATTGCTGCAACCTTCTGTCTCTAAGGACAGTGTCTCCAAAGAAGTTGACAAACTTTTTTTAATCTCAAATTTTGTTACTCTCAAGGTTCATTAGCGGCATTGTTTCTGGGTCACGGGAGACTCCACTCATTCATTTAGCTGTGTTTTTATCAAATGAGGCAAATGTTAAGCTAGATATAAAAAAATATGCTCTCTACCTTGCGAGGTCAGAATAGCAACTCTCCTGAAACTGGAGAAGGTTCCTGACATTTCACAGCCTTCATATTATATTTTTTCTGGTTTTTTTTTTGTTTTTTTTAGAGAGAGTGTTAATAAGGCAACAGAAAATCAAGTAATTGGTTGAAGACAGATACTTCAGAGAGGTGTATGTATCTTAGAGTTGTCACAAATGTGACAGTGGCCTCATAAGCAAAAGTGACCAGAAGTTCACATGAAAATCTTCATCTCAACCACCATTTTCAATTTAAGAGTTTTAGAATTTCAACCAATAAAACTATGATTTACAGTCATAATAGTAAGTGAGATAAAGTTTCTCATTTTACTTATACTTTTTTTGTGATCTGAGTTTTATTATGCTCTGGAAGGAAAGACATATTTTACTTATCTCTTCAAAATCTGAAATGTGAGTGATAATTGCTATATTTGGTAGAGCATTCATTTTTTTCATTTTATAATATGGTTTCTCTTGGATATATAAATGTTATTTTCTGAAAGATTTTAATGCACAAGAATGTATAGACATTTAAATGTTAAAATTTGATAGCTACCCAGAAATATATAATATTACCTATATTGCCAACCTCACATCAAAAAATAAGATATATATGCATATAATTATGTTAGCACACTCCTAATTCCCCAAAAAGAACTACAAATTGACTGAAGTTACATCACCTTATTAGAGATCCCTGTTTTCATTTCAAACATATAGTTTGAAAGTAAAATGAACAATAACCAGTTAATTACACTTCACTACAAGTATTTTTTATACCTTGTAATACCCTAAAAGGAAAAAAAAGATTTTTTAGAGCATTAATTAATGTCCAATGATGATAGGTCTGAGTAAATTTACTCAGGGATGTGATGCCTTCATTGCCTGAGAGATCAGAAGGAGGGCTGGAGAAATAAATTATGCCAGAAGATCTTGCAAAGAAAAGGCATCTTCTCTGTTACCAGCTATGAAGGCAATAAACAAAAGCAGAAATGTTAATCTTCTTTAAAAGTAAATGTAAAAAAGAAACTCAACAACATGTTCAAAGACATAGAAAATTTAAATGAAAGTTAATATAAAAACATTTTGAATCAGGAGTCCAAAGGAAAATAGCTTTGCAGGTGTCTGGAGAAGATGCTATGGATAAATCCATTTAGAAACATTTGTTGGACAATTGAAAATGTATCTGGGACTGTGTTAGTTGCATGGGCTATTATGCTATTATGGTGAAAAAGACACACATTTTGTGATCCCCACAAATTAATATTCTTTCTTAAGTGTCAAATAGTAAGCACTGTTTTCAATGGGGATTACAGCTAGCATAGTCATCAGACTTGCAGGAAATTTTCCAGAGGGCTTAAAACTGAAGTTGAAAACCAATGAAAAAAATAGAAGTTGCTCAGGTAAGTGGAGGACAGAAAACAAATTCTGTGCAAAGCATTTACTAAAACACCTGGTACATTGAATGTGCTCAATAAATGTAGTTTATTATCTGCATTGAAAGAAATATATTAAGAAAAGGAACAACTGCATTAAAGATTGAGAAGGTGGTGAGTTTTATTTGTGGTGTGGTAAATTTAAAGTCCACATGAAATGTTCACGTAGATAATTCAGGTTGCACCTGAGAATCAGAAAGGAACATCACAAAATAAAGACACAGATTTAATAATGATCACCTGAAAGATATTTCAAAACATAACAATTGATGAAAATACAGAGTGGATATGGGTATGGTGAAAAGTAAAGAGGAATAAAAGAGCTAACAGATTTTATAGTTTTTAATGGTGCAAAACAAACAAAAAATCCAAACAGAGGCTCTCCTGACCTCATAACTACCTGAAGAGACATTTTCTAATTGAATATGCAACAATCCCTCCAAATTTGATTAATGATGTATACTTGTGTATTGGCTATGTCATAATTCCTATTTTATGTCTTAAATCAGATTAAGCATCTTCCATGTTCTCTTTTTCCATATTTTATCTCTCAGTTGAGATTGATCTACATAAGCCAAAGAGAAATTGAAATAGGATGTGTTGGGGGAAAAAAAAGGAAAACACTAACAAACAGATAAAAGGGTCACAAACATATCACCTATAGTACCTTTGAAGTTTATCCGAGCATTTCATGAAAGTATAAATGTAAACTATGCATAAGGATAAGTATACTGTGCACTAAAACATTTTGTATTGTGCATCACCATGGAGTGCCTAATGACAGGGAACCTAAGGAGAAGCCAGTGTCAGTAGTAGGGTGGGGAAGTTGTGTGCTTGTGTATGTGTACATGTGCGTATGTATGTGCATACACACATGCCAGAGTTTAGTTGTGTTCAGGGAAGAAAACACTCAAATGCTATAAGCAAAAGCAAAAACCAAACTTTTGAAACATAAAGCCAGAATGGAGATTTCAAGTGACTACAGTGTCTGCATAGTAAACCCAAGTTGTCTGACATATATTAACACTTTAAGAAGGAACAATGCGTCAAGCAAATGTATCAACCAGAGAATTCTTATGAGTCAAAGGACATCTTTGCTCCTCATGAAATGACAGGCCCGTATAAGTTGAAAGTAATCCTTTACATAGTGTTCATTTAAGGTGTAAAAAAATTTAAAAATTATAATAAGAAAAATCTGACTATGATAGATTTAATAATGTTAAAACAATCTGTAACAAAATGTCTCTGAATGTTACACTCAGGTCTGGCAGAAGTAAGAAATCAGCCATGAGGAACAATACAGTAACAACATTCATTCTACTGGGACTGACAGATAACCAACAACTGCAGGTTCCGATTTTTATCTTTCTCTTTCTCACCTACATGCTGAGCATAACTGGAAACATGACTATCATCTCCCTCATCTTAATGGATTCTCACCTTAAAACAGCCATGTATTATTTCCTACAAAATTTTGCTTTCTTGGAGATCTCTTTCACATCCGCTTGTATTCCAAGATACTTGTATAATATAGCAACAGGTGACAAGACGATTACTTATAATGCCTGTGCCAGCCAAGTGTTTTTTACTGATCTTTTTGGTGTAACCGAATTTTTTCTCCTGGCTGCCATGTCCTATGACCGCTACGTGGCCATCTGCAAACCCCTGCATTATGTGACAATTATGAGTAACACAGTCTGCAGAAGACTTGTCTTTTGTTGCTGGGTAGCTGGTCTGTTTATTATAATCCCCCCACTTAGCCTAGGCCTAAATCTGGAATTTTGTGATTCTAATGCCATTGATCATTTTATCTGTGATGCCTCTCCCCTCCTGAAGATCTCTTGTTCAAATACTTGGTTCATGGAACAGACTGTTATCATCTGTGCGGTGCTGACCCTCCTTATGACACTTATGTGTGTAGTTCTGTCCTACATTTATATCATCAAGACGATTTTAGGATTCTCTTCTGCCAGGCAAAAGAAAAAAGCCTTTTCTACCTGTTCTTCCCACATGATTGTGGTTTCCATCACCTATGGCAGCTGCATCTTCATCTACATCAAACCTTCTGCAAAGGAAGAAGTGGCCATTAACAAGGGTGTGACAGTCCTCACTACTTCTATTGCCCCCATGCTGAACCCCTTCATTTACACACTGAGGAACAAGCAAGTCAGACAAGCCTTCAATGACTCAATCAAAAGAATCATAATATTTTCCAAGAAATAAGTGACTGTGAAGTCCAATAAACATATATAGTGAATTTCCCAAATTCCTTAGTCAGGTTAACTTTTTCAAAACTCTCATTCATCCTGATATAGTGACATCCTCCCCACAGACCTCTTCTGAGACCACGTCCTTCCATAACAGGCTAAAATCGCTTCTGAAAATTTAAACCCTGACTTCATTTTCAATTTAGGAATACCAAAAAATACAATACAATAAAATAATCAGAAGTATATCTCCAAAAGAAAAAAAATAGATTTTCACATTTTCACATTTTTCAGCAAAATAAGAAGCATTGGTAACCAATCACTGTTTCTTCCAATCTAAAACTTTCAAATGAGTTTTTTAGGACAGGTACTATTTTAGGCACTAAAAATAGAAGAGGGAACAAAACTAGCACAAAATCTCCACCCATGTACCCTCATAAGTAAAAAGAAAAAACTCTATGTTAAATAAAACAAAAAAAAATTAGTTTGCAACTGAAATAAATATTTTTGTCATGAAAGAAAAATATAATCCTTATAATCTTGAAAAAAATATCTAAAATACTAAAAATTGAAAATTATCAGATTTTAAAGTATATTGAATTATTTTAAAGTTATAGGCTTTCCTAAAAAAAAAATACATGAAATTAAAAGGAGGATGGTAAAAACAGATAGCTATTTTGAGAAATTTAAATATTTTGATATTGCAAAAAAGCTCCAGATGTAGAAATAGATATAATAAAATGTCAACACAGGATGTTGCTAAAATGAGCAAATGCTTGTCAAAAAATAAAGTAAAAGAAATCAATAAAAATCAGATAAATATACATGATCTTGGAAACTTAGAAAATTTCTAAAAGGAATATGAAAAGCTATACACAAAGGTATTGCATTTTATGATATAAATAGCTATACACAATAAAAACACAAACTGTTTACCACATTTACTCTAAAAAGAAAAAAAACTTCATCCAGCTCATCATCTGAAACTATTTCTCTCATCTCAATGTACTCCAGGCATTTGAACCTACATTTCTCCTCTGCTTTTATGTCTAGTCTTTTCCTTACCTGTCAAAAAATATATATATTCTCCTCATTCCTTTATCTTTAAGGTCTCAATCTAAAAGTCACTTTTATTGGGAATTCTTTCCTGCTCAATCACACATGCCCTCAAAACACAAAAGATTCACAGTAAAGTAACAGTCTATGTACCTACTATTATAACTCTCTTTATCTGCTTATATCCTTCAATAGATTGTCAATATAGAAAGCAGAAACTCAAAATTGTTCTCTTAAGTAGCAAGTGTCTGGCCTTTCAAATATGTTGAAAATATGCCTTTCTCAACTATAAAAACAATACCAAGCACAGTTGATTGACTACTTATAACACAAAATGAAGGGAGAAATGTTTCCAACCAAAAAAAAAAAATGAGAGAATTAAATGTGTCATCAAAGTTTTTGAAGTCAAATAAGAGTTTTGATTATAACATAAATATGTTTTTTACATTTTTGTATGCTGCTTTAGTGAAAATATAGTTCAAATTTATGATATACTTATATGCATCTATAACCTTAAGTGTCATTTTATTCATTTTTATTATATATAAATATTTAAGATATACAACATGATGTTTGATATACATACACATAGTGAAATGATTACTACTGTCAAGCAAATTAACATATCCATCATCTCTAATGGCTACCTTTTTGTGTGTAGCAAAAGCACCTAAAATCTTTCTTATCAAATTTTTGATATATCATATAATATTATTAAGTATAATCTTCATGCCATATATTAGATCTCTAGACATATTCATCCTAAATAAACACAAGTTTGTACCCTTAGACCTAGACATATATCTCCCCATTTTCTGTCCCTCCCTGCTCCTGGTAACTACCATTCTATTCTCTGTTTCTGTATGTTGGACTTCTTGCAGATTCTGCATATAGGTGGGATCATGTAGTAATTTTTCGTTCTGTGTCTGGCATATGTCACTTAGACTAACATCCTCTAGGTTCATTTATGTTGTCACAAACAGCAGGATCTCCTTTATTAAGGCTGAAAAATATTCATATATATTAATACATAGACCGCAATTTCTTTATTCATTCACCTGTTGATGGACATGTAGGTTATTTTCATCTTGGCTATTGTGACTAATGCTTCAATGATAGATATAACTATGAGGTGACAATCTCATTTTCTTTGAATATATACCCATAAGAGAAAGTATTTCTGGGTCATATGATAGTTCTGTTATTTTTTTGAAAAAATACCAGCGTGTTTTCCGTAATGGAAGTACCAATTTACATTCCTATCAACAGTGTACAAGAGTTCCCTTTTCTTCATACCCTTGCCAACACTTGTTATCTATTGTCGTTTTTATGACAGCCATCCTAACAGGTGTGAGGTGGTTTAAATTTACATTTCCCTTATGATTACTGATGCTGAGCATCTTTTCATATATCTGTTGTCCAATTTTATGTCCTCTTTGGAGAAATGTCTATTCAGGTTCTTTGCCTGCCTTTTAATAGGGTTATTTGGGGGATTTTTTTATATTGAGTTGTGAGAGTTCCTTATATATTTTGGATATTAAAACTTTATTAGGCAGTGATTTACACTTGTAATCCCAGCACATTGGGAGGCTAAGGCAGGAGGATCACTTGAGGCCAGGAGGTGGAAACCAACATGGGCAACATAATGAGATCTCATCTCTACGTAATATAAAAAGAAAAATTATCCAGGTACAGTGGCATGCACCTGGAGTCCCAGCTACTTAGGAGGCCGAGGAAGGAAGATATCTTGAACCAAGGAGTTCAAGGTTGCAGTGAGCTATGATCATACTACTGCGTTCCAACCTGGGTGACAGAGCAAGGCCCTGTCTCTAAAAAGAATATAAATAAATATAAAAGCTTATCAGCTTATGTGGTCTGGAAATGTTTTCTCTCATCCCATAGGTTGCATTTTCATTTTATTGATTGTTTACTGTGCAGAAGCTCTTTAGCTTGCTAAAGTCACTCTTTTTTACTTTTGCTTTTGTTAAATGAGCTTTTGATGTGATAGTCAAAAAATTACTGCCAAAGGAATAAATTTAACCAAGGAAATAAAAGAGCTATAGACTGAAAACTATAAGATGTTGACAAAATAAAATGAAGATATGAATAAGTGAAAAAATATCCCATGTTCATGGATTGGAATAATTAATATTATTAAAAATGCCCATGCTACCTAAAGTAATATATATTTTCAATACAATCACTATCAAAATTCTAATAGTTTTTTTTACAGAAATAAAAAAAGAATCCTAGATATTTAATTTTCTTTGAGGCTATAGTGAAGGGTATTGCATTTTTGATTTGAGTTTCTGCTTGATGGTTCTTGGCATATATGAATGCTTCTGATTTGAGTATTTGATTTTATAACCTGAAACGTTGCCAAATTTGTTTATCAAATCTAGGATTCTCTTGGATGAATCCACGGGTTTTTCTAGGTATAATATCATATCATCTGCGAA
>VBSM01002616.1:15729564-15742634 GCA_008086735.1 Cheirogaleus medius | reverse complement strand
AAAAAAAAAAAAAACTTTAAAAGGCAAAAAAAACCTAAATAGAAAAAAATCTTATAGAATAAGGGATATAAAGAAAGAAAATATTTTTGAAGAGTTATACAATGCATGTGTGTTTTAAGCTAAGTGTTATTAGTGTCCTAGGCCTTCACATTCATTCACCACTCACTCACTGACTCAAATACAGCAACTTCCAGTCCTACAAACTCCATTCATAGTAAGTGCCCTGTACAGGTATAACATTTTTAAGTTTTATACCATATTTTTACTGTACCTTTTCTGTGTTTAGATATGTTTTGATACATAAATACTTACCATTGTACTATAATTACCTATAGTATTCAGTACAGTAACATGCTATACAGGTTTGTTGACCAGGAGCAATAGGCTATACTATCTGGGTTTGTGTAAGTACACTCTGTGATATTTGCACAACATTGAAATCACCTAATGATGTATTTCTCAAGATGTATCCCTGTAGTTAAGAGACACATGACTGTATATACACAGTATAATACAATTCATCCATGAAAAACATGGAGGACATTATGCTAAGTGAAATAAGCCAGGCACATAAAGGCAAACACTGCATGATCTCATTTATATGTGTAATCTAAAATTGTCAAACTCACAGTGATAGAGAGTAGAATTGTGGTTACCAGAGGGTGGGAGGAAGGAAGGGTGGGAGGGAGGGAACAGGGTGTTTTTAGTCAAAGGGTACAAAGTTTAAGTTAAACAACAGAAATAAGTTTTTGAGATTTATTGTACAACTAGATGACTAAAGTCAGTAATAATGTGCTGTATATTACAAAATAGCCAAGAGAGGAAATTTTAAATATCTCACCATAAAAAAGATAGGTAAACAAAATGATAGCTGTATTAATTCATTTGATTTAATCATTTGGCATTGTATACATGTATCAAAAATCACATGGTACCCCATAAATGTGTACAATTATAATTTCTTAATAAAAATATTAATAATAAAAAATATATTTAAATGAATTTCAAATATTCTTGTACTTAGTTGTATTATAAGGTAAATTTATTTAACCTCAGAATATTTTATGCAGATTCTATAATATTCCTTTCCCAGAAATAATCATAAAGACTATTTTATGAAAGAATTAATTTCAGATTGGTGTGGACTTTCCAATGGATTTGAAGCCATAGAGATTCTGGGATATTATTAAGTTTTAACACAACTTAAACATCAGAAGTGCTAGTGCATGAAAAGAAATTTATATTTCTGCTTTCCTTCAGAATATGCTCATGGTTGTTGAATCTAGGAATGTTTGTTGAATTTAATTATTTGTTTTGAAGTTTCATAGTTTTCATTATAAGAATAACTGATTCTGAGAAAATAAAGCTGAATAATATTGAAAAAAGTCTTAATATAATCTATTCACCTTATAACAAATTGGTGAAGCAGAAAGGGAGACCAATGATCTTTCAACTACTGACAGGAATTAATTTTCAAAAATTGAACTAGGTTTGCTTTTTAATTAGATTCTTAATGTTTTTCTACCAGCCTTTTAAAAATGATTCTTCTGTCTCTAAAGGCTCTGTTCCCACTGTTACTATGTTAGGTTTGATTTTTTTTCCTCCAAGTTCATTACACAGATGATTCATTAGTGATTTTTTATCCTGGGTCACCAAGGACCCTTTTGCTTATTAACTTCTTGCAGAATTGGTAAATGAAATAAATATCAAGCTTGAAATTAGAAAATCCTCTCTCTGAGAAAAATAGTTCAGAACATCAGCTCTTTCCAAAGCTACTAGGAGTTCCTTTGGACCTGCTTTTCTTTTCAGGGACGAAAAGTAAAAGGGAAAAAAAGCTATTTTCTATGCTTATGATAGTACCATGTTTTTTGTGAGAAAAATGGTACAATTGATTAAAGATAGAAAACTCTAGGAGGTTATGCATTCCCAGGCTACTATTACTGTGGGAGTGATCAGATTCAATCAGTAGTGAGCAGAAATTCTCATGCTAGTTTTGAACATTATATTCATTTTCAAATTATAGCTATCAGAATATTTGTAGTTAGACAACTAGTAGAGGGAGGCTATGATTAACTGCCAGAAGTGTAAGTATAATAAATTCTATTATTCCAGTTACGTTTTCTTTTAGAGCTGGGTCATACATAAATTAGTCTTTCCTGAACGTATAAAATGTAGAGATGGAAAATCTAATATGGATAGTAATTAAATATCATTTTTAGAGTCTTGGATCCTGTACAGCCATTGATAAGATTATTTTAAGCAACAATAAATAAGAAGTCATCTAAAAGTAGCATAATTTGAGTGCCATGAAAAGTAATAACATCTCCCAAGCACAAATTTCTAGAAACTAAAAACTAAAAATTAATGGCCAAGTATGTGTATTCTCAGTGAAAATGTAGACTGGGAGACAAGGATGGGAATGGGGAAACATGTAGCGTCAGAGGGAAGATTACTCCAAATAGATAATTCATGCAAAGTGTTTATTTTAGTATCTAGCATATAGTAAAGGTCAATATTAGTTTGATTATTAGAAATACAAGAGAAGAAATATGATGCAGTGTGGAAAAACCAGAAGTATCATTTTGAATTTATGTTTTGGGTGTAGTTTATTATATGACTGAGATTTTGAAGAACAATCACTTTTGGAGATTAGGCCTTCAGGAAAATACCCAAAGACAGTGTACATGTTAAGAAGTAAGAAGCACTAAGAACTATCAACATAACAGCAACCAGCAAGAAAAGAATTGTCTAGAAAGTACAAAGGAAAAAGGCTATAGGTAAAAGATGTATGTGGCAATAAGGCAAGTTATGAAAGAATTCTATGAAAGTAATGTGGTTAAAAGTACACATTCTACTTAGGAATTTCAACTAACAGAAAAAGAGAGGTGTTCAATAATCTTTGGTATAAATTGTTTCATTAAAATCAAAATAGGATTACAGTATATTGATGATTGTACTGTGCTTAAACCAAAAAAAAAAAATCACTGTGGACCAGGTCATTGAAATAGTTAAAATATACTTATTAGTCTTTATCAACCAGATAATTTTATAAGTATTCTGTGTATTAATTCACTTTTTCAACAAAGTAAGTGTATGAAGGATAATATTATTTTCATTTTAAGATTACAAAGCTGACTGACAGTGAAATCAAGCCATGCATTCAGAAATGTTTAATATTGATATGAAAAACCTGATATTTTTGTACTTAGTGATATTAAAAACAGTATTTTGGAATATGTTCCAACTTTAACTAAACAGATTTAAAGGTAAAAATTGTGATGATTTTGTACAAAGCCAAGTATATTACACCCAATATATATTCTCATTCTATACAATAAATTCATCATCAAAATATCCCCTTCCTTCTGCACCACAGCAGGAAAAGAGTGTAATTTTTTAAGGAGTAATTTTTTTATTGTGGCAAAATATACATAACATAAAATTTACCAATTTAATTATTTTTAAGTATATATTTCAATGGCATTGAATACAGTTGCATTGTTGTACAACCATCTCCAAGAATTTTTTGTCATCCCAACCTGAAACTGTGCCTATTGAGTGTAATTTTAAGCAGAAAATTATGAGGGATAGTCAGGGGAATGGGTAAGGAAAATTTTGTTTAAAGAAAGGACATGTTTTAACAATTATTAAAACTCTAAACTAAAGCTCTAGTATTAGAGCTCAAAATCTTAAGCAATGGATACAGACAGCCTGTAGAGCAAACTCACTATTTGTGACATATTAATATTTGTACTTTATCAATAACAAAACTTCAAATAAACACATCAAGATGATAAAGAAAGTTTAATATTTAACCTTGAGATTCAGCCTGTGAGTAGGGAAGAACTCTTGATCTCACAAAATATTAGCATTCAAAACTGAAAAACTTAAATCCAAGGTGTGGTTAAAGTGAAATATAAATAGGGAAAAATATGTGATGAGAAGAAAGCACCCTTAATACTTTGGGATGCAGTATAAAGTAATCTGATTTTTCAATATCCCCTGAAATCACACACACAAAACACACAATCGCATAACTTAAAGCGATCAGTGTATTCATTATGTTGGAAACAAAATTTTTAAATGCATGTGAATATTTTTACATAGTTTTCCCTCCATTAATTACCACTCTATGCAACTATATCTGAATTTTAAACGCAGATTGAGAAGAAGCGAATGATGAGAAACCATACAATAACAACATTTATTATGCTGGGACTGACTGATGATCCACAGCTGAAGGTTGTGATTTTCATCTTTTTATTTCTCACCTACATGTTGAGTGTAACTGGGAACCTGACAATCATCTCCCTCACCTTCATGGATTCACACCTTAAAACTGCCATGTACTTCTTCCTACAAAATTTCTCGTTTTTAGAAATCTCATTTACATCTGCCTGTATTCCCAGATACTTGTACAACATATCAACAGGTGACAAGACAATTACATATAACAACTGTGCCATTCAAATTTTTTTTACTGATCTTTTTGGTGTAACAGAATTTTTTCTCCTTGCCACCATGTCCTATGACCGATATGTGGCCATCTGCAAACCCCTGCATTATGTGACCATCATGAACAACCAGATCTGTAGAAAACTCATTCTTTGTTGCTGGACAGCTGGCTTGCTGATCATACTCCCACCCCTTAGCCTGGGTCTAAATCTGGAATTCTGTGACTCTAATGTTATTGACCATTTTGTCTGCGATGCATCCCCCCTCCTAAAGATCTCTTGCTCAGAAACATGGCTCATAGAGCAGATGGTCATAGTCTGTGCTGTGTTGACCTTTATCATGACCCTTGTATGTGTAGTTCTATCCTACGTATATATCATCAAGACCATTCTACAATTTCCTTCTGCCAAGCAAAGGAAAAAGGCATTTTCTACCTGCTCTTCCCACATAATTGTGGTCTCCATCACCTACGGAAGCTGCATCTTCATCTATGTTAAGCCTTCAGCAAAGGAATCAGTGGCTATTAACAAAGGTGTGACAGTCCTCACTACTTCCATTGCCCCTATGCTGAATCCTTTTATTTACACCTTGAGAAACAAGCAAGTAAAACAAGCCTTCAATGACTCAATCAAAAGAATTTCATTGCTTTTAAAGAAATAGGGGAATTTGCTAATGTAAAAGAATCTTAAATTTTCATAAAAAGATGATTGGTTCTGAAGTATATATTTTTAAATGTTTACATCTTTTCTTTCTTTGCAAGGAAGTGGTTTCAGTGTAACATTTCTCTAAAAGAAAACATACTATACTTCTAGAAAACACAAGAATCACTTCACATATTAACAAATTTTAACAAAGCCACAAACAAAATGAAACAAAACAAAATAAACAGAATCAATGAGTTCATCATATAGTTGGGATTGAATAATTGTGCTTATTGCCTTCTCCAAGTCTAACTTTCAAAGATCTTTCTTAATGCTAGACAGTATTTCAGGAACTAGGGATAAATTAGAAAATCCATAAATATGCTATCCTTTCATGCCTTATATTTTAGTGGGTATAGGTGACTAGCCCATTAAATAAGATTTACATACCACAAACAACAACCAAATAAAAACAGATAATATTTTAAAGCTATTACAAATGATCATATCTTAACATAGAAACTGAATTAGAAAATGTAAAATCCTACAATTTTGAATACTCTAAAAATCACAGGACTAACAAATCAATTTGAACAGAAAATATGTGAAATAAAATACTGAAAGTTCTTCTTTAAAAGACTAGTAAATTTGTAAGGAAAATGGTCATTTATCTACATCTGCATTAGTTTCTATACTTTTATCTGTAACTATAACCACTGGCTGTTTAAAATTTAAAATTATTAGAAGATTGTGAAAACGTAAAAAGTAAAAAGAAATTGGTTGTATTCAAATTGGGCACACAAATGTCTACAACTCCAAGTAAAACTATGGCAGCTGTACCTTCATCTATGTCAAATCTTCAGCAATCAGTTGCTATTAATAAGGGTGTGAGAATGTGTGCTCATTAAATACAATTAAATTAAATACAATTAAATACAAATTAAATTAATCTGTGAGTTAAAAAGTAAAAGAACCATTGGATGAAAATATAAATGTAACCATTCACATAACTCTAATTGCCCTGAAAAAAGGAGTTAAACTTTTAAGTATATAAAATTAATATAAATAATGGGAATATTAATATCTGAGCCATGCTGCTTCTTAGAGCAACACCCATTAATACTGAATAGGCAGGAAAAACAGCAGAGTGAAATGAGTTGAGGGACCTTGTGAAGTACTTCCTAATGCAGGCAGAGATTTGGGGCAACTCTTGATATGAAATGTTCTACAGCATTTACTCCAGTCCATCCAAAGCTCTCTTTGATGACTGGTTTTTTCCCCTCATCATTTTTGCACTTTTACCCAACCTTCCCACATTTCCTGAATTGGCCCAGTCCATTCCCTAACTCCCAGATTGACAATACTATGAACTATGTTCTTGTTCTGAATCCCTGAGTTGCTAAGCATTGGTTGTTTCCAAATGGAAATCAGTGGATTCAGTGACCACTGAATTATTAGAAACTGTCAGCTTTTATTATAGAAGTTTAGATTGCTATAACATCCCCTCACCTATCATGAGATCAAGGAGTTAGAGGAGGCCTGTGTTGTAGGAATAAAAGTCACCTGCTGCTTCACGTTCACTAAGAGCTGACCTGAAAGCCCAGACTGAGAAATAATACAGGTCTTGTTCTAAGATGCCTGTCTTTTCCAGCCCCAGGGGTAATTATAATACAACTAGTCATCTAAATTCTTTGAAATGTCCAGAAATGTTAAAAACACCCTATCAACACCAAATATTTCTGACCCCTTACCCTAAGCCAGGCTGTGTATTAAGCTCTTTGTTTCTATTAATTTTAAACTTGTACAAATAGAGAATATTTCATAATGCACACCTCTGTATCCATCACAGTGTCAACAAGTATCAACTTATGGCCTATCTTGTTTAATCTAAAAACTGATCCATTCTTCCCAACACTCTCTTGATTATTTGAAACAGATACATATATTATTTATCTGCAATATTTTAGCATATATTTCTAAAAATATAAATACTTTTCAAACATTAAGGTTTAACATATAGGAAGGAACATAATTCAATGTATATAGCTTGATTAATTTTTGCAAGTGTAGATATCATGTAACCAGCACACAGATCCAGATATAGAATATTTTCAGCACCCCAGAAATCATTTCCATGCCACTCTAGATACATATCCTACCAAAGATGTCTTCTATGCTGACTGATACCCTCAGAGGTTAGTGTTTCTACTGATGACCATGATATAAATAAAAATACACAGAATGTACACTTATGGGTCTAGTTTCATTTGCTCAATATTATGTCTGTGATAGTCATTCAAATTATTATATTGGCAATAATTTATTCTTTTCATTTCTAAGTTGTAGTCAATCATATAAATATAGCAAAATTAATTTAATTATTTGCTGATAATGAATATTTGGGTTGTTTCCAATATGTGACTAGTATAAATAAAGGTACTTGTTATGTTGACTTTGAAAAACAAAAGTTCTAAATTTTAATAATGTCCAATTCTAATAAGATCTATTTTTAAATGCTGTTTTTTATAGTTACTTTTCTCTAATAACCTTTCCAAATTTAATAATTGCTAACAATTTAATTATTTACTTTCTGTTGTTAATAGGGCTTTTTGTGTTTCTGTTTCAGAAATCTTTGCTTAATCCAATATCATGAAGATAGTTAATTATGTTCTATTCTATAAGTTTCATTCACAGCTCTTAGCAATTAAGGTTAGTGGCCCATCTGTAATGGATTTTTGTCTATGGCTTGAGGTATGGAACAATGTTCATTTTTTCCATGTGGATATCCAAATAACTCATCATTGTTGATGAAAAGATCATCCTTTCCTCATTGCATTCAGTGGCAACCTTGTCATAATCAATTGTTTCATAAAGTGAATCTTTTTCAGGGTTCATCATTTAATTCCATTAATGCATTTTTCTATCTTTGAATCAATACTATACTGTTTTCTTTACATTACCTTTTTAATATGCTTTCATATTGGGTAGTGTAATTCAGACAATTTTGTTCTACTTCCTCAAGAATATCTTGGCTCTTCTTGACCCCTTATTTTTCCTACAACCTTAAAAACCTTGGCAATTTCTGCAAACAAACAAAAAATTTCTTACAGAAATCTTAATTAAGATTGCATTGGCTTTATAGAACAAGTTGGGGAGGATTCCTTCCTTCTCAATATTATGAAATAATTTCTGCAGTATAGGTACCAGTAATTCTTTGTAGGTCTGGTAAAATTCAGCTGTGAAACCATCTAGTCTGGGATTTTTTTTTTATTGGGACATTTTTTATTGCTGCTTCAAGTATGTTGCTCTATTCAGGAGTTCTATTTCTTGCCAATGGAGCCTAGGGAGGGGGTGTTTTTCCAAAACTTTTTCTATTTACTCAACATTTCTATAAAGTCAATATCACCTTGATACCAAAGCCAGGAAGGAATTCAACAAAAAAACAAAACTACAGAAAAATATCCCTTATGAATATAGATGCAACAATTCTCAATAAAATTCTAGCAAACTGAATTCAGTTGCACATCAAAAATATAGAGAGGCTTTGTGCAATGTTGACAAACTTATTACTAGGTATTTTGGTAGATTCATTTCTAAGTGTTGATGATGTCTTACAATTTTATATAGATTTGTCATTTAATTTTCTGTTTGTTGCTAGTATGCAGAGTTACTATTGTTTTTTGTATATTAACTTCATCTGTATATTTTGTATATTGTAAATTATCTGTATGATGATTTTCTCTGAGAAGCAGGTTTGACATAATTTACCAAAATTGTAAGCAAATTGCTATTTGATATAAAGATCCACAGACCTTTCTGAGTTATACTTTAAAATGCCACATTTAATA
Source organism: Cheirogaleus medius (assembly GCA_008086735.1). Classification (NCBI taxonomy): domain Eukaryota; kingdom Metazoa; phylum Chordata; class Mammalia; order Primates; family Cheirogaleidae; genus Cheirogaleus; species Cheirogaleus medius. The sequence continues at coordinate 15,733,690 of VBSM01002616.1, read as the reverse complement.
CTTAATTTTCTCTGGCAACCTTTCCAAATTTAGTAATTGCTAACTATTAAATTTACTAATAAATTCAAATTAGTAAAGATTTACTGCTAGTGTCTTTTGCATATTGCAACATACACAATCAAATAATCTACAAATAATGATAGACCATTTCATTTATTTCTCTTTTATTTATTACCCTGTCTAGAAATGGGGGGAGTGGACAAACCATGATATACCTCCACTCAACAGAAAAGTTTTCAAAATTCAAAATAACATGTGATGTTTTCTAGATTTCCCTCATCTAACAAACTTTGTTTCTATTTAAAGTTTTCTAAGAATTTTTAATAATGAGTGGGAATTTTATTCAAATTATTTTATACATTATTGAGACTATCATATTTTCATACCTTTATTCTGTTAATGTGGTAGATCACATTGGCTGATTTTCAAGTGTTAAAACAACCTAGAAATTTCTGCAATAAACCTCATTTTATGGTTATGTGTACCTTTTTCTGTGTATCACTCCATTTAATTGGATAATTTATACTTAGTGATTTTTACATTTATTATAAAATGTCAATCTGTAATTTAACTTGTAAAATCCTTTCTAATTTTGGTATCAAAATTATACTGTCCTCATAAACAAGTTAAAAACTCCTCCTTCTTTTTCTTTTCTCTGGATAAATTTATCTAAAATTGGTATTATTTGTTCTTTAAATTTTGGAGGAATTTTCTAGTGAAGCCATCTGATACTGAAATTTCATTGTGAGAGTGTTATTAATTATGGAATTAATGACTTGCATATGCATTGAAATATTTATATTTTCTGTCTCTTCTTGTCTCAGTTTTATTCACTTGTGTTTTTCAATTAATATGTTTATTTTATGTAAACTATTTATTTTATTTGCCTAATGGTCTTCACAATATTATTCTTGTAATATTTGTGGAGGATATAGTGATATTTCTGTTTATATTGCCAATTTGAATAATTTTTATTTTTTCTCTCTTTTGACTATATTTGCAGGTTTATCCAATTTAACTTTTTAAAAAAATAATTTTTATAGTTTTGCTTATTTTCTTATTATCTTATATTTAATTTCTATATAACTGGTTTCTGCTTTTACTATTTTATTTCCTTCCTTCTATTTTATTTTAATTTGCCCTTTGTAAAGCCTCTAAAAATGGATAGTTACATCACTGGTTTTTTTACTGTATCATATTTTCTAAAATATATATTTAAAATGTAAATTGCCCTCTAAATACTGCTTTGGCTATATTTCACAAATTTTATGTCACATTTTATTATAATTAAATTCAAAATATATTCTGATTTACATTGTGGTTTTTTTCATTTGACCTCAGTTCTTTAGAAGCAATGTAGAAATCTTAAATATTTGTGTTAAAAATTTAAAGATAACCAGTATAAAATGTAAGACTGAAATAAGTAAATTCTCCTTAGATGCAACTAAATTCTATATAGATAGGTAAAAAGGTTCAAAATCAATATTAAAAATAATCTTTCTTATTAAAATGTAAGATCCTATCAGTAAAACAATAACACATAGATGACATAGAAATTAACATAAAATAAAAATGTAAAAAAACTCTATGAAACATGAGTTTCTACAAATCATAATAGCATAAACATAAAATTAAAACAAATGACAAACTGATGAAAAAAGTTTCACATCACATATGACCATTAAACTTGACTGTCAGTATTAAATTAAGTGTGAATACCAAGCTAGGCTATAAATAAAATTTGACTATATACTTTGGTATAAGCTTTCTGACAGCACTTTGGTAATTTAATATAAAAGCCTCAAAATACAAATATATTTTCATTCTACCTCTAGAAGTTCATCTAAGTGTGCTTTTTCTAGCAAATGTTACTTGTAAAAAAGGCCCAACAAACTAAATGTATGAGAATATAATACGATCATGCAATTGATGACAATTAAGCAATTTTTAAATAAGAGTGACATTTGCCCATATATAATATTTAAACCGAGTAAGAATGGCTTAAAATATGAATGGACTCTCCCAAACTTATGTTATGCATCATAATGCACTTCTATAATTATTGTTGTGATAATAGTTAATATAACTAGATGAAAAAAGCATGTTGTAGTTGTAAATAATGGAAATTATATTTTTATTTTTAAAATATTTATATGAATATATGACTTTAAAATATTAAAAAGAATTACCACTTGCTTCGAGTTTTCTAATATTCTACTGTTATGTTATCTTTTTCAATATTTGAGAAGAAATACCAAGTGGGTTAGTTTTGTGATCTTTCAATTTTCATACATGGTAGGGAAAAAATGTAGAAAAAGCAGACTTGTGCTTGACCACCTGATTTTTTGGTTGTTGTATTTTGACCTGTGCCTGTGGCAATTGTTGCATCTTTGTGTCTCTAAGGACACTGTCCCCACTGCAGCATCTTTCAGGATTTTTGCCCAAGTTCATTAACAAGAAGACTCATTAGTGACTTTTAAATGTGGGTCACCAAGGACTCAGTCATTTATTATTTAGTTTTGGGTTTAACAAATAAATCAAATGTAAATATTAATAGTGTTGAGGACCCTCACCCTATCCACAGAAGTCATAATATCAATGCTTTAAAAGCAAAAGAGGGCAATATTTGAAACAACATTTTATTTTCAACAAAAAAGAGCGCTAGAAAATATTTTCTAGGCAAAAAAAAGGACCACACTCCTTGGTTAGAAAATCTTCCCAGGGTGTTGGAGATGGAAAACCTCAGACTACCAGTCCCTCCCAGAACACAAGTCAGGGTAAGTGGAGAGTCATAAACTGCAACAAAAATCCCACCCAAGCCTTTGCTATTAGGTCCTCTTCATCAAATTAGCCTTCAGGACTCTGTTGTTAGAGAATCAGCTGAAGTAATTATTAACTTAACTCTCAGAAGAGTAAGTACAGTGCCTATTTCATTTACAGTCATCTTTGGTAAATCTGTATGATGATTTTCTCTGAGAAGCAAGTTTGACATGATTTACCAAATTAAATACAATTAGTTATTTCAATTCCTATATAAAGTTCCACAGACTTGAGATGTATTTTTTTAATGATGACTTTTATGGTTATATAAAGATGGTGTGAATTTATAGATGGTGAGAAGTTGTCTCTGCCACACACTCATTCTCCTCTTTAAAGGAAGAAAACTGCATTCCTGCATTAAAATCACCTAATATAACAGTTTATCTAATGATATTGACAAAATTAGTTATCCTTGCAATTTTTAGAATAAAAAATCTTTGTAAAATGCAACTGTTTTGTTAAACTTTGCATAAAAGCTAAAATTATTAATAAATGGAATTAATGAAGGATATTTTGGAACAAGGACTATCACCCAGAGGGTGCAAAGAGCAGGTTACCGTGGAATAGTTGTATGAGCTGCTGGAGTGAGAAGTGGATTAGAGAAAGTAGAAAGGCTGAAAAGAGTATCCTTCCTTTTAATTAAAATTATTTATTGTAACTATTATACTTTGTTCCTATACTTCCTAGGAATGTCACAGTTCTTCAAGAAACCATGGTTGGCTCTACTTCCCAGTGATGGTGAGGGTAAACCTTGGGGTTTGACTGTAGTAAGTGATCATATAATGAGAGGTGATCCAGTCCTCATCTCTGGAGAAAGTGAATCTCTTAAAGGAAGAAATGCTAAACTTTCATACAATAAGCTAATCGAGTTTTCTTAGGAAAGAAAATTGCTTTTTATTTGTTTATTTATGAGAAACTCAAATATCATAGATAATAATTCAAAACCAAGAATTATTTGAGTATATTAATAAAATTAAGTATGCTAGCTGAAGAAAAACTATAGAACAACTATTAATCCAAATTAAGAACTAGAGGCCGGGCGTGGTGGCTTCCACGCCTCTAATCCTAGCACTCTGGGAGGCCCAGGCGGGAGGATCCATTGAGCTCAGGAGTTCAAGACCAGCCTGAGCAAGAGCAAGACCCGTCTCTACTAAAAATAGAAAGAAATTATCTGGACAACTAAAAATATATAGAAAAAATTAGCCAAGCATGGTGGTGCACGCCTGTAGTCCCAGCTAATCGGGAGGCTGAAGCAGAAGGACTGCTTGAGCCCAGGAGTTTGAGGTTGCTGTGAGCTAGACTGACG
>VBSM01002616.1:15711280-15723251 GCA_008086735.1 Cheirogaleus medius | reverse complement strand
GTTGTGGAAACAACCCAGGTGCCCATCAATACATAAGTGGATTAACAAAATGTGATATATATACCATGGAGTACTATTCAGCTTTAAGAAACAATGGTGATAAAGCACCCCTTTTATTTTCCTGGATATAGCTGGAACCCATTCTACTAAGTGAAGTATCTGAAGAATGGAAAAACAAGCACCACATGTACTCACCAGCAAATTGGTATTAACAGATCAACACCTAAGTGGACATATAGGAATAACATTTATCAGGTGTCGGGCGGGTGGGAGGGAGTACTAGGGTATGGGTATATACAAACACAATGAGTGAGATGTGCAACGTTTGGGGGATGGTCATGCTTGAGGCTCTGCCTCGAGGGTGGAGGGGGGACATGGGCAATATACGTAACCGTAATATTTGTGCCCCCATAATATGCTGAAATAAATAAATAAATAAATAAATAAATAATGTGGAGTGGCTGAAATATACAATAGGGAAGTAGCGGGACTCCATCTCGCAAATCAGTCGGCCGGCTGAGACATTGGTTCTGCCTTGCGCAGGGAGACAATCCCTCCCCCACTGCACTCCACACCCAGGTAGGCAGGGAAGTGTTTGAAGTTGGTCTGAAGTGGTAGCGCAGGCAGGAGGGCTGTGTGGAATAGAATCTCGGGCAGGGAACATTTTGAACTCTCCTGAGTGCTCTGCCGAGTCAGTTTCAGGTGGGGTAGGGTCTGAACCCAGTGTATGCTTCCCCATACCACAGGAGTGAGTGCAGAGACTTGCATCTCACTTCAGGACACTTCCAAGACCAGGATGGGGGTGTATACCTTAAAGGAGGCTCTGCCCTTGGAAATCGCTGAGGTTTTGCCTGGTGCTGGGTAGATAGAGAGTGCAGTTCTCAGCACCTAAATGGTTGTGACTCAGTGAGTGGGGGAAGTAGTGGGCTCAGCAGCTGTTTGGAGACAGACCACCAAACCCAACCCAGCTTTCTGCCCCACAGGTGCCTTTTGCACTGGGCCTGGGAAGGTGGGAAGCCTCCACTCTGTTGCTTGGAAATGCTGCAGAGGGTTGCTCTGGAAGTGGTCCCAGAACTCCCACCTGCCCTAGCGTGGCTGAACAGGTCGGCCATTTGGGAGAGGGAAATAAGGAGAGAAATCTGTCTGCTCCTCCAACCCAGCCCTGGGTCTTCCCATTATGGCAGCTTGGGCTCAGACTCTGCATTGAAGGAGTAGAAGGAGGGGTGTGGTAGCTTGTGTGCCCGCCTCACCAGACTGGACTTGGGCGGTCTCCTGCTGCACCCAGATGCTTGTGTTCTGTGCCTAGAGAGCAGAGCCCATCTTGGCAAGGCAGAGTTGAGAAGGAGGCTGCTCATTCAGATGTGACCTGGGGAGACATTACCACCCACACTCTCCCATGACTTGGGCCCAGGTGCCTCACACCAAAGGGACTGACTCCGCCCCTGAGCAGAGTTGAGGAAGAGGCTGTTCAACCCAAAACCCCTATCACAAGACTGTTACCTCCCTTTTGCTTCCACCTCCCTGTTGGTGGCTGCTAGCAGCTTATCAGGACAGCCTTTCAAGCTGAGACCCATCTTCACCTCTTTGCTGTGGCCTGATAGCCAGTGCCTCCAGCCAAAGGGGAAGCCCCATTCCCGGGAATTGAGGAGGGGTGAGGGAATCTGCTGTCTGGGCTGAGATACGCAGGGGTTGAAGACGGCCCTTGGTGGCGACCAGGCCACTCAGGTTTCCTGCGGAAGGGACTGACCCCACCCCTGCAGGAGCTAAGCAGCGTGAAGGTCACTTTGTGGTCTGCGGCACTCAGTGGCCTCAGGCAGGGCTTCTCCAACAGTCCTGAGATTTAGGCCACATACCAACTTGATAAACCCCTCATTGGAGTGGTAGGGGAATGAACGTAACCACTTCTTGGGCTGAGATGTCAGGTAGTCCTAGGAAGTACCTTTCCCTTAGGGCAGCGGGTTATCTTCCCCTCTGACAGAGCAGACTCCACCCTTATGGGAGGGGAAAAACAAGAAAAGATGTTTCCCAGTCTGGGACTTGCAGTAGTCTCATCCATTGCCTCCCCTAAAGCCCACCAAATCAGAATCAGCCCTGGAAGTTTGGGAGAAAGGAGAAAAATTGCTTTCCCTGTATGATTAGCTTGAATAGGTGGGACCTTCGAATTAAGCAAATGGGGGCAGATTGATGTATACATACAGCTGGTTGGTTGTGATCATTTGATAAGTTCAGAACACAAGGGTTTGCCTTTGGCACCCAGATTGTTGGCAACTTAAGGGGTGTCGTTAGGGAAGGAAAATCTTGACCATAGTCCTTAGCATTTGCACCAATTGACTCCCCCGACCAGGGGCTTCTTCACAAGTGTGACAAAAGATATCTGAATAACATATTAGCAGCTCTCGCCTAGCTACAGATCAAGCAACCTCTGAAGTATTCTCTCTTAGGCTCACTGATACCTGAGGCTTCTTTCACCACTCCTAAAGTAGTTACAGGATTCTAGGAACCCTTGGGAGTGGCAGGACATTCCCTAAAGACTGAGATACCTGTATATCCCATTAGGAGGCTTAAAGCACAATACAAAGAACTTGCAATAGCTCAATAACTGATTCCTCCTCGGAATCCACAGGTAACAAAAGAGAGAGTAAACTCAGAGCCTGACATAGTGCCTCCCACATCAACTTAGTGGTTGATAGCGGACTTGCACTCACAAGAGTGATATAACCACTGGGTGTCTAAGCAAGGGGCCCTAACCCACTAAACTCTGAAGATAGAAGGTGAAAACATCAGGTCAAAGATAACCCAACAGGCTCAAACTCCTCAAAGGTGACACAGGACCAGAGCACGTATCCCCAGCTAGGCCAAGTATCATTCCTTTTGAATCCCAGAATTTAGCTCATAATGCAGTCCTAGCACCTCTGGTCCTTGACAAAGCATCCAGATGAGAAAGAACCAGCAAAAGATCACAAGAAACATGAAGGATCAGAGAGAAAAATCACCTCCAAAAGAAAATACGCAATCTCCACCAACTGACACCAACTTGCAGGATATGATTAAACTGATGGAGAAATAATTCTGAATATGGATTTTTAGAAAGTTCAATGGAATTGAAGAGAAAATAGAATCCCAACATAGAGAAACCACAAGAACAATTCAGGAAATGAATGAAAAATTCTGCAGAAAAATTGAAACAATACAGAAAAACCAAACAGAAATCCTGGCAATGAAGGAAACATTCAAGGAAATCCATAATACAGTGGAAAGCCTCAAGAACAGGATGGATAATGCAGATGAAAGAATCTCAGAGCTTAAAGATTATGCCTATGTGCTAAACAAATCAGACGAAGAATGGGAACACAGAAACAAGAGACAAGACCAAAGGTTACAAGAAGTGTGAAATTATGTAAAAAAAAAAAAAAAAAAAAAAAAAAAAAAAAAAGCCAAATCTCATGTTGATCGGGATCCCAGAAGGGGAAGAGGAATATTCACAAGGGCTGGAAAACTTATTTCATGGAATACTGGAGGAAAATATACCGGGCCTGGCCAGATTCTTGATATCCAGATACAAGAAGCACATAGAACTCCTGGGAGACTCAACATGTAAAGGCAATTACCTTCTCACATGGTTATTATGCTGACCAAAGTAAACACAAAGAAGCAATCCTCCGTGCAGTGAGATGAAAACAAAAAAATAACCTGCAAAGGAAGCCTATCAGACTAACAGCAGACTTCTCAACTGAAAGCTTACAAGCCAAGAGGGATTGGGAGCCTATCCTTAATCTTCTAAAACAGAATAAAACCCAACCTAGAATTCTTTATCTGGAAAAATTAAGTTTCTTCTATGAGGGAGAAATAAAGTCCTTCTCAGACAAGCAATCACTGAAGGAATTTGCAAAGACCATACCAGCCCTACAGGAAATTCCAATATCCACCTTAAACATTGAAGAGGGCAATACACACTCCTCAAAGTATAATCTTTAAAGAGTTAAAGGCTAGAACTTCAACTGCATGATGGCTCACGGAGTAGCACAAAGCAACAGGATTTCACTCAACAATATGAATGGAAACCTTCCTCCAATTTCAATCATCTCAATAAGTGTAAATGGCTTAAACTGTCCTCTGAAGAGGCATAGACTGGCAGAGTGGATAAAAAGCCACAAGCCTAGTATCTGCTGTCTACAGGAAACACATCTAACCCACAAAGATGCCTTCTAGCTGGAGGTCAAGAGATGGAAAACTATCATCCAGGCAAACGGAAGGCAAAAGAAAGTAGGGGTAGCTATACTATTTGCAGATAACACAAGCTTTAAAATAGCAAACATAAAAAAGGATTAAGATGGCCACTTTATAATGGTGAGAGGGAAGATCCAACAAGAAGGTTTAACAATTCTTAATATTTATGCACCCAATGCAGGAGCACAAAATTACATAAAGCAAACCTTGTCTGATCTAAATAGCATGTTAAACAATACTGCCATAGTAGCAGGGGACTTCAACACTTCACTGAATGAACTGGATAGATCCTCCAAACAGAAAATAAGCAAAGAAATAATGGGCTTAAACAGAGCTCTTGAACAAAAAGGTCTGACAGATCTCTATAGAACATTCCACCCAAATAAAGTTGAATTTGCAGTCTTCTCAGCAGCCCATGGATCTTTCTCCAAAATTGATCACATACTAGGTTGCAAAGCAGATCTCAACAAATTGAAAAAAATAGAAATTATACCATATATCTTCTCTGACCATAGTGGTATAAAATTAGAGTTCAATTCCTATAGAAAGAGTCAATGCTTCACAAAGTCATGGAAACTAAACAATCTATTATTGAAGAATTATTGGGTCACGGTGGAATTTCAGAGGGGAATTAAGAGTTTTTTCAAACGAAATGATAACGGAGACACATGTTACCAAAACCTGTAGGATACAGCAAAAGCATACCTGAGAGGAAAACTAATAGCAATAAACACTCACATCAAAAAACAGAAAGCTTAGATACTGACAACCTAATGAATAGACTCAAGGAATTGTAAAAAGAAGAACATACCAATTCCATTCCTTGTAGAATAAAAGAAATAACTAAGATCAAAGCAGAACTAAATGAAACAGAGAACAAGAGAATTATATGGAAGATCAACAAAACCAGAAGCTGGTTTTTTTAAAAGATAAACAAAATTGATAGCCCTCTTGCTAGACTGACAAGAACTCAAAGGGAAAGGACTCTAATAAATTCAATAAGAAATGAAAAAGGAGAAGTCACATCAGACAGCACAGAAATACAAAACGTTATTTTTGACTACTATAAAAAACTATATGCCCAAAACTTCATAATGAGGAGGAGATGGAAAATTCCTAGAAACATACAACCTTCATAAGTTCACCCAGGAAGTAACAGAATTTCCCAATAGACCAATCCCAAGCTCAGAAATTGGAGCAATAATTAATAACCTCCCGAAAAAGAAAAGTCCCAGGCCAGATGGCTACACTTCAGAGTTTTATCAAACTTACAAAGATGAACTCATACCTATACTACAGAAATTATTCCACAACATTGAGAATGATGGTATCATTCCTAACTCATTCTATGAAGCCAATATCACATTGATACCAAACCCAGGAAAGGACACAACAAAAAGAGAAAATTACAGACCAGTATACCTCATGAATATAGATGCAAAAATCCTCAACAAAATTCTAGTAAACAGAATTCAGCAGCACATCAAAAAAATAAGTCACCTTGACCAGGTGGGCTTTATTCCAGGGATGCAAGATTGGTTCAACATACTCAAGTCTATAAATGCAATTTGCCTCACAAATAAAAACAAGAACAAAGACCATATGATTCTCTCAATAGATGCAAAAAAAGCATTTGACAAAGTCCAACACATCTTGATGACAAAATCTCTTAACAAAATAGGCTTAGGCAGCTCATACCTTAAAATTATCAAATCCATTTATGACAAACCCATGGCCAATATCATACTGAATGGGGAAAAATTGAAACCATTCCCACTTTAAACTGGAACTAGACAAGGATGCCCACTATCTCCTCTTCTATTCAAAATAGTGCTCGAATTCCTAGCTATAGCCATCAGTCAACAGAGGGGTATTAAGGGCATCCAAGTGGGGGCAGATGAGATCAAAATCTCGCTCTTCACAGATGATATGATATTATATCTAGAAAACCCCACGGATTCATCCAAGAGACTCCTAGATTTGATAAATGAATTTGGTAAAGCCTCAGGTTACAAAATCAATATATACAAATCAGAGGCATTCGTATATACCAAGAACCATCAAGCAGAAACTCAAATAAAAAATGCAAGACCTTTTACTATAGTCTCAAAGAAAATTAAATATCTAGGAATATATTTAAGGAAAGATATGAAAGCCTTATACAAGGAGAACTATGAAACACTAAAAAAAGAAATTGTAGAAGATGTAAACAAATGGAAAAATCTACCTTGCTCATGGATTGGTAGAATCAATATCATTAAAATGTCAATATTACCTAAAGTGATCTGCAGAATAAATGCAATCGCCATCAAAGTACCATCATGATTCTTTACAGATCTAGAAAAAATTATTCTTCACTTTGTATGGAACCAGAAAAAACTTTGTATAGCCAAAGCAATCTTAAGTAAAAAGAACAAACTGGGAGGGATCAGTCTTCCTGACTTCAAGCAGTACTATGAAGCAACAATAATTAAAGCATCCTGTTACTGGCATAAGAACAGAGACATCGATCTTTAGAATAGGACTGAGATTCCAGAGATGAAACCATCTGCATATGGTAACCTAATTCTTGATAAAGCAAACAAAAATATACATTGGGGAAAAGAATCTCTCTTAAATAAATGGTGCTGGGAAAACTGGATAGCTACATGCAGAAGAATGAATCAGGATCCCTACCTCTCACCTCTCACAAAAATCCACCCAAGATGGATAACAGACTTAAACCTAAGGCATGAAAGTTTAAGAATCCTAGAAAATGTTGGGAAAACTCTTTCTTACACTTGAAGCTCTGACCCAAGGAGGGAGGAAAGGCAAGTACCATGTTCGTAACCTTAACATTTGTACCCCTATATTACGCTGAAATAAAAAAATATATCATAAAGTCAGAACTGTGAAATTGTTGCACACTCATTGATCATTTGAATTACAAAATTATGCCCATTTCCACAGAAAGGTTACAATTTTCCTTTCTGGAAAGTATTATCTGCCCCTAATAGAGCTGTACGTGAAGAGAAAAATAATACCAAGTGTAGTTGATTGCCTGTGCCTACATAAGCATTTACAAAAACAAATTAAGCATTTACAGTCCAAATTCTCTCATAATAATCTAAATCATTAGATATAAAAATTGAAAATTCCACACACATATAATTGGTTGGAAATTAAGGTATTCACATCAAATTAACTAACTGCCATCTAGAGAGCAATGAAATGCATATATGTCATTTCAAATTATTTGAAGTGTGAAAAAAAACTAGTCAGAATGAATTCTATTTTAAAATTATTCATTATTTACAAAAATGTAAACTAGGCCAAAGAGAGGAACTTCTGCTTATCCTAATAAATGTGAGAAAAGAAAAATAAAAGTAAATGTAAAGTGTAACTTACTAAAGGTAAAATATGAAATCCATTAAATAACTTCAAGAAATTCAAGAGCTAGCTCTTTGAAAATGCCCACAGCATAGATATAGCCCACTCCAATAGATGTAAATGAGTAAAACCAGAAACTTTCAATATTTTATTGGAAGACCTTGGACATTAAATAGTAAAAGGAAACAAAATAATCAGGATACATATGCAAAAGAATACATAAAACTGTTGCATCCAAGTGATTATAAATTCTTATTTTATTCACAATTTGCTTTTCTGAAGTGGAGATATGCCACGCAATGGGTAGCAGCTATCATTTTCAAATAGGCCAGGAACATATCTCTTATCTGTTACTTTACTTTATAATTCATACTACAATATAGAAAACTCCTAATTTTTTAAAATTAGAAATACAATTAAAAATCAACATAGTGAGTTAGGTCATTAAATTCCTCCAATAGTGAGCAATTCATTTATTTTTCCTAAATTATCACTATGAAGGCATGTAAATACACATATTGATATGTTTCAATGCATTGTGGTTATTATCCTTACTGATGTTCAAATTTGCCTGTTTTTGACCAATGAGCCTTTTCAGGTTTGCTTGAAAGTCCTGTTGACACAAAATGAATAATCTTTGATACCTCCCTGCTTCTTTTGAATGGCAAAATGTTCCAGGCCCCATTGCACACAACTGTACTAGACATAATAGCCTCTCAAAGAGGTCCCAGTCCTATTCTCCTCTCGAAAATATGTTACCTACATGGCAAAAAGGACTTTACAGACAAGTAAGGATCTTGAAAGAGGGAGATTATCTGAGATTATCAAAGTGGTTCCAAATTAATTGTAAGAGTCCTGATAAGGGAAAGAGAGAGTCAGGAGAGTGAGAGAAGGACATGTGAAAAACACAGCCTTGCTGACCTATTTTAGACTTCTCCCTGCCAGAATGATAAGAAAATAAATTTGTCCGTGTTAATTTGTTACAGCAGCAACAAAAAAACTGATGCAACAACATTTCTTGCCCCTAACCTAGAATAGGCCATTTGTCCAAGGGACCTGGTTACTTGTAGTTGGAAGTAATATTTATAAACTGTAATGTGTACACTTGTTGCTTATTGCTATTATGAATATATAATATTTAAAACTACTAAGGTGGTTTAAAATGTGAATGGATGTTCCAAAACTTATATTATTGTTATGATAATAGTTAATATAATTAGATGAAAAAAACAAGTTATAGCTGTAAATAACAGATATTGTATTTTTGTTTTTAAAATGTTATATAAATATTTATATATCATTTTAAAATGTAGAGGATATTAGAAAAGGCATAAAGGCCTGGATAAAGGGACTGTGAGAAAGGTGGCTATCTGAGAGTCCTGCAAACAGGACGTGGGATATGATTGTTATCCGCTGGCTGCACACAGAGGGTTTGGAATGTATGGAAGCATGACTGGTGTTGGGTCCCTGCCCTTTTCTTTATAGCCTTAAGGAACAACAGGAAATAACAAGATAATTATAAGTTTAATGTATACCCCTAAATAGACTTGTTTGGAACAATATGCTTACTATATGACACCAAAGATTTTATCTATATGTTCTTTACCTTAAACACATATATCTTTCCCTACAATAAATATGGAGATTTGGAGAGGTTCAAGAGCTCCTTGAAAGGAAGAGTCTCTGCTCCTCGTTCAGCCTGAGATTGTGGTCTGGAGCATTCTTCGTTGTGCCGTGACACTGATAGAGATGCTGGATGATCTCTACATAAAATATTAAAAAGAATTACCGCTTGCTTTGAGTTTTCTAATATTCTCCTGTTATGTTATCTTTTTAATATTTGAGAAGAAATACCCAGTGGGTTAGTTTTGTGATCTTTCAGTTTTCATACATGGTAGGGAAAAAATGCAGGACAAGCAGAGTTGCTCTTGACCACCTGATTTTTCTGCTGTTGTATTCTGTCCTACACCTGTTGCTATTTTTGCATCTTTGTGTCTCTAAGGACACTGTCCCCACTGCAGCATCCTTCAGGATTTTTGCCCAAGTTCATTATCAAGAAGACTCCTTAGTGATGTTTGAATGTGGGTCACCAAGGACTCAGTCATTTATTATTTAGTTTCAGGTTTAGCAAATAAATCAAATGTAAATATTAATAGTGTGGAGGCCCCTCACCCTACCCAGAGAAGTCATAATATCAATGCTTTAAAAGCAAAGTGGGCAATATTTGAAACAATATTTTATTTTCAACAAAAAAGAGAGCTAGAAAATATTTCCTAGGCAAAAAAGGGACCAAAGGCCGGGCGCGGTGTCTCACGTCTGTAATCCTAGCACTCTGGGAGGCCGAGGCGGGAGGATCGCTTTAGCTCAGGAGTTCGAGACCAGACTGAGCAAGAGCAAGACCCAATCTGTACTAAAAAAATAGAAAGAAATTAGCTGGACAACTAAAAAATATTGAAAAGAAAAAAAAAGTATTGAAAAGAAAAAAAATAAAAACAAAAGGAACCACACTCCTTGGTTAGAAAATCTTCCCAGGGTGTTGGAGATGGAAAACCTCAGACTACCAGGCCCTCCTAGAACACAAGTCAGAGTAAGTGGAGAGTCATAAACGGAGACAAAAAGAATCCCACCCAAGCCTTTGCTATTAGGTCCTCTTCATCAAATTAGCCTTCAGGACTCTGGTTAGAGAATCAGCTGAAGTGATTATTAATTCTCAGAAGAGTAAGTACAGAGGCTATTTCATTTACTTTCATCTTTGGTAAATGTGCATGATGATTTTCTCTGAGAAGCAGGTTTGACATGATTTACCAAAATTAAACACAATTAGTTATTTCAATTACTATATAAAGTTCCACAGACCTGAGATATATTTCTGAAATACCAATTTTTATAGTTACATAAAGACAATGTGAATTTATAGTTGGTGAGAAGTTGTCACTGCCACACCCTCACTCTCCTCTTTAATATCTGTGTTAAAAATCACCTAATATAACAATTTATTTAAGGATATTGACAAAATTAGTTATCCTCACACTTTTTTAGAATATTAAAATCTTTGAAAATTCAACTCTTTTTATTAAATTTTGCATAAAAGTTAGAATTATTAATAAATGGAATTAATGATGATATTTTGGAACAGGACTATCACCCAGAGCATGCAAAGAGCCGGTTCCCACATTACAGCTCTAGGAGCTACTGGGTTGAGAAGTGGATTGGAGAGTAGAAAGGGTGAAAAGAGTATCCTTCCCTTTAGTTAACACTATCTATTGTAACTACTATAGGATGTTCCTGTACTTCGTAGGAATGTTACAGTTCTTCAAACAACCACTGTGGCTCAACCTCCAGTGATGGTGACGGTAACTTTGGGGTTTAACTGCAGTAAGTGATCATATAGTGAGAGGTGATTCAGCCCTCATGTCTGCAGAAAGTAAATATCTTAAAGGAACAAATGATAACCATTCATATAACAAGGTAATCAATTTCTCTTAAAGAAAGAAAATTGCTTTTCGTTCGTCTGTTTAAGACAAATTCCAATATTGTAGGTACTAATTCAAAACTAAGAATTATTTGAGTATGTTCATAAAATGAAGTGTGATAGCTGAGGAAAAACTGTAGAACAACTATTAATCCAAATTAAGAACTAGAAAGTCTTTTATTCTGGCTTTAAAATATTATTAAGATGCCCGTTGAAGAGACAGAGATGCAAAATTTAGGGGAAATAACCTTTATCTGCAGAAGACAAAGATGAAAGCCTTAAATGCAGACAGAACAGATGACTATTCCATGGTGTAATTGTGTCCTATCATTAAGAATGATAGGACAAAAACCTATCTCAAATGAAAATGTCAATAAACTTGAAAAAAGGCTTATGACATTTTGCCCTGTTTTGAATGTGGATACTACTGCACAGTCTCACAGTGAGCTGAAGAAAAATAGTGATATTAAGTTTATAGATGATGGCTTGGTAAATATACACAAAAGTTTGAAGTAAATATCTCCTTTGCCCTTAAATTACATTTCTAAGAATTATTATGGAATTGTGCTATAATGTTTATAAAATATGCTTTTTGCAGATATTTTAACAATTATAGAAAACGAAAAGATACATAACAGTGTCTCGGTAATTAATTTAAAGCATAGGGTATACTCATAAGGTTATTTTAATATAGGTGAAATTTTAAAATAGGTATTTTAAAAAGTAAAGGGGAATTTAAAAATTGGTTACACAAGTGCAGTAGTTGAAATTAAATGGAATTGACTGTACTTGTCCAATAAGAATGTAAAAATATTACAATATTTTTAAAGTGAATAGATGTGAAAATTATGTATTCAGGTATGCAAATTCCTTGACCTCCACCTTAAATGTCTTCCTGACAGA
>VBSM01002616.1:15677492-15691191 GCA_008086735.1 Cheirogaleus medius | reverse complement strand
TCTGTTTGCTCTCTTGACTGTTTCTTTGGCTGTGCAGAAGCTTTTTAATTTGGTATCTTTTAAACGATTTATAGTTGGCTCTTGTTTTTTAACTCACTTTGACAATCTCTGAAAATTAGACCATTAACATTTAAAGTGATTGTTTATATAGTTAAATTAATATCTACAATGTTTGGAATTACTTATTATGTATTATAATTATTCCTTGTTTCTTTTTTACCATGTCTTTTCCAAAATATCTGGCTTTAATTTAGCCTTTCTGTGGTCTATTTCCCTCATCTTTTAACATGTCAATTATCATTCTTCAAAAAAAATTATTACTCTAAAGTTTGAAATATGCATTTACATCAAATCTATGTGTACTTTAAAATAACCTTATACCTCTTTGTAGTACAAGTAACTTATAACAGAGTATTACCATTTACTCTCTTTCATCCGTTGACATCAGTGTTACTCAATTCATTAATTCATAGTGAATAGCACACTTTACATTACAATGCTACATTACAATATAGCATTAGTGTATATGCTATATTAGTGTATATATGTTCTATAATCTTATGATAAAATATATAGAGAAGAGAGGGAGAGATGAGAGTGGATTAAGGGAATTGGTTCACACAATTATGGAGGCTAAGTCCCACAACTTGCTTTCTGCGAGCTAGAGAATCAGGGAAGCAGGTGGTGTGGTTCAGTCCAAGTCCAAAAGCCTGAGAACTTGGGAAGCCAATGGTGTAACTCTCAGGCTAAGGTTAAAGGGTCTGAGAACCTGGAGTGGGGCACTAGTGCAAGTCCCAGAGTCCAAAAGCTGGAGAACCTAGAGTTCTAATGTCCAAAAACAAGAGAGGATGGTTGCACCAGCTCCAGGAGAGGGAGAGAGGGAGAGAGAGGGAGAGAGAGGGAGAGAGAGGGAGAGAGAGGGAGAGAGAGAGAGAGAGAGAGAGATTGCTTTTCCTCTGCCTTTTTGTTCTATTGGGGTTCTCAGCTGATCATATGGTTCCTGCTGACATTGGATGAGGGTGGATCTTCTTTACTCAGTCCACTGACTCAAATACCAGTCTATTCCAGAAACACTCATAGACACACCCAGAAATAATGCCATCTGGAAATTTCTTAAACCAGTCAACTTGACACCTAAAATCAACCATCACATATGCTATAATCACCCAATAAATTGTTACTGTTATAAATTGGAATAGTTTTCTGTTATATCAATTAAGAGTAAGAAATAAAGAATTTTATTTTACTTGTATTTATTTTCTTCAATGTTTCTCCTTTTTTATATAGATATGAGTTATTGGCCCATATCATTTTCCTTGTCTCTGAAGAACTTCTTTAAACATTTCTCACAAGGGAAGTTTCCTATTGATTACATTTTTCAGTTTTTATCTGAGAAAGTTTTTATTTCTCATTCACTTTTGAGGGATAATTTATTTGAATATAAAATCGGGGGAGGGGTTAACATTTTAAATATTTCACTCCACTCTATCCTGATTGCTTGGTTTCTGACAAGAAGTCCAATATAATTCTTACTTTTGTCCCACTCGAGGTAAGGTTTTGTTTTTCTGTGGATGCTTTAAATTATTTCTCTTTGATTTGGTTTTCTGCAGTTTAAATGCGATATGTCTAGGTGTAGCTGTAAATTTTTTATTATTTATCTTTCTTTGAATTCTCTGAGTTTCCTGAATCTACGATTTCATTTCTGTCATTAATTTTGAATTATTCTTGTCCCTTATTACTTTAGAGATTTCTTCTGTTCCATCCTCTCTTCCTTCTTCTTGTATACCTATAATATACATGCTACATTATTTCAAGTGATCTCATAGCTTTTGGATGTTCTGTTTTTTTAATTTCTTTTCTCTTTCCATTTTAGTTTGCGAAGAATCTATTGAGATATCTTTCGGCTTATTCATTCTTTCCTCAGTGATATTTAGTCTACTTATAAGCCCATCCAAGGTGTCCTTTATTTATGTTCCAGTGTTTTTCATTCTAACAGATCCTTTGATTCCTTCCTAGAGTGTCCCTCTATCTGCTCACATTAACATTCCATTCCTAAATGTTATATACTTTTCATGTTAGAGTCCTTAACATATTAATCACAGGGGTTTCTTTAATTCTCTGTCTAATAATTCCAAAGTAAGTGTCATATGAGTTTGGTCCTGATGCTTTCCTTTTCAATTCAAACTCTTTTACTTGCCTTTTAGTATGACTTGTGTATTTGTGCTGAAAACCAGTCATGAGTTCTCAAACAATAAAAACTAAAGTAAATAAGTTTTTAGTGTTATGTTTTATGTTAATCGGGCTAGGAATTCAGCTGTGTTTAATGTTTTCTATAGCAATAGGTGGCAGAGGCTTCAAATTACTATAGTGTTTGCTTTTATCTCCCTTTTTGTCTTCGGGTTTCCCTACGAACTCCTCCTCAGATAGAATCTGTCCTACAGCTCTTCCCATCTCTGATCCACTGTTATAATACTGGAGCCCTGTTTGTGTAGTGGTAAGGTGCTGGGAAGGGGAAATTTTCCGTAATCTTATGATAGAATTTTAGTCTTTTAGTCGGCCTATGTTCCTACAAAGTGTTCTTTACAAAATTTTCACAGCTGTCTTTCACCTTGGGTGAGATGGGAAAACTAGAGGGACCGACATTCCTTTCTTCCATTATGGATAAGTCTTTGGTAAAAAAAAAATCTTTTTCCCTGGAAAGTAGGTGGTTGTCATGGAAAACGCCCTGGTCATAAAAACAATTACAAGTGAATACTATCAACAATGTACAAATCCTTCACAAACTCTTCTAAAAAACAAAATGAGATGCTGTACTTCCCAACTCTTCTATGTGGCTAAGACTGTTATAGCAAAACCAGACAAAGGTATTATAATAAAACTAGAGACCAATATCATTTATGAATATGCACAAAATCTTCAACAAAATACTAGCAAGCTAAATCCAGCCACATATAAAAAGTATTTTACACCTTGACCAAGTGGGATTTATCCAGGGAATACAAAGTTGCTTTAACATTCAAAAATTAATCATTGTAATATATCATATAAAAAGAATATAGAATAAAGGATTAAAAAGCACATGATAATCTTAATAGAGGCAGAAAAAGAATTTTCCAAAATCTAAAATTGATTTATGATAATAGTTCTCAATAATCTATTATAGAAATAGAAGGGAACATTTCTGCCTAATAAAGGTGATGTGAAAAAAAAACAAAACCAGGTAATCTCATACTTAATGGGGAAAGACAGGGTGTTTTCTCTCTAAAATTAGAACAAAGCAAGAATGTCCACTCTCACCACTTCCACTTAACATTGTATGTGAGGCTTTTAAAAGTGCAATTAGGGAAGTAAAGGTAATAAAAGTGATCCAGATTGGGAAGGGAGAAGCAAAGCTATCTCTATTTGAAGATGACGTGAGCTTGTATATAGAAAACCCTAAAGAATCCACACAAAAACTAGGAGAACTAACAAATGAGTTCAGCGGGTTTGCAGGATAGTGATCAATATACAAAACCCAGCTGTGTTTCTATACACTTGCCATGAATAATCCCAGAGTGAATCCTTCCTTATCTTTTTCAGCCCTTAGTGGCTTCTGAAATTCCTTGGCTTGTGGCAACATGACTCCATCTCTGCCTTCATCTTCACCTGGCTTTCTTCCCTGTGTCTCTTTGTGTTTTCTCCTCTTCTTACAAGGAAACCAGTCACTGAATTTACGGCCATCTCAAAAAATACCTAAGTTGCAACTGTAATGACCCTTTTTCCAACATACTATTCAATCCACTGCAATGGTCAACTGACAGCATAACCTATTAGTTTAGTAGATTCAATAAATATTGAATGGATGAATTATGTTTTCTTGAAACAGACTGAAGTCTAACATTTGTGCTATAAATCTGAATCTGTTTTGTGTGCATATATCTTTCAAGTATTTCTATTTAAGAAAGATGACCCACTGATAAGCTTTAAAAAGCAAAAAATAAGAAGGTTCAACTAGTAAAAACAAAAGAATAAATAGGTAAATTAGAAAATTCTATTGACATCATGTTACTTGATAACTATGTTTCCCCCTTCATTCTAATATATTTTCCATGTCTTATGTAGAGGTTTTGAAAATAAAGCTAATTTTTGTAAAACAAAACAAAAAAAAAAGAATGGAAATACAATTCAACAGGGAATAAATAGTCTTTCAACAAATGGTGCTAGACAAGTAGATATTCCCATGCAAAGAATAAATGTAGACTCTTACTTCATGCCATATATAAAATTTTACTCAAAATGAATTACAGAATTATATGTAACAGCTAAAACTGTATTATTCATAAGAATACATAGGAGCAAATCTTTGAGACCTTGGATTAGACAATGGTTTCTTAGATATGACACCAAAAACACAAGTGATAAAAGATAAACATAAATAAATTTAACTTTATCCAAATTATTATAATTTTTTACTTCAAGGAACACTATCAACAAAGCAGGAAACCCACACAATGAGAGAAAATATTTAAAAACCACATATCTGATAAGGGACATGTATCTAGAATATACAATGAACTCTTACAACTCAACAATAGGAAAGCAAGTAAAATATGTATACCACACCAAAAAAAGATATATAGGTGTCAAATAAACATATGAAAAAAGGCACAAGAGCATATGTAATTAGGGAATTGCAAATTAAAACAACAGCGAGATCCCATTACAAACCTACTAGATTGGCTAAATTAAAGACTAAACATGTTAAAGACTGGTGTTGATGTGAAGTAACTGGAATTCTCACACACTGACAATGGGAATGTAAAATGCTAAAGGCATGTTGGAACACAGTTTGACAGATTCTTTAAAAGTTAACCATATACCTACCCTATAAATCAACTATTCCACTTCACTCCTAGGTAATTACTTAAAAGAAATAAAAGCATATTTCATACAAATCTTGTATATAGCTGTTTATAGCAGCTTTACTTATAATAGCCGCAAACTGGAAGTACCTCATAAATCCATCAACATTAGAATACTATTTAGCATTAAAAAGGAAAAAAACTATTGATACAAATAACAACAGGGATAAATCATAAATTTATGCTCAGTGAAAGATGACAGACAAAAAAATATAATACTGTATTCTTGTATTTACATAAAACATAAAACTCTATTAAAAAACTAATCTACAATGACAGGCTAACTCTAGAGTGGATGCCGGGGAAATGGAGGGTGCAGAAAGAGGAGAGCACAGGGATTACAAACGTACACAGGACACTCTTGGAAGTGATAGATGTGTTCATTCTTTTGATTGTGGTAATGTTTCCACAAGAGTGTCACAATTTATGAAATTATGCACTTCAATTACTTGCAGTTTATCGTATGTATGTTTTCCTTCAATAAAGCTCTTAAGAAAAATAAGAAAATGAGCTAATTAACCTATAGATGTTTTTGTCCTCCAATCCCCAAGGACACTGGAGCCAAAGCAGCTTTTATTATTATAGTTGTACTTTTGCCAAATAAAATTACTCCAAAGATTCATTGGACACTTTTGAGGGTAAATCACAAAGGACATTTTGTTTATGCATTTATTTGCAAGAAGAGAAAACTAAAAAGAAAAATTCAAAGGTTGGTATTGTTCAAACCTCTGTCCCTATCCTGAGATACTGAAATACCAACTCTTTCAATAGAGGAGAGAGTTTCCAGCATTACATTGCCTTTTGGATATATACACCTGTATGCATATATGTATGCATACATATATACACTTATATTTTTAAATATACAAGAAAATATTTCTTAAGCCTATAATGGTAAAATGTACATCATGAGAAAGTTAGTTCAATTGGTTGGAGAAAGCAATCTCAGCGAGCTCTCTACATGTTTAGAGAAACTATAATGTGGAAGAAGATGCATGAGCAAGAATGAAGAAAACTTCACATGAAAATTTTCATTACATCTACCATTTTCAACTAAATGGCTTTAATAATTACTACTTTTAAACAACTTAAGGAAGTTATGATTGACAAAAAAGTAAGTATAAAAAGTTTTAAAACTAGTAATATTTCCCTTTGTAAAATGTTAGCCATATTTTTCTCTAAGGGAAAAAAAGATTTCACCTACCTGTATTAAAATTGTGAGTTACAATTTACATATTTTGTAATGCCTTCGAAATATATATGAGATGTCATAATAGTAATTCCATGAGTATGTAACAGAATCCTAATATAAGAAATATCCAGATATCCAGAAGTGACATCAACTGTACCATAGACCTCGTTAGAAAATAAAAGCACCCACTGTATGCGTATGTGTATATGTTTGTGTGTGCATTTGTCCCTTCATTATTCCCAAAGACTAGCTGCAGTAACATCACTCATTAGAGATCCTGTCTCCTTTAAAATATTTCTTAAAAGATAAAAGAAACAGAAATCAGAAACCAGTTGGTTACAAGTCTGTGTCAATTAGTTTTTTAAATTCTGTCTTATAATACTATGTCATATCTTATAAGAAAAAATTTGATTTTGAGCATTGAATAATGCCCATAGCATGCTCAGCTGAATAAGATTACATAATGATGCACATATAGCTTGAAATAAGGAGAAAGGATGACAGAGAAATATGTAGACTTCAGCAATTAATCTTTACTATTTCTCAACTTAATCTAAAATATATGTAGCACATATCCCTCAATTCCCTGGGAGGGTTCTAGTTTTCAGGCAAACCATGGGCATATGTCAGCATTTCTTTCTTGTATTGGTGACTGCCATTCTGTGGGTTTAACAGTATGGGTTGGGCAAATATTCACATGTTTCTCTTCTATCTCAGTATGAAAAAATACAGTAAAATAAACAATGAAAAGAAACTGTTCATGGACAAATACATTGTGGTTTCAAAGGGAATTTTTATTTCATTCATTGGTGTAGGATTACAAGCATTGAGACACTGATTGAAAATTGAAAACATTCAAGTCCCTAACAATAGTAAGTTATTTTTGATGCTTGAAAAAAATTACCATGGAGCAGCTTTTAGCATAAACTCAGCATCAAAAAACCCATTATCTATGGATTTTACATTGCATTAATAGATATATTGAGGATGGAAACACCATATCAATTAAAATACAATTACTTATTTGAAAGACCAGGAAAGAAAGAGAAGGCAGTTGTAACTTTTGTCAGAATGGTAAAGGTCACTTTCCAATGTGATGTAATTAATAAACATGGCTCTTCTTTAAAAGAAAAAAAAGCAAAAAATCCACCAAATTTTCTAGTAATAAAGTCAGAAATGTAGAAAATTTAATATGCAAATTTAGTATCAGAGCAGTATAAATTAAGTCCATATACATATGAAGAAAGACATGTGTGAAAGACATGATCCCAACAAACAAATTCTCTACCTAAGTACTAACATAGCAGCAAACATTGCTTATTATGGAAGCACAGGAGTGGGCATGTGGGTTAGACAGTCATCAGAATTGCAGAAAACTTCCTAGAGGAAGTGCTGCCTAAACTGAAACTCAATAATGAACAG
Source organism: Cheirogaleus medius (assembly GCA_008086735.1). NCBI lineage: Eukaryota > Metazoa > Chordata > Mammalia > Primates > Cheirogaleidae > Cheirogaleus > Cheirogaleus medius. The sequence goes on along the minus strand of VBSM01002616.1, from coordinate 15,683,676 downwards.
TTTTTACCCAGATTAAGTTGGGTAACATGGAACAAAGGATACAAAAGAAGTGCTTACTACAATACCTGGCACAGAATACATGATTAACAAATGGAGCCTGTTAGCACACAGGAAAAGCAAGTGGGCATAGAACCTGGGGAAGATTATGACTTGACTTCTGTTTTGAGCACATAGAAATGGACATGCACATGAGTTATGCAAGTAGGTATGTTTGGTAATAGGTTCAATATATAAATGGATATTTGTGGTAGTCAATTTAATATGTAAGTCAGAAAATAATCCATTATTAGAAATAAATTTAATAATCATTAAGTGAAAGATGGTATATAACACTGTAGGAATTGTGGATAAAACAGGGAAAGAGAATATACAGTAAGAAGTGAAGAGGAACTAATAGATCCAAGGAATTTACTTACCATCAAATTGGCACTAACTGATCAACACTATGGTGCTGACATGGTAGTAAAATTCTCCAGGGATTAGGGGGTTGGAGGGGGGTAAACTCACAATTAATGGACATGGTGAGCATTGCAGTGGGGAAGGGCATGTCTCTAATTCTCCCTTGGGTGAGGCAAAGACATAAAATGTAACCAAAATGTTTGTACCTTCATAATATCCAGAAATAAAAATAAATTAAAAAATAATAAATAAGGGAAATAGTAAAAAAAAAATTCCAAGGAATAAAAACAGGCAAAAAGATAAGATTTTATAATTATGCATGTAATTTTTTAAGTTACTTTATCAAATCTCTTCATAAGCATCACAAGTACAAGTAAATTGTGCTTAAAACACTGTATACTGCACAACAGAAAGCAATACATAAACTGCATATTGATAGAGAAATGTAGAAGAATGATAAGGAAGGGATAGAAGCTAGTACATGGTCTTGTGTGTTTATGGGAGAAAATACACTCATAAAAAACAGAAAAAGAAAAAAATTGAATTGTAAAGCTGGAGCAGAGTCTCCAAGTTCTAAACAGGACTTTAGAGTGAGTCTAGGCTATACACTATGTATTAGCATTTTGACAATCAGCAAATTGTTAACCAAAAGCATAACTTTAATAGTGTGTCTTTTTTTAATTTTGTTTTGTTTTGTTTTACTTCGTTTTGAGTAGGGAAGAATTTGGGGAATCCAAATGACATTTTTGCTACCTATGAAATCACACCAAATTAGCAGATAAATCTACCCATATCCGTAGTGTGACTTACAATATAATATAAATATAGAGTGAAGATAGAGCTGATTAAGTTAGATTTTATACAGATAAAATGATCCATATGATAATCTCTCTGAATTATTGAACATGCAGATTGGACAGAAGTCAACAGTAATGAAAAACTATACTATAACAACATTCGTACTGCTGGGACTGACAGATGACCCTCAGCTGCAAGTTCTGATTTTTATCTTTCTATTTCTCACCTACATGTTCAGTACAATGGGGAACCTGACCATCATCACACTCACCTTTGTGGATTCCCATCTTAAAACACCCATGTACTTTCTTTTACAAAATTTCTCCTTCTTAGAGATTTCATTCACAACTGCCAGTATTCCTAGATACTTGTATAACATAGCAACAGGTGACAAGGTCATTACCTATAATGACTGTGTCATCCAAGTGTTTTTCACTGACCTCTTTGCAGTAACAGAATTTTTTCTCCTGGCCGCCATGTCCTATGACCGCTACGTGGCCATCTGCAAACCCCTGCATTATGTGACCATCATGAACAGCAGAGTCTGCCTGAGGCTTGTTTTTTGCTCTTGGTTGTCTGGATTGTTGATCATAACCTCCCCCCTTAGTCTGGGACTAAATCTGGAATTCTGTGACTCGAATGTCATTGATCATTTTCTCTGTGATGCTTCTCCTCTCATGAAGATATCATGTTCAGACACATGGTTCATGGAACAAACTGTTTTAATCTGTGCTGTACTGACACTCATCTTGACTCTTATGTGCGTAGTTCTATCTTATACTTCTATTATTGTGACAATTTTAGGATTCCCATCTGCCCAACAAAGGAAAAAGGCCTTTTCCACCTGTTCTTCCCACATGATTGTGGTTTCCATCACCTATGGCACCTGCATGTTCATCTATATGAATCCTACAGCAAAGGAAGAAGTCACTGTTAATAAAGTAGTTTCACTACTTATTTTTTCTATTTCCCCTATGTTAAATCCATTTATTTATACCCTGAGAAATAAGCAAGTAAAGAAAGCCTTCAATGACTCAATCAAAAAAATAGCATCATTCTTAAATAAGTAAAATAACATAGGAGTCAATAAATAAAGTTAAAATAAAAGGTAAGTGGCTGCTAAAACTTTCTATTGAAGTTTATTATTTTCTTTGTCTTTTAATAATCCATATTTAAGTTTGTTATCTTTCTTGACCCCACTTTAGATTTATTTTTATTACACCTCAATCAACTGATTTCTTTGGCTTTTAGTAAAGTTCTTGTAGGGAATTAGTCTCAGTAAAGAACATGAAAATATACTTCTCATAAATTCATTAAAACGTCTCATAAATCCCACATAATTATTTTATGGTATAATATAAACAATTTTTTAGTCTTCCATAAAAATGACAGCATAATACTGTATTCAAATGTGTAAAAAATGATACAAAAAATCAATTGAAAAAAGAATTGGAATTTTGTTTTAAAATACTAAATAGGATGAATAAGAGCATGATGTAATAATTTAAGGAACAATTGAGAAAGAAGGCAATACCATTGCTAATAGTCAAGGAAAATACATCACAAACAAAAGAAAATGTTGGATAAAATTTCACAAATATTCTTTTGACTATACAGCTGAAATTAAAGGTTAAAATGTGGGACATTTCACAAGGTGTCAAAGATCCAGAGTAAATACAAATGTAAAAAATCACATCTATGACCTGTGCATTACCAGGAAAGCAAAGAATGGAGCGTGGAGAGTGGCAGGTTGTTGCATTATGGGTCATGATGACTTGTATTTAAATGTCTATATGAACATGGGAGGTTAAGTTTCAGGATCCGAGTGGTGAAAGCACTGAAACTTACACAATAACATAAAGTCAAGACTTCAAAAGTGTGAATTGGGAAAAAAATCACTCACTCTCATGAAAAAGATGACAATTTTCTCCACAAAAATTTTCTGTCTCTTTTTGAGTTATAAATGAGGGGAAACACTTTTTTATATTCCTCTGTCTATCTGAAAGACAGATTTTATAGTTAAAATGTCATAAAAATAATTCACTAATACTACATGTAAAGAATAGTGAATACAAATGCAAATTTTTAGAAGAAACACACATACAATAAAATACAGACATTTTCTAACAATTCATATAAAGATTTACACTCAAAAGAAATTAAATAATTATTCATCCTTAAATATTTTCATGATTTTAAAAAGTAAACAGAACAAGAAATAAAGCAACTTCTTTCTAATTATCATAAAATTTTAAAACCTATAAAATTAATCCAAAGTACATAGAAAGTGGATTTTACTAAGGATAGAAAGTTAAACAAATTTTAAAAACTAAAAATATACAAAGGTGATTCTTTTAAAATTTTGAGGAAAAGTAGTAAATTTCTAGGAAAAATGAATGAATATCAAAGGAGAAATGTATAAGATTACAAATGATAAAGAAGATACACATACTAATGCAGTACAAAGTAAAATAACTTTGTAAGTTTACAATTGTAATTCCACAGTCCAAAAAAAGTGGAAGCACAGAACCAGTGAAAATGTTTTAGCATAACAAAATTTTTAAAAATAATTCAAGAAGTGAAAAATATAAATTTGGGAAGGCAAGAAAGATTAAAGAGGCAAAAGGCCCAGATGGCTGTATAACCATGCTTTACAACCATGTAATAAAAAAAATAGATAATCTCATTATGATTTTAATTATCTAAATGATAAGAAACCTCCTCAATTATTTTTATGACGATATTAAGACAGTATAAAATAAACTAGGAAACAAATTCAGTGATGAATATAATTTCAAAGGAAATCCAACAAAATAACTACATGTATATATATTATAATAAATCAAGATTTATTCCTATAATACAAGGGTAGAGATAGATGATAGAGATATAGAAACATATGGAAGGGGTGTATATATATGAAATACTGTATAGCCTAATTTTGTTGTAACAAATAAATGAAAGAATAGTAGATAAAGGTTTGGTTAATAAATCAAGCTATCACTGAAAAAAATCAGTAATTGCTCCTAAAAATTTAAAGTAAAATGGAAATATGACAAACTACTAAAATACAATAAAAATTTCTTAATAAATACACTTGGCACAATGATATGAAGCAGAAAACACCTGTCCTTATTTTAATTAAAATTAAGAAACAAATAGGATGCTCAATTTCATCATTAATATTCAGTATTTCATTGTCATCTTAGAAACGTCACAAGATTAAAAAGTGGCATTAATGTCAGAAAAGTGTTATGAAACTACTTTAGTTACAAATTATGGAAGGCATTTTTTGTAAGTTTTTATAGCTTTGCAAGGCAGATGGGTCTTACAATGACTAGAATCTTAATATTATACATAATTTTAATCAGTAACATTTTTTCTTTCTTAGTAGGACATCAAATAATAGCATACACTGTAATAAAGTCAGTGAAATATGATAATTGTTCCCAATAACATTATATGTACCTAGAAAACAATAAAATATAACAGGAAACTATTAATAATAGACATAATAAGAAAATTTGGTGACTTGAATCAATAAAGTATGCATTTAAAAGTCAATTGATGATATTTATGGTAGCAACAGGCACCTTCAAACCAAAGCTATTAATATCACTGCCAAGACAGAAATTACACTACGGCTATAATATATTATAGCAAATAATATCAATTTGCTCAATCTTAATCTATAAATTTAACACAATTCCAGCTGGAATCAGCATTTTAAATTTTTATAATTGCACAAATTATCTCTAAGTTAATATAGAAAACTGAAATTTCATGAATGCATAGCGCATAAATGGAAGTTACTGTCTAATAAATACAGAGTTTAAATTTGAGATTTAAAAAAGTTCTGGAGATGAATGCTGGTGATAGTTGTATAACATGTGAATGTACTTAATGCCCATAAAGTGTACATTCAAAACTGGTTAAAATAATAAATTTTGTATTATGTACATGTTATCATAATAAAAAAGAAAATTAAATGTTCCTGAATTAGTGCTTGCTTTACACAACATTAAAACATATAGGCCAATGAAATTAAGTTAATATGGTATTGGCATAAGAGAAGATAAAATGATCAGTAGACCAGTCTAGACTATGAAAGTATAGAATAATAAGTAACCTTTATTTTTATATGTTTGGATTTTTGTTATGTAAAAGCAGAAAAATTTCAGTTCAGTAAGAAAATGGTGGATTATTGAATAATTACTTGAGTCACAAAAATTATGTCTTATAAAAAATTTTACCTTTTATTCATAAAACAAAAAGGTAACATTGTAAGTGGTTTAAATTTTTAAATTAAAGGCTTAAAAAGTAAAAGTGCATTTGAAAATATATGAGGCCACACATAATTTAAAGGAGTCAAAAAATCTTAATTAAGATTTTTAACTTTAATTAATGCCAGAATGTGACAAAAGAAAAGACATCAGTTTGATTACATGTATATTAAACATGTATATTAAATACATGTATATTTTGATGGCAAAAATACTACTAAAAAAATTTATAAATCAAATAATGTTATTGAAATTAACTGTATTATAGGCATACAATCAATTGTATGTTTTCTAAAGTCTACAAAAAGCTCTTGTAAATTAACAATACAAATATAAAATGAAAATAAATATAAGCAAAAAATGAAAATAGACAATTTAGAGAACATTAAATCCCAGTTGGTAAAGAACAAATAATTATCAATTGCATCAGTTTCATGTCAAATAAATTAATATTGTGATATAAATTTATACCAAACTGTTAATGTTGAAAGGAATTTTTAACCAGTGTTGAATGAGATTGTAAAAGAAAAAGCTACTATTCTACAGAATATGTGAAAATTTAAATTCCTAAAGCTTTTTGCTAAGTAGTTAGAAAACCAACACTTTAAAAGTATCTATACACTTTCACTTGGCAATTGCATTTGTTCTATCTCACAGAAATTACAGCACCAGTCCCACCATCTTCCACCTGAAAATTCCAGACC
>VBSM01002616.1:15651868-15675156 GCA_008086735.1 Cheirogaleus medius | reverse complement strand
ATGTTACTGAGTTCTGGCCAATGGAATATGAACACAGTGATGATCATTACTTCCTGGCTATGACTACAAAAAAAATTCTATGCTATCTTTCCTGATTACTTAGGCTCCTATGAATGAAGTGCATATGAGTTCCCTTCTCCCCCAGTGGCCTTGGGAATGATAGGTGGACAATTCCACATCCTTTTATGATAAGATCACTTAACAAAACAAGCATAGATGGGACTTACCTCAAAATAATAAAAGCTGTATATGACAAACCCACAGCCAACATAACACTGAATGTGAAAACATTGAAAGCATTCCCAATTAGAACTAGAACCAGATGAGGATGCCCTCTATCACCACTTCTGTTCAACATAGTGCTGGAATTTCAAGCCAAAACAATCAGACAAGAGAAGGAAATCAAGAGCATCAAAATGGGGGCAGAAGAGGTCAAACTATCACTCTTTGCTGACCATATGATATTATATATCACTCTTTGCTGACCATATGATATTATATATCTAGAAAAATCCAACAATTCTGCCATGAGACTACTGGAACTGATAAACAACTTCAGCAAAGCCACAGTTTACAAAATCAATGTACACCAATCAGTAGCATTCCTACATGCCAACAGCAGTCAAACTGAGAACCAAATCAAAGACTCAATACACTTCCCAATAGCAACAAAGAAAATAAAATACATAGGAATATATTTAACTAAGGAGGTGAAAGACTTTTACAGGGAGAACTATGAAACACTGAGGATGGAAATAGCAGAGGACATAAACAGATGGAGAACCATGCCATGCTCATGGTTTGGCAGAATCAACATGGTTAAAATGTCTATACTACCCAAAGTGATCTACAGACTCAATGCAATCCCTATTAAAATACCAACATCATTTTTCACAGATCTAGACACTTTTAAAGTCTTATTATTATCTTACATATTTAACATATATATAAACAAGATATGAACAGACTTAAAAATAAAAATGGACATCAAAAACTCAATTATGGTGGCAAATCTTTGATATAAATTAATATTTTGGTTCTTACAATATTATACAAAACTTTTAAAAATAAAATATTTTTATCTAGAAATTTTACTTCCAGCAATTATTCTCACACATATGCAAAAATACTTGTATGCAAAGGCTTTCAATAGAATGGTTGATAACTACAGAAAATGAAGAAAACTGTAAACTTAACTTGTGCATTGGTTTAAAATTGCCAAAGTATTTACACAGCTAACTTTATTAACTGTGAAAAACTGTAAAGAACAGAAATTTATATTATGAAATAAATTAAGATGTGTTTAAATACACAAAAGCATAGCTTTTTATTGTGGTAAAATATACATAACCTAAAATTTGACATTTGTACATGTATAATTCAGTGTCATTAAATACATTTACATTCTTTTCCAGCCATAAAATCCTTTGTTTTGTATCCCATTATAGGATATTGAGATAGAAAACCAGCAGGCTTTGCTCAATAAGAAGTCATAAGATTCAAATCAAAGTCTCTGATAAAACAAGAAACAGCAGAGAAACTGGCCAAAACCAGCAAGAACCCAGATGGCAATGAAAAATGACCTCAGGTTACCCTCACTGTTTATTATACACTCCTTATAATGTATCATTATAGTAAAATAAACTCCCACCAGCACCATGACAGTTTATAAATGCCATGGCAACTCACAGACGTTACCCTACGTGGTTTAAAAAGAGGAGGAACCCTTGGTTCAAAGAATTCCACACCCCTTTCCTAGAAATCTTATGAATAATTCTCCCTCTGCTTTGTTTGAACAGCCAACATTCTTGGCGAGTGGACTCCCAGAGTAAGGGATGGACATAACCAGAGTGCTAGCTTCCTCCATTCAGAATGTTTTTCTTCCATTCTCCTCCCCCACCCACAGCTACTGAGAGAGACAAACCATCCCACCAAGGCTTCCACAGAGAATGGGGCTTGGACCTTCCCTCTTAGGGGCCTGCAGCAGACTGAGGGATGCTTGGACTGTGAGTTCTCTGCCTGCTGGCCATCCCTGGTGCTGCTTGCCCAGTGACTCCATCAGAGAAGGGCACACTCCAAGGCAGAAGGACATCAAACCTGTTTGGGCACCCAGTGGGCAACTCAGGACCAACAAGCTTCTCCCTGGCCTGGCCCAGGGATGGGCCTGCAGGCAAGATCCCATACCCCCAGGTCTTGATCACATTGCTCAGGGTCAAGGAGGGGAGATAGGTGAATTAGTCTCTGAAGGAGAAGGAGCCCACATGGGCATATCAGTGCAATGTGGGTCCTAGGTGCAGCATGTTCACAGGGCACCCATTCCCCCACAGGAGGGCTACATTCTCAGCTCAGGCCAGGATACTAGGCAGGGGACCTCCTGGCCCACATCACAGTCAGGGGGGAGCTCAGCTTGCTTGAGGTCCTGCCTGCTGGCAGACACTGAGGAGGAAACCACAGAGCAGTGGAAGGGCAAAGTGGAGCAAGGCCCACTCCAGACTGCCAGATTATGAATCTCAGACAACCCTGCCTCCACAAGCAGACTTGCTGGTTGGGTGGGCCCCTTCAGCCCCTCATTGATGGCTTTGCACAGAAGCTGGGAGCAGACCTTCAACTCCTGCTGAAACAGACACCTTGCCAGCTTTTGTGGAACCTGAGGGCAGGCTCACCCAACCCAGCCCCACACAGCCACACTCCCTGACCCACCTCTGCTGAGGAAGAGAATAAGGACTCACTTGCCAAGAATGTCCACACATTGGAGTCACACAGAGCACATGGAATCCACTGGACCCCTGTGACTCCTGCGTTCTGGGACAGAGTTGGGAAATGTCTGCATGGGAGCAAGCAAGATGAAACTTGAGGAGTTGAAGTCCCCTGGGGAGGACAAAGGTACACAGTGGGTAGAGAAGCAATATGGTGCCTGCCATCCCCGCTCATGTCTGTGGAGATGAGAAGCACCTCAAAGGGGCTATGAGCCTGGTGCCCTGTCCACAGGAAGCTCCCACCTCATCACTGGTGGAAGCAACTCTGGGCTGGTGTGGGCAGAAAGTCTCTCCAGCAGCTCGGGAAGCCACCAACTGTCAGAGATATGAGGGAGGGAGAAACAAACTATACTACCTACCTTTCTCACCAGACTCCAAGCCTCTTGGGGGTTGATCTCTGCTGATAACTTGCTTGTTCCTGTTCTGCTCTGCAACTTTTTCCCATGGAGTCTCCTGAAGATTTTAGAACCTTTCCCTCAGATCCACACCCAATCTCTGTTTGTGTGTTTGTTTACTTTTTCTCTTTCATCTAAAACTTTTTCTTACTGGGATGCTCTGGCAGCTGGTGTCTCTGGTCAGCCATCTTGCTCAAAAAAAACCACTACTTTTGGATTAAGTGGATTTTTTTAATATTTTTATTTTATTTTCGGTGTCAGTTTCTTATTGCTGTTGTAACATATTACCACACATTTAGTGGCTTGAGACAATACAAATGTATTACCTAACCATTCTTTAGGTTATAAGTACAGCATGAGTCTCAGTGGTTTAAAATCAAGGTGTGGCAGGGTTGTGCTCCTTTCTGGAGGCTCATTAGGAGAATTCATTTCCTTGACATTCCAGTTTGTAGAGGCTGCCCACATTGTTTGTCTCCTTTTTCCATCTTCAGAGCCTGCAACATTGCATCTCTCTGAACATTTTCCATAGTCAAATCTCCTTCTGATTCTTCTCTCCTGTCTTCCTCTTCCAATAAAATACTCTTGTTATTTTATTGGACCCATCTAGATAATCCAGGATAATCTCCCTGTTTTAAGGTCAGATAACTAGCAACCTTAATTCCATCTACAATCTTAATTCCCCTTTTCCATGTAAGGTAACATATTCACAGGTTTGGGAGTTAGGACATGATATCTTTGGGGGACCATTATTCTGCCTGCCACATTTCCTTTGATAGGTTGTTAACTATAATACTTAGTTTTGTTATTTTATTCACTACTTTAGGGTTTATAGTGTACATTGTCAATTTGTCACAGTTTAACTTCAAATAACATTATATCACTTCCATGCAGTATAAGAACATGACAATATGCTCTCATCCTAGTATTTGTGCTATGGCTGTTATATATTTTAAAATATGATGGAGTAATCAAAAAGATATAACATCCCAAAATAATGATATAGAAACATAAATTCTTTATCAAAATAAGTACATCTCATATTTTAAGGAATAATACAAGTTATAAAATATATGTAAATAAAACATATAAAAGAATAACAAATACAGAAACATGAGATTATAACATATGAAACTGGTTTATATGTTTATATTTCTTGTAATAGTTACATAAATATGTTGGTTAATATACATTCTCTATTTCAATATAAATACAGAAATACATTAGGTTGAATCATATAAAATTCCCTCTAGTTGGCTGTTTTATCCCTTAAAGAAGGGCAATTACATATTTCAAACTTGTTCATGTTAGGCAATATTATATTTCACAAAAATCAATTAAAAGATATACTCAAATGTTAAAATTATGTGTTACTGAACTAGCTTGTAATTGTTTATATTTTTCCTTTTTTGATTTTTTTACTTTTTAAGTAAATATAGTAGAAATAATAAAGGATAAAAATAGTCTTGTAGGATCATGTTTCTACCTTAAACAATAAAAACTAAATAAAGAGAAGTCTGCCTGGTTCCTTACCAAAACTGATTTTATGTTTTGTGTTAAGCTGTGTCTACTGTTATTGTTAATCTTCGTGTCTCTAAGGAACCGTCCCCATTGTTGTATCTTTTTACTCCAGTGCCTTACACAAGGGATTCATTAGTCATTTCTTAACTTAAGACACCAAGGATGCATTTGTTTATATACTTAGTTTCAGTCTTATCAACACCTTTTCCCAAAAAAAGGCAATTATATTGGTGTAAAATTAGAGTGATGACAATTATCAACTGTTCACACCAAAGAGAGTTCCTGATAGTCTAGAAGCTTTTGAACAATGTTTTACTTTCAGATGGAGAATTAGAAAATATTTCCTACATTAAAAAATTAAAAAGGTCTCAGGGATAAAATCTTTGCAATGTGTTGGAGATTAAAAACTGAGAGAGATCTAGGCCATCACAGAGCATCAGCAAATATGTGATCTTGGGGTCAGTAGTAAGTGTGACCAGAAATCCACAGACAAGCCTTTGCTAATACTTTCCTCTTCATCTTTTAAATCTTCAGGGCTATTGTGGTTTATCAATCAAGTGGACCTATTATTGGCACTCAGAAAAGTAAGTATAATGTTTGTAATTTTACTTATTTTTCCTTTGACAAATCTAGATGGCAGTTTCCTCTGAGTAACAGATCTGATCTGTCTTACCAAAATCAATGATCAGAAGCTATTTAAACAATTGTAAATAATAATTGTAAAAAAGAGTCATAAGCTCTTTACTGACTGTAATGTTTTCATCAAATTTGCATATTTGTGTAATTAGTTCATAAAAATATTATAATTTCATGGATATATACACTATATATGTATGTGTGTGTATGTGTGTGTGTATATATACATATATATGTATATAAATATATAGTGACATATTACCTAACTTTGATTTATTTAGTGACCCATTAACTCTTAGAATTCAAAAAATTCTCTGAAGGCCAATAGGACAAATATAATTCAGTCAGTTATACTCAGGGTCAGTTATCTTCCCAAACATTACCTGTTAATGAATTTGAGAATAAGGTATAGTATTACTTACTGAAGAAAAGAAGGATTTGTTGGAGCAATAAATACTGCCCAGACCATTCAGGACTGAGGACATTACCACGTGATGCTCTAGGAGCTTCTAGGTTGAGGAAAAGATGATGGAGAGGTTGTGGCTGGTTCATACGGCCTTCAAATATATCACACACAATGGCCTGGCATGACAGCTTAGCAGAAAACTATGACCCTAGCTGAGTCCTCTCTCCCTAACATAGTAGTGGATTAACTATGGTAGCTGGATACAGAGTGGGAATTAACAAAGCCCATATCTATAGAAAGGCAATGTTTTAAAGAAAACAGGTGAAACCACTCTCATGACAAACTGATTGGGATCACCAGGGAATATTCTTTAAACTCATCAATTTAAGAAAGCTGTGAACCTGAGAGATATTTATTCAGAATTGAATATATTTATTAGCCATTAATGCAAATAATTGCTGATAACTTAGGAGCCATTATGGAGTAGTAGTATTATGGTCTAAAACTCAGATTTAGCAAAGCCTTTTAGCTTTTTTTGGTTAATATCTTACAGAAGGATGCATTGACAAGGAATAATTGACAACAGCACAGAGAAAATTCTGTAGGGAAAACTTACAATGGCAAAGAGCAGGAAGGAGAAAAAAGTTTTGTTGGGGTGTGTTTTATTTTTAATTAAATGTGTTATGCTCAGGCCAAATAGGTGATGATTTCATGGGTGACTTCAGAGCCACTAACAATTCCTACACCAATGGGTCAATACCCATTAAAATTTTAAAAATATAATGCAGTAGTGATTTTTATGTAAACAAAATCAAACATTTATAACAGTGAACTTGAAGTATAATATTGATTTTTTTTAAATGTGGATGTGACTTTGATAACATTATTCAAGACCTTTTAAAAAAGAAGCACATTCTTGTCCCAGAAATTTAACTGATATAATTATGACAATTGTGAAATGCTTGTAGAAGGATTGCTATTGGAAAATTTTTTATAATTGTTAAAAGTGAAACCGATGGGGAATCAGAAATTATAATTAGTCATTTTTTAAAAACAAGGTGGATATTGCCACATCAATAATGGAGAATTACTGAGAGGAAACCACAGAATCTCAGAAATGGAGTTGAGTTTTAAAATGTGATCAAAAATATATACAACAACCTGAAGTTAAATAGATGTATGTCTTTAATTATTAAGCTATAAATAAACTCACAACATGTTTTGAGGATAATATGATGATTCATTTGAAATGTCTCTGAATTTTTCTTGAAAATATGAAAGAAACTGGAGGTCAATGATGAGAAACAAGACAATAACAACCTTCATCAGGGCTGACAGATGATCCTCAACTTCAAGTTCTAATTTTTGTGTTTCTATTTCTCACTTACATGTTGAGTATAACTGGGAATCTGACCATCATATCCCCCTTGGTGGATTCCCACTTTAAAATACCTATGAACTTTTTCCTGCAGAATTTTGCCTTATTAGAAATTTTGTTTACAGCTTACTACAGCTGAATTGGTTTATTATGATTGAGCCCTGAGTGAATCAACACTTGGGAGGAGTCCGAGTCTCAAACAAACTGCAAGGCTAAGTCAGTGACCTTTTCCTTCTTGTGATGGTAACTATAAAATGTGAATGCTCAACTATGGAAACTGTCAGATGATTGGAATGGTCCTCATCCTAGCTCACTGAGAAAGGAATATTTTAAATGATTTCTATAAAATACTCAAACCATGGCCAGTCTGATTCAAGATTGAAAACATTGGATTAGTTACAAGTCATCATAATAGTTAAAAATCTGTACGGATATCTCTCCATAACCACAAACGCATTACACAATTGAAGAATCAAGTCGAACAGCATATAGACAATATTCATCAGAAATTTAGAGAAAAAATTATAAGGGGAACTTTGCTTAGCTTTACTAATCATTGCTTATCAAGTTTGAACTTATTGTCTTACTGAGTTATAATCATATACTATACATGCGCATATCTTGAATGCTCCATTCTATAAGATTCGACTATTGTAAACACCAAAGCAATTCACCATCCAAAAGAAGATATGAGTTTTCATCACAGCGAAAGTTCCTTCGTGTCACAGTTATATCAAGTGTTCCCCCCGCCCATGCCCCTGAAAAGCAATCACTGTCTTGATTTCTATCCCCAGATTTCTTTTGTCTATTCATGGACTTCATATGAATAAAATCATATGACATATTTCTAAATATTAGTATTTTTACTCAGCATAATGGCATTAAGACTTATCTTTTTGTTCCATATATCAGTAGCTTGTTCTTTTTAATTGCTGAATATATTCCATTTCACAAATATACCACAATTTGTTTATCCACTCACATTTGGTCAAAGGCTATTTCCAATTTGAGATTATTAAGAACAAGGCTGCCGTAAACATTCTTGTACAAATATTCTCATTTCTCTCAATTAAAACCAAGCAGATGAATTTCTGTGTTGTGTTATAAGTGTTTGTTTAATCTTGTAAAATATTGCTAAGGAGTTTTCCAAAGTGGCTGTACCATTTCCATCTTCATGATAATTATATGAGTTTCAGTTCCTTCGCATCTTCATCAACATTTAGTGTTGTCAGTCTGTTTTATTTTAGCCATCCTAGCATGTGTGAAAGAGTATTTCATTGTGAATTTAATTCGTATTTCTCTGGTGACTTAAGGCGTTGATGATTTTTCATGTGCTTATCAGTCATTCATATGTCATTTATTGTGGAGTGGTCAAGTCTTTTGTTCATTTTGACTGAGTTGTCTTGGATATTTGATGTATAGAAGTTCTTTATATATTCTCTATGAGTCCCTTTTCAGATATATATGCTGTAAGTATTTTCCCAGGCTGACTTTGCTATTTATTTCCTGAATGGTGTATTTTGTGGAGCAAATATTCATAAATTTGATCTTATCTAATTTATAAGTTTTTTTCCTTTTATGCATAGCACTTTCAATGTTTTATACAAAAAATTTTACCTACTTCAAGGTTATGAAGACTTTCTCCTTCATTTTTTTATAGAAATGAAATTGTTGCATGTTTTAGGTTTTGTTTATTATCTATTTGAAGTTACATCTTGAGAATGAAGTATTAATGAGGGTTTGAATTTTCCCCCCATGGATATCTAAATTTTCTAGCACTGTTTATTCAAAATTCTTTTTCTTTTCCCATTTGATTGACTGAGAGCCTTAATAAAATCAACTAAACATATTTATGTGGATCTAAATATAGAGCCTCCATGTTGTCCCATTGATCTATCATACAAATAATCACAGTGGCTTGTTCACTGTGATTTTATAACAAGTCTTGAAATAAGGCAGGATATGTTATTGAATTAGTTTTCTTTTTTTCATATTGATCTAACTTTCTTATAAAATTTAAGAATTAGCTTGTCAATTTCTTCAAAACCCTGGCTGTATTTTGCATGGACATTGCATTGAATACTTAGAACAATATATAAAAAACTGACATCTTAATATTCAGCATTCCGATTCATGAACATGACATATTTCTCAATTTATTTAGATCTTCACTAATTTCTATGGCTAAGATTTACAGACTTAAACATCTTTCTATTGACTTATTTCCATTTCTTTTGACTTATTCCTAAGTTGTTGATGTTATTTTACATTGCACTTTGTATTTTCAAATTATTTGTTGCTGGTATATAGAAATAAAATTACTTTTGTTCATTGTCATTGGATCCTGCAACCTTGCTAAGTTCACTAATTAATTCAGGAATTTTTTTTGTAGATTTCATAAAGTTTTTTAAATACACAATGTTATCTGTGGAAAATAGTACTTGTACTTCTTATTTTCAATCTTTATGTCAACTAATGAAATAAATAAATAGATATAGATAAATAGATTTTAAGAAAATTCTAAGAAACGACAGTGACCTAACACCGTTTATGCTATCCTGGATTAAGGTTAAGCCCATTATCCAAAGTGAAGCGACACAAGATATGGAAAAAGGGCTCCACATTTACTCGCCATCAAATTGGTACTGACTGTTTAAAACTATGGTGCTCAAATGGTGGTAGTGTTCTCCAGGGTTTGGGGGAGTCAAGACCCACATCATAGGGATGTGGAGAGCATTGTGGGGGGGGAAGGGCATACCTCTAACCCTTCTTAGGGAAAGGCAAAGTTATACAATGTATCCAAAGTGTAAAAAAAAAAAAATCTTTTGTTGGATGGAGGACAGGCGGGAGGGGGGAGGAAGTGTAGAGTTACGTAATGTGTGCTTTGCCTGGGCCACCGGGGATTGGACTCGCTTGAAGCTCTGGCATGTGGGGAGGGGGAGGAGTGGTAGGGGCAATGTATGTAACCCTAATAATATTTGAACCCCCATTATATGATGAAATAAATAAATAAAATAAATAAAAAATAATAATAAAAAAAAGAAAATAGTGATATATGTATGTAGATACAGATATATGCACACATACATGTAGTATTTTTACCCTGTTTGGTGCTCTTTGTTTTTGCATATCTAGGTTCCAACTGACGTCATATCTTTTCAGCATGAAAAACTTCTTTTTTAGCATTCTTTTAAATGAAGCACTACTAGAAGTAATTTATATTTGTTTTCTTATATAAAAATGTTTTATTTCATCTTGATTTCTAATGAATATTTTTACTGAATAAAGAATTTTGGGTTGACAGTTTTTTATTGTTGTAACATTCAGCATTATAAGGATGTCATTCCATTGTCTTCACACTGGTGTATTCTCCTTGCTTTTCAGTCCACTCCCAGCTTTCTGGATCCTGGGAGATTTTTCTCTAGCCCTGCTAGACTTCCCCAGTTTTCAGAGATTGGCAAGCTAATGGTTTGTGTATATTATATTTGGAATGCTTTGGAGGGGTTTCTCACAGCCCCTCCTCATCCTTCTACATTTGAAAGCTTGGAATTTATTCAGAGGACATTTGTCTTGTACTTAGGAAAATATCTATTCCTCCTTCCAGGCTCTAAAATACTACTCCAGGACCTGATGAAAAAAAAACTTGGGGGGAAAGTTGCAAGTGAAAATTCACTCTGACTGGCAAATATTTGAAAATCTGTCACAAAAGCCCATATGCAGCCACTAAAAGTTCATGAAAGTTTTTGGTTGTTTATTTTTGCTCTGACCTATGGCTAATTCCTCCATCTTCATCACTTCTGCCACAGATAACAGCACTTGAGTGTCACTTTTCTCCTATAAAACATTCATTAGTTTATATAGTTTATTTCATTTACGTTTCTTTGGATTCTCAGATCTCTGATAAGATTTTTTTTTAACCACAGTTATAACTAATCTGGTTTGTTTTAGTTGTTGAGGTGATAGCGATAGTCTCTTGTGACTCTACACCCTAATGAGAGAGGACATTGGTACCACTCTATTCATTTGAAATGTCTCTGAATTTTTCTTGAAAATATAAAAGAAACTGGAGGTCAATGATGAGAAACAAGACAATAACAACCTTCATTCTGCTAGGGCTGACAAATGATCCTCAACTTCAAGTTCTAATTTTTGTGTTTCTATTTCTCACTTACATGTTGAGTATAACTGGGAATCTGACCATAATATCCCTCACTTTAGTGGACTCCCACCTTAAAACACCTATGTACTTTTTCCTACAGAATTTTTCCTTATTAGAAATTTTGTTTACATCTGCTTGTATCCCCAGATACTTGTACAATATAGCAACAGGTGACAGATCAATTACTTATAATATTTGTGTCATTCAAGTATTTTTTACTGATGTCTTTGGAGTAACAGAATTTTTTCTCCTGGCTGTTATGTCCTATGATCGCTATGTGGCCATCTGTAAACCCCTGCACTATATAACCATCATGAACAACAGAGTCTGTGGAAGGCTCGTCTTCTGCTGCTGGACCATTGGTTTGTTGATTATACTCCCACCACTTGTCATGATACTAAATCTAGAATTCTGTAACTCTAATGTGATTGATTATTTTTTTCTGTGATTCATCCCCTATTTTGAAGATTTCATGCTCAGACACATGACTTATAGAACAGATAGTAATAGCCTGTGCTGTGATGGCCTTCATCACAACCCTTCTGTGTGTTTTTCTGTCCTACATATACATCATCAAGACCATTCTAAGATTCCCCTCTGCTCAGCAAAGGAAAAGGGCCTTTTCCACCTGTTCTTCTCATATGATTGTGGTCTCCATCACATATGGAAGCTGTATCTTCATCTATATCAAACCTTCATCAAAGGAATTGGTCGCTATTAATAAGGGTGTGACAGTGCTAATGATGTCCATTGCTCCCATGTTGAACCCATTTATTTATACTCTGAGAAACAAACAAGCGAGACAAGCATTCAGTGACTCATTCCAAAGAATTGCATTACCTTCAAAGAAGTAGGAGGATGCTGACACACCATAAATATATACAATTTTCTTGTCAATTAAAAAAGTAATGAATTGCTTAATTGATTAAGTTGAATTTTAAAAAAAGAATACTGAAATCTAGGAATCAAGTTTTTAAAGGATCACAGATTACTAAACATAAATTAAGTTACAAATCAATTTTTGTGTCTTTCTCATCTCTTTTCAAATTCAAGTTAACGTCTTCAAAACATCCTAAAGCCCACAATTCAGTTGATTCTTTTCATATAAATAAACCTCTACTGGGATAGCATTCTTTATCAGTAATTATGACTATATGTTCCTAGGAAATATATTAATTACTTTACCTTCTATCCAAGTTAATCAAAACTACAAAATACTACAAAATTTTTAAGTAACAAATATAACACAAAAGAATATGAAAATGAGTATTTAACTTATGCAGAGTGAGTTTAGAACAAATTGACACTACTCTGCCATAATAGAGCTCACATTATGGGAAAGTTGTATTCAGAATCTAAAAAGAAAAAGAAAAAAGAAAACAAAGATCCAGCACCACTACCTCAGGCATTTACATATACTTGATATTTTAGGATCTGGACAGTTGGGTGGAACTATTATCTATCATAATTCTGTCAGTAAGTCCTAATGATTAGAGTTGGCCAAACATGCAACAGCACCAAAACGAACAAATAACCTGACCCACCCGAATATTTTGGGCGTTTCATTTTCCATTGTTTCCTATGTTTCATGAGGTTCACTCTTATGAATTTCATAGATTTGCTTGCTCTCTGGCTTCAAGGTGTGTTTGGCCAAAGGGAACACCTGATAGGAGATCAGAGCTTAGGAAGAGAGTAAAGTTGATGATCACTTTTGCTAATTTCTTCCTGTTAGAATTGGCTACATCCTTCTGCCAAAAGCCGAAACTCTTATAGAGCAGCTCTCCCTTCTACAGCTAGAGTTACTTTCTCCAGATTCCAGCAACTATTCTCTCACATTCCTCTTCAAGCACAGGGGTATTAATAACTCCACATGTTCCTAGACCTGAACTACTATATCATCTTTTTTTAAAATTTCTGTTAATGCTATATACAGTATGTATAGTCTTTTTAAAAAACATTTGCAGTGCATAAATGTTCTATTTATTTTCTACTGGTACACTCTCTAATACACAGAAATGACAAAGATTTTATAATTCCTGTCAATGTTTGCATTTCTGATACCAAATAATTCACATATAGGTTTTATTAATAGATGAATAAATAATTTGGGAATCTGGAAAACAAATATGCTGCAATCCCTAGTCTCATGAAGAACATTAAACATTCATTCAAACTTCCTCTTCAGTCATTCATGGAATCCCCTCTTATGATAGTGACTATTTCACATCAGAAAAATACCACAATTGAAATTACTTTATCTCCTTTATTTCCCACAGTCCTGGGAGTTTGACCTCTACCTCTAATGTTTTGATCTTTTTTAATGCAAATATGCATTAAATCTAAAAACTTGAACACTATCTTTATAGTCTAAATAATAGTCTGTACTCTGGATTATTTCCAGGAAAAAATCCAGTGTAGTAGTCTATCTCCTATTTAAGATTCCCAAAAGTGTTTAGAATCTCTGAAACTAAAAACTTACCACCATCAATAAAAATATAACATTTTCTTCACTCAAAGATTACTGATAGACATAATTTATAGATCCATTTAATTAAAGAAAAAGGACCAAAGACTTTGTAATACTTTAGAACACACATTTTGCTGAATCTTAACCAGTAATTCTCCACTTTTTGAAGTCACATACTCATCATTGAAAAGAAATATGAAGAACTAACGATCAGTATTTTTGTCATTGGTGCTGTCATTATCTAGTACTATCTAGCAGTGATAAAAATACTGTCTAGCAAACTATAACTTACCATCAAAGATATATATTTTTTTTTTGAGACAGTGTCTTGCTCTGTTGCCTGGGCTAGAGTGCCCTGGCGTGAGGCTAGCTCACAGCAACCTCAAACTCCTGGGCTCAAGCGATCCTCCTGCCTCAGCCTCCCGAGTAGCTGGAACTACAGGCACGTGCCACCATGCCCAGCTAATTTTTTCTATATATTTTTAGTTGTCCAGCTAATATCTTTCTATTTTTAGTAGAGACGGGGTCTTGCTCTTGCTCAGGCTGGTCTTGAACTCCTGACCTTGAGCAGTCCTCCCGCCTCAGCCTCCCAGAGTGCTAGGATTACAGGCATGAGCCACCACGCCCGGCACAAGGACATTTTTTGAAATATTTCAAGCTAGCGAATTTATCAGTTTATAAGTTTTTAAGTATCTAAGTAACTTGAAAAATAACATATAAACAATGTCTTCATATTTGTGAATGTTGAATGTTATTGTGGAATCTTCGGTTCTCTGAGTATACTCTTGCAACTGCTGCATTGTTTTATGATCTGTGCCAAATATTTATTAGACAAAAGATTAATTAATTACTTTGGAACCTAATTCATAAAGGACTCTTACTTATTTTCTTGGATTCACTTTTAGCAAATAAAACAAATGGCAATTCTGTTATTGTAAAAAACCCTCCTTTTGTCCAGGAAGATCTGAATATTACAAATTTTCAAACCAGAGAGTACTCCTGATATTAATATTTTCCAAGATCTTTGAATACAACTTTCAAAATCAAACAAATGCTTTGGTAGATAAGTCTTGGCTACATTGTAGAAATGAAAAGAGCAGATAAGTCAATGCCATTCCAGAACTGCCTGTGAGGTAAGTTTGGGTCCATGAGTAAGAATGACCGGAAGTCCACATGTGCCCTCTGCAAACATAGTCTTCTTCATCCTTCTACTCCTCCTCATGCACAGGGATAAATAACCAACTGAAACTATTATATTTCTAGTATTTGAGAGGCTTGGAAAATCATTTTACCTTAGAAATAGTTTGATTATGTTTTATCAAAATTAAAAAGATGTGAGTAGTTAATTGAATTGAATTGAAATGAAACAAGAGTTCATAACATTGAATGTGATTAAGACGCTGCTATGGCTGGCTCTGTGCATCAATATATAGCAAGCATCTAAAGACAGACAAAATGAGAGACTTTTAGAATCAGCCTTAAATTGGAAATTATCTGGTGATACAATTAAGATTCCTGCACTCTTTAAAGTATTCAGTTTTCTAAAAAGACAAAAGAAATAAACATAAATCAGTCAAATGACAGTGACAACTTATTTTTAAAGATATTTAGGAGTAAGGACATGGTCCAAAGTTTCCAGCATTGTGTAAAGCATCAGCTAGGTGCCTTACGATTGAGGAAAAGACAGATAGGTGGGTTATATATATTATTTTCTTCTATATTTTGAGTCATTATTCTATTAATTAATAGAATTTATTAATTCCATTGTATTACTATTAATACATAATATTGTATTAATAGCACAATGATTAATACATGATTAGTCAATACTATTTTAGTTACTTGAGTAATTGTTAATATTTTAATTAATTTATTGTTACTTGTGTGAAGCTTATATTCTTGGGAGTGTCCCAGATTTTCCTAAGACAATAAATCAGGCTCCATCCTCCCTTTCTCTAATAGAATCTATAAACTCTGGCAGATTTGCCATGGCATATAGTGGGTAGAGACTATCTCCCACTAGTGGAGAAAAGGAATATTTTAAAGCAATAAAATGAAATCTTCAAATAGCCAAGTAATTAGAGTTTCTGTAAGAAATGATGGGATCATATGTCTCTCTCTCTCTCTCTCTTTCTCTCTCTCAAAAAAAAACAAAAAAAAAATGATGGAGTGGTTTTCTTTTATCAATTTATTGATGGCCTTGAACACGATTGGAGAGTAAAATCATTTAAACAGATGTTAGTATAGTTAGTTGGCATCGGCCAAGGAGCAACCGAAGAGCAGCTATTGGTCCAAATCCAGAACTTAAGAGTCTTTAAACTCTTGTTTTAATATATTTCTGGTAGGTTTTTGAGGAAGCATAAATGAAAATGATAAAATGAAAGTTATTTATCTTCTAAATACAAGGATAAGTCAGTTAACACATATTTTACCTTAATGTGGGTATTATGTATGTGCTTAGTAGGTAGTAGGTTATGGTGTGACTTAAGAGCCATTCAGAACATTTCCTCCACCAAATGTAAAAGCAAACAAGAATCTCCTAAATTAGAGTCAGGGATGTGGCAAAACTATGAGTGTCAAAATAGTTTTAAAATTGAGTCCACATAAGAAGTAATATAACTTGATCTAGGTATGAGGATAAATATTTGTCTAGACTTAACTCTAAGATTCAGACTCCTTCCGTTCTGTGGCTGTTACATTAAACAAAATTAAAGTCCTGTTTTCAACAAATTTTTATTTCCTCTATTAAGCATAGGGTGTGACTAAATGCAGGAAGGTCTTAATGTAATTTGGGAGATTCAGAAAGACTACTGTAAAGAGTCTAAATAGAAATCTGAGGAATAATTTGTCAGAGCCAGGTATAAGTCAGAATCAGTAAATACCATGGAGTAAGAGAGAGGGAAAAACACAAATGACTAAATGAGAAGTTTTTCCAGACAGGTAGTCCATGTAAAATTGCTACCACAACACTTGTCTCACAGTATGGTGTGTTTTTAGAGCCACTCCCCACAATTCCACCACCACCAAACAAACTTCCCCATGTTAGAGTCAGGGAAACAGCCAAATTAAGTGAAAGTACCTGCAATGTCAATATGGTTTCAAGATAAGGCTAAACTAAGAAACAATAAATGTGATCTTAATTGTTCATATAGGGCAACCACTGTTGGCTTTTGGTTTTAGAATAGCCAAGAAAGAGTAGGGCAAGGAGTAATAGAGAGGCAGAAGATAAGGTATTCCCTTTTGAACATGTTCACTTACGGGGAGTGTGAAACTGCCAGGTGCAAATGTCTAACACTGAGTGACATCATGTCTAGAAATACACATGTTGACATCATAAAATTTTAAATGCTAAATTGAAGTCATCAGATGCCCAGGAAATGCAATGCCCAGGAAAAACAGGGAGAAGCATAGAAGAAGAGTTGGGATGAAGTATAAGAAATAGCAATGCTGCAAAAATGAATAGGAGAAGAGATCCCATAAAGAAACCAGAAGGAAAAACAAAAACCAGAAGTGTGAATATCATGCAAGTAATCTGTCTAGAAAATTATAAGAAGAAAAGAAGGATTAACCCTGCCAAATGTAACAAAAAGGTCAATAAAATGATTATGTTCATTTAATTTGAAATAAACCACATATAAACTTGCCACGAGCAAATTCAATGGAGTGATGTGTTCAGAAGCCATACAATAAACAGTTAAGGATTAAGTTGTAAATTGAGAATCAGAGAAAATTATTGTAGAAGCTGAAAATGGATGTCTGAGTGGAGGATGTATTTAATACTTACAGAGCTTATGGTAACATCAGTGACTTGATAACAAGGAGTCTAAGTGTTTCAGTCAGACAAATATCAGACTGAAATCATAAGACAATATCATATTCTTCAGCTATCTACACCTTTTACAAAATATATTCTCACCTATTTGTGAATTAGGTATGTATCAAAAGCTCTCTGTGTTCTGCACCAAAGTGGATAATCAGTAAAAATCAGGTAAAGGCATAAACAATTTGAGAAAGCCATCAGAAAGATCTTGTGGATAATTATTTACAGAGAATTGTCCTTTGTAGATGAATTATAGGTTTGGTTATGGTCAAAGAACAAGATCCTCAACTGTTTTGACACACAAATATCGAAACATCTTGTTGTATTATAACCACCTCCCCTCTGTTTTCAATTTATCCAGGAGAAAAAAAAGCTGGAAGCAAATAATGAAATAGAGTAAAATTTCATTTTGTGACAAAAGGAAAACTCTTAGAAAAGAAATACAGCCTACTCTGAACCTGGATGTGTAAGAGAGGACCTTTTACTTGAACTTCAACATGGGATTGGGAACTGAAGACCCAGATCCCCACTGCCCCTCCAGCCAGTGCCAAACTCATCAGCCCCCTTTCAAACAGATTTCCTTTACTGTTAGAGACTCAGAGGAGGAGAGAAAACCATCTGAAGAAAAAAGCAAGGCAGAGAGCCCATTCCAGTGAGAACCACACCCAAGAGGCAAAAATCAAAGCCCAACTCAAATGAGGAGGAGAATTCCAAAGAAACTAAGCCTAAAGCCAGAAACAGCACTGCTAGATCAGAATCAGAGGCCAGTTCAGGTTGGGGGGAATCCAGGAAGAAGAAAATCAGTTCCAAGGACAGCTGCCACAACAGAGCAGTACGTAACTGTCCAAAAGATGAGTGCAGCTTGACTTTCAGAAAGAAACCAAAAACCTCTGCTGCTGTACACAGCAGTGAAATGGAGGAGACCCATAATGCCAGCCATAGGCGACACCTGAAGGCCTGAAATGGGCACAGCAAGTGGCCCAAATCTCATTCCCCAATAGACCACCCACCACCACTTCGGAAAAGACTGACGACCTCCCTGTGTGCTACATCTGTGTGGCCATTTATCAAGACCTAGTGCAAGTGTGGGCACAGCAAGTATATTCTCCACTGACCTGGGAGCAGCTCTCTGAGCTCACCCAGCTCTAGGGACTTCTGTGCACCGTGATGCAGACCTTCTATGCCATGGCCACCCAGGCAGCCTATGTCTTCCCTGCTGAGACTGGCTTATCCCAGCCACACTGCTTTGTCCTGGGGATCAAATCTTGGATGGAGAAGCTCACAGCTCCTCCTAGGAGGGAGACTGGCCCACTATTTACCTCGATAGGAGATAACCAAGCTTGTCAGTGGATCACATGAGGCTTGAGCTGGGGGCTCCCTGGTCCTATTCAGCAGAGGATACAGCTCCGGGAGCAAGAACAAAGACCTTCTACTTCTCAGATTCTTCCAGATGAACAGCAGCAACAATTCTGTACATACCGTGTTAATAAATGACAGGACCTGGGGCAGTCCTAATAAAGGAACTTGAACAATATACTTAGAATGGTGAACTCTGTGTTTCCTTGGAGGAAGATTACTGACAAATTTTATGTTTCATGTTAGATATTTCATGTCTTTTAGATGTCTTATAAGAGTCATGTAATTGTTTATAATTAGAAAAATATTAGGATTTAATCATTCATATGTGTGTATAATATAAAATATGGAAAAATGAATATATATTGATATCTTCCCCCTTTAATTCAGGAATGGATATAGATCTTCATTCTCCCAGCCCAAGTCAATAGAAGATTGATATCCATTAACCTTTAATACCATTCTCTATGGTGAAATGTTTACATTTTTTCAGTTTAATGAAATCATGGTGAAATTGCCATGCCATTGTTGATTACTTTTCATTTTCTTCATATAAAATCTAAGACACTGTATATGAAATGTTTATTGATCACATTTATTCTTCCCTTGGCTCATATAATTTGTTTTTTAAAACTTTCTTCCATTTTATGGGTTTTAGTTTATCTTATTTTATCGTAGAATATTAAATCTAATATAGGTATTATCATTTTTTACATATTGTTATATTTTATTTCATATATTTTCTTTTTTTGTTTATTTGTTTGTTTTGTTTGTTTTTTTAGACAGATTCTCATTCTGTTGCCCAGGCTAGAGTGCTGTGGTGTCAGCCTAGCTCACAGCAACCTCAAACTCCTGGGCTCAAGCAATCCTCCTGCCTCAGCCTCCCAAGTAGCTGGGACTACAGGCATGTGCCACCATGCCCAGCTAATTTTTTATATATATATATTTTTAGTTGTCCAGCTAATTTCTTTCTATTTTTAGTAGAGACAGGGACTCGCTTTTGCTCAGGCTGGTCTTGAACTCCTGAGCTCAAACGATCCTCCTGCCTCAGCCTCCCAGAGTACTAGGATTACGGGCGTGAGCCACCGCGCCCAGCCTATTTCATATATTTTATATTGATTTTACAGTAGGAGCATACAATATTTCATCATACAAATGAGCTTACTTTTTATGTAGGAAAAATGAAAGTATTTTGGTGTTAACGAAAAAAAGAAAGACAACCTAAAGCTGATGATTTTTATTGCTTCCAGTGGAACAAAGTATGTCTTGAACAAATCAGTTCCAATGGGTAAATTTGGATAAATTTTTGAAAAATCATGGAAATTTGTGTTATACTTGGACCATATTATTTAAAGAATCCTTAAGAATATTCAATTTTTTTCAAACTACAGATCATGACCACTTGACTATGGAATCAATTTGATACTTAATTTATTTTTAATTAGATAAAGTAGAATAGAAATCATCAAAGAATAGAGCATCTAAGGATTACTATTTTTTTAACTTTTGTTTCAGATATATGTAATTGTATATATGTACATGTACACTGGATTGCAATGTAAAAACATATATCTTACCACACATTGTAGTCAAAATGTTTAAAAGACAAGTCTCAAACCTGTCAAAATTCATATCAACAGAGCTGAGAGCATAAATTATTTTAAAATAGTTATTATAGTTTTAAATATACAAGTAAAATACATTGTTTGGCTTTTCTAAACAAAAATCCATTGGAAAAAATTTCCCACCCTCTTCTAAGTTCTGATCTCTCTCAGGTTTACATGCAGATTGGGAAGAAGTTGGGACCCAGGAATGAGAAATCATATGTCACTTACCAGATTCATCCTCCTGGGACTGACAGAAGACCCCCAAATGCAAATTCTGATTTTTATATTTCTACTTATCACCTACATGTTTAGTGTAACTGGAAACCTGACCATCATTATCCTCATCTTAGTGGATTCCCACCTTAAAACTGCCATGTACTTTTTTCTCCAAAATTTCTCCTTCCTAGAACTCTCATTCGCCTCTGCCTGTATTCCTAGATTCTTGTACAGTATATCAACAGGTGACAGAGCCATTACCTATAATGCTTGTGCATGCCAATTATTTTTTACATATGTCTTTGGAATAACAGAATTTTTTCTCCTGGCAACCATGTCCTATGATCGATATATAGCCATCTGCAAACCTCTACATTATATGACCATCATGAACCCCAGGGTCTGCAAAAGGCTCATCTTCTGCTGTTGGATGACTACTTTGTTGATCATGTTCCCACCACTCACCTTGGGACTAAATCTGGAATTCTGTGACTCTAATGTCATTGACCACTTTGTTTGTGATGCTAATCCTCTCCTGAAGATCTCATGCTCAGACACATGGTTCATAGAGCAGATGATTATCGTCTGCTCTGTGTTGACCTTTATCATGACTCTTGTGTGTGTGGTTTTGTCCTACATGTATATTATCAGAACCATTCTGAGATTCCCCTCTGCCCAGCAAAGGAAAAAGACCTTTTCTACATGTTCTTCCCATATTATTATGGTTTCCATCACCTATGGCAGCTGTATCTTTATATATGTCAAACCTTCAGCAAAAGATGAAATGGCCATCAATAAGGGAGTGTCAATACTCACTACTTCCATTTCCCCCATGTTAAACCCATTTATTTACACTCTGAGGAACAAGCAAGTGAAACAAGCCTTTAATCATTTAGTCAAAAGACTTATATTGCTCTCAAAGAACTAGGGGAATGTTGAAGTCAGCATGTCTCAGCATATTTTCTTAAGTGTCTATCCCATCTTGGTCTTTTTGATCGAGGTTGAGTCTTACATTCCGTACTGGCTCTCCTAAAGTCATCCCTTGCTTCTCCTTATGAATTAACCTCTTTGAGGATAATAATCTTTATTAAGAAAAAATGAGAAAAGTTATTTCTTGAAATCTAAGCATAACCTCACCCTCAACTTTGCCTTACCAATGCCTAAAGGACTGGGGGATTTATCATAAAATATTGATGCAATGGTGTATGTCACTTCTCCAAGACAAACCTACACAAATAAAGAGAGAAATAATATTAAGAAGAATCAATACCATTTTTAAGCAGTAAGAAAGAAAAAAATTTAAATCTCCCAAAATATGTTTTGAAACAAGGAATACATTTAATATATTTTAAAACAAGTATAAAGTTTTAGATTCTTACTAATGAAGAAACTATAAAACCACCAAGATTTATTTTGTTGAATGGACCAAATCCAATATAAAAGACATAAAATCTCTTACCAAAAGAGATATGAATTAAATTAAAATGTAGATAGTGATAGACTGGTAATTCCTGTTAAATAATTAAAAACCTGCATTGAAATTACAAAAAAAAAAAAAAACAGGGTTGATATGGATATACCAACTGAAATGTTAAATCTTGAATGTATAGTATTTGAGCTCATCTAACAGATGGTAGCAATCCCAAGGAAACTCATAGGGCTAGAAGTCTGATAAATAAACAACCAGAGGGTGGAGAAAAGAAAAATAAAATGTAATATGAACTCTAATATCAATAAAATAATTTACTTTTTTAGCATGAAAATGTTAGCCATTTCGAGAGTCCAAAATAGGTACCCAAAAATATTCCTCGAAAGAAATCTGCAGGTGGGAGGGGGGAGGAGGGGACGGGTATATACAAACATAATGAGTGAGATGTGCACCGTCTGGGGCATGGACACGCTTGAAGCTCTGACTTGAGGGGGATCATGGGCAATATACATAACCTTAACATTTGTACCCCCATAATATGCTGAAAGAAAAAGAAATCTGCATTTAATTACTTGTTAAATCCTTCACCAATTTCCACTTCTATCGTCCAATATCTTAGACTTTCCTTGATTCTTTTTCTCAGGCCACTGCTCACATCATGGCTCCTGTGAGCAGGAATGTCTCCCTCAGTTTTCAACTACCCAACCTCCAACTGTCCTCCATTTTAAGTGGCATTCCCCCAAGGAATCCTCTGACCGCATCCTACTGCTGCACCAACACTATTGCCAACCTGGATCAGGCCAACCCATCCACATTCCTGCCACACACTTGTCTGCCACTATCATGTGTGACTTTTAGCAGACAGCAATTTTCTGCTGACTTTTTCTTATTCCACTCTAGATAGTAAATAACATGGAGATTTGTCTGTTTTATATGCCAAATTTTAACATGCTTTATGCCTAGCACCTAGATAAATATTAGCTACATAATAATCTTCCAACATGATGATTTTATACTCCTGACAGTGCAAAGATGCAAAGTGAGAATTTTTTTATATTTTTTTCAGCTTTCAGTACCTGAATATAATATTTTATTCTTTTTTTTTATTTCAGCATATTATGGGGGTACAAATATTATGGTTACGT
>VBSM01002616.1:15636177-15651768 GCA_008086735.1 Cheirogaleus medius | reverse complement strand
TGTGATTGCCTTTAGGGTCTTCTTCATAAATTCTTTGCCTAGGCCAATGTCTAGGAGACATTGCAACGTTTTCCTCTAGAATTCTAATAGTTTCACACCTAAGGTTCAAGTCCGTTACCCAGTGTGAGTCGATTTTTGTGAGAGGTGTAAGGTGTGGGTCCTGTTTCAGTCTTCTACATGAGGCTATCCAGTTTTCCCAGCACCATTTATTGAATAAGGATTCTTTTCCCCAGTGTATATTTTTGTTTGCTTTGTCGAAGATTAGTTGGCTATATGAGGATGGCTTTATATCTGGGTTCTCTGTTCTGTTCCACTGGTCTATATTTTTTTAATTTCAAAGCATTAATTAAGGGGGTATGAGTGGTTTTCTTTTTACATGGATATCTTGTACAATGCTACATCAAGGCTTTTGGTGTGCCAATCACCAGAAGAGTGTTCACTGTACCCAATAGGTAAGTTTTTATCCTATACCCACCATCTGCCTTCCCCCCAACAAAGTGAGGATTTTTATGTGAATGTAAAAAATACAAAAGTAACATTTGACATTGATCTATGAACAAAAGATAAAAAAGGATATGACTAAAATTAGCTTTCCTGTTCAAATGTATATTTTTAAATTTCTGAGTGAAATAGGATGAAAGTCAAAATTTATTGAGAATTTACAACACTGATAAATCTGAAAATAATCCTACAGGTTATTTTTATAGTCATAATGTACATGTGAAGAAATCAAATATAGAAGAATGAACTATTTCTAATAAGTGATATAACTAGGACTCAAAACTGGTTTTACTGAATTTAAAAGGATCTGATTTTCTAGTACATGTAACTGCTTCTCCAGAGGCATCAAGATGACTTTAAGAAACATACAAAAGATGTCCCAGTACTGAAATCAAGCAAGATTTATGTCATAAACAATGTACAAAGATAAAAGTAAATGTAATGCATTTACACATTTTTACATTATGAACACACTGTTAGTAATAAATGTTATTATAATTATTAATAAACAATATACTATAAAAACTATTACATTAAAGTTTTTTAGATAAAACTACCAATATATAGAAATAAAGAGCAAGTGAAGGCAGGCGCGGTGGCTCATGCCTGTAATCCTAGCACTTTGAGAAGCCAAGGCGGGCAGATCGCTCAAGGTCAGGAGTTTGAAACCAGCCTGAGCAAGAGTAAGACCCCATCTCTACTAAAAATAGAAAGAAATTAATTGGCCAACTAAAAATATATAGAAAAAATTAGCTGGGCATGGTGGCACATGTGTGTAGTCCCAGCTACTTGGGAGGCTGAGGCAGAAGGATTGCTTGAGCCCAGGAGTTTGAGGTTGCTGTGAGCTAGGCTGATGCCACGGCACTCTAGCCCAGGCAACAGAGTGAGACTCTGTCTCAAAAAAAAAAAAAGCAAGTAAAAATGGAAAAATATGTGTAAAAAGAGAAGAGGAATACAGGGCCTATAATCTGAAATCTTGATCCCCATTGAGAAAAGCCTGACTCCAGATATTTTTCTTGTTGTTAATCCTCTGCTCTCCTGTGCCAGAGCCTCCTAATGTGAGTCCACTAAGACACTAGAGGGTTTGAATGGATTTCTCTTAGAGAGCTTAAGAGAAAGGTTCTCTAAGTTCAGTCTCCATATTAGGACCAAAAATGTGTAGTGGCCTTCCAAACTTCAGCTAGACAAAAACATTTAGCCAAGTATCCTCACCTGATGATTATGATTTAACTTCAGAGTCCTAAAATATTGAGCTTCTCTGACTCTTTGATTCTGCCATAACCTAGTCTACTAATCCATCATCTTAATTCCGTATGTAAATGATATCAATAATGTTGGTCTTCTAAACCATAACATGGCTGCTAATTAGTATTCATTAATCATATACTTCCTCAATATGAGTTCCAAACAAATTGAGAAAGAGGCAGGGAAGTCAGATGAGTATAATAGTTGTTTCATTCATGATAAATGTAGATTGAAGAATGCAACTGACCTGGCTTACCTGCCAAGTTAGAGTAGAACATTTTTTAAATTGTAAGGTGAGGACATTCTACCCTAGTGAGCTAACTTCCTGGCAAATGGAAGGAAAAGGGCAATGTGCTTACCTACTAGTAGCCAACCATGAGCAGTGATTTTCTCCTAATTTCAATAAGCAGATAAATTTGAAATTTAAATAGAAAATTAGCCAGTAATCTAGGTTTTTAAATCATTCCTGAATAGAAATTTTTGAACATATACAAAAGAAGATAAAATAGAATAATTAACAGACATGTACTTATCATCCAGCTTCTCTAAGTATCAATGTATTAAAAGTATTATTCTCTGTCACCCATGACCTAATATTTTTTGGCTAGCATTTCACCTTATAGCATTCTACCCATAAATTCATTTCATTTCACCCACACATTTATCAGTAACTATATCTAACTAATAAGAAAATTTTCTTTTTGTCTGTCATGCCATTATTCCACATGACAAAATTATTAATAAATCTTAATAGGTTCTCATATTCAGTGTGTATTCAAATTTCCCTGGTTCACTCAAAGAAGTTTTGGTTTTTGTTTTATTCACAGTTAATGTGTTTGAATCAATCTCCAAACAAAATCCAAGCAAAGATCACATTTGGTTATTATGTCACTTAAAACTTTTTTAATTCCCTAGCAGTTCTTTCTATTTATTTATTTATTCATGTATGTATTTATTTTTTATTACTTGATGGAAAAACTAGGTCATTTGCAAGGTATAATATCCTAGATTATTTAACTGATTGCCTTCTTATAGTATCAGTTAACTTGTTTCTCTATGACCCAATCTCCTTTCACATGTTAATTAGATGTACTTCTTCATTAGATTTTCTTTCATTTTTTAGGCAAAAATAGTTGATAGATGAAGCTATATACTTCCTATTGCATCACATGAGCTCAATGCTATTCCCAATAATGATAAAGAAAATAAAATACCTATGAATATACTTAATCAAGGAGGTGAAAGATCTCTACAAGAACAGCAAAACTCTGAGGAAAGAAATAGCAAAGGATACAAACTAATGGAAAAATATATCATACTCATGGATAGCTGGAATCAGTATTGTTTAAATGTCTATACTACCCAAAGTGATGTACAAGTTCAATGCAATCCCCATCAAATTACCAAAGTCATACTGCAAAGATCTAGAAAAAATAATTCTATGCCTTGTTTGGAACCATAAAAGAGCCTGAATACCCAAAGCAATCTTAAGGGAAAAAAAAAAAAATTCGGAGGCATCACATAACCAGACTTCATACTATACTACAATGCTATAGTAACCTAAACAGCATGGTACTAGTATAAAAATAGAGACATAGATCAATGGAACAGAACAGAGAACCCAGACATAAAACCATCTACCTACAACCAACTGATCTTTGACAAAGCAGACAAAAATGTACCCTGGGACAAAGAAACCCTACTCAATAAATGGTGCTGGGAAAATTGGATAGCTACATACAGAAGAATGAAATAGGACCACTACCTCTCACCACTCACAAAAATTATTATAGTTCAAGATGGATAAAAGACTTAGATCTAAGGCATGAAACCATAAGAATTCTAGAGAAAAAGTAAGAAAAAATCTTCTAGATACCAGCCTAGGCAAAGAATTTATAAAAAGTCCCCAATGGCAATCATGGCAACAAAAAAACTAATAAATGGGATTTGATTAATTAAAAAGCTTCTGCACAGCTAAGGAAAAAATCAACAGAGTAAAAAGACAACCTAGAGAATGGAGAAAATATTTTTAAGCTACACATCCAATAAAAGGCTAATAGCCAGAATTTACAAAGCACTCAAGCAAATCAACATGAAAAAAACAAACAACCCTATTAAAAAGTAGGCAAAAGACATGAACAGTTGCTTCACAAAAGAAGAACAACAAATTGCCAAGAAACATGAAAAAATACTCAACATTACTAATCATCAGGGAAATGCAAATTAAAACCACAATGAGATATCACCTTACTCCTGTTTGAATGGCTTTTATTAAAATGTTCAAAAGCAATAGATGCTGTCATGGATGCAGAGAGAACACTTATACAGTCTTGGTCGGACCGCGAATTAATATAACCTCTATGGGAAACAGTATGGAGATTCCTCAAAGAACTAAAAGTAGGCCTACTATTCGATCCAGCAATTCCACAACTGGGTATTTACCAAAAGGAAAGAAAGTTATTTTATCAAAAAGACACCTTCACTTGAATGTTTATTGCAGCACAATTCACAATGGCAAAGATGTGGAATCAACTTAGGTGTCCATCAATTCATGAGATTAATAAAATGTGGTAAAGTACACCATGGAGTACTATTCAGCCATACAGAAAAATGAATTATTACCTTTTGCAACAATCTAGATGGAACTGGAGACCATTATCCTAAGTAACCCAAGAATGGAAAAATAAGCACTACATGTACTCACAAGCAAATTGGTTTTAACTGATCAACACCTAAGTGGACATATACGAATAACATTTATCGAACATTAGGCAGAGGGGAGGGGGCAGGAAGGGATGGGTACATATATACATAATGAGTGCGATGCGCACCATCTGGAGGATGGACATGCTTGAAGCTCTGACTCCAGGGGTGAAGGGGGGAAAAGGCAACACATGTAACCTAAACATTTGTACCCCATAATATGCTGAAATTTAAAAAAGACATTTTAAAAACTAATAATAAGACATCTAGGAAGGACTGACTTGAGTAAGATAAATGAGCGTATTCTGTAACACAAAAATCATCAAATGATCCCCAGAATTTCCTCAACTGGTTTTCTCCTAAATTTAAACAAAGAAAGCCATAGACAATATAAAAATAACATTACAAGAAACAGATTGTCATTTTATCCTCTAACTATTTTTTGCTGCAATTGATGCTATTATTGTTGTGTTTCTTCTCCCTATGGACATTGTCCCACAGGTACTGGTTAATTTTTCCCCTTTTTTTTATTCATTAGTGGTTTGCATAGGGTCACCAAAGACATTTTTATTTTTTCATTCAATCGTTCCCTGTGCACCTAAGCACATAAAACCAATAAAATACATGTCCTTTCTAGTAATGAAAAATTCATGTAGAGAAGCCCACTTCTTTGTGCACAAGGGTCAGACCATCTTAACTTCCAAAACTAGAAAGAGTTGCTAGCATTCATTTGCAATTTTTCATTCTTTCAGCCACAGAATTTAGGGAAATATTATTAAGTAGTTTAATGAGAGAGAGGAACTCTCATCAGATTTCATTTTAGACTTGGTGATGGTAAGAGGAAAGGATGTTATTCTTTATGCCATTGTAACCAATGGTCATCTTGCATTTGCAGGCACTCTTACCTGGAAGGACATATAGGACTTAACAGTATGACAAAGTTAACTCAAAATTATAACCACTAGCATCTAGTGTTTTTCAGACCCAAGAAGAAAAAAAGTCATGGGGAACCACCAGAACCACCAGAAAGTAAGTGTGAGATGTTTCTCATATATATGCCCAAAGGTTTGAGAACTGGAACTGTGGAAGTTGTCAAAAGCAGTTCTTAGGTAAAGGCAATGAGTTCAGATAGTTCTGCTAGAAAATACAAGCCCAGGAATTACCTTCATGTTCAAGGAAGATTTGAAAAGTTATCTCTGAATTGTCATTTTGTTTTATATAATGTGACAATTAATCTGAACATAACTCTTGAATAGTGCTCTTGGAAGAGATCAGAATTAAGGGTAAGACCAACTATGGAAACAATTGGAGCGTGCAGTCACTGTCATGGTGTAATGAGAGGGGCCAAAAAAGGATATCAAAACATATTTCTGCTTTTTTCATAGACTTTTAGAACATGAGGGTTAGAAATAACTTCAAATGGGGAACCACCCATTTTAAACACTCTGCTAAATGGTTATTCAACATATCTTTGAACTTTTCCAGTCCATCCTTTGATCTACCTTAGTCCTAAAAGAATCCGTAATAATTAATGTTAATTAGGTTAGACTGCATTCTAAGATTTGAAGCCTCTGATGTTAAAACTGTTTTTTATTTGTATATCTATTCAAATAATTCACATAACAATGTGAAATAAGTACATGTTTGTTTTTAATTGAAAATATTATGTGGTCAGAGAATACAATGGTGAGGATTTTGTAGTGACATGACCAGGTGGAATAAAGGGGTCTACCTCACTCATAATAAACATCCCAATGGAACAATTAAGTATCAATTAGGTTTATCTTACTAGTAAAAAACCTTAAAAATATACCCAAAAATAATAATACCCAAATTCCCAAGGCTTTGGGAAACAGATTTTCACTTACAAATGATGGAAGTATACACTGGGACACATTTTATAAAGAACTACTTTGGCATAAGTATAAGAAGCCCTTGATTTAATATTTCTTTGACCAGTTCTTAAGTGTGAAATTAACCTGATGGGTACAAAAAGATTTTTATACAAGAATGCCCACTAAAAGATTATTATATAACAAATGTAGTCAACCTTGATGTTCAATATTAGAACTATTAATTCTATAATTTCCTCCTTTATATGATGAGATATGATAAGCAAGTTAAATCATGTTTTTGAAGAATATTTAATAACATGAGGAAATATCTGATTGCTTTTAAAAATTGAATGAATAAAGTGAAGTGAGGAAAACATCAATTATTTACAATATTATTTACAATATAATATTAATTTTAGAAATAACTACATTACATAATTATACATGTACCAACAGGTTGTAAATAAATACAAGATATTGTTAATCGCCAGTGGAGTAATATGATTGTAGGAGATTTTTCTTTCTTTCTTAGTATTATATTGGCTCTAAATGAATATGGTAAATAAATATGTACTCATTTTATTATGGAAGATTAAAGTAGTGTTATTTTCTTTAAACATAGAAAGGATAAATAGTAGCTCTCCATAATTTAAAATTATCCTTGATAGCAGGAGTGAGACAGTCATAGCCTAAAACTTCAGTGTATTCATTTAAACAATGATGTGAAGTTATTTAAAAATTTTATTTCAACTATTTCCTCCAAATTAAGGACACAAGGTTACATATTTTTGTATGTAATGGCATACAATTCAGTGATATTAATTGGAAATTAGTGAGTGCATTGGCCAGCATGAAAACACTGGGTTATAAAGGAAGAAAGAGCTGAAGACACTAAGTGGGAAGATGTGTGGTTCTCAGAAAACTCTCACATCTTAGTTTAGGGGAGCAATCTCTGCATGAGTATACATCACCTAAAAGCTGCCAACACGTAGGCAAACCACATATCTCATAAGCCTAGATCAGCAGTCTTTTCCCATGAAGATGTCTATAAACTCTGTCAGACAGTGGAAACTCTCCCCAATAGAAAATAAATGATGACTTCCTTAAGCACAGAGGGAAACAAACTTAGGGTATTTTGTGGGTAATATCAAGGCATCAGGCCATGCGCGGTGGCTCTCGCCTGTAATCCTAGCACTCTGGGAGGTCGAGGCAGGTGGATTGTTTGAGCTCAGGAGTTCAAGACCAGCCTGAGCAAGAGCGAGATCCCATCTCTACTAAAAATATAAAGAAATTAGCTGGACAACTAAAAATATATATAAAAAATTAGCCGGGCATGGTGGCACATGCCTGTAGTTCCAGCTACTCGGTAGGCTGAGGTAGGAGGATCACTTGAGCCCAGGAGTTTGAGGTTGCTGTGAGCTAGGCTGATGCCACGGCACTCTAGCCTGGGCAACAAAGTAAGACTCTGCCTCAAAAAAAAAAAAAAAATATCTTAAGGCATCATATAAAAACCATTCATATTACAAAATAATTGGTAACTCAGGGGGAGATTTCATTCTAGCATCTATTATAGAAACCCAGATGCTCTGTAGATACTATTGTGGCTATGAAATATTTGAAAAGCTAATATTTTACTAAGAATAAATTAGTGATTATTAGAATTGACTAAGGATATGCAATTGCCCAAATATCTAAAATTAAAGCTTTCTTGGAAATGCTAAAGCTTTGGATCCAATTTGACCTGGGTCAAATCCCAGCATTTATGCTTCTTAGTCCAATATTGTCCTTATTATTGGGAAGAGTGAGCAAATAGGTAGGAAATGTGAGAAATGAGAGAGTACTCAGGGGCTTCCTGGAAGGTGATGAAAAGATGGCTTCTTTGATATAATCCTCAGAAAAAAATCAAGACAGAGAGGCAGTCTTATAAGACAACTCATGAAGAGGGATTGTGATTTCTTAGCTTTTTAGAGTATTCACACCTAATAGACAAGTTTTATTTATTCTTCATGTCATACTTAATCCTTATTAACTATTTCTGAAATGCCTGATAGTAACTGTTCATTGGTGAAATAGACACATAGTTTGAGTCCATCCTTGGGCAGAAAGGCAGAGAGATGTCCTGAAGTAATGTAACAGGCCAACAATGACATTCCCAAATGTAAGATGAGTCTTTGGAGAAAGAGTAATGACAAAAGAGGTCAGCTCTTTCCCCAAGTGGTAGTCTGCTTCCTCTTCTCATCTTGGAGGATATAAATTTTATGTTATTAATGGAGCTGGTAGATAGCCTCAGAAGGCATTTGAGAGCTTAAATATTTATGCATAAACTACAAAACCCCAATAAGGATTATGGAAGCCTAAAGACAAAATTCTGTTCTTTGGAGAAGATCATCAGAACATCCCATTTGTCTGTCCCATTTCTGGGAAGGCGTGGGAACCTTAAGCATCAGACAGATATTGAACCAGGAATTTAGGAGAGGAAACAAAGCAGAGACTGTTCAAACTGATACATAGAAGGGACACAGACTCAGATATTTCAGTTTATTATCATAAACTGGAGGGGAGCAAAGAAGAAATTCTGGAGGAGTAGGGGACTCAATAAATTTCATGGTAACTCTGGGAAACTGCTCCCAGGTCAGCCAAACAATAATGGACACTTTAGGATGTGGAAAATTAAAGCAGTATTTGAAGGGGAAAATGGTTGCAAAGCATGGGAAATGGTACAGGTAAGCCATTAGTGGTATTATATTATGAGTCTATGAGAATGATTTGTTGACATGCTGTCCCAAAAGGTGGAGAAATAAAATTTTTATACATATATTTTTCCCATTAATCTACACTTATGGATCCCCTACTCTACACTGAGGATTGGGGATACCATGATGGCTGCCCTAATTTCAATGAACTGTGAGATCCTTGTGGTACTTTCTGTCTGCTTTAAAATTGATCCTGTCACTGGGCCAGAAATGAAATTTCAAATGAATATTTTCCATAAACCACATTTTTAAGACCTGGATAAAGCAGAGTCCAGGGAAATGAAGCATGATGGAATTACTTCTACATCAGCATCATAGATGATCAACCAAAAGAAAAATTATATGCTTCTACTGGCCTTCTTGCATTTTCTCTATATGGTATATTGAAATATTATTTTTATATTCTATTCATCAGATTCAAGGTTCATGATTTATTAACACAAGCTCATTATATATCTGAAGACAGTGATGAAAAATCATTCTGCAATAACAACATTCATCCTCCTAGGATTAACAGATGACCCACAACTACAGGTTTTTCTTTCAGTATTTCTATTTCTCACCTACATTCTCACTGTTGTTGGAAATCTAATCATTATCCTCCTCACGCTGGTGGACTGTCACCTTAAAACACCCATGTACTTTTTCCTTCAAAATTTCTCCATCTTAGAAATAATATTTACAACTGTCTGTGTTCCAAGATTTCTATACAGCATGACAACTGGGGACAAAAGTGTTACTTACAATGCTTGTGCCATCCAATTATTTTTTGTCATCCTCATTGGAGCGACAGAATTTTTTCTTCTAACAGCCATGTCCTATGACCGCTACGTGGCCATCTGCAAGCCCCTGCACTACACCACCATCATGAACGAAAGGGCATGCATCATTCTTGTCCTTTGCTGTTGGCTGATTGGGTTAATTGTCATACTCCCGCCACTTAGCCTAGGAGTTCAGCTAGATTTCTGTAGTTCCAATCTCATTGACCATTTTGGCTGTGATGCATCACCTCTTCTCAAGATTGTATGCTCAGACACTCAATTTGTAGAACAACTTGTTTTAATCATGGCTGTGCTGACCCTCATATTCACACTTGTCTGTGTAATTGTGTCCTACACATACATCATCAAGACTATTTTAAGACTCCCTTCTGCTCAGCAAAGGAAAAAGGCTTTCTCCACCTGTTCTTCCCACATGATTGTAGTTTCCATCACCTATGGAAGTTGCATCTTCATCTATATCAAGCCAGCTAAGGAAGGAGTGGCCATTAATAAAGTGGTATCATTGCTCAACACCTCAGTTATCCCTTTGATGAACCCTTTTATTTATACTCTCCGGAATAAGCAAGTCAAAGAAGCCTTCAATGACTCAATAAAAAAGGATTATATTTCTTTCAAAGAATTAAGAGACTAGAAATATTTTTCAAATTAAACATATATACATGTAAATATTTCTTCTTTTACTATGGGTTCTAATTCAAATCTATAGTATGGTCTGATTAACCACCAAAGTTTCTTTTCTATTATTCTTAGAATGACAGAATGAAATAAGGAATGTGGTCTTATTTCAAACATGACTTCTTTCATACTGGTTCATTTTTATAAGTGAATATCAAAATAAATTTCAAGAAGGCCCAAATAAGACTTCACTATCTTTATGTCTGAAACACAAAAAGGCAGCAACAAAAATTTGAGTTCTGTATTTCTTCATTCATTTCTTTAAATTGATAGCTTTTTAAGGGGAAAAAAAAGTCATTTCAGAATTCCTTCCTAGTCTGGCATTTTCTATCCCAAGAAGAATAAATAGTGGTGATTTATTTCTCATTTTCTTGTAATACAAACTATCTTGCTACAGGAACTGTGTAAAGCATAATTCAAGACTTCAGCTTTCTCCATAGTCATCAAGTGAGAGGAATAAATAGACTAAAATGGAACTATTTCATCACACTAATTTTTATTAAAGTGGCACTTAAAACTCTTCTCTAAAGGAAATAAAGATTGTGCCTTCTTAACATCTCTTTTCAGACTCAGAATATTAAAGAGGAAAGAAATAGAGGAATAAGCCTAAAAGCCATAAGACCTAAATTTATATTGTTAGCCTTCTTACATAAGTCATTCACAGCAACAGTTTTGTTGATCTTACTTAAGTATCTTCTAGATATCAGTGCATTTGGCAATGAAATATCTTCATAATCAGAAAGAAAAAAACAATCTAATGAGTACTTGAACAACTGTTTCTAAAATACCCACAGGTATCTTGGGATTTCCATGTTAATATATCAAGCTCTGGACTCAAAGGTCAATGCTTGTCTTTCTCTATAAGGCTATGATGTAGTTTAGTAGAATATAAAATAATATTATTATATATTACATAATTATTATAATAATATATTATAATACAGTATAATATATTATACTGTATTATATATTATACTGTATTATACTGTATTGCAGTATAATGTATTATACTGTATTATAATATAGTTATAATTATAATTATATTATAATATAATATTATAAAATTATATTTTATAATAATACAAAATAAATTGCTGTAACAGCCCAGGTGTCCATTTCCTCCATTGTGAATCAAGGATGTGAGGGATAGGAGCAATGTAAAAGGGATTGTGGTTTATTTAGTGTCAATTCATACAGACTGACAATTGATACTCAAAATAATGAGTCAAGGTATCATAATAGAACTTTAGTTCCAGTGTCACTAAGGCAGTGTCCTAGGATTGCATATTTTTCCTTATGAAGCAGTTATTTAAAGAAAATGAGTTAATCAAAGGAAATATAAAGGTTTATATTCTCATAATCTCTCTTCTCAGATTCAATAGATATGAATGTATCTGTGTAATTTAGATATTTTTATAATATCTCATACCTATGTGTCTCAAATTTGAACCCCTTTAGTCAAGGTCTAATCCTGTGAATTTCAACATTTGCTGTATATTGGTTGTATTCAGT
The DNA here is from genome assembly GCA_008086735.1 of Cheirogaleus medius. Taxonomy (NCBI): domain Eukaryota; kingdom Metazoa; phylum Chordata; class Mammalia; order Primates; family Cheirogaleidae; genus Cheirogaleus; species Cheirogaleus medius. The sequence continues at coordinate 15,639,762 of VBSM01002616.1, read as the reverse complement.
ACTTTGTGGTCCAGCCTAGTGCCAACAGACATTTCATAGGAATTTTAGATCAGTGTTTCAAAATTTGAGAATGGTCCAGAAATCTTGTTAAAATTCACATTCTTATCAGTTGGGCTGGGGTGGAATTTGAGACTCTACATTCCTAACAAGCTCCCCAGTAATATGGATGCAACTGGTCCAATGACCCACAGTTTGAGTAGAAAGGCTTTAAGATAATGACAGAAAATGTCAGTTATGCTGTAGGTATTCAAACAATCAGTTTTCTTCTCCATATTAGGTAAAAATGCCTATGTCTAAGAATGCCTGGGAGCAAACTTGGAAATGTATTAGTCACATAAAAACTAGTCATGTATCCTAGATATCACCAACACAGTTTCCTATGTGTAACTTGCACCTTTTTTTCCTTTCCATGTGTCACATAACTTACAAGAGGAAACCTTACTAAGAAGTAGAACACAGGGCATGGGATCCCAATATATGTTGATATGGCATCAAATATGATAAGAGCTATGGTACATATTAGTCCTGATTTTCAAAATATCTTCAGTTAATAATTATCAACTTTACCAGCAGCTGTAAATATGAAATTAGTAATACTAACGAAAGGGGCAGGATTGGACAATATACTAACACAACATTTTTATTAGTATCAGCAAAAATCATCATAATTTGGGCTTCCCTGCATAATTTCTGACATTGACTTCAGTGGAGATAGGGTGATCAGAATAATCAACTGTAATTGAACAGTAATTGCCTGAAGCTGAGAATCTACCCTTTAAAAGCTCTGTATTTCTGCTTATTAGGAGGATGATGGCATTTCAGACAGGAGTCTCCATCTTCCTCCTTTGCTGGCAAAGAAATAAACTTCTCTTTCCTTCCCCTCAAAAAAAAAAGAAGAAGAAAAAGAGTGAAGAAAGCCTATGGGACTTATAGAACACCTTTGAGAGAACCAATACATACACTGTAAAAGTTTCAAAAGGAGAAGAGGTTGAAAAAGGGTCTGAATGTGTATTTAAAGAAATAATGGGCTAGGCGCGGTGGCTCATGCCTGTAATCCTAGCACTCTGGGAGGCCAAGGCGGGAGGATCCTTTTAGCTCAGGAGATTGAGACTAGCCTGAGCAATAGTGAGACCCCATCTCTACTAAAAATAGAAAGAAATTAGCTGGACAACTAAAAATATATAGAAAAAATTAGCCGGGCATGGTGGCACATACCTATAGTCCCAGCTACTTGGGAGGCTGAGGCAGAAGTATCTCTTGAGCCCAGGAGTTTGAGGTTGCTGTGAGCTAGGCTGACACCACAGCACTCTAGCACGGGCAACAGAGTGAGACTTTGTCTAAAAAAAGAAAAAAGAAAAAGAAATAATGGCAGAAACTTTCCAAATTTGGGGGAAAAAATAGAAATATATTTCCAGATTCATAAAGTTCAAAAGTACCCAAACAGGATCAGCCAAAAAAGACTACCCCAAGACACATAATTTTAAAAATTGTGCAAACTCAAAAATAATAGAATTTTGAAAGCAGCAAAAGAATAGCTATTCATTACATATGAGGAACCCTCATAAGTCTATCAGCAGACTTCTCAGCAGAAAACTTCAGGCCAGGAGAGAGTCAGATGATATATTCAAAATACCAAAACAAAAAAAATGCCAACCACGAATTCTACACTGGCTAAGTAGTCCTTCAGAAATGAAAAAGAGAAGGAGAGATCAGAGCAAGATGGCAGAGTAAGTCTCTCTAGCAATCATCTCCTCCACAGAAACATCAACTTGGAAAACAATCCATGCATGAAATTACCTTTACAAGAGTTAAAGAAACCTGAATATGTGAGCAAGAATGTAAAGCCCCTTTGGACCACAAATACAAATAAAACCATGGTTGGATGGTAAAGGGAATGATTCTCTGTGACCATAATACCCCTCTTCCCAAGCCATTATAGTACCACATATGGAAGGTACCCCTGAATTTACAGTTTCTCCACTAAGAAAAGTAAGCTGGAGGTAAACAATTGGCTTCCCCACCATCCTGAGTGCTTTCGTGGAAGACTCACTCTTGCATTGGCCTACTAGGAGCACCATGAGCACCTGAGGCCAGCTAGGGACAAAGAGAAGGGGTGGGTCTAGCAGCAGCCAGCTTATGGAACTTGACATTGACTCTCTGTCCCTGCCAGGGAGGTTGTGTATGGGCACCATGCTATAGAAAGCAGTCCCAGATCCTCCAAACTTGAGGGCCCGGCTGGCTCTCCCACATGGCCCTGCAGCCTCCCTGGATCTCCCACAGGTGCATCCAGGTTGGCAACTCCATCAGCAGTGAAGCTATCCCAAGAGTCACATCAAACCTGCGATTAGGGAGCCCTCAAGTGCTGAAACTTCTCAAATTTTCTAAACAAAACCACTGAAACAAAATACTAAGAAATAAACCCAGACTGCCCAGATTGGAATAAATACCTAATCTGTCGATACATAGACAGACTCATATCTGTAAGGAATAAGAATAGCCTAGGAAAGATGGTTTCACCAAATAGACAAACTAATAATATAATAAACAGTAGGGAACATCAACAGCCATTTCGACATGTCCACTTTCAGCAATGGATGGCTCATTCAGAAAAACATTTAAAAAGAAACATCAGATTTAAACTGGACTCTAAACCAAATGAATTTAACACACATTTAGAGAACATTCCATCCAACAGCTGCAGAACTCACATTCTTCTCAACTGTATATGAATTATTCTCCCAGACAGATCACGTTAGGCCACAAAACAAGTCCTAACAAATTCAAAGAAGTTAAAATCATATCAAATATCTTTTCTGACAGTAATAGAATAAAAATAGATAACAGAGGGAACTTTGGAAACTGTACAAATATATGGAAATTAAACAACGTGCTATGAAACAAGAAATGGGTGAATGAAACAATTAAAAGAGATATGAAATAATTTCTTGAGACAAATAAAAATGGAAACACAACACACAAAAACTTATAAGATACAGAAAAATCAGTCCTTAGAGGAAAGTTTATAGCAATAAATGACTACATCAAAAAAGAAGAAAGATTTCAAATAAACAGCCTAATGAGTCTCAAGGAACTAGAAAAACAACAAACTAAACTCAAAATTAGTAGAAAGAAAGAAAGAATAAAGATCAAAGCACAATATATGAAATAGAAACTAAAAAAATATAAAAGATCAATAAAAGAGTAGGTTTTTTGAAAAAATAAATAAATTCAAAAAATCTTCGGCCAGACTAAGAAAAAGAGAGAAGACTCAAACAAATAAAGTCAAAGATCAAAAAGGAGGCATTGCAAGTAATACCAGAGAAATGTGATGGTTCATTAGAAACTACTACGAACAATTATTTACCAACAGAGAATAAAGACACACCTGTAAGTCCCAGGGCCCCACCCACCACCTGAGGCACTAGACTGCCTCTCCAAAGGAACAAGAGCTGGTTACAGGGCCCAAAAAATACACTGTAGCCTGCTCCTCTGAGCAAGCGCCACCTAATGACAGGGAGGACATTCTGCACACCTTTTACGGCATCTACTGACTCATCATACAGGGTGTGGTCAAATCTCACCCAC
>VBSM01002616.1:15612043-15632204 GCA_008086735.1 Cheirogaleus medius | reverse complement strand
CAGAATGGGAGAAAATTTTCACAAGCTACACATCTGGCAAAGGGCTGATAACTAGAATCTATTTAGAAGCCAGGAAAATCAGCAAGGAAAAATCAAACAACCCTATCAAAAAGTGGGCAAAGGACATGAACAGAAATTTTTCAAAAGAAGACAGAATAGTGGCCAACAAACATATGAAAAAATGCTCAACATCTCTAATCATCAGGGAAATGCAAATCAAAACTGCAATGAGATATCACTTATCTCCGGTAAGAATGGCCTTTATCAAAAAGTCCCCAAACAATAAGTGTTGGCATGGGTGCAGAGAGATAGGAACCCTCCTACACTGCTGGTGGGACTGCAAACTAGTTCAACACAAGTGGAAAGCAATATAGAGATACCTTAAAGTGATACTAGTAGATTAGTAGATCTACCATATGATCCAGAAATTCCACTACTGGGCATCTACCCAAAAGAACAAAAGTCACTCTACAATATGGACACCTGCTCTGGAATGTTTATAACAGCACAGTTCACAATTGCAAAGTTGTGGAAACAACCCAGGTGCCCACCAATACATGAGTGGATTAATAAAATGTGGTATATGTATACCATGGAGTACTATTCAGCTTTAAGAAATAATGGTGATATAGCACCTCTTGTGTTTTCCTGAATAAAGCTGGAACCCATTCTACTAAGTGAAGCATCTCAAGAACGAAAAAACAAGCATCACAAGTACTCACCAGCAAATTGGTATTAATGGATCAACACCTAAGTGGACATATAGGAATAACATTTATCGGGTGTCGATAAATAACATTTGTCAGGTGAGAGGGGGGAGGAGGGGATGGGTATATACAAACATAAAGAGTGAGATGTGCAACGTTTCGGGGATGGTCATGCTTGAGGCTCTGACTCGAGGGGGGGATGGGCAATAATATTTGTACCCCCATAATATGCTTAAATAAAAAATATATATCACATATACATTACCCAAAAACACTATTTTAATTAATTCAGTACTTGCTTGAAATTTTCCAGAACCTTCTGGCTCCCACATTTGAAGTTCATGCACAGAGCAATCAGGAGTTTGCCAAAATCCATGTCTCTGAGGACTTTGTTCCCATTGCTACATGTGTTTTTACATTGTTGATTAGACTGCCAACAATTCATTAGTAACTCTAGAACTAGGTCACCAAAGACTATTTTGTTGTTCACACAGATGTTCCCTGTGCACTGGTAGCAGACTAAACATATAAAAGAGATGTTGCTATTATAGGAATTGCAGGGAAGCCTGCTTCCTTGCCCAGGACAATCAGATGTATTCCCCTGACAAAACTAGAAAGAAGTGTTCCTTTTTCTCTATATCCCTCTTTCTTCCTTTGAACTAACACAGTAACTGGTAAATCTAGTACCAGAAGCAATTTTATTTGGCAAGGAAAGAAGAGATGGAGACTGGTCTCCTTATATCAGTAGCAATTGTAATCTAGAAGAGGACTGTCCACTGTCAAACTTGCCTGTGAGAAGGTGTGTGTGTCTGTGTGTGTGTTGGGTGCCTGGGTGTCTGTGTGTTCATCCACATGCCTGTGCTTGGGTGGAGGGTGAGGTTGGATGTTGAAATAGGTGGAATGCAAGAGAGGAAACAGAAGTACACGAAAACCTCCTCATCCACTTAATGTTCCTCAAATTTTGGCTCCCTCAAAAACCTCTAATGAACTGTCAAAAAAGTAAGTATCTAACAGGTATGACCTGTTTTTCCATATTCTTTAATGGCAGAGGATAAGTACAGTCAGTTTTAAAATCTGGAATTCAGTTCATTACAACTGATACTTCAGAAAGGGGGTCAACAAGCATTTCTGACACGTTTTCTGAAGGAACATAAAATTAGAATTTTCCTGCCATGATCACTTTATCTTTTGAAAGAAAGCACTGGCAATAACTATCAGTTGAGGAGGCTGTTAATATTTTTGTGTATGTGTGACCAAGTGGGATTTATTTTAGAAATTCAAGACTGTTTTACATTCAACATCAAACAAAGCAGTTTATCAAATTAACAGAACAAAAAAGAAACCCAAATGATTATCTCAATAAAAGCATAAAAAGCATTTGACAAAATTCAACATCCACTCATGATAAAAACTCTCAGCAAACTAGGCATAGCAGGAAATTTCATCCACCTCTTAAGGGCATGTACATAAAAATCTACAACTAAAATCATATTTTTATGGTGAAAAACCAACTGCTTTCTCCCTGAGGTCAAGAATGAGGTGAAAATGTCTGTTTCTATGACCATTTTTTATTTTTTATGTTTTTATTTCAGCATATTATGGGGGTACAAATGTTTAGGTTACATATATTGCCTTTGCCCTACCCGAGTCAGAGCTTCCAGCCTGTCTAACCCCAAGATGGTGCGCACCACACCCATTACATGTGTATATACCCATCCCTTCCTCCCTCTTCCCACCTGCCTGATACCTGATGAATGTTACTACTATATATGCACTTAAATGTTGATCAGTTAATACCAATTTGATGGTGAGTACATGTAGTGCTTGTTTTTCCATTGTTGTGATACTTCACTTAGTAGAATGGGCTCCAGCTCTATCCAGGATAACACAAGAGGTGTTAGATCATCATTGTTTTCCATGGCTGAGTAGAACTCCATGGTATACATACACCACATTTTATTAACCCACTCATGGATTGACGGACACTTGAGTTGTTTCCACATCTTTGCAATTGTGAATTGTGCTGCTATAAACATTCAAGTGCAGATGTCTTTTTTATAGAATGTCTTTTTTTCCTTTGGGTAGATGCCCAGGAATGAGATTGCTGGATCAAATGGTAGTTTTACTTGTATCTCTTTGAGGTATCACCATATTGCTTTCCACAGAGGTTGTACTAGTTTGCAGTCCCAGCAGCAGTGTATGAGTGTTTAATAGACAGAAGTATAAAAGTCTGTGGAAAACATACCTCCACCCAAAATTATCAAAAATTGTCATATAAGGCGGATAATATCAGTATTAGAAATTTCCTTACAGGAAACGTCACTTATTATCCATTAGTTATTTAAGTACTTTTTGCCACTTTTGAGGGAGGCACGGTATTCAGATTCTTCTTAACCTCAACTATCCAATCCATAAGCAGCCTCTGCCACTTTTGGGGGAGGCACAGTATTCAGATTCTTCTTAACCTCAACTATCCAATCCATAAGCAGCCTCTGTCCCAAATGAAAACTGAATGAGGTTTGTTCCAAACAAAAGTAAGGTCAAAGTATCTGAAGTATATTTTAAAATTCACTAGATACAGAATCTATGAAGGAAAAAACTGAGTTGGAATCACTCTTACAGCTACCAAAGTAACAGTGAGAGTATGCAGTTTTGCATAGGTTAAGTCATCAAGGACTACCTGTTAATGTTAATTAAAAACACTATTTATGGGAGGAAGGTGGCAAAATTTATTTATTTAATAAAATTGTTTCAAACTTTAATTGCTCTGAACTGAAAAAACAAATAACTCTCAGATTCCCAGGAAATTTTTGCTAATATAACATGCAACATTCATATGATTTCTGGTAGATAAACTTCAAAGGAAGTGATCTTATATCCAAAGGATCTGACACTACATGCTTAACTGCATGTTAAAAGTAATGTTTATTTAACAATCATCATAAATTAAAATGCAATGTCCATGAAGAACAACACATTTTTAGGCACTTTAAACATTAAAACAATAAGCATTTAAATGCTAATATTATTGAGTTCACCACTCTTTCCTAACAATATAGAAGAATAAAAGATATGATAAGAGAAGGAGGGAATAATTTTAAAAGGGAGGAATGTCCTAGGAGAAGGAGAACTGGAATGAGAATGTCAAGAGCAGGTGTAAAGGTTTAAAGTAGTCTACAAAGAAAAGAAGAGAAAAAAGGAGGAAGAAAAATCAGGAGTGCAGAAATGAACCTGGCCTAACACTCTGATCCTTCAATCAGAGCCTTCCCTTTGCAAGTGAATGGCAAGATACCATCTCTCCAGTAAACTATTTCTCCCATGAGCCAAGAATGGGGGTAAGAGGGGACAGTTCTCTGTTTCAAAAGCATGTCTGTGACCCCCAAACAATGTGCCTTGCTAACTCAGCCTTAGGCGACAGCTGACACTACCAACTTTAATAGAAAGAAAAGAGTCTAAGGAAACTGAGTGAACATAGGAAAATATGAATAGCTACCCATATAACTAAGAGCAATTGTCAAGGAACAAGTAGTTATTTCCCCAAATCCAAAGTTGCATTTTCACGTTATCTTGTATTACCATGTCACGGAGAATGCGCTAAAATGCACTATCTGCCACTTGTAGTCTGAAAGCCCTTTTAGGCAGCAACTTGTTTATAGTTGGATCTCCAGTCTCTGACATTATACTCTGTAAATAATAAGTATTCATTAAATATTTATTTGAATGAATGAATGAATATTGATTATTTACTTGAGCAGTAGGAAAGAAGAGAAAACGAAAGTATTTTTGATTCTCAATTGGGTACATGCACATCAGGTACAATTAGGGCAATTGTTTAATACATAGGAAATTAGTTTTTCCTCTTGTGTAAAAGTTTGTAAAGTTTTCCTATAAAGCCTTGAGTTGTTCCTAAAATTGCTCATTTAACAATTAATCCCTACTAATAAGACAAAAAGACATATAGCAGATCCATGCATTAAGTTATTACTAACTACTGGTATGTATTACTAACTACTGTGAGAATGAATTTATCACATTTTCTTTTACAGGATGGATATCTGAGAGCAGCTGCTTGAAATATTAATCTCGATGAGGGTAAGTTTGGACATGACGAAGAGGAACTCCTTCATCTAATGGGATTCCTGAACAAATATAAATTTGAGTATAGGAAGGCTTGAAACTGCAGAGAGGTGCTGAAATGGACAGCAATAAATGCCAAAGAGAAAGGTAGGGTATTTTATAATTTGTTTACAAAGATTGGTTTATACAGGTCTGTTGGTTCCTAGATATTACTTGGACAAGTAGATATATCAAAAACTCAGAGAACATGAGTAGCTGCATTAGGCAGGTAATTAGTAAATTGTTGGGGAGAGGTAATTTGAGGAAGGAAGCAGAAGAAATTTTTCAAAGAGGTCATGAAGTTATGTCTGGGAGAGACTCAAGATTTAGTGCAAAGAGCACAGATGAGTCTGGCTGGCAAAGAAAGCAAATACCCAGATTCTTCCTCTGGGCTCTGTCCATGACCCAGACCATCAAAACAACTAAGTCAGATTTATGCTCATGCTCTAGAAAAAAAATTTTTATACCACTTCAAAGGGTTTAGGAACCCTCTCCTAAGCAGTCCCAAAACTGGCTTAGAAATACTTTCATTCACCTAAATATGGGAACAACAAAACAAAAATGCACTTTTACATTTTAAACTTTTCATCCCTTATTTAGAGATCATTTGAAGTACAAAGAGCTAGAACTAACACTTTTAAATGAATGTGCTGCTGTTAAAATTCATCATAACAATATGAAATGATTGGCATAAAATACTATTTATCTATTCTCTTGGTCTTGAAAATGGGGCATTTCAGTACGGTAGGGAAAAGCAAAGAAAGATGAAGATGGGAGAAAACACTTCAAAATTGTCATAATTTCTCCCAGGATAAGAAAAAATAGTATCTATACCTCAAGGCAATATTGTTGAGAAACTGCATATCAGACTTATGAATTATGTTTTGTCTTGCTTTTATTTGACACCTTTATAAATATGGTTTTTAATCAGAGAATTATAAGCATAAGATTTGTATTAGATATTTCCTGTAGAAGCCTCTAGTAAGATGCCAAAAGCACAGCTATGTTAGTAAATTGATTATCAAGTAAAAGACGTTTAAGTGCATGTGAGCTGGCTTGCTAGGATGTTTTCATTCAGGTTCCAATGCCAGCTTCTTGTGACACTTCTCTCTTCAGGAACAATTAATTGCCCTTGACTTGGCTCAAGGCAGTGATGATAAATCATACAGCAATAACAACATTCATCCTGCTGGGATTGACAGATGACCCAAAACTACAAGTTGTGCTTTTCATATTTTTGTTTGTCACCTACATGTTAAGTGTGGCTGGGAACCTCACCATTATCACTCTCACACTTTTGGATTCCCATCTTAAAACTCCCATGTACTTTTTTCTCCGAAATTTCTCTTTCTTAGAAGTCTCATTCACCACTGTCTGTATTCCTAGATTCTTATACACTATGACAACTGGAGATAATACTGTTACCTATAATGCTTGTGCTACCCAATTATTTTTTGTTGTCCTTTTTGGAGCGACAGAATTTTTCCTCCTGGCTGCCATGTCCTATGACCGCTATGTGGCCATTTGCAAGCCACTGCATTATACAACCATCATGAACAACAGAGTCTGCACTACACTCGTCCTCTGCTGCTGGCTTGCTGGCCTGTTAATCATCCTCCCACCTCTCGGCATAGGCCTTCAGCTAGAATTCTGTGACTCAAATGTGATTGATCATTTTGGCTGTGATGCATCTCCCATTCTACAGATAACCTGCTCAGACACAGCATTTATAGAGAGAATTGTACTGAGTTTTGCCGTGCTGACACTCATTATCACCCTAGTATGTGTAGTCCTCTCCTATACATACATCATCAAGACCATTCTGAAATTCCCTTCTGTCCAACAAAGGAAAAAGGCCTTTTCTACCTGCTCTTCCCATATGATTGTGGTTTCCATCTCCTACGGTAGCTGCATCTTCATCTACATCAAACCTTCAGCAAAGGAAGGAGTGGCCATTAATAAGGTGGTGTCTGTGCTCACTACTTCAGTCGCCCCTTTGCTTAACCCATTTATTTATACACTTCGAAACAAACAAGTGAAAGACGCGTTCAAAGACACAGTAAAACGGATTGCAATTCTCCTAAAGTAAGAAACCATGGATTTTTTTTTGAGGCTAAGATAAATTAAATTTAAATCTGAATAGCCCAAGAGTGACATTAATGAATTTGCCAAATATGTGGTTTCTTTTTATTCTGTAGATTCATAAAGTTAATCTTTCACCAGGAACATTTTTTCTCTTTTAACACAAAAGCCAAAATCAAGCAATTTATTTCTCTTTCTTACAAGTTTGTTTCAGAAGGGTTTATTCAGTTATTGTATACTCCAGAGGTTAGATTCTCAAAAATGCCTAATACCTATTGTAAATAAGTAAAAGTTGTATCTCTGGCCATATGGCCTTCTCATGATGTGGAATCTAAATACCCAGAAACTATTTCTCACTTGCTGGGGAATACTTCAGTACCTAGCCCCCGATTGTTCAAGAGTAATTAAAGATTCTCTACTGAAACTTAAATAGTGATGTAAAAAAAATTATGTACTCCAGAGCTCTCTTTCTCATTTAAAAATGTCCATTTTTCAGGAGTGAGTAGAAAGTGCTAATGGGGCAACTTCAAAATTAGTGGAGACAATTATATTCTTCCTTTCAAACTAATTTATCCACAAAACACGTTTCTACTAGCCTGTATGGAAATTATTTGGATATACTGACTCCTGAAATGTGCTGTGACTACAGAAGAGAATAAACAAGATTTCCAATTGCCGTATGTCTTCTACTGACATTACCATTGATGGTATTTAAAGATATGCTGAAGGAGAATAAGCCCTGAATTTAGAGGCAGGATACTAAATTGTGAATGGGTAAATCTGCCAGCTATCCAAACTTACATTATCCCTTTGTTAAAGAAGAATGTTAGGCTGGCATGGTGGCTCACACCTGTAATCCTAGCACTTTGGGAGGCCAAGACAGGAGGATCACTTGAGGTCAGGAGTTCAAGACCAGCATGGGCAACAAAGCAAGACCCCAGCTCTACAAGAAAAATAGATGAAGAAGAAGAATGTTAGAGATTAGGAGGATAGATCAACATATCAAAAAAGTTCATAATTTGGAAGGACATTCTAAGGTTCATTTGGTTGCTTAGCATAAGCTGACTGCCGAAGGTAAAATCTAGGCAAAGTGTGAAAAAATTGGGTGGGCCTAGAGAAGAGAGAAAGAGAATTTTAAAAATCAGGTAATAATTATGCAGGTAACTTGGATAAAATAATTGGAATTTTTCTATTGAATGTTAAAAACAGTCTTTTTATTTTTTTCATGTTCTGTGATTGTGAAAATAAAATTTCGTGCTTTCAGAATATAAAAATGACTATTATCTGTGTTTATTAAATATCATCTAGTTGCTCAAACATATTTTATATTTTGATCATATTTACAATTATTCATACAAAGTCATAGCCATATAAAGTCATAGGATGTGTGTAAGCTTCTTTTATACTTCAAAAATATTCAGTTAGAATGGCTATTATTAATCAAAACCTCAGTGAGATATCACTTATCTCCAGTAAGAATGGCATTTATCAAAAAGTCCCAAAACAATAAATGTTAGTGTGGATGCAGAGAGATAGGAACACTCACACACTGCTGGTGGGACTGCAAACTAGGACAACCTCTGTGGAAAGCAATATGGGGATATCTCAAAGAGCTACAAGTAGAACTACCATATGATCCAGCAATCCCATTCCTGGGCATCTACCCAAAGAAAAAAAAGACATTTTATAAAAAAGACATCTGCACTTGAATGTTTATAGCAGCACAATTCACAATTGCAAAGATGTGAAAACAACCCAAGTGTCCATCAATACATGAGTGGATGAATGTTTATAGCAGCACAATTCACAATTGCAACCTTGTGGAAACAACCCAACTGCCCATCAATACATGAGTGGATTAATAAAATGTGGTATACGTATACCATGGAGTACTATTCAGCTTTAAGAAACAATGGTGATATAGCACCTCTTGTATTTTCATGGATAGAGCTGGAACCCATTCTACTAAGTGAAGTATCCTAAGAATGGAAAAACAAGCACCACATGTACTCACCAGCAAATTGGTATTAACTGATCAACACCTAAGTGGACATATAGGAATAACATTTATTGGGTATCAGGCAGGTGGGAGGGGGAAGGGGGGAATCGGTATGTACATACATAATGAGTGAGATGTTCACCATCTGGGAGATGGTCATGCTTGAAGCCCTGACTAGAAGGGGGAGGGGGAGCATGGGCAATATACGTAACCTTAACTTTTGTACCCCCATAATATGCTGAAATAAAAAGAAATACATGAGTGTATTAATAAAATGTGGTATATGTATATCATGGAGTTCTACTCAGTCACAAAATGCAATGGTGATATAGCACCTTTTGTATTATCCTGGATAGAGCTGGAGCCCATTCTAAGTCAAGTATCACAAGAATGGAAAATAAGCACCACATGTACTCACCAGCAAATTGGTATTAGCTGACCAACACTTATGTGCACCTATAGTAGTAATATTCATCAGATGTCAGGCAGATGGGAGGGGGGTGGAGGGGAAGGGTATAGTCACACCTAATGGGTGCAGTGCACACCGTCTGGGGGATGGACATGCTTGAAGCTTTGACTTGGGTGGGGCAAAGGCAATATATGTAACCTAAATATTTGTACCCCCATGATATGCTAAAATAAAAAAATAGAATAGAAAGTATAGGGACCCTTCCTGGATATTACGAGGAATGTAAAGATAAAAAGGCCATTGTGTCCTCTATTGAAGGAAAGAGGTACCTGCTAATGTATCCTAAATAAAGCCTCATTGACAGGTACTTGTTTAACTATAAAAGTACTCCCAATAAAAAGTATGGAATAAAAAAAAGTACTGCATAATCTCATTTATAAATGGGAGCTAAACAATGGGTATAAATGGTCATACAAAGTGGTATAATAGACACTGGAAACCAAGAATTGAAGAGGGTGGAAAGGGGGTGAGGGATGGATCAAAAATTACATATTGAGTACAATGTACACGCTTCATTTGACAGGTATACTAAAAGCCTGACTTTACCGCTTTTTGCTATCTCTTCCTCTTTGGGAATACCAATAATTTATAATTTCTGTTGCTTTATATAGTCATGTCTTGGTCTCACAGCAGCCCATACATAGCAGGGCAGTAGGAACTGTCCTAGGTATAGATAGGAGAGCTTGGGCTCTCCTGTCCCTCTTCCACTGGGTGGAGCTGCAGCTGTGTCAGCCGAAACTCAGCCCAAGGACAAGGTATAGGCTGGCTTTAAACTCCAAAAATGGCTCCTTGGGACTGTGACCAGAGAGGGTGGGGCCCTTCTCAGGCAGGCCGCACGTGTGGTGAGTGCAGTTTGCTGGAGACCTGGTCTCACAGCAACCTGTTGCAGGATAGTGGGCATTGTCCTAGATGTGTGTTGGAAAGCCTGGTTTCCCTGCCCCTCCCTAACCAGGTGGTGGCTATAGTCAGCCCAAATTCAGCCCAAAGACAGGATGCATCCCAGGTTAAACTCTCAAAATGGCACCTTGAGCCTGTGACAGGAAAGGTTGGGGCCCACCTAGACAGTGGGGTCCACTCAAGCAGTGTGGGCCAGAAAATGTGAAACATGCTGAGTGCTCATGTCTGAGTCTCACCAGCAGAGCAGTGGGGACCTTTACAGGGATGCTGGGAATATCTGGGCTCCCCTATCCCTCCTCAGAGCCACACAGTGCTGTAGGCATATCCACAGCTCCCCAGTATCTAGGTTTTCAGAATGGCACCCAGCTCAAGCTGCTCTAGGCTCAGACATCTATGGGATTCTATGTGGGTTCCCTTTCTGGAGCAACATCTCTGTGTAATCTCCAAGCAGCTCCCTGTTAGGCCAAAGACCCACTTGTGATGCTTCTCATTATTTCCCTGGTGAATGCTAGCATTTTCTCCTAGACAATCTGCTCAAAATGTGAGAATGTGTTTACTATTCTAGTTCACCTCTGTGGAGAAGGCACGTACTACCTCTTCCCTATGTTTTCTACTAGTAGTTGTACAGTTTCAGGTCTTATGTTTAAGTTTTTAATTCAAGTTGATTTTTGAATGAGGGGTGAGATAAAGATCTAATTTCATTCTTCTGCATGTGGATATCCAGTTGTCCCAACATCATTTATTGAAGAGACTGTTTTTCCCTATTATATTTTCTTGGCCCCTTTGTCAAAAATCAATTGCCTGTAAATATGTGGGTTTATTTCTGGGCTTTCTATCCTATTCCACTGATTAATGTGTCTGTTTTTATGTCAGTGACATGCTGTTTTAATTACTATAGTTTGTAGTATATTTTGAGATCCAGTAACATTATGCCTCCAGCTTTATTCTTTTTACTCAAGAATGCTTTGGCTATTCAGCATCTTTTGTGATTCCATATGAATTTTTTGACTGTTTTTTCTATGTCTGTGAAAAATTCCATTGGAATTTTGATAAAGATTACATTGAATCAGTAGATCATTTTGAGTAGTGTGAACATTTTAGCAATATTAATTCCTCCAATCCAGGACCATAGAATATCTTTTCATTTATATGGCTCTTCTTCACCATTTTTTCATCAATGTTTTGTAGTTTTCTACATAAAAATCTTTTACCTCCTTAGCTAAATTTTCTCCTAAGACTTTTATATTTTTTGATGCTATTGCAAATGTGATTTTTTAATTTCTTTTTTAGATAGTTCATTGTAAATGTATAAAAATGCTACTGATTTTTGTATGTTGATTTTGTATTCTATGATTTTACTGAATGTAAGTTCTAATGGTTTGGGTTTTTTTTTTATGAAGTCTTTATAGTTTTCTATATATGAGAACATGTCATCTGTAAGGAGAGACAATCTCCTACTTGGATAATTTTCTGTCTTTTTCTTGCCTAATTACTCTAGCTAGGACTTTCAGTACTATGTTGAATGGAAGTGGTGAGAGTGAGTGTCCTTGTCTTGTTCCTGATCTTAAAGGGAAAATTTTTCAACTTTTCAATGTGGAGTATGATGTTAGCTGTGGGTTTGTCATATATGGTCTTTATTATGCTGAGGTATATTCCTTCTATATCTAATTTTTTGACATTTTTATCATGAAAGGATATTGAATTTTGTCAGATGCTTTTTCTGCATCTGTTGAGATGACTATATGATCTTTGCCCTTCATTAGTGAATCACATTTGTTGATTTACATATGTTGAATGATCCTAACAACCCAGAGATAAATCCCAGTTGCTCATGGTAAATGAGTCTTTTAATGTAATGTTGAATTCAGTAATAAAAATTCTCCCATCAAATAAAAACCCAGGACCAGATGGCTTCACTGATTAATTCTACCAAACAGTAAAGAAGAATTTATACCAATCCTTCTCAGACTCTTCCGAAAAATATAAGAGGAAGAAATACTTCCAAACTCATTTTACAAGACCAGCATTACCCTAATAACAAAGCCAGAAAAAGACACTACAAAAAAGAAAATTACAAGCCAATATTCTTGATGAAAATAAATGCAAAAGTCATTAACACAATGCTAGCAAACCCTATCTAACTTCCCAAATTTTTTATTTCAAAGTATTACAGAGGTACAAATGGTTTTGGTTACATGAATCGCTTTTGTAATGCTTGAATCAGTAATCTCTCAATTTTTAACTCAATTTTTCATCTGTAAAATGGGTATACTCATAAGACCCACTACCACAAGAGTTGTTGTAAATATTATATGAGACAACAAATATAGAGCACTTAGCACAGTACTATGCCAAAGATGAGCTTGTTACTTACTTAGCTAAAATATTAACTATGTTTTTGCAGCATTATAGGGTGTTCCAAAAGTCTCCACACCAAAGAAACATTTTGTAGAGAATATTTAGTAAATGTACATTTAGCTACAATTTTCCATTTTCCCTATGTATGGCGACTTTTGGGACACCCTGTAGATACTCTCACATTTATCCTACCCCAATCAAATACATAATAGTGTATTAAACAAAGAAACTATTCTATAAAATTTTGTTGATTGAATAAATAAAAAACAAATAGGTGAACAAAATTATTTCGCTGCACTATTTACAACAATTTTTATTTTAGGTTGGACAGCAATTGACAGCAATGCTTAAGTCAAACATGGGAAAACTGAGCACAAATTCACCTAATTATTTGTGATGTCTCATGTGAAGAATGGTGCCAGAAAAGAAAGCTGCTTAGAATAGAGAGATAGAGGGAGCTATTTCTGCTGTGATTTGGGGTGATAGGACTTGATCCAAACCTGGCTTCCTTCGAGAAATTCTGAGCATTTTCTCCCCTGAGTTCAAATGAAATATTTCTAGGCAATGTGGAGATAATCAAGCCTTCAGACCTGTCGTCTGACTCATTGTTTTGCTCATGACCTATTGTTGCATCTTCCTGTCTCCAAAGACACTCTCCCCACTGACACATTTAAAGCTTTTGTTTGAAATAGTTCATTCCAGTTTGTTACACTATAGATTAATTAGTGACTTTTAAACCTGGACTCCGAAGGGAATCTTTGTTCAGTCAGTTGATCCCTCCACACCTGTTGCAAGCTAAATGTATACAACTCTTGCTATTCTTGTAAAGGTAAAATTTAGGGGAGGCCAGCTTCCCTATTCAGAAAAGATAGAATATTGACTTTCCAAATTAAACAGAATTCTTATCAATTTCTACAGTCTTTCCAGTTTATTAGTTAACTCTTTTCCTACTAACATCAACTTTTTTCCTACTAAGAGAATGGAACAATATATTTGGAATTTGTTTCTTTTAATGTTCTTAAGAGAAAAAGTGACTGGAAATTAATGGGCATTGGTTACTGAGGATTGTCACTCACAGAATTCTTGTGAGGACTATAGTGGGGGTACACAAAAAGAATAGTCTATACTTACTTGCTTCTTGTCATCCATTCCTGCCCATGTTTGAGTCTCACTGAGGACAGTTGTGGTTAATGTTCACTCAGAAGCCATGAAGGACCATCAGAGAGGTGAGTATGATTACATTTGTTATGAAAGATATTCACCACCTAGAAATTAAAAGAATCAAACTTGGTCCTTAAGTAATGTTGATCAATATTCCAGAAGAGAAATCAGATAACTCTGAAACATCACTTTATTCTACAACATATGACATGACTTTAAAGAAGACATGTTCATGGAAGGGAGAAGGGTTAAGAACAGAAACAGATGACTTACAGAGGATACAGTCACCTGTGAAAAGTTCTGAGAAAACTCTCTTCTCAATCCAATGAAAATGTCTACCCGAATGTTCACTACATAATTTGAATCTCAAAATTGAAGATAAAACCCTCTTTAACAAGCTTTATATTTACAACACATTGCCTCCATTACAATATTAGTCAATGAACACATTAAGTTAGGACATGTATATCCTATTGTGCAGAGTTTATTAATTTCTTTTTCACATAAGATTGAGATATGGAGAAAACCGAATACTGACAGAGAACTCTGCATTACTGGGGATGGTACCACATAGTAGGCAACAAAAGCCAGAAGCAGTTCCACTTGCCTATAATGTTGTCTAAAAATCCCATGGTACAGGCACAGACCATACCTGGACTGGGGGAAAAAAGCCATATTTTTCCAGACTCAGGGGAAACACACTTCAAGGCTATTTGTGGGAAATAATTTCTGACAACCAAGTGAAAACCATTCTTCTAAAAAACTAATTGGAGTCTTCAGGGAGGATCCTGTAGCATTTAATTAATGAGAGAAATCAGGAGCCCTGGAGACAGTGAGTACAGGTAAAAGGCATTTGAGGGGCTACAATGTGATTAATTACAGATTGTTGCAGAACCATTGTCAGTTATAGGCTCTAATTCAGGTACAAATAGTTAACTGACAGATATACTGTGCTCAGGGAGGAGTAGCACCATATAAAAGATTGATTATCGGAGGGTGGAGCAGGATGGCAGATGAGAAACACTGTCAGACAGAGTGTCTCTGCAGAAAAGACAGCTTCTAGAAGACAGTAGAAGAAAGAAGCAAGCAGATGACCATACATCAGACGGGGGTTGTAAGGAGGGGTACAGGAGAGTATGGGAGACTCCATGGGAGGAGGTTGTGGAGGAAACTGGAAGGAGAGACCTCCGAGGCGAGCAGTTTGGAGACCAGCAGCAAGGGTATGAGCAGTTAACTTCCCCTCCCTTGCATCTCGGACTGCTGGTGGGCTCCCCAGTGGTTGGAGAGACCTGCAGACACCAATCCAGAGACGGCCGCCGCCAGTGAGCGGTAAGCCTGTAGCAGGCATGGCACCAGGCTCCCAATTCCCTCGTGGCCCCTCCATGTACACAGACCCCACCACGCAGCAGGCCATATTGCTGCACTCTCCCCTCCCCCATCCCTACCGCGGCTGCCGAGAGAGACAATATAGCCACCAGCCAGAGGCATCTCCAGGGAACAGGACCTTCTCTTTTAGGGCCCAACAGCTGACTGAGAGGTAGTCAGATGGGGAACTCCCTACCTGCCAGCCATCCCAGGTGCTGCTGGTCTGGTGATTCCAGCAGAACGGGGCAGATCCTGAGGCTGAGAGACATCAACCCAGCCTGGCCTCCCTGTGGGGGAATTAGGACTGGCACTCATCTCCCTGGTGGGGTCAGGGATTGAACTCAGGGGCTGAGAATCAGACAAGCGGACCAGATGCTGTGCACCCAGGTAACGCAATGCCCAGGGCACAGAAGAGATATTCGGAAGGACCCTACTAAGGTATGTGCACCTTCAGGGGCAGATCAGCAAGTTTGAGGGCAACTCTGCTCCCAAAAGGGGGCCGTGTGCCCAGCCCAGGCGGCGACCCAGCACAGGTAACATCCCAGCCTGCATCACAGCCAGGGGAGACCCAGTGGCATGACGTCTGGCCTACTGGCAAGGCTCAGGAGAAGCCATGGAGTTGGGGAGGGTGGAAAGGAGCAAGGCCTGCTCCAGACTGCAGGTCTCAGACAGCCCCACCCCCACACACAGACTTTCTGACTGAGTGAGTTATCCCAGCCCCTCCCGGACAGCTTTTCCAGGAGGCAGACAACAGGACTTTGACCCCTGTTACCAGCATTTGTGGAGGTCAACGGCAGGCTTACCCAACCGAGCTCTGCCCACACTCACTCCCAGACCAGCCCTCACTGAAGTGGAGAATAAGGACACACCTGGAAATCCCAGGGCCCCACCCACCACCTGAGGCACTAGAGTACCTCTCCTGAGAAACAAGAGCTGGTTACAGGACCCAAAAAATACAGTGTAGCCTGCTCCTCCAAGCAAGTGCCACCTACTGACAGGGAGGACATTCTGCACACCCTTTTACAGCATCTACTGACTCATCGTACAGGGTGTGGTCGAATCTCACCCACAAACACCACCTACTGGCTCAGAGACTAAACAGGGCATGTCATTATCCAAACAAAAACCTAAGACTAAGAAGCAACAACTGATCCAGATGGGAAAAAATCATCGAAGGAGCTCTGGAAATATGAAGACCCAAACGGAAAGCACACCACCAAAGAGGAATCCCAGCCCCTTAGAAATGGACAGTAACTAAAATCAGACCACTAAAATGACAGAAGAAGAATTTCAAGCATGGATCACAAGAAAATTCAATGACTTACAAGAACAACTGGACAACCAACACAAAGAAAACGCAAAACGATTACAAGACATGGAACAAAAATTCACTAAAGAAATGGAAACAATGAAGAATACTCTAACCGAACTCCTGGAAATGAAGAATCAATTCAGGAAACTACAAAACACAGTGGAAGTCCTCAAGAACAGGGTACATCAAACAGAAGAAAGAATCTCAGAGATTGAAGATAACATCTTCCAATTAAACAAATCAGTCACAGAGATAGAGCAGAGAAACAAGAGAAAAGAGCAAAGCCTACAAGAGATGTGGGATTATGTGAATAACCCTAATGTGAGGATTATACGGTTATCCGAAGGGGAAGAAGAAAACACTAAAGGGTTGAATAAGCTATTTAAAGATATAATAGAGGAAAATTTCCCAGGCCTTGGTAATAATCTCAATATACAAGTTCAAGAAGGTCAAAGGACCCCTGGGAGATTCAATGTAAACAGGAAGACATCACGACATGCAGTCATTAGACTGACCAAAATATCAACTAAAGAGGCTCTTCTATGAGCTGTAAGACGAAAGAAGCAAGTAACATACAAAGGAAAGCCAATCCAAAGAACGCCAGACTTCTCTACTGAAACTTTACAAGCAAGGAGAGACTGGGGCCTCATTCTCACTCTTCTGAGACAGAATAATGCTCAACCTAGAATCTTATTCCCAGCAAAATTAAGTTTTGTCTATGAAGGAGAAATCAAGACATTCTCAGATAAGCAAAGACTGAGGGAATTTACCAAGACAAGACCAGCCCTTCAAGAAGTACTCAAAACAGTGTTACCCACGGATCAGCACAATAAACACTCACGAATGTAAATCTACTCAAAAGCTGAAAATCAAGGCCCAGATAACACAATGGCTCAAGAGAGAAAACAAAGCAACAAAGTTCAATCCAACATAATGAACAGAAATCTGCCCCACCTATCAGTTATCTCAATAAATGTGAACGACTTGAACTCCCCACTCAAGAGACATAGGCTGGCCAAAAAGATAAAAAAAATACAAGCCAAGAATCTGCTGCATTCAGGAAACACATCTAACCTGTAAGGATGCAGTTAGACTAAAGGTAAAGGGGTGGGGAACAATATTTCAAGCAAGCGGAAACCAAAGAAAGAAACCAAAGAAAGCTGGCATGGCAGTGCTGATTACAGATAACTTAGTTTTTAAATAACCAAAAGTAATAAAAGACAAAGAAGGTTACTATATAATAGTGAAGGGTACAGTTCAACAAGAAGAAATAACAATTCTAAATATGTATGCACCCAACTTAGGTGCACCCAGATTTATAAAGCAAACTCTACTTGATGTATACAAATGGATAAACAACAACACCATAATAGTTGGAGACTTTAACGCCCCACTGACAGCACAGGACAGATCCTCCAAACAGAAAATCAACAAAGAAATAATGGACTTAAACAGGTCTCTAGAACAAATGGGCCTGACTGATATTTACAGGACATTCTACCCCAAAACCACTGAATATACATTCTACTCATCAGCTCATGTGTCATTCTCTAATATTGACCATATCCTAGTACACAAAGCATGTTTCAAAAAATTTTAAAAATCAGAAATTATACCATGTATCTTTTCAGACCACAATGGAATAAAGGTAGAAATCACCCCTAACAGGAACTCTCATTTCTACACAAAGTCATGGAAACTAAATAACCTTCTGCTGAATGATCACTTCATAAATGAGGAAATCAAGATGGAAATCAAAAGATTCTTTGAACTGAATGACAAAGGAAACACAAGTTATCAAAACCTGTGGGACACAGCTAAAGAAGTCCTGAGATGAAAGTTTATTTCCATAAATGCCTATATCCAGAAGTCGAAAAGATCACAAATAGACAACATAATGAATCATCTCAAAAGAGCTGGAAAATGAAGAAGAGTCCAACCCAACACCTAGCAGAAGAATTGAAATCATTAACATCAAATCAGAACTAAATGTAATTGACAAGAGGGAAACTATACGGAGGACTAATAAAACAAAAAGTTGGTTCTTTGAAAAAATAAACAATATTGACACATCTTTGGCTAGACTAATGAAAAGCAGAAAAGAAAAATCTCTAAAAAGCTCCCTCAGGAACAATAAAGGAGAAATTACAATGGATGCAAGATATAATTTATGAATGCTACAAAAACCTCTATGAACACAAACTGGAAAATGTGGAGGAAATGGACAATTTCTTAGAAACATACAGCCTCCCTAGGCTCAAACAGGAAGAAATAGAATTCCTGAACAGACCAATATCAAGTACTGAAATAGAAACAGCAATTAAAAACCTTCCTAAAAAGAAAGGTACTGGACTAGATGGTTTCACACCTGAATTCTACCACACCTACAAAGAAGTACTGGTGCCTATCCTGTAGAAATTATTCCACAACATAGAGAAGGATGGAATACTCCCCAACACATTTTATGAAGTGAACATAACCCTGATACCAAAACCAGGAAAGTTTGCAACAAAAAAAAAGAAAGCTACAGACCAATATCCCTTATAAATATAGATGCAAAAATTCTCTACAAAATCCTAGCCAGCTGAATTCAGGGGCTTGTCAAGAAAATAATCCATCACAACCAAGTGGGCTTCATCCCAGGGATGCAGGGATGGTTCAACATACACAAATCTATAAATATAATTCACCATATAAACAGAAGCAAAAACAAAGACCATATGATCCTCTCAATAGATGTAGAAAAAGCTTTTGACAAAATTCAACACCCTTTTATGATAAGAACGCTCAACAAAATAGGCATAGATGGGGCTTACCTAAAAATGATACAAGCAATATGTGACAAACCCACAGCCAACATCATACTGAATCAGGAAAAATTGAAAGTATTCCCACTTAGAACTGGAACAAGACAAGGATGCCCACTATCTCCACTTCTATTCAACATAGTGCTGGAAGTCCTTGCTACAGCAATCAGACAAGAGAGCAGAATTAAGTGCATCCAAATGGGAGCAAAAGAGATTAGACTCTCACTCTTTGCTGATGACATGATATTATACCTAGAAAACCCCAAGGATTCAACCAAGAGACTCCTTGAATTGATAAATGAATTTGGTAAAGTTTCAGGATACAAAATCAATACAAATAAATCAGAGGCATTCATATATGCCAACAACAATAAAAGGAGAACCAAATCAAAACTCAATTCCCTTTGGAATAGCAACAAAGAAAGTACCTAGGAATATATTTAACTAAGGAGGTAAAAGACCTCTACAGGGAGAACTATGAAACACTGAAGAAGGAAATAGCAGAGGATGTAAAAAGGTGGAAGAATATACCATGCTCTGGGTCAGCAGAATCAACATTGTTAAAATGTCTATACTACCCAAAGTGACCTACAGAGTCAATGCAATCCCCATTAAAAAACCATCATCATTTTTAACAGACATAGAAAAAAGTTATTACACTTCGTATGGAACCAGAGAAGACCCCATATAGAAAATCAATCCTAGGCAATAAAAACAAAATAGGAGGCATCAATTTACCAGACTTCAAACTATACTACAAGGCTACAGTAATTAAAACAGCTTATCACTGGCACAAGAACAGGGACATTGACCAGTGAAACAGAACATAGAACACAGATATAAAACCATCCTCATATAGCTAACTAATCTTCGACAAAGCAGACAAAA
>VBSM01002616.1:15565947-15585695 GCA_008086735.1 Cheirogaleus medius | reverse complement strand
CAAAAAAAAAAAAAAAGAAAAAGAAAAAATAAATCTTAATTCCCCTACCTCATTCACAATCTAACCATTGGAAATATCTAGATGCAGAATATGCTTTTAAAAACAAAATGAGAAAGAAATATTTGTGGGGATTCTAGTAGACCACAATATAAGTCTTAACAAATTTAAGATTGAAATAATATCAAGTATCTTCTCTGACCACAATGGTATAAAACTAGAAATCAATAATGAGGAATTTTGTAAAATTCATAAATATGTGGACATTAAACAACATTCTTCTAGACAACCAATGGACCAAAGAAGAAACTAAAATGAAAAATTTAGAATATCTTGAGACAAAAATAAAACACAACATACCAAAAATTATGGGACATAGTAAAATCAATTCTAAAAGGAAAGTTTATAGTAATAAATGCCTATATCAAAAAAGAAGAAAGATCCCAAACAAACAACCTCAAGGGACTGGAAGAATAAACTAAGACCAAAGTTAGTAGAAGGCAGGACATGACAAAGATCAGACCTGAAATAAATAAGAGACTAGAAAAACAGTGAACAAGAACAACAAAAAGAATAGAATGAAACTATGAGTGTTAGGTAGATAGTGAGGGATTTCGGATCTAACAGCAGTGCCCATGACTGACTCAGGGTGGAATAATAGTTCCTCAGAAGAGAAGTGGGAGAGAGAACATTTTCTAGTATGCATTCAGGCTGGCCTCAAGGCCGCCAGGCAAAAGGCGGTCAACTATTCCAAAGTCGCCGCCATAGCCCAGGAGCCTGAGGAAAACCCCGTAGCCTTCCTCCACAGGCTCCGGGAGGCAATAAAGAAACACACCACTCTCCGTGTGAACTCCTGTGAGGGGCAGGTGATATTAAAAGACAAATTCTTGGCCCAAGCAGCACCAGATATTAGGAAAAAGCTTCAGGATGTTGTCCAGGACCCTACCACCTCCCTGGATGACATAGTGGCTGCTGCTAATTCTGTTATCTGTAACAGAGCTTCTGAGCTTGAGTCTCAGGCTCAAGAGAAGGAGTGGGGGAAGGAGGCTGGGCATGCCCAGTTAGTGGCAGCATTAGCATCCACATTCGGACCAACAGCCAAAGCCCCCACCAAAGGAAGAGATCTCCAGTGCTACATCTGCTGACAGGAAAGGCATTGGGCCAAGAACTGCCCCAATAAGGACAGGCCACCCAAGGCCCCTATCAGTGCCATCAAACAGGTCACTGGACTGCACCCTATCCTATGGGATTATCCCAGGAGGGAAGTCAGTCCTCAGACCGGATCATGGCACGACAATAAAGTGGCCCGCTCCTGTTAGCCCCCTGGCAGATGATGATCACTGGACTGGAGCCAAGGGTAACCTTCTTGGTGGCAGGTAGGCCAGTAAATTTCCTTCTGGATACTGGGGCTGCCTACTCTGTCCTCCTCGCCTACTATGGAAAACTGAGCACTCAGTCCTGTGTGGTCACTGGAGTCTCCGGGGTCCCTACCAAACAATTCTTTACTTTGCTTGTGGGAGGATATGACCATTGAAAGTTTGTTTATGGTAATTCCCACTTGTCCCATCAACCTGCTAGGACGTGACTTACTTTCTAAACTGAGAGCACAGGTTTCTTTCTACCCTCAAGAGGAGCCCAGCCTCATAGGCCTCTTCACATAATCAGAAGTCTTGGTCCAAGGTCAACAGGGATACCACAAATATCCCTGCGGTAATTTGAGACATTGGTTCAGCCTGGATGGGTTTGGGACAACACTGATGTCATCCTAGAGTCTACTTCCAATCTCCAGACACGAGGAGAGACCTCTAGACCCTGGTGGATGTCCTTAATAATTCCCCTGGTCACCCTATTACTCTACATTCTGGGAATTCTTATAGTGGGACCAATACTCATAAATTTTCTAACTAAATTTATTTCATCCTATCTAGAAGCCATGAAGTGGCAAATGGTCCTACATTCTCTGCCAGCCCCGGCACCTACCTCCTCACCTACAACTACAACAACCTACTGAGACCATGTATTGAAGTGCCCTGGAGAGATCCCTGGAAAACCTATAAGAGGCCACCCTAATAGAAAACCATCACCCCTTACTCAGCACGAAGCAGCCAGACGAGTCGGCACCCCTTCCCAATGATTTGGGCCTTTAGAATAGAGAGTGGAGACTGTTAGGTAGATAGTGAGGGATTTCAGGTTTCCTAGGGATGAAAGTGGGTGCTGTTGTCCCCACCTTGGTCCTACCCGACCCTGATTCTCCATACCTATGGGAGGAGGGAATACTCTATGAATCTGACAATCAGAGCTTGGCACTCCAGCTGCAAAAGAATGCAGAGGACTCTCTAGCCCATGGGCCAAGTCACTTGGGTACCATAAAGTCTGGAAAATGACCTAGAAGCCACATGCATAGTTAAGGCTCAGGTCATGTGACTACCGACTGTCTAATCAAAGTGGTTCCATGGTGACCTCTGAACCACAAGGGAGGTCCCTATATGGACACTATAAAATAGGACACAGATCACAACCAAGCTCTCTCTCTCTCTTTGCCCTTCCTTTTGCTTGCCTTGCTGCGACAATGGATCCACTCGTCATCCATGGCATATGTACCGTGCTCTGTAAACCTATGTCTTGCTCTTGCCCTATAATCCTATCATTTTCTCCTCAATAAACCTCATTTTCATGGTTGCCTAACTTTGACGTGTCTTGTCATTCTTCAACCATGGGTGCGCCAAGAACCCAGAGTTTCAGACTGAAACCTGAGTTGGGTTTTTTAAAAGATAAGCATAATCAACAAACCTTTAGTTGGACTAAAGAAAAAAAGAGAAAATTCAGTAAAATCAAAAATGCAAGAGGAGACATTACAACTAATACCACAGGAATACAAAAAAATCAGTCAGTCTCAGACTGAAACCTAATAAATTGAGTATGACTCTGGTTTTCTGCCATTTATTATTTAAGTTAACATATTCCATGGGGAAATGAGTGAAAGTGTCGGTTTATAGTCTGAAAAATGTCGGTTCTTGGTGTGCTTATGGCCAAAGAATGACCAGACACACCAAAGTAAAGCAAGCACAAAAATGAAGTTTATTGAAGAGAGAAAGATGATAGGATTATAGAGCAAGAGCAAGATACAGGTTTACAGAGCAAGCTATATATGCCATAGATGATGACTGGATCGAGAGTCGTAACAAGAGAGCTTGGTTATGGTCTGGGTCTTGTTTTATAGTGTCTGGACAGCACCTCCCCATGGTCCAGATGTCATCAGGGAACGACTTTGATGGAGTTGGGAGTTATATGACCTGAGTCTTACTGCACATGCAGATGTTCTATGAGCCTCTCTGAAAGCCCATTGTGGGGATGAACCATAATGGGCACCCAATTTTGTCCCTAGAAGACCCAGAATCCCTTGCTATCTACCTAACAAAGGTATAATATTCTGATAACCAAAAGGAGTGACTGAGGCAAGAATCTCAATCAATCAAGATTTATTAAGCCAGCTTTAAGATGTGTCCAGGAAAAATGCAAACCACAAACACACCTGTGGCTGTTTTTTCCAAAGTGGTTTTCAGGAGGTTTAATATTTATACATTTCCTTAAAGGGGGGAAGGTATGTAGGAAGGGGGCAGGTAGGCAGAGGAATGATTGATCTCATCTTGTCTTTGCTTTGCACCTGTGAAGATAGGCTTGTAATTGACATTATCACTGTGGAATCAAACAGATTTTAGGAGCTAGATTTAGTTTGAAGACCTAAAGTTACAATTGGTATGTCCTTGTTTAGGCCAGCAAAAAATTTACTTATGCATAATTTGTGGAGGCAGTCATCTGGAGATGTCCAAGGGTATTTGCCTTTCCATGGGAGTCTGGCTAATGTATGATGCTTTGACACAAGGTCTTGAAGTAACAACCATTCATCTGGAAGAGGGTGTTGCCATGAGTCAGCCTCCATGCTTAACTTTCCCCTTGGCATAAGGAGTTTGGGGGTCCTGAGAATTTTTATTTTCCTGTACAGATCCTTCAAAGGTAAAGGCAAATTGTTTCTGAGAGATTGTTAGAACTATGCATTGAATAGAACATATTAGCCAAATTTATAAGCAGTAATTTTAGAGATGAGGATCTTAATGGTGAAGTGCCATCCACTAATATCATGTTTGAACACTGGCCAAACTGAATTATTCAAAGGAGATACAATAGGAACAATGACTAGGCCAGGCACACCCATCCTCAGGGAGTCTCATTCCATTACTCTAAACTTCTCCACCTTCATGGCTGTGGCAGATTCTCTCGTGGAACCTTTATCTCAGTGGTTTCTCTAGAGTCTCTCTTCTCAGCCATATGTTTACAATTTGTTCTCAGAGTTGATAACAATTGAGATTCATTAGTACCTTTTGAACTTCAGTCCACAGGGCATCTTTAGCTTCTTTAGGAAATTGATCCCTGTGTGCCTGCTCTAAAAAGAGCAGATAAATCCTGGGTCACTCCGACTAACACAGAAACTGCAAAGAAGCCTATACCCTGCCTTCTAAGGACTTCAACATAATACCTCTTAGAACAGAAATATTAAGGAATTTTCAGACTATCAAAGTCCTTTCTTCTAATTTTATAACTGTTGGGGGGTTGTTTTTTATTACAGATGTGAAGGACTGTATCTATTAGGAACTGTGATTTGATTCTGGCTTGGATTCTTAGAATGTAAGATAATATACATCTTTCTGAGTTATGTCTCACATATTTGGACATTCCTATTAAAAGGGTAGAATATGGATCAGAAGCCAACAGAAAACATGATGAATTTTATACTACTCAGATTCACATGGCACATCTCATCTTTGCTTTACCTCTTAGGAACAGCAAAGTGAACAGCTCACTACAGTCATTCAGATTGTCAAAGGTACGAGCATTATACATTTTTTAAGTGACTGATATTATCATTCTATAAATGTAGATCATGAAATCAATCATGAAAATCTGGAATAAAATGCAATACTTGCCAAAGACAACAGGTTAGTATAAATAGGGAAGAGTGGGTTGTAGAAATCCATTTAAATGTTTAACATTACCTAGTATTTCCAAAAGCTGTATGTGAAAATGGTAAGATTGACAAGAATTCTTATAATAATATGATTTTTGTAATCCATATGCATGTGAATTAGAGAGGCCCCTTTAAATCATTTTTGCTTCTTAATCAGAAAAATCTAAAGATGCACACAGAATACCACCACCAAATTTTCCTTCCCTGGGAATTACCAATTCATCTACAAAGAACTCTTATTATCAAAAACATGAATGTCTCTCTTCCTGGTTTCTGTGTGCCAAGAACAGAGAACAGGAAAGTTTGGGTCATGATGAACTGTCATCCTTAATTGCCATTGAAGACTCTGAGCAAAATCCATTCTGCGATGCTGCCTATAGATCTCTCAAGATTTCTATTCTCAGAGATATATTTTAAATCAATGCCTGTAAACTCTGAATGTAGCAAACATATAAGAAAATGCTAATTAATATGACTTATTGATGTCTGAGCCTTATTCATGCAGAGAAAAGGCTTACAATATAAAATGAGATGATCTTCAGCATTGCCTGTGTGGAGAAATACCTACTTGTTTCTGAAACAAGGAAGTCAGAGATTTGGACAGTAATGGAGATGAAGATCTATAGCAGATATCCAGTGAAGCATCAGATAATTCAGGAAAAGGAAAGAAAGAAACAGGAAAGCAGAGAAAACAGAATCAGGTAGAGAGATTTCTACCAAGAGCACAGAAGTAGGAGAGATTAACAGAGTCAGGGGAAAATGGTCTAAATGTAAAAGTGTCATAAACACTTTGAAAGGAAAGAATATATTCAAAAACTTATTCTTAAAAAAAAAAACTTATTCTTCTGGGAAAAAAGGTAAGTAGTTATTCTATAATACATTTTGTTAAATGCTCGGGAATATGCCCAGGAACTTAAGAAATGAAAACAACTCTAGGAATAAGGTCACTTACATAGAAGATATGAGGCTTCCATGGAGCCCAGTGCAGTCCAATGGGACACTGGTTTGAGCCAATTGGAAGGAGAGTAATAAATGACCTGATTCTGTTGGTTAAAATCAGATTTATCTCTTCTACTCTGAGAAACTCTTTAGTTTTCATCATTCTCACTGTTTCCCTTTAGATCTAGTGAAGATCAACAATGAAAAACAGAACAATGTTTAGTGAGTTTATTCTATTTGGCCTCACAAATCAACCTGAACTCCAAGTGGTAATATTCATCTTTCTGTTCCTCACCTACATGCTAAGTGTCCTAGGAAATCTGACTATCATCACCCTCACCTTACTAGACCCCCACCTCCAGACCCCCATGTATTTCTTCCTCCGGAATTTCTCCTTTTTAGAAATTTCCTTCACGTCTATTTTTATTCCCAGATTTCTGACCAGCATGACAACAGGAAATAAAGTTATCAGCTTTGCTGGCTGCTTGACTCAATATTTCTTCGCTATATTTCTTGGGGCAACAGAGTTTTACCTCCTGGCCTCCATGTCCTATGATCGCTACGTCGCCATCTGCAAACCCCTGCATTACCTGACCATTATGAGCAGCAGAGTCTGCATACAACTTGTGTTCTGCTCCTGGCTGGGAGGATTCTTAGCTATCTTACCTCCAATCATCCTAATGAGCCAGGTAGATTTCTGTGCCTCCAATATTCTGAATCACTATTACTGCGACTACGGGCCCCTCATGGAGCTTGCCTGCTCAGACACAAGCTTCTTAGAACTGATGGTCATACTCTTGGCTGTTGTGACACTAGTGGTTACTCTGGTGCTGGTGACACTTTCTTACACTTACATTATCAGGACCATTCTCAGGATCCCTTCTGCCCAGCAAAGGACAAAGGCCTTTTCCACCTGCTCCTCCCACATGATTGTCATCTCCCTCTCTTATGGCAGCTGTATGTTTATGTACATTAATCCCTCTGCAAAAGAAGGAGGTGCTTTCAACAAAGGGATAGCAGTACTCATTACATCAGTTACACCCTTGTTGAACCCCTTCATTTATACTCTAAGAAATCAGCAAGTGAAGCAAGCTTTCAAGGACACCATCAACAAGATTGTGAAATCTTAAAAAAAAAAGAATACATTTTAACAAAAAAATATTTTTTCCACTTAATAAATATGCATTAAGTGTCTGTATATCAAGTGCTTAACTGTCCCTGGAGGATAAAAATTGAAAAGTATATGTCCTAATTTCAAGAAATCTATAGTCCAAAGTGAAAGAAAGGTATATAAACTATATATTTATATGATAAATTTATAAAGAACAAAATAACATGTGAGTGTTATTCAAGAAGGGTGAATGAGAATCCAAAAGAGAACAGTTGGGAAGAATTAGTTCTGTTTTCTAGAAATGATTTGAAATCATTTCTTAAAGCAAAACATATTGCTTATTTAGGAGAGTGGGAGGATAAGAATTTAGAGTGAAAAAGGTCAGATCATAAAAGTATATACTATAATTACAAACTATGGAGTTAGTTGTGCATTCACGAGTCAAGATAGGTTTTCAGAAAGGAAGTGATATTTCAGCATTGTTTTGAGGGGAATGTAGTATTGGCATTGTTTTTCAGCATGGAGCCCTGGGAGCTATGCTTCCATCAAAATGTGAATGATTTTGATTCTTCTCCTTTTTAAAATTTATGTTTCAACCGTAGCCATTACAACTTCCATTCTTTCATAAGAGGAAAAGCAAAGAATTCACATTAAGTTTACTTTTCTCCAAATAAGGATAAAATACTCAAGATTTTGTCAACATACATGTCCATTTTCTAGAGGCTGCAGCTAGAAGAAGTTTCTAGAGCCAAGGTTAGAAGCCCTCACTTCTCCTAAACAAAATCTATCGGGGTTTTTTTCCCTTAGCTAACATCTTTTTCAGTTGATGGCATGAGATCTGCTTTCTCTCTCTAAGTTTCAGGTGATTTTTTCTATTATGATTTTATTTTATTCTTTTTGTTTCTTTTCATTAGATATTAGAAAAGACATTTCTGGCTCCATTTCTTTAACTTTTCCACATATTTTGCTTTTGTTTTTACCATAAACCATGGATGACTATTTTGTAAAGTGAAAAAGTATATAAAGTATCAATGCAGTTTTATATCTAGAATGTTCCAAATTATGAATCTTGAAAAACAACTGGGACTAGACTACTCTATCAAAAACTCCACACATGGATTCAAGAAAACAACTTGAATTTCAATAGGCAATGGTAGGGCCTCAACTTCAGTGGAAGTAAGAACATTTATTTAAATCTGAGCTCCTGCACATAGTTTAATAACAGCCTAACACATTGTAGGATGTTGGTCACTGTTTGGGGTACAAGTGGAACATAATCTAGTGCATTCACATGCCTTATATGTGGTAATGGTGCTGCTCAAGTATTTGAGGGACAAGCTGGATTGGACTGATTATGAGAGCAAATTTTCAGAACCACGGAAAATACTGGACAGCGTATATTTTTTAATAAAGAGTCCTTTGTGATTACTCTGCCATGAGACAGATACAGCCATGACCAACTGCAACAGCAGACTCTGGTTCTCTCAAGGACACAGGGTCTGCTTTCCTCAGAGCAGAGGGTCCTGGCCCATGTGGCCATCCTTTGCAGGGTGGAGCCCTGAGTCCCTGGGACAGGCTCATGCTGGCCCTGCTGACCCTGCCCCTGCGCCTCTCCTCGAGGTTGGGAATCCTGCAGTGCTGCAGCTTTGAGCACACCCACTTCGGCCCCTTTGACCTCAGTGCCATGAAGCTCCCCAGCGTGTCCTGTTCCCTTGGATGCTTGGAGGCTGTCCTGTCCTTGGACACCGGGTAATGCGCACCGGTGACCGTGGTGGGGAAGGGCTACTGGACAGGCCCGCCTATGGGCCAGATGCAGTCCAACTAGGACGCGCTGCCGCCTGACTACTTGGTGGTGCGCGGCTTCGTGACTGACTTTTGCAACACCGACCTCATGATCCACAACACCATTCCTAACCTGAGCCAAGCTTCCGGCCCACAGACGCTCAGCCACACCGAGTGCTACGCCTGCGTGGGGGTCCTTCCGGAGGACTGCGTCCCGGAGAAGTCCCGACGGGTCTCATGTCACCAGGACCAGAGTGTCTGTTTCCAGGGCAATGGCAGAATGACAATCGGCAACTTCTCAGTCCCTGTGTACATCAGAACCTGCCACCGGCCCTCCTGCACTACCATGGGCACCATCAGACCCTGGACAGACATTGACCTCCTGGGCTCCTGCTGTGAGGGGCAGTTCTGCAACAGGGACGCAGTGACCCAGCCCTCCACCACCCCTTCGGCCACTGTCCCTCCCCTGGTGCCCCAGGTCATGGTGTTGCTCCTCTTGGTTCTTCTGCTGGTTGGGCTCTCGGCATAGACAATCCCTCCAGGAGGCTGGAGGCAGGGTACATGAACACCCTTCTCCTCCTCAGCCCCTATCATGTGGCTTGCTGGAAACTGATGCCAAAACAAGAGTCGCACTCCTATCCCTCTGATCCTCCAGCTCTCTCTTCCTCCTGCTTCCCCACCACCCTTCCCCTACCTAGTTGGCAGGCCTGGAAGAAACTGGACACAGCCACTAGCACCTCAGGATAGAGAGAAGCAGCCACATCCTGCCCCACATTGTCAGAAGAGCAATTCTGACAACAGTTGTTACTAACTGCACACCAGCCAGGCGCCAGGCAGAACCTCAACCCGGCTTCTTGTGCTCTCCCTCTGGAGCCTACTCACAGCTAAAGTGGTGTCTTTATTGGTATATTATCAGTAGGGGCACCAGAAACAGTATATGCTAATGGTTAGAAGCCCAAACTCTGGAGCTAAACTGCATGGACTTTAATCCCAGCTCTCCTGTTCAGCCTCATGACCATGGGCAAGTTATTTAAGCTCTCTGTGCCTGTGGAAGTTTAACCACTTTAGTGGAAGTTAAAATAAACTCTATAATAAGAAGACTTGCTTCACAGTGGTTGTGGTGAGGATTTAATGAGATAAACATATGGTACCTGGGACACAGTAGTCGCCCAGTGTAAGTGGGCTATTGTCATAAGCCCCAAGTCACAGATGGACGAAGGCCCTTGCTTGAGCGTGTGCACTTAGTGAGTGGAGAACCAGGAGTCCCACTCCCAGCCCTGTGAACCTCTGGGCAACCCCACCTCCCAAACAAATGAGTGTTGATTGATTCAACAGAAAAACGCATGAGGCAAAGCTGAGTCAGATGAAATTCTCCAACCCGTGGAGGGCAGGAAAGACTTCCTGGAGGAAGTAAACCTTGAGCAAAGTCCTAAAGAATAAATAGAGTTGGCAAAAAGTAGTAGGAGGAAGGGCATTCTAGGTGGAGAAGACAAAGGTCTGAGGTAGGAAGGAAGATGGGGCACACAGGAAACTTACATGAGCACATGAACTTCATATAAATGGAATCCTACAGCGTGTCCTCTGTGCACATGTTCACAATATTCCTTCACATCCTTTCTGCCACTTGATCTTCCCAACAACTCGGTGGAACAAGCAAAGGAGTGAGTTGCATTGTGCTCTGGTCTAAATGTTTGTATCCCCTCAAAATTCTGGTGCTAGGGGGTGGGACTTTTGGGAGGGATTAGGTCATGAGGGCAGAGCCCTCATAAGTGGGATTAGTGCCCTTATAATAAAAGACTCCAGAGAGCTGCCTTGCCCTTCCACCATATGAGTACACAGCTAGCAGGTGCCATTTATAAACCAGAAAGCTGGTCCTCACCAGCCACAGAATCTGCTGGTGTCCTGATATTGTGAACTTGCCAGCCTCCAAAACTGTGAGAAATAAATCTCTGTTGTTTATAAGCAAAAAAAAAAAAAGATTATTTTGTGTAAAGCTGCTGCTATTTTGAATATCTGAGTTTCTTAGGTTGCTAACTAGAGATTAGCAATGACTTTCAGTTCATTCCAAATTCACTGAACTTGGAACTCCACCTTCCAATTGGTAGAGAAATGTTTTTAAACAGCCTCACACCTTAATCATTAAGTTCCGCCATATCCACATTTCTACCAAAACCTATGATGAAGTGGAAGCAATGCCATGTAGTGTTTAAAACATAGGCTTCAGTTCAAATCCAAGATTCAACTTTCTACCAGTCATCTGGGGGTAGATACTTGACCTCTCTAAAGCTCATCTTTGTCAACTCTGAAATGTGTATAATAATAGTGTCTATCTTATAGGATGGTTTTGAGCACTAAATGAGAAAATAGATGTAAAATATTAAAAGATAACCAGTATTTATTAATGCTTAATAAATGATATCCATTATAATCATATGATAATTGTAAACAATATCCTTTCCAAAGAACTGGAGCTTAACTGGAAAGACTAGGTAGTACCTTGATTGGTTTAATATAACTAGGCCTATAATATATTGGCCATTCTACTTGAAATCCATCTACAATGAGGCCAGTATATTTCTACTCCCCATATGTCCAGTTGCATGTTTCAATAACCAGATAAGTAAAGGTCTTACACTTCAGATAAAGCCATCAGAATACTTGACAGCAGGTTGTTGGAATTGGGCTAACATCAGTTTCATGTGCCTGAATATCTCTGGCAGACGTATTAATATGAATGAATATGCTGAAACAGAGAAGGAGGGGAATTCATGTAAGTCATAGTTTAAGATCACTAGGCATGACGTCACTCACTCTTCATAATCTAAGCATTTAGAAATGAATTCGGAAAAGAATGTATCACCTTCTAAATGAGCATGTCAGAAAAAAGTTGTGCTCTTCTGAAATTGTTCTTCTAGGCTGGGTTTATGTTAATACATATTTGGAATGTAATCTGAGTCATAGATTTGCAGCAGCAATGACTTCTCTGATTCTGAGGCTTTGCTACTGGAATGTTCAGGATCTAAATAAATAAATTAATGAGTTTTATTCTTCATGTCACCACGGTGCACAAGAATCAAAAAAAAATAGCTTTAGCTACATAGTATTCTCAGGATAATATTAATATAATACCAGTGCTAGGATGAGGAGATTATGAAAATGAGTGAAAGCTGATTCTGCCACACTTGTGCATTCATTCTTCCATTGAACTTCCTTAAAGCCTCCAGAACTTGTATATTTATGGATTACAAATCTAAAGAGGTTGTCTTCTCTCAACATCACTTCTTGCAAAGAGTTTTAAATAAAATTCAGAAGAATGAAAGAGAAATTTTTAAGAAGTCAAGTAAGGTATGACAAAAACATGATTAGGACAGTTTGTAATGACTTGAGCTCTCTGGCCTGAAAATCATATTCACTCATTTTTCAAAATTCACTCAGAAGGTCACAAACCAGGGCTTAAGCTTCTTTCCATGGATATCAACAGAGAGTATAGCTGAAGCTACACAGGAGTCCTGTATACTAAAGCTAAAACAACCACCCATCTGAGAAATAGATCCACTGAGAGGAAAAAAACAAGATTATACACTGGACAATATAGGATATAAAGAATTATTAAAACAGAAACATCAAGAATTTTATTTTTTTCAATAGATTTATGGGGTACAAATGTTTTTTGTTAGATGGATGAATTGTATAATGCTAAAGTCATGTAACTGTAACTATACTCATCACCAAAACAGTGTACATTGTATCCAATATGTAATTGTTTATCCCTCACTACCCTCTCTCCCTCCTTCCTTCCTTCTTAGTTTCCAATCTCCATTATACCACTTTATTATACATATATACCTAGCATTTAGCTCCCACTCATAAGTGAGAACATGTGATATTTGTTCTTTTTCCATTCCTGAGATACTTCACCTAGGATAATGGTCTCCAGTTCAAGTTGCCACAAAAGACATTATTTCATTCCTTTCTATGGCTGAGTAGTACCCATGGTATGTATCTACCACATTTTCTTTATCCACTTATCAGTTGATGGGCACTTAGGTTGATTCCATATCTTTGCAATTGTGAATTGTGCTCAATAAACATTTGAATGCAAGTGTCTTTCTGATATAATGAATTCTTTTCTTTGGGTAGATACCCAGTAGTGGGATTATTGGATAGAATGACAGGTCTACTTTTAGTTCTTCGAGGAATCTTCATACAGTTTTCCAGAGAGGTTTTACTAATTTACATTCCCACCAAGAGTGTATAAGCATTCCCTTTTCATTGCATCCACACCAACATCTATTGTTTTTTGATTTATTAATAATGTATGTTCTGACAGGAGTAAGGTGGTCTCATTGTGCTTTTAATTTGCATTTCCATAATGATTAGTGACGTTGAGCATTTTTCATATGTTTGTTGCCCATTTGTATATCTTCTTTTGAAAAAAATCTGTTCATGCCTTTTGCCCACTTTTTGATGGGGTTGTTTTTTCTTGCTGATTTGTTCAAGTTCTTTATAGATTTTTTGTCAGAATCTATAGATCCTTTTTCAGATGTATAATTTGTGAATATTTTCTCCTATTCTATAGTTTGTATATTTACTCTGTTGACTAGTTCCTTTGCTGTGCAGAAACATTTTAGGTTAATTAAGTCCCATTTATTTATTATTGTTATTGTTGTATTTGCTTTTGGGCTCTTACTCAAATTCTTTGCCTAGGCTAATGTCCACAAGAGTTTTTCCTACATTTTCATCAAGAATTTTTATGGTTTCAGGTCTTACATTTAAATATTTAATTCATCTTGAGTTAAATTTTGTATATGGAGAGAGATACGGATCCAGTTTCATTCTTCTACATGTGGCTCTCTAATTTTCCCAGCACTATTCATTGAATAGGGCATCCTTACCCCAGTGTATGCTTTTGTCTGCTTTGTCAAAGATCAATGGGTTGCAGGTATGGTTTTATTGCTGGGTTCTCTATTCTGAGAGATCAAGAGCTGGCAAACTCCCATGGGTGTGAGAGAAAAAGTAATTGCTCCCCCCACCCTTTCTGCCAGACTCCTAAACCCTCAGGGGTCAGTCACTACCAAAATTTTGCTCCTTCTTGTTCTGCTCTGCCAATTCTTCCCATGGGATCTCTGGAAAGGGTAGGTTCTGGCTCTTTCCCTCAGTATTTCATCTGAACTATGCTTTCTCACCTGAAACTTCTTCTATTTGGGATGATCTGGTATTCAACCTCTCTAGTCAGCAATCTTGCCCTGCTCCCAGTCAAGAATTTTAAATAAATATAATTTCCTCAAAAAGATACAGAAAACACTGATAATAGTAAGGATAAAACATTATAAAATAATGAGGGTAAAATACTATTGATAAAATGAAGCAAAACCATTATAAATTAATGAGGTTAGAAAACACAACAAATGAAGTAAAGAATAAAACAAGAGAGACTAATACTTGGAAGAATAAAAACAAAGCAGAAATAATGAGCCAGAAGATCAGATATGCTAAACTCTCCAATAAGACAACAGAAGACAATAGAGAGTAGATAGAGATAGATCGATAGATAGATAGATAGATAGATACCAAAAGACAAGTGCAGGTGCCAAAATAAATAGAGATAATAGGATTCACGGGTAAAAAGAAAGAGAGAGAAGAAAATAATAATATATTTTCTATAATATAGAAAGATGGTAATTGACAGATATTATTAAAATGTCCAAACTACCCAAAGTAATATACAGATTCAAGGAAATCCTTACCAAAATACCAATGAATTTCTTCACAGAAATATAAAAAGAAATCCTAAAATTTATATGAAATCACAAAAGTCCCAAATAGCCAAAGCAATCTTGAACAAAAAGAACAAAGCAGGAGGCATCACACTACCTGACTTTATACTTCAAAGATATAGTAACCAAAACAGCATGGTACTGGCATAAAAACAGACACATAGACCAATGGTATAGAATACAGAGTCCAGAAATAAATCCATGCATTTACGGTCAACTGATTTTTGACAAAGGTGCCAAGAACACAAAATGAGGAAAGCATACGCTCTTAAATACTGTTGGGAAAATTGTATGTCCACATACGTAAGAATGAAATAGACCCTTGTCTAACAACATATACAAAAATCAATTCAAAATACATTAAATGTAAGACTAAAACTATGAAATGACTACAAAAAAATGAAGAGGAAGGTTTGCACGTTGGCAGTATCATACCAATGAGATTTATCTGAGGCACAATTATTGCTGATTGAAAACTTTTTCCAATACCCCACCATGACAACTTGCAATATACTCAACATGGGCATAAAAAAAATGAAAAAAAAACAAAGAGGAAAAGCTCCATGACATTGATGTGGGCAATGATTTCTTGGATATGACATTTCTCCTCCCCCAAACCCCCAAAAAGCAGCTCTTTCCACAGTTATGCCCAACTCAATGTATGGAAATTTAATACTTCTAATAGTTCAGGACTAAAACCTTGGAGTCATCTTCGACCTCACCCTTTTGTTTACACCCCATATTCAAGCCAGCAGCCAATTCTGCTGCCTCTGCCTTCAAAATATGCCCAGATTCTGGCCACTCTGCCATCTCCACCACTCCCACCCTGGTCCCAGACACCACCATCATCTTTCACCAGGATTATTGCAGCAGCTTCCAGACTGGGCTTTCTGCTCTTGCACTTGTCCCATACAGTCTATTCTCATACTTCACTTAGAATGACACTTTTAAAACCAAAATCAGATCAGATTATTCACATCCCAAGCACTCTGAGAACTTCCCAAGTCACTCAGTGCACAAGCTGAAGTCTTCACAGTGTCCACAAGACCCTATGTGATCTTACCTCTCTCACCTTCTTCCCTCCTCCTTTGCTCACCATGTTGTGACTTTGTCATGCTCTCTTATCCTCAAATGCACCAAGTATGCTCCTTCCTCACTTTTTTTCTTCTTCCTGGAATACTTTTCTACTAAACAACTGCATGACTCACTACCTCACTTCCCATAAATGTCACCTTCATTACCACAATAAAAATGCCCCTCCCAGCATTGCCAGCTCTCCTTCACACTCTAACTTGTGTATTAGTTTGCTAGAGCTGCCATAACAAAGCACCACAAACTGAGTAGATTAACCAATAGAAATTTATTTGTCTCAGTTCTGGAAGCTAGAAGCCTGAGATCCAGTTGTCAGCAGCATCGGTTCCTTTTCAGAGCTGTGAGAAGGAATCTGTTTCATGCCTCTCCCTAACTTCTGGTACTTTGCTGGTGATCTTTGGCTTGTAGAAGCATTAACCCAATCTCTGCCTTCATCTTCACGTGATGATCTCCTTGTGTTTATGTCTGTCTCCAATTTCTTCCTTTTTTATAAGGACATAAGCCATATTGGGTTAGAGCTCACCCTAATGACCTCGTTTTAAATTGATTACCTCTGTAAAGACCCTGGGAGATAGACTTTACAGAGGTAATCAATTTAAATAAATCTAATAAGATAATCAATATGAATAAAGTCACATTTTGAAATACTGCGAATTAGGACTTGTGGTGGGGCACACAATTAACCTATAACACCTTCCATTATTTTTTATCATATGTATCATCATCTCACTCATTTTGTATCTAACTATTGATTCATTTTATTTGTTCATATCCTACCTCTAGGGAGGGACTTCAGTAGTTTTCTTGGCAGTTGTATACCCAGTGCCTAGAACATGTGTGCATGATAAATAATAAATATTTGTTGAATGAATGGGTTAACTTATTATCTATTAATATATGTTAATTAGATGCATCATCAACTATTAGATTGCATTACATTACATCAACTAATAATGCAATCATTATTAGTTCTAATGCTTTAAATGGTTAGTAATATTATGAATGAAAATATTCCTGAGGTCAGGTTACAAATGACCAAAGGTTTTACAGATTTTTATCTTAGCATCTAACACACAAAATTAACATTATACTTTCTTTGTCTCAAGTTGAGATCATCACAAATGTAACAACTATAAAATCAGCAACCAGAAACCTCTGACATTAGAATGCTTTCTCAAAAAAGAAGTTATAAAGGGATTGTCAAAAATGGTGGATTAGGGATGACCTCCTGGCTCTCTGCTCTCAGAGTGGGAGGTGAAGAAGGCAACCTGAATCACTCGAGGGGGTAGTTCTCTCACAGGATTGGCTTCACGGAATTACAGGGAAGCTTCAAGGGGCAGCAGTGCTGGGAAAAGGAGGAAAGTGACTCAGTGGATTTGCCATGAAGTTCCAAGAATCCGAGTGGTACAGCAGGGATTGGAGTGCAAGCTGGCCAGCCAAATGGGACTGTATGATCCATGCCACAGTGGGACAACTTCTCCTTCACCGACCTCCAAACCCACGGAAGCAGGGAAGTGCCTGAAGTCAGCGTGAAGAGGTAACACGGGTGCTCAGGCAGTTCAGAGAGGAGGCAGGAGCAGAGAGCAATTAGAAATCTCCAGGGCACAGAGCAGGGTCTCCTTGGCTGGGAGATCTGTACACACCAGCGGCATATGCCTCGCTGGTGAAGGGACAGAAAAGTGAGACAGATCGCTCATGTGACTGAGTTGCCCGGTGGACTTGGGTGGCCCAAACACTGCCATGGAGGGAGCAGTAGAGGGAGTGAGCACGATCCTCTGTGGATCCTCCCCAGGGGGCTGCAACGGCCCTAGCTCCACGGGGCTGCCCAGAAGGGACAAAGGTTCCACCCCTTGGTGGAACCTGTCCGGGGTCCCCAACCGCTTCAGCCTTGTTGGTTAAGGAGTGGTAGAGCTAGCATGATCCTTCCCAGGGGGCTGCAGCGGCCCCAGCTCCGCTGGTGTCACACAGAAAAGGGAAAGATTTCACATCTCAGAAGACCATCTCAGACCCTCCAGCTGCTCAAACTCTGTCAACATTACAGGTCCAGAGCACATATCCCCAGATCTGCCAAGGATCGTCCCTCTGGAATTCCAGATTTTAGCTCATAATCCAGCCCCATCACCTCTGATCCTCGATAAAGCACCCAGATGAGAAAGAACCAGTGAAAGTTCACAGGAAACATGAAGGAGCAGAGAGAAAAGTCACCTCCAAAGCAAAATATTCATTCTCCATCATCTGACACCAACTTACATGATATGAGTAAACTGACAGAGGAAGATTTCTGAATATGGATTGCTACAAAACTAAATGGAATTGAAGAGAAAATAGAATCACAACATAGAGAAACCACAAGAACTATATAGGAAATGAATGAAAGATTCTCCAAGGAAATTGAGATTATCCAGAAGAACCAAATAGAAATTCTGGCAATGAAGGAAACAATCAAGAATATCCATAATACATTGAAAAGCCTAAAGAACAGCATGGACCATGCAGAGGAAAGAATCTCAGAACATGAAGATTATGCCTATACTCTACACAAATCAGAGGAAGAAAGGGAACACAGAAACAAGAGACAAGACCAAAGTTTACAGGAAGTGTGGGATTATGTTAAAAAGTTGAATCTCACATTAATTGGGATTCCAGAAGGGGAAGAGGAGCATTCACAAGGGCTAGAAAACTTATTTCATGGAATACTGGAGGAAAATATGCCA
This sequence comes from Cheirogaleus medius, assembly GCA_008086735.1. Lineage (NCBI taxonomy): Eukaryota > Metazoa > Chordata > Mammalia > Primates > Cheirogaleidae > Cheirogaleus > Cheirogaleus medius. Next base: position 15,567,260 of record VBSM01002616.1, on the reverse strand, counting down.
GGCCTGGACAGACATCTTGATATCCAAATCCAAGAAGCACACAGAACTCCTGGGAGACTCAACGTGAAAAGACAATCACCTTGTCACGTGGTTGCTAGGCTGACCAAAGTAAATGTGAAAGAAACAATTCTCCGTGCAGTGAGATGAAAGCAGCAAATGACCTATAAAGGTAAGCCTATCAGACTAACAGCAGACTTCTCATCTGAAACCTTACAAGCCAGGAGAGATTGGGTGTCTATCCTTAATCTTCTAAAACAGAACAAAGCCCAACCCAGAATTCTTTATCCAGCAAAATTAAGTTTCATCTATGAGGGAGAAATAAAGTCCTTCTCAGACAAACAATCACTGAAGGAATTTGCAAAGTCCATACCATCCCTACAAGAAGTTTTCAGACGCACATTTCTAACTGAACAGGGCAGTAGACACTCCTCAAAGTAAAATCCTCAAGAATTAAAGTTTAGATCTCGAACTACATGATGGCTCAAGGAGTAAAACATAGCAACAAGTCTCCACCCAACAATATGAACTGTAATCTTTCTCTAATTTCAATTCTTTCAATAAATGTAAATGGCTTAAACTGCCCTCTGAAGAGCTATAGACTGGCAGAGTGGATGAAAATTTACAAGCCTAGTATCTGCTGTCTACAGGAAACACATCTAACCCACAAAGATGCCTTCCACACCACTGAGAAGGAAGGTATCCTTCCGAGCTCATTCTATGAAGCCATTATCACCTTAATACCAAAGCCAGGAAAGGATGCAACAAAATAAGAAAATTATAGACCAATTTCCCTCATAAATATAGATGCAAAAATCCTAAATAAAATTTTAGCACATAGAATTCAGCAACACATCAAAAAAAATAATTCACCATGACCAGGAGGGCTTTATTCCAGAGATGCAAGGATGGTTTAACATACACAAGTCTGTAAATGCAATTCACTTCATAAACAAAATCAAGAACAAAAACATATGATTCTTTCAATAGATGCAGAAAAAGCATTTGACAAAGTCCAATGCACCTTTATGATAAAAACTTTTAATAAAATAGGCATAGAAGGTCCATACCTTAAATTTATCAAATCCATCTATGACAAACCCACTGCTAATATCATTCTAAATAGGGAAAAATTGAAATCTTTCTCTCTTTGAACTAGAACTAGACAAGGATGCCCACTATCTCCTCTCCTATTCAACATAGTGCTTGAAGTCATAGCTATAGCAATCAGGCAAGAGAGGGGTATTAAGGGCATTCAAGTAGGGGCACATGAAATCAAACTCTCACTCTTCGCCGATGATATGATATTATACCTA
>VBSM01002616.1:15494203-15510002 GCA_008086735.1 Cheirogaleus medius | reverse complement strand
AAAAAAAAAAAAAAAAAGAATCCCAGAAAACCCAGCATGGTAGCAGGATAAATACCCCATCGCGCACACACACTCTCTCTCTTAGAAACATCGTAGTTAAACTGATGAAATCCAAGAATAAAGAGAATATCTTATTCAGAGGGAAAAAAACTACATACAAAGGAACAAATTAAGAGTTTCAGCAGCTTTCTCAAAAGAAATTATACAAGCCCAGAAAACAACGGGCTGGCAGCTTTACAATACTGCAGGTGGGAGGACTCTAGTGGCATAGAATTCTACCCCCAGTGAAAACATCTTTCTTAAATTAAGGAAAAATAATGAATTTTGAGACAAACAAAAGTTGAGAAAATACATTGCCAACATACCTGTGTTACAAGAATTTTTTTTTAATTTCGGGATACAATGAGGGTACAAACAGTTTGGTTGCATTTTATGACTTTGCCTTACCCAAGCAAGGATTAGAGGCATGCCCTTCCCCTCTACAACACTCACCGCATCCATTAGTTGTGAATTTATCCTCCCAACACCCCAATCCCTGGAGAATATCACTACCGTGTTAGCACCATGGTGTTGATCAGTCAGTGCCAATTTGATGGTGAGTAAATGTGGAGCCTATTCTTCCATTATTGTGATACCTCACTTCAGAGGATGAGCTCAAGCTCTATCCAGGAAAATATGAGAGGAGCTAGATCACCGTCGTTTCTTATAATTGAGTAATATTCCATTGTATACATATACCAAATTTTAATAATCCATTCATGAATTGATGGGCACTTGGGTTGTTTCCACATCCTCTTACAAGAAATTTTTAAAGGAAGTTCGTCAAGTAGAAGAAACATGATACCAGACAGAAATTTGGATCTACACAAAGAAATGAAGATCACTAGAAATGGTAACAATCAAAGTGAATATAAAAGACATTGTCTTATTTTCAGTCATTTTAAAAGATAATTGAGTATAAAACAAAAATTGTAATACTATATGGTGCAGTTAATAACCTGAAATAAATGTATGATCACAATTTTATAAGGCCAGTTGTAGAAAAAATTGAAGCATATAGTTGTAAGGTTTGCACACAATATTCCAAGCAGTATAACATTATTTAAAGTAGATAATATTAAAATGATATTGTGACATAATCTTATATTTAGAAAATCCCAGACTCCACCAAAAAAAACTGTTAGAACTAATAATCAAATTCAGTAAAGTTATAAGATACAAAAATTGGTTACATTTCTATACTCACTACATAATTACCTGAAAGAGAAATTAAGAAAGCAATCCCATTTTTAGTGCCATTAAAAAAAAAACCAACAAAATACTTAGGAATAGATTTAACCAAGGAGGAGAAAGATCTGTACAATGAAAACTATAATAAATTAAAATTGAAAAAAACATAAATAAATGGAAATATATCCTGTTTCCTTGGATAGAAAGAATTAATAGTGTTAAAATGTCCACACTACCCATCTACAGATTCGATGCTATCTTTATCAATATTCTAATGACATATTTCACAGAAATAGAAAAAACAGTCCTAAAATGTGTATGGAACCAAAAAAGACCACAAATAGCCAAAATAATTGTTAAGCAAGAACAACAAACCTGGAGAGATTAAACATCCTGATTTCAAACTATATTACTAAGTTATAGCAATCAAAACAGTATGGTACTGACATAAAAACAAGCTTATAGACCAATGGAAAAGAACAGAGAGCCTAGAAATAAACCCTCACATACACAGTCAATGAATTTTCCACAAAGGCTCCAAAAATACACAGTGGGAAAAAAGATAGTCTCTTCAATAAATGGTTTAGGAAAACTGGATATCTACCTGCAAAAAAATGAAATGGGGTTCTTATCTTCTACCATACACAAAGGTCAATTCAAAATGGAGTAAAGACATAAACATAGGACCTGAAATCCTAAAACTCTTAGAAGAAAATGTGGGCTAATGCTCCATGACATTGGTCTTGCCAATGATTTTTTGAGTATGATGTCAAAAGCATAGGCAATAAAAGCAAAATTAAACAAGTGAGACTACATCAAACTAAAAAATTTCTGCATAGCAAAAAACAATCAACAAAATCACAAGGCAACCTATGAAATAAGGAAAAATATTTGCAAACTACATATTCAATAAAGAGTAATATCCAAAATTTATAAGGAACTCATACAACTTAATAACCAAAAAAAAAAACCCCACTGTTGGTGACTGAGAATGTAAATGAGTATAGTTATTATTAGTCTTTCCATTATGAAAAACTAGGTGGAGTTTCCCCCAAAAAAAACAAAAATTGGATTACCATATGATCTAACAATCTCACCTCTGAGCATATATCCAAAGGAATTGGAATCAGTATGATGAAGAGATATCTGCACTTTTATGTTTATTGTAGCCTTATTCACAATAACTAAGATATGGAATCAACCCAAGTGTCCATCATGCATGTATGGGTAAAGAAGATGTGGTATAAATACACAAAAGAATACTATTCAGCCTCAAAAAAGGAGGAAATTCTGTCACTTGCAGCAACATGGATGAACCTGGAAGATACTATGCTGACTGAAATAAGCCAAGCACATAAAGACAACTAGTGCATGATCGTGTGAATTCTACTTATATATGGAATCTAAAAAAGTCAAAGTCATAAAAACAGAGACAATGGTAGTTCCAGAGGCTTAGGAGAAGGGAAGAATAAAGAGGTGTTAGTCAAAGGGTACAAAGTTTCAGTTAGGATTAAGTTTTTGCGATCTATTTCACAGCATGGAGACCATAGTTAACAATAATGTAATATACATTTCAAAATTGCTAAAAGTTCTCACCACAAAAAAGATAAGAGGGTGAGGTGATAGATATGTTAATTAGCTTGATTTAATCATTCCACAATATATATGTGTGTGTGTATATGTATACATATATATCTCAAAACATCACATTGTACTCCATAAATTTATACAATTATTATTTGTAAGTTAAAATTAAATTTTTCAACTGCACACAGTGGGTCATGCCTGCAATTCCAGCACTTTGGGAAGCCAAGGTGGAAGGATCACTTGAGCCCAGGAATTTTAGATCAGCCTGGAAATTGGGAGACCCTGTCTCCACAAAAAAATATTTTAAAATTAGCCAGGTGCATTTTTGTGTACCTGTAGTACCAGCTACTTGGGAGACTGAGGCAGAATCACTTGAGCCCAGGAGTTCGAGGTTTCAATGAGCTATGATCTCCCCATTGCACTCTAGCCTGAGGAAAAGAGCAAGACTCTGTCTCTTAAAAAAGTTAAATTAAATTAAATTAAATTTTTTAAAACATAAAAGTAAAAAATAAAGTTTAAATTTCAAAATAAATGAATGTTGATTAATCACCTACTACATGCAAAGAGACTGTGTGCTACTATATATAGAGCTATAAAATTAAGACAACATGCTTTACCAAAAAAACCTGAAAAAAAAGAAGAAAGAAAAGAATGTGCATTCTTTGCTAAGTATAAAATTCTAATTGTAATTATTAGATATTGTTAGGTAATGTTTCTTCAAATTCTCTTAAACCTCGTTCAATTTTTGTTTATTTATTTTATGGATAAACTCCCAACCTATGGAATAGGAGAAAATATTTGCAAACCATATATTATTAAAGGGTTAACATTCAAAATGTAAGAGGAATGTATACAACTCAATAGCAAAAAACAACCCGATTTAAAAATTGACAAAAGACCTATGAGTAAAAGGAAACTCTTTGCCTTCTTGTTGCTCTATGATCTTATCAAGCTCATTCCTACCTAAACACATTTCGACTTGATATTTCCTCTGACTAGGATTCTCTTCTCTTGACTTTTGTATGTCTCACCTTCTAACTTCATTCAGGTCTCTGCTCAAATGTCACCTCCTGAGAGAAGTCTTCCCTGACCACTCTACCTAAAAATACCACTCTCACCCTTCACATGCCCACCATCATTCTGTTATTCTGCTTTATTTTCCTCATGACATTATCACTACCTGAAACTACATCGTGCATTGGTTTGCTGCAAGAATATAAGTTCCATGAAAACTTAGATTCTGTCTTCCCCAAAATCATATCTAGCACCTTCTACAGTGCCTCACATATAACAGGCACTCCACAAATATTTGCTGAATGGATTTGTGAATATATGAATGGTTCAGCGTTTCATTCCCATCAGTTTTGTTTCTCTTTTGTTCTGAAGTCTATGTGCAATTTCTCAGTAATTCTTCGATATTTCTGGTTTGGTGATGGCATTCTTCCAGATGCATTAAGTTTGTTCATCATATAATTTGTATACATCTGCAATAGGAATATTGATATACCATCTCCTCACCTAGTTGCTTTATCTCAAGAAAAACACGTTAGAAAATATTCAGAGAAAGACATTGTAGATGGTTTTTGTTTTGCTTTTTTTTTCAAGACAGAGTCTCACTCTGTTGCCCGGGCTAGAGTGCTGTGGCGTCACCGTAGCTCACAGCAACCTCAAACTCCTGGGCTCAAGCAATCCTTCTGCCTCAGCCTCCAGAATAGCTGGGACTACAGGCACGCGCCACCATGCTCAGGTAATTTTTTCTATATATATTTTTAGTTATCCAGCTAATTCTTTCTATTTTTAGTAGAGACGGGGTCTTGCTCTTGCTCAGGCTGGTTTCAAACTCCTGACCTGGAGCAATCCTCCCACCTCGGCCTCCCAGAGTGCTAGGATTACAGGCGTGAGCCACCACACCCGGCCTGTAGATGGTTTTTTAAAACAGGCAAATAGAAATGATTAGGAGTCTTCATGGTAAGCAGGCAAAAAAGGAGATTGGAATTTCAGGTGGGATCACAGAAGGCATGGAAAAGGTAAGCAGAAACCTCTTCACGATGCTATAGAATACACAAAGTATAAGGGAAGGCTCTTAACGCTTAAAAACATTATAAGACTAGCAAAAAGTCATCCAATTTCACACCATGCCCTTACCAGCTATAAAGTGCTATTAGAAGCTAAAAAACTAAGACTCAGGAAAGGGAAAAGAATTGTGCAAGGTCCCAGTGTTGGGTAGCAGAAGAACTCCAACTAGAATTTAAGTTGTCTGACTTCTGATAAAGTAGCATCCTACATTTGCACTGTGCAGAGGCACCCATAGGTAATGCCACACCTGAGCATATTTTAGCAATAGAATTTAAAACCAAATTAAAATTGCTGATGAGGCCAGACATTTATAAATGTTTGTGGTTGAATTGGCCAAAATTGTGACAAGTTGTCTTTGATGCTTTCTCACTTACTTATCAGTTCTCAGAATATTTACCCAACAGATGTTGCCAACTACAATATTAACAACTGACAGTGACACAAATATTCGTGTAGAGGTAAATAAACTCTTAAGTAAATATTTTGTCATTTTCTCTGGGGACTTTTCACAAATTGTACTGCTTACAACTTGTGGCCAGAACAACCATATGCTAAATTCATTAGTGAATTCTGAGAACAGATTCCCCTGAGCACCATTTGTTTTTCTCTCTGAATTGATCCCCTGAGTCTGTAATAAAAGAGTCTATAAAGCAAGTGTCCCTTTCCATTGGACGGAACCTGCACAGAAGCCTGTTACATGACCCAAAGCTTCAGCACCTTAGATTCCCAGGGGAAATCATGGATCACGGTACAGAGCAGAAGCTTCCAGACCCAGCTCAGACTCTCTCCGACCCTTCTACTGCATGATTTGGGTGTTGACTGGGCAACAGAATTTTGTCCTTAGATAGCTGTGTTTTAGGATTGTTCCTGCTGAAGGGACAGGTATGTTGGAGAAGGTCAGAAAGAAAAGAAGGGTAAGTCAAAAACAAATAGCTATGGGAACATAATCCTGAGATTATGTGGAGGCAACTCTGCAGAGTTTGCTGCAAGTCTGAGCTCTTTTCATGAAACCACATAGGCCATTCCGGCTGTTACACTCCCTGCTCCTTCTTTAGGAAATCGGCAGAGACCTGAGGAGCTCGTGTTGTCCCTGGGCTGGTGAGTCTCCGAGGCCGCTTTCCAGGTAACAAGTCGCTGTACAGAAAGGGAGGGAGCCGCGTGTCACAGCTCTCCTTGCCAGGTCCCAGAAATGACCCAAGACCAAGGTTTCTGAATCATCAGGCAAATTCCCTACTGCCTGGTGGGAGCTCCCTGTTACTCATTCAAGAAAATAACATTTCAGAAACCTTTTAAAAAAAAAAAAAACTGAGGCTAGCCAGGCGTGGTGGCTCACGCCTGAAATCCTAGCACTCTGAGAGGCCGAGGCGGGTGGATCGTTTGAGCTCAAGAGTTTGAGACTGCCTGAGCAAGAGCGAGACCCCGTCTCTACTAAAAATAGAAAGAAATTAATTGGCCAACTAAAAATATACAGAAAAAATTAGCCGGGCATGGTGGTGCATGCCTGTAGTCCCAGCTACTCAGGAGGCTGAGGCAGGAGGATTACTTGAGCCCAGGAGTTTGAGGTTGCTGTGAGCTAGGCTGACGCCACGGCACTCTAGCCTGGGCAACAGAGCGAGACTCTGAATCAAAAAAAAAGAAAACTGAGGCTAAAGAACAGCTTCTTCTCCCCAAGGATAAAAATGGGGCTCTCTGCAAACACTGGCTATCTGCGGGAGAGGAGACAGGCAGCAGATCCCCAAACATTTTTAAATAATATATCTTATCAATAAAAGTTTTAAAAATAAAATTGAGGAAATATCCCCAATATCTCTGTATGTTTGTCAGTTTTTAAACTACTTGCACGTACTGCTATACAAACATATAGCTTATGTTTTAAAATATACACAAAAACAGAATTTTTTTAAATGAGCTAAAGAAAAATGCCACAGTTTATCAACTTTAAGACACACATTTTAATATCTCTGAGAATGGAAGGTATCTTGTGATCAGTGGTATCTTAGCACAATGTCGTGGTCTTGTTAGCAGCAGGTTTTCTTTCTTAATGGCACATAAAATAATAGTGTATCTTACATTTGACTGTTTCCTAGATTTTATGAAATATGGTATAACTAGAAGGATCTTATACCTCCTTCTCATACCCTGATGGATCATGTGGCACACTCCATTATGTGGGCGCCCTCTACATTTAGAGACCAATGACAAGGACCGTGATGTTCCTGGGCCATTGATCACAAACAAAATAGAGTGAGGCAGGGGGGAGGGGGGAGGGGTAAATTCACACCTAATGGGGTGGAGCACACTTTCTGGGGGATGGGCACACTTGTAGCTCTGACTCGGGCGGTGCAAAGGCAATATATGTAACCAAAGTGTTTGCACCCCCATAATATTCTGAAATTTAAAAAAAAATACAGTGAGAGAAAATCACTCATAAAAATTTCATAGGTTCTCCAGGGGAAAAAAAAATTCCCTTTCTTCTCAGTAAAATAACAAGCCTGAGACCCTTAGTGAATCTGATCATGGCAAGGAAACATTCAAATCACTCTCAGTTATTTTTTGGTTTCTCACTATGACCTTAGGCCAGTAGTTAATTTCTCTAGGTTTTACCTTCCTCATCGAAAAGTGGGCACAATAAGCCTCATAGTGTTTCGTTTCTATAGATAACTATCATATGCCATGCCCAAGGATCAGTATGGTGGTGGAGGAGGTGAGCAAAGAAGGTGAGACATTCCCTATCCTCAAGCAAATTACAGTCCAGATGCAATTGTCAGGCAATTTTTAGTAAGGGTCTCATGTAAGCAAATGGCCAGATGAGTGAAAATGGCTTCTTACTGCAAAATTACAGGCTATATATGCAAGCAACACTGTACAAAGTAGGAAGTTTTGTTGTGAATACAGATCTGAGAAGACCAGTTCCTCTACTGAGAAGGAAAAGGTAAGTGCTGAGATATCCAGATGAACAAAAAACAATCTATGAGCTTAAGGTATTTGCGGCATAGCAGGAAGACAGTCTCTAGCCTATATAACTGACTACAGGATACAGCAGACACACAAACTGTGTGTTACGGGAACCACAAGGAAGCAGGCAGCTCAGCCTAGGACTTAGAGGAAAGCCTCTGTATAAGAGGTCACACTTGAGCTGGATCTTGAAGGATGAATAGGTGTTTGGTAGTTCTAAAGAGAACTGAGGAGAGCAGCAGGGAACTCTTTATAGGCTTTCTCAGAGGAAAAAAGAAAGGAATAAAAGAAAGGAAAGGGAGGAAAGAAGAGCAGGAGACAGGAAAATCACTGGCATTAAATAATTCCTTAAAGATTCTGAAAGAGGTGACTTTTCTGGCTCAGGAAGAGCCTCCAGAAGCTTCTGCTCTGCTTCCCTGAATCCATGGGCAGGCAGCAGAGAGGTAAAGGAATGATGGACTTCAGGAGACATTTTTCCCTTCTCCATCCTAATTTCTGGTGGTCTTATTTGCCCAGGATTGCACATTTCTAGAAAGGGCTTGAGATCCACAATGGCCAATCAGACCGTGGTGAACGAGTTCTTCCTCCAAGGCCTGACGGACACCAAGGAGCTTCAGGTGACAGTTTTCCTGCTCCTCCTGCTTGCCTACCTCATGACTGTCTCTGGGAACCTGACCATCATCAGCCTGACCTTGCTGGACACCCGCCTACAAACCCCTATGTACTTCTTCCTCCGGAATCTGTCCTGCTTAGAAATTTGGTTCCAGACTGTCATAGTGCCCAAGATGCTACTCAACATTGCCACGGGTACCAAGACCATCAGCTTTGCTGGGTGCATCACCCAGGACTTTTTCCACATCTTCCTGGGGGCCACAGAGTTCTTCCTCCTCACAGCCATGGCCTATGACCGGTACATTGCCATCTGCAAGCCCCTCCACTACCCCGTGCTCATGAGCAGCAGGGTCTGCACACAGCTCATCCTCACCTGCTGGCTGGCAGGGTTCTCCTTCATCATTGTGCCTGTCATCCTGACCAGTCAGCTTCCATTCTGTGACACCCACATCAACCACTTCTTCTGTGACTATACGCCTCTAATGGAGGTGGTCTGCAGTGGGCCAAAGGTGCTAGAGATGCTGGATTTCACCCTGGCCTTGGTGGCACTGCTCAGCACCTTGGTGCTGATCACCCTATCCTATATCCAGATCATAAGGACGATTGTCAGGATCCCCTCTGTCCAGGAGAGGAAGAAGGCTTTCTCCACCTGTTCCTCCCATGTCATTGTGGTTACTATGTGCTATGGAAGCTGTTTCTTTATGTATGTCAAGCCGTCCCCAGGCAAAGGGGTTGATCTAAACAAAGGAGTATCTCTAATCAATACAATTATTGCCCCCCTCTTGAACCCCTTCATCTATACTCTCAGGAACCAACAAGTTAAGCAGGTAGTGAAAGACCTAGTCAGAAAAATGACTTGGTTCCAAAATAAATAAATACATACATAAGAGCCCTACAAGACATCTTCCAGGGAATACTACATACCCTCCCCAGAGTAAATCTACATGATGTCAGGGCAAGAAGCAAGGCTCAGGGCCTAGACCTCCATTCGACCCACAGCAAGGTGCAGATTTCCCCACAGGCCATGAGGAAGATGTCCCGATACCCTATGTTATACTTTACAGCCCTCATAAGTTACCAAGCCTCAGCCTTAGGTTTGCCCCTATTTTCAGCACTCTGTCAGCCAAAGAAATGAGAAAGAGCTAGCCTATGTGCCCAGGTGTCCTCACCTAGACTCTAGGACAACTGAGGTTCATCATCATGCCACTGTCATTTCTAACACCTATAATGTTTTTAGGGTGCTTTACAGTTTCTAAAGCATTTCCTCATCACTAATCTCATTTAATCTTCACAATAAGCCTATGAAGTAGATAGAAAAATTATTATTCACATTTTACATAAAGATATTAATACTTAAAACAGTTTAAGTGAATTGCCAAAGATCACAGAGGAGACCAGGATTCAAACCCAGGACTTCTTGACCTAAATGCAATACCATGTTTCCTACAGATGTGGAACATCTGGCTTTATTAGTCATCTTTTGCTGCACACAAATTACCCCAAAGTTTAGCAGCTTAAAACAGCAAACATTTATTCTCTTACAGTTTCCATGAGTTAATAATTTGGAGGCAGTTTAACTGGGTGCTGCTGGTTCATGGTCTCTCATAAGGTTGCAGTCAAGCTGTCAATTGGGGCTGTGATCTCATCTGAAGACTCAACTGGGGGAGGATTAACTTCTGAGCTCGCTCCAGTTGATGTTGGCAAGCTCTGGTTCCTCAGTTGCCATGTGGGCCACTCCATAGGGCAGTTCACAACAGGGAGCTGGCTTTCCTCAGAGCAAACAAATAAAATAATGCCCAAGAAAAAAAATTGTAACCTAATGTTAGAAGTGACATCACATTGCTTTTGTCATATGCTATTTGTTAGGAGCAAGTCACTAAGTCCAGCCCATATTCAAGGGGAAGAGATGACACAAGGACATGAATATCAGGAGGTAGAGATCATCAGGAACCATATCATAGGCAGCCTACTGCAATCCACTCTCTGGCCACCAGTGATTCATGTCCCTCCTATGCACAAAATATATTCACTCTTCTCAAGGTCACCAAAGGTCTCATTATGGCTTCTGCTCAAAATTCACAATCTCATCATCTAAATCAGGTCCAGGCATAGATGAAGCTCCTTGGGTGAAGTTCCTTAAGTACAACCCCTCAACTAGGGTTCCCCCCAGTCTGCAGACCTGAGAAACTAAAGAGACAAGTTAGCTTCCACATACACCCAACATGCAATGGTGGGACAGGCATGGGACAACCACTATAGCTATTACCACTCAAAAATGAGAAACCACAAAAGAATCGCTGGTCCAGAAAACTTCTGAAATTCAGCTGGAAAATGTTGTAAACTCCTTGATTAGTTCAAGACCTGGGAACAATTCACCATGGCTCTTGAGCTGTTGGTTCTGCCCTCTGAGTCATTCTTTCTTTTTCATTGAAGGTAGTAGTACACAGGTACAGCTGAATGGCTTTCTTGGCTTTCTTTCTTCCAGTAAAATTTTGGTGACCCACCTGCCTTTTTTTTTGTACTGTCTCCTTTTTAATCCAAGATGACAGAGTTTCTGCTGATACAACTCATTTGAGAACTTTACAACTCTCCTGTGTAGCTTCCTGGTGCTTACTTCATTAGATGGAAACCACAGCCACAAATCTCCTTGTCATAAGCTCTTCTCTACCTCAGACTCCTGACCAAGGCCTGAAAGACAATATCCTTAAATGTCTTAATATCTGTATTATTTTGTTGAAAGAATCTCTGAAGCACATGCTTAACTTCTTTAAAGGGTCTTTTGTGCTTGGTACTCAAGCACCACCTCAATATTTCTGAGGTCTTAAGGTATTACAGTCACACCCTTGATTTCACCTTTAGACTAGTTTTCATGAAAGTGCCCTGATTTGGATCCTTACTCAGAAGCCATTCCCTAATTTTACCATTAGGGGAGAATTTCCAAAACCATCAAGTCCTGCATCTCTTTTGTTTAACAGTCTTTACTTCAACCTTCCTCTCTCCTCTTACTATAAGTATCAAAAAGAAATCAGATGGCACCTTTGCTTAGAAATCTCCCTAGCTAGATTACCGAGTTCTCTAGGCACATTTTCTACTTTCCACGTGACTGCAGGAGACATTATTGCTAAGCCTTTGCTACCACAGAACAAAGATCCTTCTTCGCCAGTTTCCAATAAGATTTTCCTCAGTTTTCTGAAAGCCCTCATCCACAGCATCCTCAAAGCTCAAAATTCTACAAATGGTGTTTTCAAGGTTAAGCTTTCACTAATAGTCTCCTAAAATCTTTAAAGCTTTTCCATCTTCTACCAACTTCCTAATCCCAAAACCACTCCTACATTTTAGATCGTTGTCACAGCAGTACCCAACTTCCAAGTACTAAAATCTGTATTTGTTATTTATTGCTGCTTAACAAATTACTCCCAAAACCTAGGAGGTTAAACAACATTTATTATCTCATAGTTTCATTGGCCCAGGAATCTAGGTGTTGATTAGTTGGATGGCTTTGGCTAGAAATCTGTCATGAGGTTTTAGTCAACCAGTCAACCAGGTCTATGGTGTCACCTGAAGGCATGACTGAAGGAGGATCTGCTTCCAAACTCACTCCTATGGTTGTTGGCAAAATTCAATTCCTTATTGGGTCCCCAAAAGGGTCCCCAACCCTTTTGGCACCAGGGTCCGTTTTCATGGAATGCAATTTTTCCATGGACCAGGGAGCAGGGGATGATTCCAGCACATTACATTTATTGTGTACTTTATTTATATTATTATTATATTGTAATATATAATGAAAGAATTATACAACTCACCATAGGTTGGGAACTCCTGCCTTACAGTCTATTGCCAAAGGCAATCCCTCAATTTCTTGCCATGTAGGATTATACAAAAGATAGTTCATGGCCACTGAATTCTATCAAATTAATTGAAAAAGATAACACCCAAGATAGTGGCAAGTCTTTTTGTAACCTAATTTCAGATATGTCATCCCCTTGCTTTTGCCATATATTATTTGTTAGAAGTAATTCGCTGTACCAAGCTCACACTCAAAGGGTGGGGATTACACAAGGGGATTACATAAACCAGGAGGTAAGGACTATTGGGGATCATCTTAGAGGCTGCCTATCCTACCAGCTTAACCTCTTTATTTTACAAATGAGGAAACTGAAGCCAAGAACTCAAGACACTCAACTAGAGAGTTGTTCAATGTAAACAATCTTTATACTCATTTCAACTAATTAAAAGTATAAAGAGTTATGTACAATTTTAGAGAACAATACTGAGTGACTCTCCATACAATTAATGCCCAGAGTTGATTTATCTAGAGAGATTACTTTTAATGATAACAAGATATGGAGGTTTATCAAGAATTTCTCCTCTCTGTTGTTGTAATAAACCAAGAAAACCCAATGGATGACAAGAACTCTAAATCTGGGACAAACTCATTAACTGAGAGAAAAATGAGATGCTTGAAAAGATAGGAAAACGTGTTCCATGTGGCTAGAAGTGACTGTTCACTTTTCTGCCTGATGCTGGCACCTCCTCTACCTCCCCTCCCAAGCTTATCTCCAGGCCTAACTCCAGAAGAATAAGCTGCTTCCAGACCCCAACTTAGTGAGATGAAGTTCCAAGTTCATTTTCCAGTTGGTTAGCAGGACCTCTCTTCCTGCTGCTATTCTCCAATTGCTGCCTTCCCCCACTATTCCCTTATTGATGCAAAGATACCTCCTCCTCTGAGAGGAGTTTGTTCCCCACACTAGCTCCAGATCATTCCCATTTACATCCATGACACCACCTTCCTTTCATTCTTTGAGCCTAGACACTTTGAAGTCCTCACTGACTCTTCCCTGCCATCTGTCACCCACTCCTGTTGTCTCCTCCTCCAAAATTCCTCTCAGATTCACTCCACCTTTGTATTTCAACAATCCTCACATAGTTCACATGTCAAATATGACCAGTTTCCAGAGACCACAGGAAATGGTCACACATTCTTTGCTTCTCCATAGCTACCTCTTTGGTTGTTCCCTCCTACTGTAACTGGGATTGCCCAGGTGGCTTGCTTTGATGATGTGACTCAAGCAAACATAATGCAAACAGAAACACGGGCATTTAACATTCAAGGGCATTGAAAAGCTGTGACAGCCATGTGAACCAGCCTGGGCAAGCCTACTAGGTGATAAAAGGCACACGGTCTGCCTGCCTCCATCATCCTAGCTGACAATAATCTCACACACACCAAGACAGAACTGCCCAGTGGAGCAGTAGCCACGGAGGGTGCATGTGTGAGTCCATTAAAGACCAACAGAAGAACCACTCAAATGAGTCCAGCCCAAATTGCCAACCCACAGAATCATGAACTAAATAAATGTTGTTGTGTAAGCCATTCAGGTGGTATATTACTCAACAAAAATCAACAAAATATGCTAACAAAATGTAAGCATATAGGGTAAACACATACCCTATTAGTCCTGATTAAGGATCCAAAATTAAGAAATTGGGGTCAGAGAGTGTTTTCCCATGTGAGTTGAAGTTGGTTTGATAAAACCAAGAAAGAGAGCTTGGTCTCTTCTCATCTATGGTCATAAGCTAGTGGAAGTTACCAAGGAAATAGGCCCCTAACAGGAGGCCAACTGAGACAGAACTATTTACTTTTTCTTCTGGAGCATTCAGTGCCCTCCTCACTGGGCATCTGGCCTTTGCAGTAAGACTCAGACGGGAAGACTGACCTGGTGGATTTTGAAAATCTTGTCCCAAAGAGCCTGACCTTAATGCATTTACTATGTGAAATAGGTTTTAAAGTCTCCCAGAAAGCTCAAAACCACGGCCGGGCACAGTGGCTCATGCCTGTAATTCTAGCTCTCTGGGAGGCTGAGGCGGGCGGATCGCTCCAGTTCAGGAGTTCGAAACCAGCCTGAGCAAGAGCGAGACCCCGTCTCTACTATAAATAGAAAGAAATTAATTGGACAACTAAAATATATAGAAAAAATGAGCCGGGCATGGTGGCGCATGCCTGTAGTCCCAGCTACTTGGGAGGCTGAGGCAGAAGGATTGCTTGAGCCAAGGAGTTTGAGGTTGCTGTGAGCAAGGCTGACGCCACGGCACTCACTCTAGCCCGGGCAACAGAGTGAGACTCTGTCTCAAAAAAAAAAAAAAGAAAGAAAGCTCAAAACCTACTTGTGGCCCCACAGCCCCTACACCATCATCAGAAGTATGTCCACGCCACCCTTCTCCAGGGATTCTGTCCCCTAAGAACAAAA
The DNA here is from genome assembly GCA_008086735.1 of Cheirogaleus medius. NCBI lineage: Eukaryota > Metazoa > Chordata > Mammalia > Primates > Cheirogaleidae > Cheirogaleus > Cheirogaleus medius. The sequence continues at coordinate 15,495,294 of VBSM01002616.1, read as the reverse complement.
TTATCAGATGAAGATAATAGCCTACAAGGGAGGTTCCCAGAGCTGCCCAGTCTGAGCGTATATTTCTCAGAAGGTATGGAAAATAGGGCAGGAGGAGAGCGTGATAATCTGCTCAGTTCCCTGGAATCAGTCTTGCCTGAATGTTTTTCTTTCCTTTCCCCAGCCCCATTAAGACACACAATTTATGGGCCAGGTTAAAGTAAACAAATGTAGTATACACCAACAATGTGCAGTATCAAAGCACAAGTACACCGCATTAGTAGCTAGCAAATTTATTCCATCTTCCATTTCAAAATTATGATGTGAAAATAATTCCTGTATGAGGCCCCCTCACTGGAACTGTGGAATGGGAGATGATGGCTGAGGACCTAGGCCACAGCTTTTAGCATGTGCACATGTTGAAAAGACCAAATTCTCAGAGCATGGAGTCATTATTCCAGAGATAATCTAGGTAAATGGCGCCCTCTAGTGTGAGATACTATTTTTACAATGTCAGATGAACCACATGTTAAATTCTTGAAAGGACTTAAATTCTCACACAACGAAATCACTGTCCCAGGAATGATCTATGCAAATGCCTCCCTCCAAGTGGTAGGTTTTTGGTTTTGGGGTTTTTTTTTTTAAGAAAATTGCAAATACTGAAGGGGATTACTCACATATTAAGGAACTCCTGCTTAGATACAATTGCCAAATAGGAGACTTAAGGACACTCAATAAATATTAAAAGATCAAAATAAAATCATTAAAAAATAGTCATAATTTACTATACATCAGCTTTTGACACATCATACCTCAAGTAGGGAAAACAGTAACTTAGAGCCAAAATTCTTCTTTTACTCAGGGGACCTGGCAAAGCTAAGATTTGTATGTGTTTGGCTGAATATATTAGGTTATTAATCATGGAATGTCCAGTTGCTTTAAGGGATAAGTTTGACAGTTGATATCTCTGATATTTCACTGACACTTCTTGGTTTTGTTTTTTGTTTTGTCTTTTGTTTTTTTAATCGTGAAGGTACATCTTCATTCATTCAAACACACATTTTTTTTATTTCAGCATATTATGGGGGTACAAATATTATGGTTACGTATAT
>VBSM01002616.1:15474990-15485500 GCA_008086735.1 Cheirogaleus medius | reverse complement strand
AGACTCTGTCTCAAAAAAAAAAAAGAGTATATTTGAGCATTCAGCAACTTATGAATCAGGCAGCACCGGACTGCAAGCGGTTTAGCACTCCACCCGGCGGGCAAGAGAGGAGGCCTAAAAAGTGTGTGTGATTGCTTGCCTACTGGGATAAATGATAATAATTAATAAATTGTGAGTAGAAGCAAGATGAAGAAAACATCAGATTGGTTAGAGTGGCAAGTCCCTAATTAGAGGTTGGTTGGCATTTTCCAATTGGCAAAGTCTCTAGTTTTGTTTTACTGTTCATATTGGGCTTCTGGGCGCTCATGTAGGAACTTACGGTGCTAGAGACACCCCAGACTAATGGCCTTCCCGTTAATTTTTTTTTAACAAAAGTGAATAGAATGTGCCAAGGTCCATAGCTGAGCCAGAGCACGGCGCAGTCCTGAAACTGCAAGGGGGAAGTGACAAGAGAGGGAGCGATAAGCAGTGACCAGAACTGTGGGGATCGGAACGGGTCACAGTAACCACACATCTCTCCCTTTGGGCTTCTCCACCAACTGGGAAATACGCACTGGAGTTAGACAGGGAGCAAAGCACCAGCTTTATTGCTAGTAAAGCTGAACTGGAGAATATGGCTTGAACCGAAACTCAAAGGAAGCTTCATGGAGATGATCTCATAGAAGTAGAGGGTAGAACAGGGGTTACCAGAGCCTGGACAGGGGTTGGGGAGGGAAGATAGGGAGAGATTGACCAACAGTACAAAGTCATGGTTATCAGGAGGAGTAAGTCCTGGTGTTCTATTGCAAGGCAGGGTGGCTACGGTTAATGATATTGCATCATATATTTCAAAATAGCTAGAAGAGAGAATTTTGAATGCTTTCACCACAAAGAAATGATAAATATATAAGATGATGGATATGCTAAATACCCTGGTTTAATTATTACACAATGTATACATGTATTGAAACATCACACTGTGCCCCATAAATACATAGAATTATTATGTGTCAATTAAAATAATGAAATAAAATAAGCTTCATACTCCCCACATTCTCCACCACCCCCAAGTTCCAGGCAGAGGATCTGTACAAATTACAGGTCACTTCAAGCAGGGGCTCACCATTTGAAGGAGAAGAGAGCATGTGCAGTCAAAGGCAGGCCAGCCTGGAAAAAAAGGCAAAAAGGGCAAAAATGCTCTCTACAGTATCATCAGTAAGTAAGGCCACTCTTCTACCCATGAAGAAGCACGTGAGAGGCCAGGGAGAAATGCAGGAAGGGTTTCTACCTTTGTTTCCTTATGGGAGTGAAATAAAAAACACTTTCACCTGTGGAAAACCTGAGGCTCAGGGTAATCAGCCAACCTCTCACCTCCACCCAGTGCAGATCATGAAGAAGGATGCTGTAGGTCATTTGAGAACCTGGGGGCTCATCTTGAGTGACAAGACTAGATTTGAGTTTTTAAAAGATCATCTCGCTGAGGTATGGAGAATAGATCATAGAGGCACAAAAAAGAGACATAGAGACCACTATCCAGTTTATATCAGCCGGGCATTTAGTAGCAAACAATAGATTCCACTCTGGTCATCATAAGCAGAAAGGAATCATTCAAAGAAGGTTTAGCAGTGCACGGTGTCTCCAAGGGGTCAAAGAGTCAGGTTCCTCCACTGCATGGCCAGGGATGACATTCAGCACCCACAAGGACAGCTCCAAAATCAACACCACGACACTGGCAGCATGGTTCACACCGCACTGCCCCATGCCTACTGATGGCTCTCAGGATCAGATGCCCAAACTCTGCCACAGCTGCCCCCAGGAGCCAGATACCTCCTCCAGAAGCTCACCCGACGGTAAATTCTGCATCCTCCTCTGTCACGTTCCTCAGCTGCCAACCAGCCTCACCAGAGGAGTCCCACTGGTAGAACCACAGTCACTTGCAGGTACCCAGGTGCAAAGGCAGTTGTGAGAGCAATTCACCTTGGAGAGAGGGAACTGGTGAGGGGGATAATTTCCCAAACATAGGAGATAGTCCAAATATGTCTCACTTAGTCCTTAGTAAACTGAGAAAAAGTGAATTTGTGTCCCTCCTAATCAGATCCTTTCTACATTATAAGAATACTAAATATCTATACCTTCCCATCCTTCTCTTCCCTGGGCCATCTAACCCCACCTCATTCCTGACTCTCAGTCCATTTCCCTCCCCTGGGAATCGTGGGGAAAGGCACTCAATTGGACTGTAAAACAATAAAAATTCTTGTGGAGAATAATTTGGCAAAATGTTTCAAAAGCTCTAAAACTGTGCATCCATTTTGGCCCAGCAATTCCATTTCTAAAAATTTGTGCTAAGGAAAGCACAAGATAAATATACAAAGATATAATAAGTGCAATAATGTCCATCTCAGCAATATTTATAAGAAAAAAATTCCTAATTGCAATGATAAAGTATTGCTTAAAATTATAGTTTATAGTTTATTAAAATCATGCCTTTGAAGTCTACTGATGTGGTATGATGTTGCAATGCAGTTTAATAAAGTAGAAAATAGCTATTACAAAGCAGTTTGGACAGTATAATCCCATTCTTAGTTTTTAGAAATATGTGTATACACATATACAGAGGAAAAGCAGGCTGCAATAATTTTCCAAGGACATGATTAACACCAAAGTGCTAATATTAATAGTTATCTTGTTTTCTTCTGGATGCAAAATTCTCTGCAATTAACAGTTACTTTTGTAAACCAAAAAAGAAAATAAATGCTATTTTAAAGGCTTTCATTGTGTCTTGAAAGTGGTTTTTCCACTTGTACTGCTCCCTCCTGTGGCTTATTGCCAGAAGAGAGTTCATAAACAAGCAAGAACTGTCTTCTCAAGAAAAGTAAGCTGATGCTGGATCCCTCTGGAAGCAAATTAAGGTGAACTCCAAGTAGAAATGGTGGACAGTTTGCAAGAAACAAAAGTGTCATTTTGGGAGTCTAACAACCAGATCGGACCTTCTGCTCAAAGTCAGGGAAGAGAAATGGATGTGTGTTTCTACCCTAGGATCACAAGAGGAAATGAACAGCAAGTCAGTCAAAGGGGATGGGTAGGACAAAAGTTGAGTAGAGAACCCCAACACCTGAGAGATCCCAGGAGAGAAGTTGTAAGTCAGAAGCAAAGTAACTGCACAGATGCCACCAGACCTAAAGCAGCACCAAGGAAAATCAGCTCTTGAACTTCCAAAGCCAAACCAACTACCCCCTGCCCCTGTTGCTTCCTTGCCACCTCAAACACACAGATTGGACATCACACCTAGAGTAAAGGAGATCATGTTGCACCAAAGGTAACTGATATAAGAGAGAATGGTTTTCAGTGGGGAGTCTCCGGGAGGAGGAAGAGCAATGTCTCAAGACTCATAGCTTCAGGAAAGCACTCAAGCCTCAACCAAGACCAGGAATTGTTAGATCATCACACAAGATCATCATAGCCGCTTCCCTCCTCAATCTCCCTTCAAGCGTATGCCTCCCCAGCTCTGCACCTACAAACAAGCCAGGTCAAGGCCATAAGAACAGGCCCCAGAAGCAGAGCTCTGAGCAGCATGTCCAAGGATCATGCCCTTATCTCCAAGAACTCAGGAGGATCAAGGGCTCCAAAGGTATCTCCTTACAAGAGGCCTCATCACCCCGTGACCTCCTTGTTCCTCAGGGTGTAGACAAAAGGGTTGAACACAGAGGTGAAAACTGTGTAGAAGAGAGCAAGGATCTGTTCCTTCTCCTGAGAGGAGCCTGCCTCAATCCTTGAATAGGTGACAGTCCCAGTCCCAAAAAGAGCATGACCACAAACAGGTGGGAGGAACAAGTAGAGAAGACTTTTCAACACCCCTAGGATATCGCAACCCCAAAGATGGTAGCAAGAATACTCACACAGGAGGCCAGATCAGTGAGAAGGGGGTCACCTATGATGACGGCAAGATCCCCCACTTTGCCCCAGAAGGTGCCAGCCAAAAGGGCAAAGAGATGCAGTGGGATGGAGCAGCTGGCTGGTGGGGAGGCAGGGTGGTGGAGCAGGAGGAGAGGAGGCCGGCGGGCATCCCAGGCATGATAGTTGTGGCAAAGAGGATCTCCACCGTGGAGAAATGGGGCAGGAAGAGTGCAGGGCACAGTCTGCCGGCCTGGGGAGGTGGCCAGGTAGATGCAGAGCACTCCACAAGACAGAGGGCCCCAGAGGGAACGAAAACCAGAGAACCCCAACAAAACAAGCTCAGTCATTGCTGTGCCATTGCCACCGCCCCATCCCCAAGGCCAGACTGGAGGAAGGAGCCAGAAGAGAGCTGGTACAACCCAGGAGGCAGCCGGGCAAACACAAACACTGCAGCAGTGAAGGCTCGGGAGAGGGGGCAAGAACATCCCAGCTCTCAGGAATAGGATGGGGGCGCACCTGGGCTGCTGGGGATTCCCTTCCAAAAAACCCCTCAGAACAGAAAAAAGATAAACTGGGGGTGCTGAGGGGAAATGACAGAGCTTCCTCAAGGCTGGGGACTTGACAGACACCAGGGTGGGTTGTTCTACTTACCTGAGCTCTGGCTTCTTGGAGCAAAGAGCTGGGGCTGGTAGGACAGCTCCCTTTGAGGAACTGGTTGAGAAAACAGGCAGAAAAGTCAGTGAGCAGACAGAATAAATAAAGCTGGCAGGAGACTGGAAGAAAAATGGATCCACCATGAGTTGGGAAGTGAACGGGAGTGAGAGCGAGGAGAGAGAAAGAAGACACAGAATCAAAGCCCACCAAGAGAGGGCTTCACCTACAGAGGGTCCCCACAGCCCTCAGAATGCCCCTCCCCAGCAGCACATCACAGCAGCTCAATCCCCCCAAGAGCCTGATTCCCAGAGCAGACGGTGGGCAGGGAAAGTAGGCAGGGGAAGATGAAGAAAGGGGAGTGAAGCTCTGCCCAAGGACCAGGGGAAAGGAAGTGGCTTCCACATGCCTAAGCTCCCTGCTGTGGGGCTTGGGTCTGGAGTCTCCACCCCAAGGACAACAGAACCACCACATGTGGAGGGGGCTGGGATGTATCCAGGGTCCCTCAGCAAGGCCTGAATGGAGATGGGCTCAGAAACCAAGTGTTCTAACTCCCTGGCCAATTACTACCTGCTGAACTGCTCAGCCTACTGTCCCAGAGCTACCTTCTGCCCATGCCCCATGCCACATTCCCAGAATTAGTCTCTGGCCTTTCCACCACCTGGAAAGCACTTTGTAAAAATCCTTTTGTAAAACAGTGCCAATCCTCAAAGAAAAGAACTGTTGAAAGAGAAACAGGTCTGACTTCTGGAAGAACTTCCCAATCTAGCCCAGGGTTCAACCCACTCCCCAGCTACTGAGAGAGGCTCCAGTGTTCTCTGAACTTTAGAAATAAGGCACACTCTCTTAGAACCTGACTAGGGCAAATGATGTCCCCTGCAGCAAGGAAAGACAGAGGTGACCCAGGAGGATGCCTCAAGCACATCGGCTCAATGAATAAAGGCCAGAGAAATTGCAGTTCCTTCAAATTATGTGCATCACTTAACTGAGAAAGTTTTCTTTATTGTCACAGCTTCGCATCCTGTTTAGTGTTCTGTGGAGATCCTTCTAACTCAAGGCAATCTCTTGTTTGTTTGGGTTATTTTCTTTTATGGGTTGCAAAAGTTTATTCGTTAAGAATTCCAAATAATTTATGTAGATAGCTCACCGTCAAGAAGGGAGAATGTAACAGCCCTACTTCTTAAGCTTGGGCTGCAGATAGTGACTAGGAAGGGGGGAATAATTTTACAGTGGAGCAACCTGACAAATACTGCCTCAGCCAGGTGACCAAGATCAACATCAACAGTAATAAATCATGTTGACAGTGTATGCCTTTGATACATCGTGATGAGAATGGCACTTCTCCTGTGCAGCCTTCCTCCCAAAACCCCAGGCTAATCATGAGAAAAACATCAGACAAATTTCAGTAGAAGAACATCCTACAAAATACCTGATCTGTACTCCTCGAAAACATCAAGGTCATCAAAAACAATGAAAGTCTGTCTGAGAAACTAGGGAGACATAACAGCTCAATGTTGTATGTTGTCCTGGATGGGATCTTGGAATGAAAAAAGGACATTAAGTAAAAACTAAGAAAATCTAAATAAAGCATGGACTTTAGTTAATAATAATGTATCAATATTGGTTCATTAATTATAGCAAATATATCATACTAATACAAGATATTAATAATAGAGAAAACTGGGTATGAGGTATGTGGGAATTCTATGTACTATCTTAGCAATTTTTCTGTAAATCCAAAACTATTCTAAAATAAAATGTTATTCTTTAAAAGTTTATTTCTTGACATGGAAATAAGTTTACAATATATTGCTAAATGATAAAAAACAAGGTAAAAAAATTAAACTCCTAATATAAAATATGTGTTCAGATAGGTAGATGATACATATATACATACATACCAAAGTATTAACAATGATATAGGCTCTGAGTGGAATGGATTTGGGGTATTTGCTATGTTCCTTTTGTTTTTTATATTTGAGATCCACCGATCATACAATAGGAAAAAATAGTGTATAAAACATTAAAATAAAATAATGGAATGTTTTAAGTTATTTTGATATTTTTAATATCTTATCTTTAATCAATTATGCCTACTTTATGCCTTTGGAAATGTTATATCCATAGTTTACGTTTAGAATTTGGTCAATAGTGAATGTTTCCAACTGTCAGTGCACATTTTTCAAATGCATGAACGAAGGCTACAACAAAACACAGAATGAAGAGTATTTATGGTGTTCAAAATTTCTGTAATTTCCAATTAAAATGAATTAGAAATAAAAACAAGAAGGGATAGAGTCTGAAAAAATGGACCAAAAAGAAAAGGTTTTTTTCCCAAAAAAATCTGCACAATTCTGGAGTTGGTGCAAATGGGTTCATATTGCCCCTGGTGCAGTGAATGTCTGAATAGCCAGGTTCAACATCATCCTCTTCCTGAGCTGTATGTGAGGAGATGGTGAAAGGAAGGAGCTTTGAAGATCTTCTGCTGGTCCAAACTCTCCAGTCTGCACAGGACAGTGAAGTCGAGAAAAGCTCCTTTGGTTTACCCAAGATCCCTCAGTGAATTAACGGGAGAGCTAAGATCAGTAATCACATGTATCTGATATGAGGTTTAAGTAATCCCACTCCAGATGACGAAACTGGGCAGAAAAAGAGGAAGTGTCTTGTCCAAGGTCACTCTGACACCACCAAAGCCAGAACTCAAACTCAGCCTATCTGCCCACAAAGCCAGTGTAACTGAACACTATAAACCCAGCCTCCAGACACAATGCCCGCCCCACACGTCTTTGTAATGTATCTACATCTGAATCACAGGAAGATGTCTTTCTGCTTTAATTCCATCTTGTGACAGAAGAGGAAACAAAGGCTGAGGGGGGATATGATTTGTCCACAAGCACTGAGGGTCAGAGCTAGGGCTAGTCTCCAGACTGCCGGTCTAATGCCAGCTCTAGGCCTCCGTTCCATCTACCCATCTACTGCAACTTTATGTGTGCACGTGTCAAGGTCCATGTGTGGACGAGTGTGTGTTTGGGGGTGTGTGTGCAGGGACAATCCTACCCATAAAAAGAGGAGCCAGGAAAACCCAGAGTAATCCCCACCAGTACAGCAGCTTCTCCTATCAGCACCTGTCCCATCACAGCACCTTGGGGTCAAAGACAGGAACCAAAGTTTAGGGGAAGGAAGGGGTTACTAGTAGTATAAGGCCCACAACTGGGGCCCTGAGGGACTGCGGGTGTTTCAAGAGGTTCAAGATCCCAGAGACACACATTCCTGAAGTCCAGTGTGCAAGGCTCAGAGGGCCACATGAGGCACCCGGGGGGTCAAATGGGCAGAGATTAAGGCACAAGGCCCCTGCCTTCCCCAGGGCAGAAGCCTCTACCATGCTCCCACTCAGCAGCAAAACTCAATGTCTGAACCTCTGCTTGGATCTTGGGGGAAGAGCAGGCACACTGAGGTAGGAGCAATGATGGTGCAAGAAGTGGCTGTGGCAGGAGAGGGGCAAGCATGGTCAGAAACGGGGCAGAACTTCCCTGATGCCCCCAAGGCAGGAGTCCCTAAAAGCCAATGAGCTCATGCCAGAGCACCTAAGGGCAAGGTGTGAGGCAGCACAAGACAGAGGCCACAGGTCCTATATACTCATTCACAGGAGAGTACACTCTCACCCCAAATGGGACTTCCCATCCAGGTACGTATGGAGGTGAGGTGCTGCAGTATGGGGGTGGGGGTGGATGGAGAGGCATGAGGGAAGCCAAGGGGAGGGGAAATGAAGGGAAGAATCACGGGAAAATTAGAGAAAGAGGGGCCAGTGGCCATTAGCCAACTCCACATAGGTTAGAAGATGAAACTGGCCTCAAGCTGCAGCTGAAGACACTCCAATTAGACCCAAGAAACTAGAATTGTGGTGGTCTCTTCCCTAGAGATCATGAAAAAACACGTAAGTCCAAGAAAGCCATTTACCCTAAACCACACAACTTCTTGACTCTCCTAGACCAAACTTTTTTTGTTTGCTTGGTTTTTGTTTTTGCAGAAAATGAATGAGCAAAGACCTTGCAGGTACTGAGAGCTCCTGAGAGAGAGAACTTGGGACAGGGGATTGGCCTCCCCAACCCCCTGAGGGTCTACAAGTCTAAGTAGTAACTTGCACACATCCGAATGCAACTTACTGATTAACAAATGCTTTCTCTGCTGGGTAAGTTTTAATTAATCCCTCAGGGTCAGCCAAGTCTCCCTGTTCCCCTCAGGCCTGCTCCCAGCTCCGCATGCCCCAGGGCCTCTGCAGCAGTAAGTACCTGCTCTGAATGAGACCTGCTCCAATGAGACCGTCTCCACATAGCACAATAATCACAGCCACAAAAACTCCACAATTATTTTTGTCCCTCAACATTTAAAAAAAGAAAAGATTTGCAGCCTAACAATGAATAGAGCACTTGCACAATGTCACTGCATTATCTCATTTGGTCCTCACATCAACCCTAGAGATAGACCCAGCAGGTATTAATTATGACCCTGTTTTAGTAACAAGAAAACTAAGGAGCCAGGTGGCTGGGGCCAAGTCACTTGGCCAACAAGGGTGGAACTGGGACTTGAAGGCTAGAAGCAAAATCCCTGGCTCCCAGTCCAGGACACTCGCTAACACACCACCCAGCCCTGCCCATCTTGAGGCCCCTTCTTCTACCTGCTCTGTCCCCACATCTGTTACTTGTCTTCTGAAAGCCCAGCTCTTTCCAATAACACCAAGAGGCCACAGCGCCCTACACAGCAACCCAGGAAGAGCAGACCTCCTCTAGGAACCCCTACTGCCTCATGCCTTGGCTCCTAACCACCCAGCCCAGCATCCTGGAGCAGCTGAGAGTGTCCCCTGAGCACTGTGCCTCTGTCACACCATCTGCAACTCTGCCCAACTGTCTGTCTCCTTCTGCCCCCCTCCTGTCCCACAGCTAAGGAGAGACTCGCTGTTTATATTTATTCATTCAGAGTCCCGTTGCACAGCATAAATAGCTTATCAAGGACATATAAAATGCCACAAGATAGCAAATATTAAAAGTAGGAACATCTGCCCTGAAAACTAGAGGAGCAAAAAAGAAATAAATAAATAATAAAATAAAATTTTTTAAAAAGTAGAAACAAAGAAAATAAAGAGAAAATAAATTTTTAAAAAGAAAGGTAGGGACATAAAATGGAGCCAGGAATAAAACTAAAAAATGTGAAATGTGAGGCCGGGCGCGGTGGCTCACGCCTGTAATCCTAGCACTCTGGGAGGCCGAGGCGGGTGGATAGCTCAAGGTCAGGAGTTCGAAACCAGCCTGACCAAGAGCGAGACCCCGTCTCTAAAAAAAAAAAAAAAAAAAAAAAAATGTGAAATGTGAGCGGGACGCCGGCTCCCGCGCCGTCCGACGGGTCGGGCCGCCAGCTCGCGCTCGGGCCTTGGCTGCCGCCGCGGGCGGGGCGGGAAGATGGCGGACGTGGTCGTGGGCAAGGACAAGTGCGGGGAGCAGCGGCTCGTCTCGCTGCCCCTGTCCCGCATCCGGGACATTATGAAGAGCTCCCCCGAGGTGTCCAGCATCAACCAGGAGGCGCTGGTGCTCACGGCCAAGGCCACGATATATTACCAAAGAAGATTTTAGCTAGTAAATACCTGAAAATGCTAAAAGAAGAAAAGAGGGAAGAAGATGAAGAGGAGGAGAATGACAACGATGATCAAAATGATGATGATGAAGCTGAATCCTAAACCACACAAGTGCTTTAAAAGTCTGCCTGGTGAGGAGCGTGGCACTGTTGTGCCTTAGAGACTTCCAGTTTGTTGTGTTTCCTGGCTAAGATGAGCATCTCACGCACCTACGCCATAAACAGCCAAAGAGAAAGTAATCCAGGCAGCAGTCTCGCTGCAGCCCCACACTGCAGTGAGAGGTCACCAAAAAAGGTGCCAGCACACTCAGGCACTGCTGGTTGACCTGCTGCTGTTCCAAACTGTAGAGGCAAAGATGAT
>VBSM01002616.1:15438855-15468742 GCA_008086735.1 Cheirogaleus medius | reverse complement strand
AAAAAAAAAAAAAAATCTCTCCCACCTTGTAGGCCTCCTTTAAACGGACCATTCAGACATTTGCCCAAGAACTTAAAGTGACCACCTCTCAGTCATAGCATGTCCTCCTAGAACTAAGTGCCTGCTCTCCTTGCTTTAAACCCACTAATTAAAGCTCCCCAAGGAAAACCTGTTTGGTTAACACCCTAGACCCAATAAAGGCACTGGGCATGGGTCTCTTCTCTGTCCACCAGTGCTCCCTGACCTTGGTGTACACGTGTGTGTGTGTGTGTGTGTGTGGCCTCCAGGCAGGCAGCCTGTGTACCCTCCGGGATCTGTAAGTACTAAAAACTCTTAAACTTTCACATTGTGGTTTTGTCATTGAACCCATGTCCACAATCTGACCCCTGAGGCTGCCCCAAAGGGACACGTGCAAGTGAATCCCTTGCTTGTCCTCTTTTGTCTGGGCCTTTCAGCTGCTGGGGACAGCAGTTTCCAGCAAAGGTGATTGAATTTTATTGAAAACACTTCTCCCTAAAATATATCTAATGTAATCGCAATAAAATGACAACAGAATTTTTTTTAAATAGACAAGCTAATTCTAAAATTCATATGGATAAAAAAGAGGAAGAAGCAAGAATAGCAAGGAAAACTATAAATAAGAAGAATAATGAGAAGGGACCAGTCCTCCCAATATTAAGACATGTTATAAATCTGACATATGAAGATATGTACAATTCAGTGGAATGGAATAAAAAGTCCCAAACATATACAAAATAAGTAGACCCAAATACATACAAAAACATAGCATATAAAAAACGTGACATTTCAAATCATGAGTGGTGGGGGAAGATTATTCAATAAAAAGTGTTAAGAAAACTGAGTAGCTACCTAGAATAAGATCAGGTTGGATTCATAGCTCACACCTTGATGAATTCCAAATAAATCACGGATTTAAATGATTAATAACAATAATAATCACACCATAAAATAAATAGAAGAAACCACAGGAGAATATTTTTATTATGTTGGAGTCCAGAAGGTCTTTCAAAATACAGCACAAAATCCAAAAGTTATACGAGTAAATATCAATATTTTTTGTACCACATACAAACAAAAAAATTCTGAACGGCAAAAAAAAAGAAAAAACTTCTTAAAAATTAAAATATGCACAACAAATCAAGAGGAAAATATTTGCTACTCATATCACAGATAAATGGCTAATTTCCCTATTATATAAAGAATTTATTCAAATCAATAAGAAAAAGATCAACAATCCATACAAAAAGCAAGGAAGATTCATAGAAAGGAAATACAGAAGTTCTTAATCATATGAAAAAATATTCAACCTCATTCATAATAAGAAAGAGCAAATTAAAAGTACAGGATGATACCATTTTGCCATTTTCTGTGTCCATAGAGAAGGCCCAAGAACAGTGACTTCCCACTAGCAATAAGAACACTCAACATTCAAATCTTGGTTTTCAAATACCATTCTCCACTCAAAAGAACCTGAGCTTCTTGGAGAAATGGCTGAATTCAGGACCGAGGCAGGAAAAGTGTAAGCTGAGCCTAGAACATCTTCTGTGGCAGAAAGTAAGAAAATGCTCAAAGAATGATGGGGTCGAGGCAAAAGGAGACAAGGGCCAGCTCGAAGGTGCTCCCTGAGACAATTTGAAGATCAGCATCAACAGGAGCATTCCACACCCAGGTATTTATCCAAGGGAAATGAAAGCAGATGTCCACACAAAGACACATGCATAAATGTTCGTAGGAGCTTTATCTGTAACTGTCAGAAACTGAAAACACCCCAAATGTCTATAAACATGTGAATGGATAAATAATTTGTGGTACATCCATACAATGGAATACTACTCAGCACAAAAAATGAACCATGGATGTATGCAACAACATGGCTGAATCACCAAATCATCATACTTAGTGAAATAAGCCAGTTAAGAAGAGGACATGTGGCCGGGTGCAGTGGCTCATGCCTGATCCTAGCATTTTGGGAGGGCAAAGCAGGAAGATCTCTTGAGTCCAGGAGTTCAAGACCAGCCTGAGCAACAGAACGAGATTCTGTCTTTACAAAAAATTTAAAAATTAGCTGGGCATGGTGGCACATACCTGTAGTCCCAGCTACTTGGGAGGCTGAGGCAGGAGAATTGCTTGAGCCCAGGAGTTTGAGGCTGCAGTGAGCTATGATGATGCCACTGCACTCTAGCCAGGGCAACAGAGCAAGAACCTGTCTCAAGAAAAAAAAAAGCAGTACATGCTGTAGTATTCATTTACATAAAATTATAGAAAATGCAAACTAATCTATAGCGACAGAGAGCAAATCAGTGGTTTCCTAAGGATGGAGATGAAAGAAGGAAGGGTGGATTTTAAAGAGGCACAAGGAAATTTTTTGGGTTGATAGACATGTTCCTTATCTTGATTGTGGTAATGGTTTCCCAGGTATACACATGTCAAAACTAATTTAATTGTACACTGTAAATATGGACACTTTCTTATTCATAATTTACCTCAATAAAACTACAAATACATACAGTGTTAGGTTACAATCCAGTGAATAAGATAGGAATCTGTGCATCAATAATAATAGAAATAAATACATGAATAAAAAAGATGCATAAGGCCGGGCGCGGTGGCTCACGCCTGTAATCCTAGCACTCTGGGAGGCCGAGGCGGGCGGATCGCTCGAGGTCAGGAGTTCAAAACCAGCCTCAGCAAGAGTGAGACCCCGTCTCTACTAAAAATAGAAAGAAATTAATTGGCCAACTAAAAATATATAGAAAAAATTAGCCGGGCATGGTGGCGCGTGCCTGTAGTCCCAGCTACTCGGGAGGCTGAGGCAGGAGGATCGCTTGAGCCCAGGAGTTTGAAGTTGCTGTGAGCTAAGTTGACACCACGGCACTCTAGCCCGGGCAACAAAGTAAGACTCTGCCTCAAAAAAAAAAAAAAGATACATAATAGCAAATATTGCTGGTGGAAGTATAAATTGGTACACTCACTTTGGAATACCATTTGTTAGTATCTACTAAATCTAATAGATTGTTAAGAGGGACGAAAAGCGAGGTATACAATAGTGTGTACAATATACTACCATTTGTGAAAAGAAAAGAGAACATGTATACGCATACATATCTGTGCATCTAAACGTGTGGTGTATGTGTTACCTGCTCATTCACAGATGGTCTGTGGAAAGATTCACAAGAAATTCACAAGAGATAAGATTTGAGTGTTTGGGAGACTGGAATGGAAGTCCCTGTAGTCCTTTTTGTACCTTTTAAACTTTACTATGTGAATGTATTACCTTTTCCAAAAAGTGGTTTAAATTTTTTCTTTTTTAGAGATAGAGTCCCACTCTGTAGCCCAGGCTGGAATCTCTGGGCTCTAGCAATCCTCCTGCTTCTGTTTCCCAAAACACTGGGATTACAGGCGTGAGCCGCCATGCCCAGCTGGTTTTATAATTTTTTTTAAAAAAAGAAACCTCTAAGAAGTGACAGCTCCTCACTTCCCGCCATTTTCAAATTCTCCACAGAACTAAACTTCTCACCCTTTCCAGAAAGAGGCAGGCAGTTTCTGTCCCTTACACCTGCTTTTTCCTCTGCCAGACCACCCTTCCTTTCTGATTGCCCCTCTAAAGTGCCTGACCTGAGAACAGAATGGAGCCAGGACATGTCCCTTGAGTCAGCTCTGCCCCCAGCAGTTGGCCCCCCTGAGCCTGTGATCTGAAACATATCCCATTCCTCCTCCCATTCCCCTCTGAGGTGACTCAACACACACCCCCACTCCAGCTGGGCACAGTGCCCCAGAGCACTGGCATCACCTGTCCCTTCGCCCACATAAAACTTGTTGAAGAACCTGGAAGGATTCCATACTACCACTCCACCCTGGCTAATACGAAATTGCCAGGCAGGAGACAGGGAGCAAAGTCCTATCACGGGGGAGGGGAGACCAGTGCCTACAGAGGCAGAGCAGAGAGAAGAGTCCAGTGCCCCGTCAGAAGCACCACCCAGAACTGGTCCACCATGAACGTCCTGGTCCAACTCCTGCAGCTGCTGGTGCTGCCCCTGCCCCTGCCCCTGCCCCTGCCCCTGTCCCTGCCCCTGATGGCAAAGCTGCTTCCCCTACCTGAAGGCCCTGCTGACTGCCAAGAGCAACCACAAGATGGAGAACAAGAAATGGGAGCTCTTTGGCCAAACAAAGGAGCTTGAGGGAGCCTCCAGGAAGGTGGCCCTGCTGGAGCTGGGCTGCAGCACGGGTGCCAACTTCCAGTTCTACCCACCTGGCTGTAGGATCACCTGTTTGGACCCAAATCCCCACTTTGAGAAAGTTCCTGACAAAGAGCATGGCTGTGGGGTGGTGGGAATTAAAATAAATAAATAAATAAATAAATAAATAAATAAATAAATAAGAGCATAGCTGAGAACAGGCACCTCCAATATGAGCGGTTTGTGGTGGCACCTGTAGAGGACAAGAGACAGCTGGCTGATGGCTCCGTGGATGCAGTGGTCTGCACCCTGGTGCTGTGGTCTGTGCAGAGCCTGAGGAAGGTCCTGCAGGAGGTTGAGAGAGCACAGTGAGCAGATGGGAAGGGCGAGGGCGTGGGGCATCAGCCATTCCAGGCTTGGGCCCCCACATGGGGAATCTGACATACAAGTGCATCAGACACCCCACCCACTCCCACCTGCGGGTGGACAGGAGGCATGACCAGTGCCACGAGGGCACCTAAGGGTGCTGTGGAAGCAGCAAGAGAATCAGCTACCACGGCGGGAGGGGAAGGGGTGGGGAGAATGCCTGAGGGAGTGACGTTTAAATTGAGATCTGTGGGTGGAGCAGGGAAAATAAAAGAGTGTTCTAGAGATATTAGGGAAAGTAGAATATACAAGATTCTGATCTGGGTGTGGAGAGAAAGGAGTTTAGGATGGTTTCCAGGTTTCTGGCATGAGCGACTGAGGGGGCAGTGGATGGAAGTGGCATTTGTTGAAATGAAAGAAACCTGTTTTGGACTTGTTAGGTCTGAGATACTACTGAGACAGCCAAGCAGAGAAGCCATATGAGCAGTTAGAAGTCCAGACTGGAAAGTCAGGAAAAGAGGTAGCCTGGAGGTAGGGATTTGGACATCGCCAGCTTGCAGCTGGTAATTCAGAGCGTGGGCAGGAATGACATCACCTGGGGAGAGCATAGCGAGGACAGAAGAGCTTGAGGAACCCCAGTGTTAGTCAGAAGTCAGCCCAAGGTTTCCCGGAATGTTCAGGGGGATGTCCAGGAAGCGGCTGATGTTTTCTGGGTCTCAGGAGAGAGGTTGGTGTGTGCGTCCCTGTGTGCACTCACTGTCGGCTCCTGGTCAGTGCACTGTCTCAATCTCCCCTCTCAGCTGTCCTGGCCAGCCTTTAAAGATCTCTAGCCAGCCATGCCCCCTCAGTTACGAGGTTCTGTACATGCACATTGGGTGGGAGGGTGGCAGCAGGGGGTGCAGAGAAGGTCAGGAGCAGGACAGTTTACTACGAAAACTCTCACACCAACAAATAGCTCCCACTCCACCACCAGGTTTGACCAGGCTTGATCAGCAGGTAGAGGTGAGGCTGGGGGAAAGAGGCAGCATGGAACAGGTAAGTGACAGTCACTCTCTCCTTCCTCCCAAGGAGGACTACTATTTTTCTGGGGGCACGTGGCCCCTTCATGTGGCAAGACGTTTTAGAGCCCACCTGGAAACACATTGGGGAAACACATTGCTGCCTCACCAGAGAGACCTGGAAGGATTTCGAGAACGCCCAGTTCTCTGACATCCCAATGGAACAACAGCCCTCTCTCTTCAAGTGGCTACCTGGTGAGCTCCACATCATGGGAAAGGCTGTGAAATAACCCCCCTAAGCCCCCAAGGAGGTCATTTGCTCCCTTCCCAGCCTCCAGTCAGAACAAGCCACCCACCAGCCTCACCTGTCTTCTGCAGAGATGGCTCTAGTAGAAGATTGAGAGAAGCCATTCCCCCACCACCCAAGAGGCGCTCTTCCCCATCCCTGCCAGGGGAGGCTCTCACTTCAATCACTCCTTCCACAGTGAAGAAGCTCTATTCCTGCCCTAACCAGAGGAAGGAAACAGTTATACCCTGCTGTGTCCTTAACACAAATTCCTGGACTGGTCTCCCACCTTTTGCTACTCACCCCTTCTTTTGTTCCCATGGCAAAGCTCCCCCTGCCCACCTTCTGAGGCTACACTGTGAGCCTCTAGGAACAGGTCACAAAAGTCATGGTACGTGCATCCCTCCCAGGCCACCTGACCCTCCTCCCCATTACCACCTTCATCCTGGGCCAGGAGCGCCAGAGAGAATCAGAGACGCTGGGGGTGAGGAAGAAAGACTCAGTAAAGAAGTCAGAGGTTTTGTCCTCAAATATTTTTTAATAAATAGACAAAACCCACTAGACTGATATGGCAAACTAAGGTCAGAGGAGAGGGGAAACTAGGGAGGGAGAAGCCCCTGAGTCAGCGACACAACCTCCTCCCCAACCCTCTAGGCTAAGGCACTTTCGGGGAGATGGGTCTTTGGGGTTCTGTTACACAGGGTGAATGGGAAAGGGGGGATTAGGATCCCTTCTCCCCACCTTTGCGTCAGGACATCCTATCCTTCTCACCCCACCCCATGGCCCCATCTATCCCGGATTTACACCCTCTCATCTCACAGCATCCTAAGTGGAAGTTGGGGGGCTGGAGTCTCATGGCGGGGAGAGGGCTGTGCCCCTGAGGAAGCAGATCCTGCCAAATCTTGATGCAACACCAGCAACGTGCTCTACCCTCTTCCCCCAGGGAAACGGTGGAGGGGAGACGCACAGGCCAGGCTGGGATGAAGGAAGCTAGGCAGTTCCTGGCACAGGATGCCCGTCGGGGCCCAGCTCAGGGTGGCCATCGGCAGCCAGGATGGGGTGTGCATCGGGGCTCTCCCGCCGGGGGCTGCCCCAGTTGTTCCTCAGGATGGTGCCCATCTTCTCCTCCTTGAACTGCTGTCGGTCTTCCCGGGGAATCTTCACCGCATGATACTGGGGCACGGTGGCCTCGGGGTACTTTGCCCGCTTGAAGAATCCCATCTGTGAGGACATGAGTCCAGACTATGAGAAGCCCAGAGCTGAGGTCCCTGGAGCAGACACCCAGCAGAGCCCAGCTCCTTGCCCTCAACACCCCCGGCACAGAAAGAACCAGCTGCAGCAGAAGGGAGACAGACTGAACAGCATCCCGTGCAATGGGCAGTCCCCATGGTGCTACCATCAGTGCTGGGTCCCCAGCTGCTCACTCATGCAAGAGAAAGACCAGGAGGGGGTCCCAGGTGCAGCACCAAAGACACGTCCCTTGGCCTCTGAAAGAGGGACTTGAAAGTGGAACATCAGGACCTCTGACTCCAAAGGTTTCCACCCACCCAAGCTTCTTAGAAAACCCAGTGGTGTCCCCCAGAACATAAACAAGATCTGAGGAAGAAAATGGCTTCCTAGACCCTTGCGTACCTGGAACGATGCCTCTCAAGCCTCACACATATACACCCTGTGTACTTGTACAATAAGCAACATCCCACTTAGAGCAGGACCTCTCACCCATGAATATGGTAGTCTAGTCCCTCTCTAAATCATGACCACGCCAGCCTTACATACCAAGGTGGCAACGTGCCCTTTGCACGTTCACACTTAGGACCGCCCACGACTCCCACATGCTCAGACAGCACGTCTCCTTGCATTCATCTCTGCACACTCATGCCCATAGAAAAAGGTGCATAGGCTCTCCCCACATTCCCACATGCTCACGCTCCACAAGCCACCCCAACCCTTTGTGCACACCCCAGGCAGGGTATACTCACCCTCACAGCCTCACCCTTCTAATCACCTCTCACCTCAGTTCCTAGGACTCATCACTCTCATGCAAGCTCATCTCTTCACCCTGCACATTCCTGATCCCTTGAATGCCGGGAGCTCTACTTATACTCATGTACATACATACGCACACACACACATACACATGCACATACACAACAGTTACCCCACAGTCCCTGGACCCCCAACTTCCACAGCTGAGGGCTGCACAGCCAGATGGGCCCGGTGATAGTTGGTGGGAAAAGATGAGCTCTGGCTGCTCCGATGGAAGAAGCCACACTGGGATGTCGAGGGGGGAGAGGGACAAAGGAGGCAGAGGATGGGAAGATGGAGGAAGGATGAGGACCCTTATCTCTGCTCCGTCTCCCTTCCATGGAAGCAGGGAGCAGGGATCCTGGGGCCATCTCACGGAGGCATCAATCTTCCCGAAGACACTTTGGATGCCCCTCCAGAGCCTGGGCCACTGATGACTCACATTTGGCAAAGGGTTGGGGGTGGGGATGGTTCTCCATAGACCCCCAAGGACATGTAAGGTTCTGCATACAGCCCCAGATGTGGCATGTGGCTCAGGGCATGACCCCGGTGATGTATATGATTCCCTGTACTGACATGTGCATGTGCGTGCTTTTATGTGGAGCCCCACACGCCAGTATGGTTCTGTACACAGCTCTGTGTACACAAGAACGGCTCCATGTGGAGCCTGGCACAGGGAATTTCTGAGTTCTGCTCTGGAGGCAGTTCCCTGGAGGTAGTTCTCCACACTTGTTGGCCTTCTTGGCCACAGTCACCTTTCCAGTCTTCACTGCCACAGTCTAGTTAGATCAGACCACACTTCCCTGCCTCCGTGACATCTGGAAGGCTCAGCCCCCATCATCCCCTCATCTCCCCACATCCAGTCCCTACTACTGCACCTTCCCCTAAGGCCCAGCTCCAGTGCCACCTCCCCTCGAGCCTGCCTTCCTCTGAACTTCCACTGCATTTTCTCAACTCGGCACCTTCTGCCTTGGCCTTGACCACAGGCTCACCATCCCCACTAGACTATAAAGTCCCTGAAGACAAGATCTGCATCTGACTTACTGAAATACTAAGGGCCTAACAGAGTTCCTGGTACATGCAGGGTAGGTGCATACTGCAGATTTGCTGAACACAGGAGTGCATGGCTGTGTGAGAGGACCACAGTGCAACAGGCTGCCGCCTGACCAGGAAGTCCAGGCCCCATCCGCCCCGCCTTCCCCAGGCCTCACCTTCCACAGGAGCAGCACCAGCAGCGCCAGCACCAGCAGCCCAGCCAAGACGGCCAGGAGGATGACCCACCAGGGGACTCCTTCTGCCACCACAGCTATGGGGTCCAAGTATACCATCACTGGGATCTGGGGAGCAATGGGTTAATGAAGCAAGAGCTGGAGGGAGCTGGGAAGAAGAGAATTCTCCTCACCCCACAGCCCTGGAGCTCACCACTGTGGAGGCATCTCTGAGCAGCAAGTTCTTGATGGAGGACTTCACCGTGATGTTGGCTCGGACGATCACTTCCAGGGACTTCACAGCGGAGTACTCCTAAGGGAGTAGGGAAGGAGACCCTCCTGCTAAATGCCCCAGTCTCCCTCCCTTGCCCCCACTCCTGAAATGGAATGGTGTCCAACACAGAAGGTGTTTCTGCCTGGCTTGGGTTAAAAGTATGCTGCATTTGGACAGGGAGGAGATAGAAGGAGAAGTGAGTCCCCGGAGGGGCTATTGGGGAAGAAGAAACCCAAACTGGAGCCCCAGTGGTGTCCTCACCTCCAGAAAGGTGCTATTCCAGAGGCGGCCCCAGACATGCAGCACAGCCACACGGTCAAAGCTGTAGAGTGGGCAGCTGAACACCACGCAGTTGGCTGTGCCCCGGGCGCAGTCCTAGGAATAAGGACAGGCAGGGCTCTAAGAGGCTCAGCCCTACCCTGCCCAGCCTGCCATCTCTCCCATTTTCTTTACCTGACCTCAAACTCCTCTCTGCCAAGAAGTCTTCCCAAACTAACCTCGTGGTCCAAAACAGCTGCCTACCCCAAATCTGAGCTATTTGGCTTTGAAATGCATGGGGGACATGGAGAAGGTCTCTTACATGACAGCAGCAGGCAAAGCAGCTTCTCCAATTGATGCTCATGTTACCTAATGATGGTCTCATTTATCCCATTTAAGATTCACAGCAGTCCTACAAATGCATCTTACTACCATTCCCATTTTCCAGACAAGGAAATTGAGGCCCAAGGAGGCCACGTGAACTGCCTCAGGTCACAGAGCTGGCAAAGCTATTAAGTGGTGGAGCAAATATTTACACTCAGGTCCATATTCAGCAAAGCCACACCTGAGCCCAAACTCACCAAAGGAGGAGGAGGCTGCCCATGGAGCTGCTTGGGCCAAATCCATTTGGCCCAATCACCCCCTAATGACACATTAGCCTGAAAATTATGTTATAGTCATCATACCACAATGCAAATACAGAAAAGTGGCTGTAAGAATGTTTGAATTCTTTGTCATGTTTTATTTAATATTTTGCCACTTCGGAGCAATTCAAGAATCCTCAAACTGTCTAAAAAGCAAGGCCTTCTGCCTTAATTTCATGTAAAGGAATCTATTTTAGACATTGTGTTAAGTGAAATAAGCCAGACCCAGAAAGATAAATACTGCATGATCTCATTTTATGTGGAATGTAAAATGTGGAACTCATAAAAATAGAGAGTAAAATGGTGGTCACCTAGGGCTGGGGGATTGCGTGGGGTTGGGGAGACGTTGGTCAAAGGGCACAGAGCTTCAGTTAGACAGGGAGAATGAGTTCAAGAGACCTACCATGTTTCCCCGAAAATAAGACAGGGTCTTATATTTATTTTTCCTCAAGAAGACACCCTAGGGCTTACTTTCAGGGGATGTGTTATTTTCCCCTCAAAGCCTCAGCTTGCAGCACGCACAGGATAGCCGGGGCCTGACAGGGGGAGCCGACCTTGTTGGTGGGGCTGCCCGCACCTTTCCGGTCACCTCTGGGATAGTAGCTGTCATGATGGGGCAGATGAGAAGGACTGCTTGTCATCTTTACCGCTCCGCAACGAAATGTATGGGTTGTGCAGATAAGCTGCGTAGCCACGCCCATCACTAGGTCTTATTTTCGGGGTAGGGCTTATATTTTGCAAATGCTTAGAAATCCTGCTAGTGCTTATTTTATGGGTAGGTCTTATTTTCAGGGAAACACGGTATTCTACAACATAGCGACTACAGTTAATAACAATACATTGTATTCTTGAATAACAATAATAGAATAGATTGTAAGTGTTCTCACCACAAAAATAAGTATGTGAGGTGGGGCATATATTAATAAGCGCAATCTAGCCATCCCACAGTGCATACCTATTTCAAAAAATCATGTTGTATGTGATAAATATGTATTAATACAATTTTTGTCAGCTTAAAATAATAAGTGAGTTTTAAAATTTTTTTTTTTTAATTTTTTTAAATCTATTTCAAAATTCTTATTAAGAAGCAAGGCCTCTCAAAGGAAATCAATCAAATCACTGGAGAGGGCAGGACTCCTCATACCACAGAGCAACAGCAATGACACAGGTTCCTGCACTCGGCTTGCGCCACACTCTCAGGGAACGGGAAAGCTGAGGGCCCAGAGGAGGGGTGGCCCCAGAGGGCCCAGCGGCTTACATGTGCCTGCAACGGTCCTCCTTGACCTCGGCTCTATTGCTCACCCCTCTGTACCTGGGATTTTACCTCCACCTCCCTGCAGTTCAGCCAAATGCCCACCAGTTTTATTGTTGTTGTTGTTGTTGGGTTCTTTTGGGGGTTTTTGAGACAAAATCTTGCTCTGTTGCCCAAGCTAGAGTGCAGTGGCGTCATCATAGCAACCATCACTGCAACTTCAAATTCTTAGGCTAAAGTGATCCTCCTGCCTCAGCCTCCTGAGTGGCTAGGACTAAAGGTGCACACCACCATGCCCAGCTAATTTTTATATTTTTTGTAGAGATGGGATCTCGCTCTTGCTCAGGCTGGTCTCGAACTCCTGACCTCAAGCGATCCTCCCATCTCAGCATCCCAGAGTGCTAGGATTACAGGCGTGAGCCACACTCAGCCAAATACCCTCCTAATCTACGTGCCTACCACATACTCACTGCCAGCACCATCTAGAAGAGACAAGCACAGAGCATGTGCTTTGAGAATTCAAACATTCTCAAAGCCATTCTTCTATATATGAATTGTGGTATGATGACTATAACATAACTTTCAGGCAAATGTGTCATTAGGTGGTGATTGGGCCAAATGGATTTGGCCCAAGCAGCTCCATGGGCAACCTCCACCTCCTTCAGTGAGTTTGGGCTCAAGTGTGGCTTTGCTGAGTATGGACCTGACTGCAAATATTTGCTCCACCACTTAATGGCTTTGCCAGCTCTGTGACCTGAGGCAGGTCACGTGGCCTCCTTGGGCTTCAATTTCCTTGTTTGAAAAATGCAGATGACAGTAATATCAATATATCCACCTAAAGAACAAAACTCTGTGAAACAAGTAGAAAAAGGGGGAGCAAAACTGCTCAAAAGGGATAGACAATGAATCACAGATAATATACTGTCATTTTCATTATTATAACTTTTAAACTCTTAGTGTTTTTGACATTATGAAAATCAAGCAGGTGTCCTTATACAAATTGACTTTTTTTACCTAAAAGGGTTCAAAAGAACAACAAACGTCAAAGTTTGAGGATGGGCTGACCCCATCCAATTCCCTATAAAATGTAATGCTTTATAAAAACAAGAGGAGATAATCCTAGCACTCTGGGAGGCCGAGGCGGGAGGATCGCTCAAGGTCATGAGTTCGAAACCAGCCTGAGCAAGAGCAAGACCTGTCTCTACTAAAAATAGAAAGAAATTAATTGGCAAACTAAAAATACATAGAAAAAATTAGCCGGGCATGGTGGCGCATGCCTATAGTCCCAGCTACTTGGAAGGCTGAGGCAGGAGGATCGCTTGAGCCCAGCAGTTTGATGTTGCTGTGAGCTAGGCTGACGCCATGGCACTCTAGCCCAGGCAACAGAGTGAGACTCTGTCTCAAAAAAAAAAAAAAAAAGTGAGGAGAATCAGTTGTTTGACTGGCTGTAGGTCGAGTGCCCTGCTCTGGAGCGAGCACTTGTGGGGGCCGAGCTGGGGACATCTGTGGTGTCAGCATCTGCCTCCCAGACACACCCCCCCCCATGAGTTGTGATGCGAACTGTCTAATCAACTTGCTCCAGGCGTGTGACCATCACATGTCTTGACAAGTCACCCTCCCTGGACACCCCTACCCTGGAGCCCCGTGGCCCCCGGCATCCTTTATCACACCGCACAACCCCATTCTGGCTGCACCGAGTTTCCCTGCCCTCACCAGCGTAATGTTTTTCTTCTTCTCTGCAGAGGACACTGGCCACCAGGATGTGCTGGGCTCCTCCTGCTCACGAGACTCCTGCTGCTCTGGCTGTTCCAGCTCCCGCCGCCTCCGATCCCTGCTGTCCACATCCTGGATATGGGAGGGAAGGCCCAGTGCATGTCCCTCCAAATGCAACAATCCCAAGATGGCATCTCCTCCCCACCTCTTCCTCCTGGCCCACAGCCCGCACACACTACCCCCACTCCATGACGTCCCTCCCAGTGTCGACCCCCCCAGCCCTGCCTGAGCCTCACCAGGTGGAGGATGTTGGGCCTGGGGGAACACAGACCTTTCTGCCCGGGCCCCTGCCCACCCTCCAGCTCCACTCGCATGGGGTACAGCAGCCACTTCCCATTGGCAATCTCGTGGGGCCACATGATGTTGAGGAAGGCAGAGCCCAGGGTGTTCAGCGACTGCCCTTGGTTGGAGACCTGGAGGCACAAGAGAGTATGAAGGAAGGTTGCTCAGTTTCCAAGGAGACCCTAAATCTACAGAGATGGAAGGGACAAGGGCTGAGAGGAGGGCCCTCAGGAAGCATAATTTCAACAAAGACTCAGGATCCTAGAGCCACCAGGACCCATTCTCTCCCCACACCAAACCCGGGAAAGCCTGGAGGTATCCCTAGGAGGTGTGAGGAGAGGCCCTGGCCAAGAAAGGGAAGTGTGCTAGAAGAGACATCCACCCAACCCTCGTGTTCCCATCCCCTAGCTAAGACCCCCAGCAGAGAAGCTTCCCTGGGCTCTCATGGCCTCCCAGACCAGCAGGTGAGATAGCCACACAGAAATGACCAGGACAAACAGCTGCCCACAGCCAAGGTCCTGGTGCAGGGCATAGACCTCTAACTCACTGGATCACCACAATGCCACATGGTAGAAGAGCCCCAGCCCTTAGGACATGGCTCAGTCTGTCCTCTGAGCCAAGGAGAGAGGCCACATCCGGGACACTTACCGTGACCTCATACTTGACCTTGCTGCCCACATCCCGCTCAGACTGCATGGCTGCCTCACCCCTCACCACGCCAGAGAAGAAGAGTTGCTGGGGAGTGGCCACCCTGGCATGGACGGGTCAAAACAGAGGTGAGGAGGCCAGTGACCTGGCCGAATGGAGGTCAGGAGGGCAAGGCCAAGTGAGGCAGAGCCAGTCTGGATTGGGAGTGGCAATGCCCCCCTCCCTCCCCCAGAGGTGCCCGCCTGGACAGGGCTTACCCTGCAATGGACAGTGGCAGCTCAATGAAGACACGCGCTCGAGCAGAGACTGGGTGCAGCTTCTGCTCGCTGATCCTGGCGAGTGGGCAGGGGCAAGTGTGGGCAGCAGGCACAGGCACACCCCCAAGGGCTCAAGTGAGACCGATCCACCTGCCCCCGCCTCACCCCACCAGGCTTACGTGGCCAACAGCAGCTCCACCTCCAGCTCCGTGGTCTCGATGGTGATCCCTGAGGTGCTAAGGATGAGGTAGAAGGTGACCTAGGCCAAGGGTGGAGGGAGATTAGAGTCAGGGCAGGGCCAGGGGCTCAAGCAGGGGCCCCTCAGATAGGGATCTGGACAGCCATGCCAACCTGGGCACCTCTCTTCATAGGGTTCCCCAGCTCACACTCGACCTGGGAGGCATTCTCGTTGGACAGGCAGAGCGGCTTCTCCTGGAGTGGGGAGAAGGAGGGGGTCAGTCTGGGTCACTGAAGCCCCTCAAGCCCCCACTCCACCTGCACAAGTCCTCACCGCAGGGTCCAGGGCCCGGACCCCTGAGTAGCGCAGCGAGGCAGGGAGGGTGACCAGGAGCTGGGCCTCGTGGGCATCATCCCCATCAGCCTGAGGCCGGGCTGGGTCTGAGGGCAGGTTGGTGACCTCCAGCTCCAGGGCAAGGACTGGCTGCCCACTCAGTGCAAACAGGGCTGTCGTCCCATCCGCATCCCTGGAGAGTCAGAACCCACTCGCTCTGAGTTCTGGACACCTTCCCCTGCCTGCTCCCCCGTTCCCTGTCTGACTCCATGCCTCAGGCCCCTCATCCCACGCCTGGTCCCCCACCTCACACCAAGCCTCGGGCCTCTCCACACATGACTGGGAGTCAGGGACTGCCATTCTCCTCCCAGCTCCCCCACTCACTTACTTTGGACAAGTAGCTAAACCGCCCTAGGTCTCAGTCCTCCATCTATAAAATGAGACTGATAATTCCCACCTCACAGGCATGCAGACTGTATATTACCATGTGTGCAGTGAGGGGCTGCTATTCCCCACCAGGGCAGCCCTGCGGCCCCATCGCTGGCCCTCATCTCAGTCTCCAGGCAGGTCCCTGCTAGCCTTCTGCCCTCTCTGCAGGCTCAGTGCCTCCCTCTGCCTGGTCCTCCTGAGGGGACTTCCTTTCATTCCTTGAACTCTTGCCCTCCCACCCCAGCTGCTCCTGGCCCCCTCACATGGGCAGAGGCTGGAACTCCATGTCGCTGACCCGGGTACAGAAGTGGGCACGGACCAGCTGCAGATTGCTCTGGCAGATCTTGTCTTCACCACAGCCTTGCTTCAGAAAGTGGATCTGGGGAGAAATGTGAGGAGGGGGTCATTCCCAGGGAGCCAGAAAGAGGCCAAAGTGTCACCAAGGCATATGGTGGGTTAGAGGATCATAGGATCAAACAACCTGTGTTCAACACTCAGGTCTGCCGCTTACTAGCTGTGTGATATTGAGCTGGTCACTTAACCACTCTGAGCTTCGTCCCCATCAGGCATCAGGAAAACAATGGGAGCACTACCATGCGCCGTAGAGACTAGCATTCCGCAAGGGCTCAGATGAGGCTAGTCTACAGCTAGACCACATCTCCCCAGCTCGCCTGAGTGTAACTGAATTCCAGAAATAGAATGTGAAGAGAAGTGAAGAGCACCACTTCTGGGCTGGCCATGAGATCCATGCAAGGAGCTTCCTGTCCCCCTGCCAGCTGGATGAAGGTGACTAAAGGAGCTTGGAGGCCGCATTTGAAGATGACAGACTCCCCCTGAATGACTACATGGAGTGAAGCGCACTGTCCCCGATAACTAGGAATACACGGTCATTTGGGCACCTAGAGATATGAGGAATTACTGGGGTAGCACATGTGGAAGAGCTTTGCAAGCTATGAATGGGTGTCACTGGGGAGGGACTGTGATCATCGCTCCTCCCAGCTCCCCATCCTGGGCCAAGCCAGACACCAGGCTCACCTCTGTCCGCTGGGTGCTGGGCTGGTGGGCATTGAGGATGGGGGCCACTGGGGGCAGCCCCTGGCCAGGAGCCTGTCGCCGGAGCCGAGGGCTTTGGAGACCGTAGGACAAAGTTACCACAATGGCCCGAAGCTTGTCTTTCACGTTCTCCTGGGAAGGGGAAAGATTGTTCCTCACTAGAACAATCCCCAGGCCCCAGCCCTGCCCAAAGCCCCAGCCAGACCTAGAACAGATTCTGAAACTTGAGAAGAAGCTGAGGGAGATGAAGGAGAGAAGTGAAGAAGTAAGCAAGCAGGAAGGAGAGGTGGGAGCAGGCAAGAGACCCAGGACTTAGCGTTCTGAGGACCAGATGTGATGGACCAGATGCCATCTCTATCTCCAGGGAGTGCAGGACTTGACAGGAGACACAAGAGGGCAGCAGGCAAGGAGGAGGTGAGCTCAGAAGGGAGAGAAGGGAGGCTTCCCAAATGTCTAGATCTTTGAATGAGCCACGAGTATGATAGGGAAGAAGCTAAGAGGAATCAAGGAAAAGAGATCACACCATGACAATGACCCTCAGAGGCCAAGGTGTCAGTGTCCACCTGTAGCTGGAACATAGTGTCTCCACAGACTCGGTCATGCTGGTGCTTCAGCCACACGGTGCCTGAGGCCTGATGCTTGGGGTCATCTGGGCTACGGTTCAGAAAGGTCACACGGGGGACCTGGCCCCGGAGCCTCCGGTCTGTGTCCCCGTCTAACACATAATCCAGGGCTGCAACGTGTCAGGAGAAGACAGGAGCCAGTGAGCTGGGGAACTGCCCCAGCTGACCCCATCCCCAAGGTGCTCTTCTCTCCACCCATCTGGAAACCCAATGGGGTGAGCCGTGGGTGGGAGACCTCACTCACCCACAATAGGGCTGTAGTTGCTGGGGGTGGCAACGTAGGTGAAACAGATCCTTAGGTCCACACTGTGGGGCAAAGGGTGGCTCCTGAGTGCGTCAAACAAGGCATGGACCAAAGCCCCAAGCCACACCCTGCCCACTCCTGCCATAGCCCCAGTCCCCAGCCCCAACTGGAGAGAGAAAGAGAGAATGGGGGGTGAGGGGAAACCAAACCCTGGCACTTCACCTGCCCTCCCCTCGGGTCCCACCTCACCAGACCGAGTGGCCACCGGCACAGTTGGGCTGCTCTAGGTCAATGGCTCGTGGAGTAATAAAGATCTCATGGGTGACATGGAGGACAGGTCTGGCCCTGGGGAAATGGGGGTCAAGGGCAAAAGAAACATGAGAACGTGAGGCTGGGAAACACTTCAGTATCAGATTTGACACTGGATTTGACAGGGTCACAGGGTGGGCTGACGGCTTCAGAGAGGGAGACAGCAGGGGAGAGGGAGGGGTTCACCTGAAGAGCACAGCGGTGTCCGCCAGGGAGCCCACCAGCAGGTCGGGATAATGGTTCCCATCCACATCCAGGCCGCCCGACAGGGAGTAGCCAAAGCTCCGGACGCCCACAGCCTCGCCCTCCAGCACCTGGGAGACAGCTGTCACTCTCCCCAGCCCTGCCTCCCCAGGCCTCTGCCTGCCCCCATTCCACCCCACCCACTCCCCATCCCAACACTCCCCTCACCTGCGAAGGCTTGGCGACAAGCCCCAGTCTGCTCCCATGGTAGATGAAGACTTTCCCATCCCCATCAAAGGGAGCACCCACCGCGATATCTGCAGGGCGTGAGGAAAAGGCAGTCGCAAGCTGGGGGTGGCAGACAACAGCCAGGCCTCAACTTTCCCTCAGTCACTCAGTCTTGTTTTATTGAGAGGCTACTAAATCCCAGGCACCTTACGAACATCCTTTTTAATCCTCTCAGCCACTCCCTGCAGACATCCCTAGCTCAAAAAGGTGAAGTAACCTGCCCAAGGTCAGAAAGCTGGTAAATGGTAAAGCTCAGATGTAAGCCCGGTTCCTCCTCTGCCTGAGCCCTCAGAAGACCACCCCTGACTCTGAGGGCCTTCCCCATCCTGGCCCCGGCCCCGCCCTCCACTGAGCCTTTCCAGTTCCCAATCACACCTGGGAAGCCGTCTCGGTTGAGGTCCCCCAGGACAGCCAGGCTGATCCCGAACATGGAGTCAGGTGAGCCGCAGAGCCGGAGAGGGGACATCCCAGCCCAGTGACCCCCCTGGTTCAGGTACACATACACAGCGCCCCCCAGCTCTTCTTGGCGCTCGAAGAAGTATGGGGCACCCACTATCAGGTCTGGCCAGCTATGGAGAAAGGGAGACAGTCGGGAGGAGATGCCAAGGCCACTCATAGCTCCGGGACATGCCTCCCCCAGGCTGCACTCCCCTCTGCCCACTCACCCATCATTGTTGAGATCAGCCACGGCCAGGGAGTAGCCAAAGCCAGAGGTCAGGCGCTCCCCAGACAGCATAACTTCGGGCACCAGGCGACTGGCACTGTCCTTGCGCAGGATGACCACAGCACCCTTGTGGTTGGCACGGGGGGCCCCTGCCACAAAGCTCAGCTCCTCTGCACGCACCAGACCCTTCCCCGAGTCGATGGAAAAACCTGAGTGTGAGGGTGACTTACTGGTAAGTGTTCCCCCAAGACTCAGGAGCCAGGATGTGCTACTGCTCTTCCTGTCCCTGCCCCTCCCAACAGGCCCGGAGCCAAAAGATGGAGGTGTCCCCAAGTCATCAGCACCACAGCTGAGCCACTCTCCTCCGATCCAGGGGCTCAGCCCCCCTCAACACCCACCAGGCCCAGAGACTAGTTTGGCACAAGAAGTATGGTGAGGTCAGCCTCGGGGACTGGGCCGGAGACAGAAAGGCAATGACCCAGAAGGCCAGGAGACTGGGCAGGAGCTGAGGCCAAGGCCCCCCACACTCATACCCAGGGAACTGGAGGAGCAGCTGGTCCCTCTCCCATCTACACTCCCTAGGAAGCCCTCATCCCACCCAGTGTACCGTCTTTGTCCCCTCTCCCACCATCCTGGCAGGGAAAGGAAGTCTTCACATGGATGGGGGGAGACAAAGGGGAGTGAGGAAGAGCTCACTTCACCCAAACATCTCCCAGGTTTCGTTTCCTCCTCTGCAGAGGGATGCAGATGAGACAATGAGAGGGACTTACCAACAACACTAGACCTTACTCCAGCGTGTGCCCACATCCATCCCTCAGAGAAAGTCCCCTCGAGGTCAAGACCGTCCTTCCCAGGATAGTCTCAGCTCTGCCCTCTCACTCCTCCTGGACCTTCCTCCATGGAGACCCCCACCCACAGCCCCTGAGGCTGTCACCCTGGGGGCCTCCTCTTCTCAGGCCTGGTCACTGGACTCTGGTCTTCTCTGTAATTTGGGCCCAATACATGTTTCCACTGGGTGTGTGCTGGGGAGCAGGGACTACAGGGCAAGAAGGATGTGTTCCCTTGGGGGCAGGGGGGAGCCCTAGGCCACACCCCCGGGCCCAGGAGGTGGGAGCTTACAAACCTAAGTAGCTATTCAGGGCCAAGTCTCTGGCTGGTCCTGGGAGCCGGTCAGCAGGATCCAAAGTTTTATACACCAGCTGGTCAGGGTCTGAGCTATCAATGTTGGTCACAAAAAGCAACCCTGTGCAGGATGGGGGGTGGGGGAACACACCAGGGAAGGGACAACCAGAGGAAGGACCACAGAGTTGGGAGACAGAGCCAGACAGAAAGGCCAGAAGAAGAAGGTGGCAGAGGAAGAGGTGGAGAAAGAAAATGACAGAGACAAAGAGACCAGAGAGGTAAGAGGCAGAGGAAGAAAGACACAGAGAGAGAGAGTGAGAGACAGACAGAGACGGAAGGATGGGAGCATGGAGAGGGAGGACAAGAGAGAGGAGCAGAGGGTTAGAGCGGCTCTGGGCCGGGGAGGCGACCCTACCAAAGTAGCTGTTGGCAGGGACCGGGATGAGACGGGGGTCCTGCTCCTTCTCACCCCCCGCCTCGTAGGGCCCGTCGTCCAGGTGTGCCAGGTCCGCTGAGCCCTGCGCACAGAGCTCCACCCTGGCCGTGCCTGCAAGGACAGTGCTGTTAGCACCCAGGGCAGGGATTGAGGAGCACCCCTTAGGCCAGACACTGAGCTGGGCAGGCACACAGGGAAGCCCCTCCTCTCCTTTCCAGCCCTGTCTGTCTCCACCCCCTCCCTAGCCCAAGCTTCCCAGGGGCCCCCAGACTTGGCATCACACTCACCGAGTGTCAGCTCAGCCAGCAGCAGCGTGCAGAGACGGGAGTGGCAGTGACGAGGTATGGGCTGGTGCACTGGGGCATGCAGGCCCCAGCTGGGTGGGCCAGGCTAGCGTGCATGGGGGCTCATGCCAGTGTGTTGAGGGACACTTGGCGTGCGAAGGAGAGGATGTACCCCCATTCATGTGTATGCTAGCACATGGGGGTGGAAGGCATGGCAGTGCCCCTGGGCTATATGGCAGTGAACGTGTGGTCATGCTTGGCCATGTGCTGCCCCCAACCCCGTCTCTGGGGTAGGAAGAGGTTTCAGTCCCCTTCTCCCCTCCCCGAGGAGTGACTCACCCTTCCAATTATAGGTTCCTGGGGCCCCAAAGAGGAGGTAGTGGTTGTCAGGGGAGAAGGCAGCAGCTGTGCCCTGCTGGCAGAATCCAAATTGTTCGTGGCCTTGGGGACGCCCTTCACAGAACTTCCATTCTCCACCATCCAACTCATCATGGATGGCCAGGTCCTGGCTCAGCACAAAGCAGCGACCAATCACATCCCGCGTCTCCAGGATCTGGTCTACTCGCTGCCTCGCCTCGTACCGGTGTGCACAGGTCTGTGGGAGGAAGGGGAAGGAGGAGTCATGTCACTGTGTGGGCCAGGGTCCTGCTTGAGGCATGCTGCCCACATGCAGACATGTGGCAGACACAGTACATGTGTGTATACACACACACACACTCACACACACACATCCCTATGCCACTGTCAATCAAGGACCATTACCCAGCCAGTGCTGGGCAGGTCCACGCATAACCCAGTATCCCATCTACACCCATTTCCTTGACCTCACAGGAAGACATCCTTGTTCCACATTCTGCCTGGGCACCCACCGGCACACACAGGATGTGTGCCTCCCCGATCATGTGACAATCCTTCGAAATGCTCTTGGTCCTCTCCCTGGACCTCTGTAAGGGCCACCACCTCATTCGCAGAGAACTTCCTCCCCTCTCCACTCTCCAAGTATTACCTATTCTTAAAAGCCTGGTTCAAATCACCCCACCTGTAGCAGTCTCTTCTCCCCACTCCTCCTTCGGACTTTCATAGACTGGAGACCAGATCCCTCACTTAACAGTAATCATACTCTGCCTGTGTGTCTGTGCATGTTAGTGAAAGATACAGAGAGACATAGAAAATGAGAGAATGAGAATCTCCACAGCTACTTGGCAGGGACCAGTCTTTTCCCTGTCTTTATATCTCCTCTCTCGGTAGCTAGCACAATGCCTGATGCTTAAAGCTTCTCAATAGGAGTTTAACAAATGGATGGATGGATAAATGAATGGATAGAAGTTTTTAACTGTATAAGGACAGAGACCATGTTTCACAATTTGTTTTTTTGTTTTGGCGTTTTTTTTGTTTTTTTTTTTTTTTTTACTTTTTTCTTAGAGACAGGACCTCTATACATTGCCCAGGCTGGTCTCAAACTCCTGGCCTTAATCGATCCTCCCACCTCAGCCTCCTAAAGTGCTAGGACTATAGGCATAAGCCACAGTGCCCAGCCACTCAAATAGTGTTATATCTCCCCAATGTCCTGGGAATCATATCATGT
This sequence comes from Cheirogaleus medius, assembly GCA_008086735.1. Classification (NCBI taxonomy): domain Eukaryota; kingdom Metazoa; phylum Chordata; class Mammalia; order Primates; family Cheirogaleidae; genus Cheirogaleus; species Cheirogaleus medius. Next base: position 15,446,544 of record VBSM01002616.1, on the reverse strand, counting down.
GCCCAACTTGTGTTTTGTAAGCACATCTGTGCATATGCACACAACACACACAGCCTTGCATTGAGTCATGAGAAGTAGTACTCACAACAATCTTTCCCCCAGGCCCCTGGCTCCGAACACTGACTCCCAACCACTGGTTCTCCTTGCTTTCCTTGTGCACATCAGCTGGAGGCAGGACACCAGGAATTAGAGGAAGGAAGAAGAGGCCAAGTCCTCTCCTCCCCTCCTCCCAGGCTTCCCCCGCTCGCCCCGTGCAGGGCCGCACCTCCCCGGTCAATGTCCACTCTGTAGCAGTCAGTCTCCTCTAGGCTCAGGGGGCAAGCGAAGAGGCCTCCGGTACGATTTGCCTGCTGCCCGGGAAGAGCCAGGGCCTGAGGAGCACCCACCAGCAGCCTGCAAGATGGGACAGAGGCAGGAGTTAGAGGTCAGAGTGGTCCAACCGCTGCAGAGCTGCCCAGGCTCAATCATTCGGTATGAAGGAGAGCATTCAAGGACTAAAGAGAAGGGGCAAAGTCCATTTTCTCAAATCCTGGCAAGGACAAATTAACATACTTGGCCATGCAATCACCATGTTACATATGCACATAGAGTATGGACAAGGGGCCAACACACAGTATACACACACACAAACACACACACACACACGCCAACCCGAGCGGCCGGGCCAGCACTGCTGGTTTAAAAGAACCCCCTGTTCCCAGCACCTGTTCCTCACCAGGCCTTCCCTACCCCCTCCTTGGCCCCATCCCCAAGCTCTGCCCTCCTCCCCAACCCCAATCCATTTGAAACCCTGCCAGAAATGCCAAGAATGCTGAGCAAAAGTAACAGGGACCCAGACTGGCACCACAGTGTGGCTCAGGGACTAGCTTCAGAGGCCAGGCAAGAGGCTCGATATGGGTCTGCCTCCCCTCATCAAGGGCCCAGCAAAGACCCACCTCCCAGCAATTCTGCCACCCAGCATTCTATCAGTCATTCTGGTTGGCAGGGAGGTAGGGACAAGTTTATCATTGTCTCCAGTCCTATCCCCACCCTCCCTCCCCCACATCCTGAATCCCCTTCCCCATCTTTCCTTCTTCCCCACATCCATGATCTTCTCTGTCTCTCACCCCCACCCCCACCCAGTCTTCTCTCCCACCTCCCCCTCAGACTCTTTCCCAGCTACAACTTTCTTGGCAGGACAATTTTCCATGATGACAGCCAAGGCGTCTTCCCCAGGGGAGGACTGTGCTGGGAATGGAGGCTGCCTGGGTCCCCTGGGGCTGAACCCCCAGTCCAGGAGTGAAGGTAGGGGTGAGGTGAGGTGACTGACACCCAGCTGGCTACACAGGTCCTCTCTTTGCAGAAAGAGAGACTCAAAAGTGGTAGCAGGACAAACCCCAAGCCTCTCTGCCACACTCTTCTCCTCCAACTCCCTTCCTGGGGGGCAAGGCTCAAACTGTGTCGGGCAATATTACAGACAGGCATCTGTGGGGCACTGTGCCAGGTCTGCAGGGATGGAGGGGAGGGCACAGAGCCATTCTCCCTTCCCACAACTCCTCCTCATCTCTTAGCAGCTGTCATCCCGTGTCAGAGCCAGTGTCAAAAGAGAGAAGGGGGAGGAGGAGCGGTAGGGAAGAGAACATACATTCGGCCTTCGTGTAGCAACTATTTATTGAGACCCTGCCGTATGCCAAGCCCTGTGTCAGGCGCTGGTGAGACAAGGAAATAATATTTACTCGGCACCTACTCAGGGTTAGGCCCTGGGCTAGACATCAGGGATATGAGGAGCTAACATTTATCACTGTCCACATGTGTCCACCAGGCTAGGCAAGTCACATACATTGTCTCATTTAGTCTTTACAAGCATCCTATAAGATAAGAATTCTTTTCTTGTCTTTCACATGAAGAAACTTCACTCAAAGACATTGTCCAGCAATGCTGGAATTCAAAGCCACATCTGCCTAACTCCAAAACTTTGTCACTCCACCCAGTGACTGGCCCATCTTGAGAACACTGAGACCACTCCAGGAAAGGAAGAAGAGGAAGAGGAGGGGAGGGTACCCTGAGCAGAAAAGGAAACTGGCTGACACAGCCCTGTGCAAACAAATGCTAACCTTCAGACAAATCAGCAGTGCCCTCAACCCCAAAGCACAGACGTGGCCATCTCTTGGAGTACTGGGCTGTCTAATTCATCTTTGCGCTTGCCCCACAGGAAGCATCAGGATGTGTTTACTGAATCCATGCTTTACGTGGACTCACAGAGACACCCACAGCCTCAGCTGGGCAGTGCATAACTAGGCACCCAGAGAAGCTCCATGCTCACATCTCCCCTCCTAGAGGCCAAAAGGAGGAAAGAAGCTGAGTGCATAGATTTGCCCAGCCCCACTCTTGGCAGAGAAGAGTCCAGCCAATCATCCTGGGAACAAGAGCACCCACACACAACCTCTCCAGTCCCTCCACCTCTGCCCCAGCCACACACTCCTTCCTGGCTTCATCCCATGAGCTCCAGCCACCCTAGGCCTCCAGACCGAACAGTAGCCACAACTGCAACCACTGCAGAGAAAAAAGACAAAAAAGTATAGGCAGCTGGGGGCAGAAGGACCCCTGGGAGCCCGGCTAAGTGGAGACAAAGCAGTAGCCCACTACCACTGCACTTCTCAACTCTCCATACCCTCCAGGGCTCCAGCCCCTCTCTGACCCCTCTCAGTCTGGGTGGCCCTCTGGGGAGGATGCTTGGCCTGGAAGGTTGGCTCAGCCTAGGAGGCCCTCTAGCCAAGTCTCTGGATCCAGGATAGCTGTAAGGCTGTTCTCTAGCTCAGTGAATCACAGTACAAGAATAGCAGTACTACTAACACTCTCATAGCACTCACTGTGGCTGTGCACTACTCTAAGCATTTTACATATGTTGTAGTCCTATTGTTTATCTCTATTTCACAGTTGAAGGAAATAAATGAGGTTAAAACCACTGAGCAAAGTAAGGTTAGACCTCAAAGTCTCATCCCAGGGCTAAATTGAAAGACATCAAAAGGTCTTTCAATGAGTGAGAAGGTCTTTCTATGAGTGAGTGCTAAGACAGGTGACCTGCAACTCAAAAGCTACGGACTGAGCAGGTACCTGGCCTCTGACAAGCCACCAAGCAGCAGAGCACCCCCTGCTGGAGCAAAAGCAGGGTTAGGCTGTCAGGCCCCTCTGGAAATGCCCCCCTGCTTGGCTCTGGGAGACAGAATCAGGGGCCACCTTCAGAGAGGAGTGGGAAATGACAAGAGATCAAGCTATTAAAAATAACCTAGAATTTGCCTGGAAATAGCTCAGAGAGTTCAGCATGTCCTAAAAAGGCCACCAGTCCTGGAACTCTGGCAGATGGGGAAGGAGGGAGGGAGGGAGAGAACAAGGATAAGGGAGGAAGCAGATGGCAGAGAGAAGAGGAGGTGAAGTCAGTTGCTTTCTATCACCCCTAAAGTTTGGGGGACCACTGACCCTGCTACCAGATGATAGAGATAATGCAAGAAGAACGATTAGAGCTAGTCCCTGCTCCCTGTGGGTGAGGAGAAATGAGCTCTAGCCCCTGGCCCACGCCCCCATCCAATAGCAGAGGGGAAAAGACAGTCCCAGTGGACAGCATTAATCCCAGTAATGGACACTTAATGTGGCTTAGGCACTGGCTGGAGAGAGAAAAGCCCCCTGGCAGGAGAGAGTAGGAAGCTTTCTTCCCCTTCTTGCCTCTCTTTTTACAATCGCACATGTAGGAAGAGCCAAGGATACGGAAGCATGACCAGCCACAGGCCCCACACAAAAGTGTATCCATCTCCCATGGGTCCTGAACTGATTAGAAAAAAAATGAGAATTGTCCTCTGCCCCTCACTCCTCCCTGCCTTTGCCTACTGCTGAGATTCCTGGAGTTGGAAATTTCCTAAGGAGGAAGAGCAGCCTGGCTAGCATCCTTCCTGGATCTCTCTCCCTGTTGCTGCTGCTGCTGCTGCTACTATTACTACTCTGGGGGCTTGGTTTTCTGCCCCTCTCTATCACCAAACTGCCTACTGCAGTTTGCCAGACCCTCCCCGGTTCTCTCCCAATCTTCCCGTGGTCTCTGGCCACACAAGTGGCAGCTCTCTCCTGGCCTCCCAGTGCCCTGCTGCCCTCATTCCATCCCATGGCAGAAAGTTATTTCTGGAGTCTACCCTGCATCGCTCCCATGGTACCCTCAACTTCTCTGTCCTTTCCCTACTTTCATGTCCTAAGCAGAGACAGACTGGTCAGACTCCTTCCCTGGGGGACTCAGCCCTGGGAAGAAGAAGGGGAGCCAGAGACCCTGGAGCTGGAGCAAGTTGGGGGGAAAGGTAGAAGGAGATAGTTTCCTGCCAAGACAAGACCATGGTCTCCAACTCATCCCCAAAGCAAGAACCTGGGTCTCAGACCTGGGGGTGCATACCCAGACCCAAGACAGATGAGGCAAGGATCCAGGTTGGGATGCGGATGTCTGTGGGCAGTCTGAATCTTGGTGGGGCTGGAAGATTTAGAGATGAGATGGCCGAAGAGTGCGGAAGGGGGTGATCTGTAGCTCGGGCATGGGGACTCAGGGCGGGTGTGGTGACTCACCAGCTCTGGGGTCGGGGCTGCAACTGCCGGTGCAGGGCCACAGAGAAGCCGAAGAGGCTGCCTGGCTCGCCCTCCTTGCGTAAAGCGCCCATCACGTCCAAATTGAAGGCGACAGCCCGTGAGAAGAGCAGTCCGGCGAGCAGGGAGCCAAGAAGGTAGCAAATCCCAGAGGCTCCCCAAGGATCGCGGCTCCGAGTCCCGGCCATGGGACCCACCGCGCGCACGCTCCCCTCGAGTGCAAAGAAATTCTTGCGCGCCCCCAGTCCCAGGTCTCCTCAGGAGCCTCTCCGAAGTCTCGCTGGTCTTTCAGGGGTCCCCAATCTTATGCCCCGCCAGCCCTCCCTCTCCCGCCGCTCCACAGCCCAGCACCCGCTAAGACAACTACTGCAGCGGCCGCTCGGGCGTCCACTCCGGCTCCCGCCTCCGCTCCCGGGGTGCCGCCCAGGCCCCGCCCCCGGCCCCGCCCCTCGCTCCCGCGGCAGGTGGAGTCCGGAGCGCGGAGCCCAGGGATGCCCGGGCGGCGGCTGGGGCGGGACCTGCCCTTGCTCCCCTCCACCCCTCCCTGCCCCCCAGCCCAGCACCATCTCCGCCCGCCCCTCTCCACCGTCCACCCCAGCCAGTGAGAGGTGGAGGCGGCGCCTAGGAGTGCGGAGAACAGAGAAGTACCGATGGAGAGGGGCCAGGAAAGAGGAAAGAGGGTAAGAGATGAGAAGTGCGATGCGGCTGAAGGACAACCTGGGAGCAGGGATGTGCAGATGGAGAGGAGATACAAGGGGAGCGGTCCTGGACCTGGGTCCAGTGCGGTCCCTTCGTGCTCCCTCCTCCTCACGGTCACGCAGAGCACCCCTTATGCGGTTCAATCAGACCCCTTCCCTCCGCATCCTATCCGCGACAGCAATGCTAGCCACACCGTTGGCATTCAGTGGAGCGGAGGAAAAGACAGGGACAAGAAGAGAGAAAAACTCGCGAGGTGTAGGGAGGGGAACAAACGGAGAGATGGAAAAAGAAAAGGAATGGAGAGGGAGAAAGAAGGGCAAAAGTCTGATCAACAAGGGATGGAAAGAAGGGAGAAAGCCAGAAAAAAGACTGAGGGTGATACAGGAAGCGCAAATTAAGGGGGGGGGGTGGAATGGAGGTGTGAAAGGAGGGCAAAGATGAAAAAGACTGGACCCAAGAGACAGAGGGATGTAAAAGGTGTCTCCAGCGACCAGATCCTTCCCGGAACTGTACATTTCCCATCCTTCACAAGGGGAGGGGAAGGGAGGGGGCAGAGTCCTGGACTGGCTCAAGCAGGATCTGGGTGGGGCTGAGAAGGGATCTCCACAGGGACCCGATGGCCTGTCCCTCTTCCTCTGCCTTTCTGTCTGGCTGGGACAGAAGGGGAGGGCATTTTCCAACTTTCTGCTATTTATAACTCCAATCCAGAAGTGGGACCAGGAGGAAAGATGGGAAATAGTTTGGCACTACTGGAACCTCGCTTGCTCCCACTTCCCCTTCCTACTTTTCCTTCTTACTGATGTTGGTCTATATCCATCTGTCCATCTTTCCCTTCTCTCTCTCACAATCTGGTTTTGTCTCATGCCAAATTCTATTTTTGCCCCCTTTTGTCTCTGCCACACTTGGAATCTTTCTCAGACTATTATTTCTATTTTTTATTTTATTTTTTTTTATTTTTTATTTTTTATTTTTGAGACAGAGTCTCACTCTGTTCCCTGGGCTAGAGTGCCGTGGCGTCAGCCTAGCTCACAGCAACCTCAAACTCCTGGGCTAGAGTGATCCTTCTGCCTCAGCCTCCTGAGTAGCTGGGACTACAGGCATGCGCCACCATGCCCGGCTAATTTTTTCTATATATTTTTAGTTGGCCGATTAATTTCTTTCTATTTTTAGTAGAGATGGGGTCTCGCTCTGGTTTCGAACTCCTGACCTTGAGCGATCCGCCCACCTCGGCCTCCCAGAGTGCTAGGATTACAGGCGTGAGCCACCACGCTCGGCCTCAGACTATTATTTTTGAATGTCTCTAATGTTGTCTCTGTCCCCAAATATATCATATTCCTATGATTCTCTCTTCTCCTTCCCTTTCTTAAAAGCTCCAGTATGTGGCCTGCCTAATAGCTCCAGTATGTGGCCTGCCTAATTCCTCTTCCTATATTCCCTTTGTCTCTCTTATTTCTTCATTCAGGATTGTACTTCTTTGGGAGGGGGGAAACTAAACAGGTAGGCTCTCACTCTGGCCCTGAGACAATCCTTGCCCTGGGAAAGTTAACATACATTTGAAGGTTTGGTCTTCCATTTGTGCAATGCTGAATTCTGTGGATATCCCCTCTGGAGCACTAACACACCTCTAAACAGGTGCTATGGAGGAAATACATGTGCTGCCAGCAGGACTGGTACCAAGACTGTACTTTCATTATGCCCCAGATATGCCCTCTCCATCCGTTTTATAACTCCAAGCCCCAGACAGTATAGAGGAGGTGATGTGAGAATTCAGAATAGCAAAATCAGTAGCTCAGGCCTTCAACCTGGGTCAAAATGCCTTAGAGCCACAGCTCTCTTCCTCTCTACACCTGCAGCTTCTGTCTGCCTCCCTCTCCATTCCACCAGCTTCTGTGATCAGCGACTGAAATCAGATGCCAAGAATCTGCTTCTGACCTCCTCTGCTAAAATATTTGAGAAGTCACCTCACCCACCACAGGAGGAAGGAGCAGGAAAGAAGAGAGAGAGAGGCCACCCAAAATTAGCCTGGCTATAAATAGTGGGGCAAAGGAGGGCAGGGAACACACAAGAGCTCTAGACTAGCCTAGTAAATTTAGACACGTAGCTCTTCCCAAAAGGAGAAGTGAGACTAGAATGTTGGAGAATAATATTGTAGGTGAGGAGGGAAATTTAGAAACTAGAGAGATCCAAAGAATGGAGGAAACTCAACATTAAAATAAATTACCCAATGCTGAAATAAAAAATAAAATAAAAAATAAAAAAATAAAAAAAAATAAAATAAATTACCTGAATTTCTTGTATTTGAGTCAAAAGCTTAGGAATTAGTTAAATTAAAAACCAATGCACGGCCGGGCGCGATGGCTCACGCCTGTAATCCTAGCTCTCTGGGAGGCCGAGGCG